>OZ025298.1:217278918-218528918 GCA_964019185.1 Maratus speculifer
TCAAGAATTAATGCACAGATAATGCACGAAACTTTAGATTCACTTAGACCTTGATATAAACTAGAGATGATTAGTTTTTAGTGTATATCGCTCAACAAATGATACTGTTATGCTGCATTATTCACAAATTCATTAATAGATCTATTTCAAGAACTAATGCACAGATTTTCATTAAACTTCATATTCTGTTAGTCCTTAATATAATTTGGTGTTGATTATCCTTTGATGTAAATTGCTGAACAGGTAGCACTGCCATGCTGCATTATTCATGAGTATCGCAATAGGTTTATCTCAAAAACTGATACATGAAATTTCATCAAACTTTCGATTTCGTTACTCCCTGATATAGATAGTGTTTCTTAGTTTTTCATGTATTTCCCCCAACAGGTGGCACTGCTATGCAACATTTTTCATGATATCGTAATAGTTGTATCTCCAGAACAAATGTATGAATTTTCATCAAACTTCAGATTCAGTTATTACCTGATTAAAATTGATCCTGATCAGTTTTTGGTGTACATCACCCATCAAGGTGACGCTCTTATGCATAATTTTTTAATATTTTGCAATAGGCCGTCTACCTCAGAAACTAATGCACAGATTCTCATCAAACTTCAGATTCTGTTAGAAGTTGACATAAATTGTTGCTGACTAGATTTTGGTGTAAACCATCTAATTGGTGGTACTGCTTGACCAGGTTCCAAAGACCTGTCTTGGCATACTGCTAAAATAATGGACCTTTCCGAAGGTAGGGAAGCATTAAGGGGAGACGAAATTTCTCTCTATTCCCCACAAATTCATTGCTCTCACTCCTATTATCAAGAATAGACTCGCCTCACTCAGACCTGTTACTCATGTGACCGGTCTTTAATGCTTGGCTCAGCAGTACTACTAACCTACATTTTTCAGGAATTACTAGCATATATGAGATAGAAGAAAGTTCTGGGATTGTCACATCTGACTAGTTAATTATTGGAAAGCAATTTTTTTTAAATAAGAAGATATATTCTTACAGAAAACTTTCAGTTGAATCAAGAATTAGAAATTTGTTTTCCATTCTCATTATTTATTTTTCATACCATTTTAAAATTGTTTAATGATGTTAATTTATAAATAAATATAATACTGTATTATATATTTAAACATCCAAATTTTCATAACATGTTTCTTTAGGTTCAAGGTATTCTCTTCATTGAAGAGAATACAATACACTAATTTTTTTATGTACTGTTATGCAGGGTCAGTGCAACAATAGGGGGAAAAAAAGCTTTCCATTTTTATTTCCTCTCTGCGAAAACAGTGAAAGTGAGACATCTTTCTTCTATCTTTAAAAGAAGAAAGTATTAGATTCATGAAAATGTTTTAATTCTGGTTTTCAATTGACTACTAACATGTTTTAGGAATCGGAGATCATGAAAAATAAGTTTTTACAAAATGTCTGTCTATGTTTCTGTATAAGTTTATATATTAAGTTATCCTTGATATAAATTGGGATTGATTAGTTTTTGGTGTAAATCGGTTCACAGGTGGTGCTGCTATGCAGCTTAATTTCCAGAAACTAATGCACAGTTATTCATCTAACTTCAGATTCGGTTAGTCCTTGACATGAATTGACATTTTTTATATTTAGTATAAATGATAAATCACTCAACAAGTGACACTGTTATGCTGTATTTTTTATGATTTCTGCAATAGCCCTATCTCCAGAATTAATGCATGGAATTCCATCAAACTTTAGATTCAGTTAGTCCTTGAGATGAATTGGCATTTTTTACATTTTGATGTAAATCGCTAAACAGGTGACATTGCTATGATGCAGATTCAATTAGGCATTGACACAAGTTGTTACTGATTAGGTTTTGATGTTAATCTTTCAATAGGTGGTGCTCCTAAGCTACATTTGTGGTGATTGCTTAAGAAGAGGATAAGATGAGAACACTTATTTTTTGTTTCATCTCAAATATAGGCTATGTGATCGTATTAATGGATAAAGCACATTGTGTTGGATGAATGCCAGCAAACGACCCAAAAAAGGCAACCATTATAGTTCTTGAATAGTGCAATCTTTAACTATAATAATAATAACTCAAAGCAAAGCTGTAAAAATATAAAATGATAAGAAGAAAAGTTACCTGGAATTTTCTTGGCTGATGAAGACAAATTCAGGTAGACAAATGAATAGGCTTTGACGCAATTAAATGAAGAGAAAAAAATTGAAGAAGACAAGCATATTTATTTATAATCACTTGTGAAATACTTCATGACTTGAATATTTTTTTTATATATATTTGTTATCATGTACATTTTTTATATAAGTAGAATTATTATTATTTTCGTACAAAAATGCTCCACAAGGATGATATACATAAGTCGACATATTTTAACACAACCTTTCTTCATGTATGTATTTGTATGCATTTTGATAACATGATAACATTTTCTTAATGATATGAAGACAAAAATTATCTTAGAATATCAACCAAATATTACTTCAGAAGGAATATGCCTGAAAAATCACAAAAGATATTCAATACCTTCAATTGGGGATGCCGTTTTATGCCCAGATAATTATATTTACGCTTAATGGCCGATTTATCATGAAACGAAGAGGAATTAAGTTATGATATATTTTAAGTAGGAATCACATTCTCTGCATTCTCTTCAGAGGAAAAATGAATTCACTAAAAATAATGATATGGAAATCGGTTTGAAGAAACTTGAAATAAATTGAAGAGAGTTCTTTGGAAAAGAACTATGATAAATCATTTATGAAGACAAATAACTGATTTTTATCACACCATTAGAACATACTGAGTAGCCGGAATAAAATGAACAAAGGAGTTTAGATCGCAGCGGCAGAGGTGCATTGCCGCTCACAGCTTAATGACGATTTTGGAGGATTTACCATCCATCTTGCAGCATCCGCTCAACTGCCTCGGTGCGCGCTCACTTGCCCCGGTGCCTGCTAAATTTTTTCGGCATCTACGGAACTTCTCAGCATCACTCTCAACTGCCTCGGTGACACTCAACTGAACTCAACTGACGCTCCACTCAACTGCACTGCTTGGTGGCGCAGAGCCAGGAGAGAGAAAAGAACAAGGGTTACTGTAAACCCGGAATACGCCAAGTTGGCAACGTTCGATTGGGGAGAGCGAGGAAAAAGAAGCCAAGCTACGTTTTAATGTATGGTGAAATTAGTGGTGTACCGAGTAGTACTTTGGCCGAGTAGCCGAGTACCGAGTACTCGGCCACTACTACTCGGCCGAGTACCGAGTACCGAATGCCGAGTACCGAGTAGTTGTATAATAAGAAAATAAAACACTGATGTGCGCATAATGTGAGCTTAGGTGTACATATATATAAATATACCTGTGTACACATATCTATACCTGTGTGTACATATAATATAATATACATATATAGTATAAACAAATTAACTCATTAAATTTGAAATTTATCTGTGCACCTTTTAAAGACAATTTTTGACAGTTCAAAACTAATAAAAAAGGAGAATTGATACATGACAACTACAGTTATTAACTAATATAAAATTTAAACATTCTTTAACCCACCAATTTATTCCAACCATTGAAATCTGTCTATCAAAAATAAAAATGTTTATTGGTTACTGTAACAATTCATTGAGTAATGCAAACATTTCATATTTATTTTGTAACTGTCTGTACCTTATTTTCTTCTGATTAAAAAAAATGTATTGGCTCTGCAGTTTCTTTTCATTTTTTATGTGTACAGATTATATTATGTTATTTTAAATTTAATATTTTTTAAATATCTCAGTAAAAAACTAACCTTTTTCAATGGAAATTATAAATGTGTAAATTAAAATTGCCTTAAAAAGCAAGCTCTAAAATTGATGAGTTTAGATGATCTAGAACTTGAAAATGCACCAAAGAAACAAACAAGTTGGGAATTGGACGTGAAGCGTAGCAAATGAAGTGCGTTCGTACTATAACGAAGTTTTAAAAATATTGCTCTCATATATCAATCTCATAAAATTGTAAATAATTACAATTAAAATGCGCACCAAACAATGTTCTCCCTAGAGATGTAAATTTTCCGGAAAAATATAAGTGGCGGAAAAAAACCGGTTTTTTACCGGTTTTTTTCGGGAAAAAACGGAAAAATTGGAAAAATTGATTTTTCATGACTGTTTCTCCCAAATAAATTATATTTTCTTAGAGAATATTAAATAATAAACATTTTTTCCCATTTATATGTATTAAATGGAAATTATTTTCACTTAATATTACAAAATAAAAAGAAAGTAGCAAAGCCTGCTTTTAAAAGTTTAGTTTTTTTTTCCGCAGCCTAAGAATTTTTATTAAATGTTATTGTTTGTTATATCATATCTCTGTTGAAATGATTTTTCAGTAACATGTTTAACTACCAATTGACCTAATGTAAAAACCTGAATCAATATGTCTGCAGTTTGGAATGAAATAAATTATGCATTCCATTTACATAAGTATAGTTTTTAAGTAATACTAGTTTAAAGAAATTATTGCAGTTTTGTCATTATTATGAATATCAGTATTCAAAAATTCCATTGTTTGTTTAAAAAATGTATATTTTTACATTATTACTTTTTTTCCTTAGAATTATAATTTTATTTCCTTTATAAAATATGTTTAGTTTTGGTATAGCTTTCCAATCTCAACTCAAAAAAGTTTTGATTTAGTTTTATAATATAAATTCAAACAAAACTAAGTTTTACTTTGGCTTACTCAGGTCTGCAACAAAAAAATAGCGTAGGATTTATTGACTGTTAGATTTTTACTCAGTGAAACAAGAAATTTTTTTTTTTTTTTTAAGTTTAATTTAATTTAATGTAATTTTTTTCTTTTAACCCTGAAATCTGGTATTCTATTCTTGAGTAAGAAACCATATTCAATAATGTTTTCACATGGTAATTTTATATTTCTAAGAGTGGAACTCAAAAGTTATGAAAACAGAACACTACAAATAGAAAATGCTCACTATTTGAGGAATTAACAAAAGCAGTTACATACAGAGATAAACTTCTACTGTGCTTTAGAAAACTACAAAAATTCAAAGTTTAATCAAGAGGGAAAGTATAATTTGGAACATAATTACTTGTAATTTTTTTTTTTTGTTTTTTTTTTTTTCATCGTATATTTTTAATGCAAACTGCCCATGTTTTTGCAACATTACTGTACATTATGGAGGTAAAATGGAGGTCAATTTTAGATTCAATACTTTGAAGAAACATTCAATTAATCAGCTATAACGAAATCTTGAAAAATGCAGTATAGTAGTGCCACCTATAGGGCAATTTACACCAAAAACTAAACAACATTAATATATATAAGAAACTGTTTGAAGCTGTAGTTCAATTTTTTTTTTTAATCGTCCTTGAGGTAAAGTTATTGCGATAATCATGAATAATGCAGCATAGCAATGTCATCTGTTGAGCAATTTACACCAAACAGTAATGAGCACGAAGTTATGTCAAAGATTAACTTAATCTGAAATTTTATAAAAGTACATACATTAGTTTGAGATAGAACTATTGTGGAAATTATGAATAATGCAGCATAAAAGCGCCATTATCGGTTTGGCGATATACACTAATAACTAAACATCTCAAGTTTATATTAAGGTGTAGCTAAATCTAAAGTTTTGTGAAATTATGTGCATCAGTTCTTGAGATAGAGTGCCCATAAAATTTGTCATATAAAGATTCACAGAGTGACAAATATTTTCTAAAAACTATCAAAATGTGTTCAGGACCTTCTAAAACGTTTAAATACGCCAAAAACTGGAAGTCAAAATTTTCACGAATTCAATACTTCTTGAAAAGATTGATTAAAGTAATAAATGCATACTTCAAAATTTTATGTTGAATTTTTAATTTTATCATTTCCATTAATCGGCATATTATTGCAATAATTTTATACATGAATTAATTTTTAAAAAGAGAAGTTACATTTAATTATATATCTAGATATTTTTCATGTAATCAAGTTTTTGTGAAATTGTGAACTTCTTGTATATACTTGAACAAAATATATTCAGAATTTTTGAATAAGAAATTATTACTATATTTAGGTTCCTATTTAGACATTTTTAATAAGGTTATTTACATACATATATGCAACTTAATAAGATTCAGCTGCTGTATGGCATGAGATTTTTTTTTCTTCAATCACTGCACTTGCGAAAGATTCAATTTTTGATTAAACTTTTTCTGAAATGTCTATTTTCAAGAGAAATTTTGCAAAGGGTCTTGTGTTTCAAACAAGAAAAAAATGTGAAGGATCCTTTCAAGTCTTCTCAAACAGATTTCTGCTCAGAGATCAGATTACCCACATTAAAATTTTCATGTGAGACACTCAACATAAAAATAAATAAAATAAAAAATATGAGAATGTAGCTATTACAAAATTTTCACTATATTATTTCATAAATGAAATTTCAATTTTTCCAGTTCGGAAAAATTGAAAAATAAGCCTTCGGAAAAAAACCGAAAAAAACCGGTTTTTTTCCCAAATTTTCCGGTTTTTTTCCGGGCATTCCCATCTCTAGTTCTCCCTACCATTATGTAATGGAATACTTTTGTGTGACCTTGTAAATCAATAACAAATATTCTTTGCACCACAGATTATGCAAAATGTATATTATAATATGTACTTTATAGATGCATATCAATTTTATTACGTTCGAATATGAGTGTAACACCATTAAAATGCATTTGAAACATTTTCCCCCATTAACCATAATGTAACGGAACACTTTTGATTGTCCCTGTAGTTGAACTATGCATCCAATTTTGATAAAATTTGAAATAACTTGACAAAATTATGTAATAATTATGTATTTAAAATTTCAAACGATTAAAATGCATTTGAAACTTTTTTCCCCATTGACCGTAATGTAACGGAATCCTTTTGATTGTCCCTGTAATTAATCTATGCATCCGATTTGCATAAAATTTGAAATGACTTGACAAAATTATGTAATAATTATGTATTTTAAATTTCAAACGATTTAGTTGGGTAGTTTTTGCGTTATTATATGCGGACAGACAGGCGGACGGACTGAACGACAACAATAGGTGCTACGTATTTACATAATTACGAACGCACCTAAAAATAAATATAAGAATGCTAATGTCAATGAACCAAAAGAGAAAATGCTAGCAAAAAGTTCATCTATTTTCTGGCAATGTTTTGAGAAAATTGTGAATGAACAAAAAGATTGTGGCACTAGCACTAGTTTAAAATCACCGCATGAAGAATTGGTACAAAAAGAGCTACAGGCTTTCTTAACAGAAGACTTGTAAAACTGACACTCCATTTGCATGGCGAGGGGAAAAAAAAAAAAAATCTTTTAAATTATGTACAACTTTGCAAAAAACTCTTATATGCACCTTCAACAACTGTTTATTCTGAACATAATAGAGGCCGGCCAAATTTATTGTAGTAAAAGAAATGTCCTGTCTACTGATAATGTAGAATGTTTGGTGTTTTTGCACCATAATTTGAAATATAATAAATTTAATTATTAATTTTTTATTGCATTTATTGTATTTTCAGTTTCTTTATCCAAAATAAGTCGTTTCTGTTTTCCTATATATAAAAAAGTATTTTTATTTGTATAAATGTGAAATTTTTTTAGAGATTTTGTTCTTAACTTTTTTTATATTTTGCAGACATATTGTTAAATACAGAGTAAATAGTTTTATGAATTACTACATATATTATACATTGATATTCGAATATTTTTACAGATCAGTTATCAATTCTTATGCTTAAAAAATGAAATTCTTACAACTACTCGGTATTGGCCGAGTACTCGGCCAAAATTTGGCCGAATACCGAGTACTCGGCAAATTGGCCGAGTAGGCCGAATACCGAGTATTTACCGAGTACTCGGTACGGCTCTAGGTGAAATATAAATTTAATAAGGAAAAAAATGACAAACTCTTAAAGAAGGAAGGCCAAAGAAGGTGGCCAGGCACTTAGCTGGTTAAATCACGTCACCTGTGGATTTGAATTTGATAGGCCAAGGGGAGGGCCCGATTAACCGGAAATACCACCCATAGAACGATCGAGATAATTCTAGAAGCTTTCTAAACCGGAAGGAATGAATTCAAACAAGATTTTACCGGATTAGAACATTCGATAAGCTATGTAAGGAAGAAAAATTTACAGGCGACGGTATGAAAAGAAACGAAATCGAAATAATATTTAAATTGAGAACATTAATAAAAAGGAGATGATAGGAAATAAAATAGTTAATAAAATTGAATTAAAACAAAAAATATGGGGGGGTTATCGAGTAACCACCACATATCTACCCGGGCCTCCCCAAAAGAAAAATATTGGAGAGATGACAAAAATTCAATAATTTTTTCATCGAGACAATATTTTCTAAAACATATGCAAAAATATAAAATAATTACACAAAATAAATGCACCAGAAATAGTTATATGAATACAAATAATTGTTTTACATGATATTAAATAATAAAAATAGTTACTATTATGGTAGTAGTCCTTATGTTAATACATCAAAGATAGCAAATATTAAAATGGAAGGTATACAAAAGATAAGCTTCTTCCAGAGGTACCTATCATGCATCAAAAATTATTATTAAAGTCTATATATATTTGCAGAAACAACAGTCTTTAACTATCAACAGTCTCTTGTTAAGCTGTGCAAAATGCAATATGATAATTAAATGCTTTAGTATATGTAAAAATATTTGAGTATACAACAACAACATGTATATGTACATTTTCCAGTTGACAATAAAATGAATCATACAATAACTGCATATGAAAATGGATGGTTTCAACGTTTCAACTGACACATGATAAATTGAGTAAATTTGTAAGTTGAAAATTTGAAAAGAATACATACAAATGGTGCAGAGAGATTATTTAAGCTCTCATAAAAAAAGGTACATATATCAACATATAATAGTATCTTTTTAAGCTTTTACCTAATCTTAACTGATTAATCTTAGCATCATTCAATAACAACATTTTCAAAGAAAAATATAAGAAATTCCAAAGGCATATGTAAATTGATAGAAAAATACAATGTTATCTTCCAACAAAAACATTTTTTAAAATGAATGTAATAATTTTCAAAGAGCGAATGTTTACACTCTCATAAAAGAATATTCTTGAACACTTTCAACATAAATTGACAATAATTGCATAAATACTTTTAATACTATACTTCATTCAAAATAAACATAAAACATAGGGTATTTATATTCTGATAAAAAGAACTTATATACACATATCAATCTTGTATATGACTTTGATAATGTCATCTTACAAACAAAAATCAATTATATCAAAAATTTATATAAGATATTTTGAATGTTTAATTGCAATTTTTCAAACATTTTGAAATAACAAGTGATCATTTTTGTATTTGTCATATATCAAGTATTTGCTTTATATAAATATATAATGACTCAACCGACATCTTTGGATCCAAAGTATAATTATAGTATAACAAAAACCTTTTTTTTTTACCTTTAATAACTTTCAAATACTCAGAAGTATACAAAAAATTAACACTTATTGTGAGTCATTAATTTTTTTTTTTTAGGTCAACAATAAAAGTAGAAATATTAGTATGCATAAGTTTATCATGCATTTTCATTTTTTTTTTTTAAATGTTAAAAGAGGTTAAATGTTAGAGCATGCATGCATTGTAAAGAGAAATTATTATATAAGTCACAATAGGGAAAATGATTTCATGAGTACTCATATTTATGTTTACCTTACATCAATTACAATCCACTTTTCTTAGTAGGATAAACATTTGTCAAAAATAACTTTAAATAATGACACAATATTTTAATAAGAATATAAAAGGACAAATTCTTTCTCAATTTTAGCACCAACTATTGCAATTAAAAACTTTGTAAGGCTAAAAGTAGTAGTATATGGCATATTTGAGAGTATATATACTTATTACAATAATTATGGTTTAGAAATGAATACAGTGAATAGTAAAAATATTAAAACCATACATACAGTTGGAGGATGACCATTGTAATGCTTCAAGGAGAAGAAGACTAAAATAAAGAAGAGAAAAAAAATAACAGCTGCCTGCAGCTTGGAGGAAGTAAACAAAAAATTATACAGTCATTCTTCATACTCGAATATCAGTCGAACTAGTATTGACTGAATATGTTACAAATCAAGAGTCATCCTGAAAAAAGAAAAGAAGATTAGTTCATTTTTTATACATTTTATGAGTGCGAGGGCGAAGATCATAATTTTTATATTGAGTAGACTTGTTTCTAACACCAGTATGAGTGCTATCAGGAGGAGCTTGTGACTGTACCGATTTACTTGAATATGAAGATGTTTGTTGGCACTCAGAAGAAGAAAGAATTCGAGGAGATGTGCTACAAGCAGCATCATGATTAGAGACTTGAGTAGGAGAGAGTTGTCTCACAGGAGTAGAAGATGCATTATCAACAGATGTTTGATCATGTGATGCATTTTTAGAAGAAACTGAAGGATATTGTAATGCTTCATTTCTCTTTTGAAGCTTCAAGATTCTGTTAGTGTGAATCAACATGGGTGATGCTTGACTATTATTGGAATCTTGAATTTGAATAAGTACAGGAGAAATTATTTTCTTCACCAGGTATGGGCCTTGTACTTTTTTGTTAAACACAGTGGGAAATTTTACGTAAACAATGTCATTAACATTGATGTTGGCAAATTTTAATTTTTCTCTCGATTTTTGGTACACTTTTTGTCTAGAAGATTCGTTATTCTTGTAAGCTTGATAGTATATTTTCTCAATGACATCCATCAATTTATGAATTTCATAGGCAGTATTGAGAATTTTCCAGGAAGCTTGAGATTTGTAATTAGAATAAATGTCATTTACCTCTCTTCCAAAATGAAGAAGATTTGGAGTGAATTTTGTAGCTGGATGAGGTGTAGCATTATATATGGATTGGTGAATTTTTAGAGCAGTTGGTACATCACATCCTTGTGAAGCCATTGTATTCACAGATGATTTTATTTGAGAATTACATCGTTCACTTAATCCGTTAGCCTGGGGATGTGCTACAGAACTGTGTTCCAATTTAATGCCAAGCTTTTTATTAAAATAAGAAAACATATCACTAGTGAACTGAGAGCCATGATCAGTGAGAGTTAATTCGGGTTTTCCATGAGTGGAAATGTAATGTAATAAAGCTTTTGTAACAGACTCAGCGCTGATATTATTCAAGGCATATAATTCTAAATGACGAGAAAAGTGATCAATAACGGTCATGACATATTGGCGATTTTTCAATGGGCCGAGTAAATCCATAGAAACTTTTTGATTGGGAGCTGTTGGAAGTGGTGCTGGTAAGTATGGAGCAGTATTTTTTTATGATTTTTGTTTACTAAACAAATTTCACAAGAGTTAACATAATTAATGGTATCAGAAACAAGGGTTTTCCAGGTAAATCTTTTCTTTAAATTAACAATAGTTTTATGAATTCCAGTGTGAGTAATATGAGCAATTCTTAAGGCTTTTGCTCTAAGTGACAAAGGTAAAACAGCTTTATGTAGCTCAATATCTTCTGAAGAAAAATGTCAATTGTAGCAAAGGAAATCATTATTTGGGTTAATATAGTAACCATTTAAACTTTTAGATTTTTTGTTATTTTTAAGATCTTCATAAATTTTTTTGATATTTGGGTCTTTTTGTTGTTCAGAGAAAATGGTGTGATCAAGAATTTCTAATAAGGGATCTTGATTATTATCATTATTTGGAGGTGAAGAGTCACTTTGAAGATGACATGTGTGGTGCATTTTGTCAACTAAACCACATGGAAAGTGAGGAATTTCATTATGTAGATCTTTTTGATTATCTCCAATTGGTAGTGGTTCTTGTGTAGAAATAAGATCTGGATTATTATGGAGATCTTCAGTAGGAATGTGAGGTGTTCTACTCAGAAAATCTGCTAAGACATTTTCTTTGCCTGGTACATGTTGGAATGTGTACGAGTATTCAGATAGTTCTAACATCCATCGAGTAGTAATATCAGCTGGTGATGTAGCCTTTTTATAATTATTAAGAGGTTTGGCGTCGGATAATAGAATAAAGGGTCGACCAAAAATATAGTATTTAAAAGCCATTATGCCTTTGTAAATGGCATAAAGTTCCAATTTGATGGCAGGGTACTGTCTTTCTGACTGAGATAGAGTTTTGGAATAATAGGAGATTGGTCTAAGTTCACCATCAAATTTCTGCATAAGAACAGCTGATATTGCTGTCTTTGATGCATCTGTATTAACATAGAAGGTTTCATTCCACTTAGGAAGATTGAGCATAGGTTTCTGAAAGAATATGTCTTGTAATTTTTTAAATGCATTTTCTTGTTCAGATTTCCAAGAAAATTTATTTTTAGGTTTGGTGACTTCAATGAGAGGAGTAATCAATTTAGCAAAATTAGGAATAATTGACCTATAAAATGAACATAAACCTATAAAACTTTTCGTTTGCCTCTTGGTTTTAGGCGTTGGAAAAGAAGTGATTTTTAAAATGTTACTTGTAATAGGAAGAATTTTATGATCTGTGAGTTGGAATCTTAAAAAATTAATGCTTGTTTGCATAAAAGAACATTTTTCAGGAGACAGAGTAATGTTGTTAGCAATAAGAGTGTCTAAGAGCTTTGTGAGTTTCATGGTCATTTCTTCAAATGAATTAGCGCCAACTACAATATCGTCTTGGTATGCATAACACGAATCAATTTGAGATAATTGAATAACTGAATCAGTTAATTGTTGAAAAGTGCTTGCAGCTGTCTTCAAGCCAAATACGAGACGCAAGTAGGTAAAAATTCCCCATGGAGTAGTAAAACTGAGCTTATCTTGCATATCTTTAGGTACAGCGATCTGCCAGTATGCAGAGGGCAAGTCAAGAGTAGAATAATACTTAAATTTTGATAATTGCACTAATAGATTTTGAATTCTAGGAAGAGGATATGAAGATGGAATTATAATCGAATTTAGCAATCTTAAATCTAGAGCCAAACGATACTTTTGAGGCTTGGACATATCAGTTCTCTTTTTTTTAACAAGAAGCATGGGACACGCCCAAGATGAATTTGATCTCTCAATAATGCCAGCATTTAACATTTGATTAATTTGGTCAAGAGCTTTTTGCTTGAGTGCCTGTGGCACAGGAAAAGGTAGAGTTTTGACTGGATGAGAATTTAGCATAGTAAATTGAGGATTGACCAGGTCGGTATGACCTAAAGTGTCAAGAGATTTGGAAAAAGCTAAAGCTTTACTGCACAATAATTTTGTTAAAGATTCTTTTTCATGAGGAGGTAAGTGTTTTAGATCAAAGTCATTTGGAGACAGTTCTTGGATAGGTTTTCTCTTAACCTCTTCAGATGGTAAAATTAAATTACAATATTCGTCTTCAAAGTCTAAATCAAAAGAGTATTCCTCAATGTCTTTCTCATCTACATTAATACATTCGCCAATAATTGCATTTTTATTTAAATGAATGTCCAGCTTTGATATATTCTGACATACAACCAAAAATAAATTATTTTGAATTGAAGATTTGGAATGCAGTGATTCATGTAAAACAAGACCTTTATTTTTTAAAGAAGGTTTGAAAATAAAATATTCAGATGGAGGATTCAAGTACTTGACATGTAAATAAACAAAGGAATTAGGAGGGATTAATTCTCTATTGAGTAATTGTACCATGTTGGAATTCACCAAAATTTTATTACCAATATTTAAATGAGTTTGCCTTTTACCAACATAACTAAGATCATTAGTATTTTCAGATGTAAAATTCTTGCCAGGCACATTATTATTAGTAGATAAATAGTTCACAACATTACCATAATCAGTTGGAAAATAGTTAGAAAAATAAGTAAAATTACCATCAATATAAGGATTATGAAAATTCATAGCAGTGTTAGCAACATTATTTGTAAATAAACCACTATTTTGAAAATTATAATTATAAGGATAGGTTGTATAATTGTTGACTAATTGTAAATTTGTGTCACCATAATTTGCATATAAATCATCAGTATAAGTACCATTACTTAGGTTATTTGATATAGAAGCTTCATAACAAGGCATTTTGTGTACATCTAAAGAATATGGCACACTTGAATTATCATAAGTATATTCAGAATTCATGAAATAACAAGTGGGAGATTCGTTATAACTGTGAAAAGGAATATGTTTATCCTTAATCAAGATAGATTTAAATGTTGGTGATATAGTTACAGAATGTTTATTAATGAACTCAAATCCAAGTATGGCTTGAAAATGGACATTTTGTATCTTTGTAAGATAAAAGGCATGATGAAAGAAAAATTTGTCGATTTTAAATGCAATCTCTATGCATCCTTTGAAAAAAACTTTAGAATTTATAGTAGACACAGACACATTTCTGGATAAGAATTTGTAATGAAGCCTGGATTTAATGCTATTAAAGTATTCTTGATCCAAAAGGGACAAACTTGATCCAGTATCAATTAACGTTGAGATTTCATTATGTTGTATGTTTATCAGTATGCATGGAAGAACATACAAGTTATTAAAGGAACTGCATATGACATGTCTTTCTTGTACATCATCATCAATTCCTAAAGTTTGTTTGGATGTCAACGAATTATAAGAACATGAAGATTTGTTAAATTTAGGTGTTACAGGGGAAGTTTGGACAGCTGTGGACGATACTAAAGTGATTGAAGAGCTTTTGTCAAATTGTTGTTTGCTTTTGTCACTAAAGTGTACTGACCCTGAATGAGAATTACGGGAGAGAAGGCGGTCAGTAGAACCAATCTCCCTTATTCGTTTAAATGATAAACATTGTTTTTATTTTGAGAAGAGGTGTAGTTTTTCCTTCTGTGAGAATTAGACGAAAATTGAGAAGAAGAGTTTTGATTAGAAGCATTAATAATATTTTAAAATTTGTAGCATGAGTCCATACGATGATTGAATTTTCCACAGAACGCACACTGCACAACATCTCGTTTGTGATAAAAGGATGCAGAATTTTTTTTGTGAGAAAACTTGTCGAAGGTGGGTTGATGATAAGGACGTTTTCGATAAAATTTATGTTGACGAGAATTATTTTTATGTTTATCTGTAGCCTCTTGTCTATTTGGAGAAGGAAAATATGTTCTAGCTTTTCTTTTAAAATTACTAGAAGCATGAGAATTGTCTTTTTGAGTTTGTAAAGGTGAGAAGGTAGTTTGAGAATTGACATAAATTTTATCCTTCGTATGTTTCATAGGAGTCTTATGGAGCACATTATTAGAAGCAGTAGAATTATCATGGACTTTTTCAGAATCCAAACAATAGGCTTGATTATAATTCTCGTATGATTTTTTAGGGGGAGAATCATATATATCCTGAAGAAAATTTGCTCGTTCAAGAGCTAAATCGAAAGATGAAATATTTTCTTCTAAAATCTTTCGCTTAATTTGTTTAGGCAAAGCCTCAAGAAAATGAGTGAATTTTAATGAATTGAGAGCAGGAGGATCCAATTTAGGGTATGCAAGCCGAAGTTGTTTATCCAGCCGAAATGCAAAATTTTTGACTGATTCATTTGAATCTAAGCTTAAATTCTGCAAGGATTTGAGAGAAACAGTCTTTTTTGAGGGTAAGAAGTAGTCTATAAAAGTTTTCCGAATGTCTTGAAAATTATAGTTCTTGAACTGAGACTGTGTTTCAAGAAAGAAGAGTAAGGCGCTACCCTCAAGTTTCGATTTGAAGAGAACAAAAAGTTCTTTATCGGAAAAATTATTTAACTCTTGTATATCAGACAATTGATCAAAGAAGAATTCCACAGTCTGAGGGTTGCCGTCGAACGGCTGAATTGCAATATTTAATTTTGACTTGGGAGGCATGATGAGTTAATTAAAATAAGAGCTCAATAATTGACAGGTTAAATTTGGTTATAGACTGGTCACATAATGAATAATATATAAATTGACCCATTATTTAACATATTGACGAATTTCATCTACGTTATATATCATTTTTATATATTAAGAAGAAAAATAAATGTATGATGAAGAGAAGAAAAATACTAACATATCTTTCTTAGGATCAGATCAAAAGAACATGGCCCAAGAAAATTTTATGTAAATATATATCATATCACTCAAAACACCTATTCTTATATTTATGAGAAGAGAATAATTTATATTAAAATAAACAATTATGTTTACCAGCACCTTTGTTAAATAAAATATATATTAGTTATATATTATATCATGACAAGAAAAATATATCAATAAATTATGTTATATATAATCTACTGCTCCAAAAAAAATACTATTTCAGCATAAAATCAAAATATATTATGCATTCATTTATTACACCACACTCAACAAAATACAAATATAAAATATTGATCACTGCATAAAGACCCGATAATGAAGATATAATTTATTCTTTTGTTGAATATATGCATAGATAAAGAAAACACAATAGCAGTAAAGGAAATAGATGGTCACGCGTTGGTCACGGCATCAAAGAAGATTGAATCTGTGGTGATTGCTTAAGAAGAGGATAAGATGAGAACACTTATTTTTTGTTTCATCTCAAATATAGGCTATGTGATCGTATTAATGGATAAAGCACATTGTGTTGGATGAATGCCAGCAAACGACCCAAAAAAGGCAACCATTATAGTTCTTGAATAGTGCAATCTTTAACTATAATAATAATAACTCAAAGCAAAGCTGTAAAAATATAAAATGATAAGAAGAAAAGTTACCTGGAATTTTCTTGGCTGATGAAGACAAATTCAGGTAGACAAATGAATAGGCTTTGACGCAATTAAATGAAGAGAAAAAAATTGAAGAAGACAAGCATATTTATTTATAATCACTTGTGAAATACTTCATGACTTGAATATTTTTTTTATATATATTTGTTATCATGTACATTTTTTATATAAGTAGAATTATTATTATTTTCGTACAAAAATGCTCCACAAGGATGATATACATAAGTCGACATATTTTAACACAACCTTTCTTCATGTATGTATTTGTATGCATTTTGATAACATGATAACATTTTCTTAATGATATGAAGACAAAAATTATCTTAGAATATCAACCAAATATTACTTCAGAAGGAATATGCCTGAAAAATCACAAAAGATATTCAATACCTTCAATTGGGGATGCCGTTTTATGCCCAGATAATTATATTTACGCTTAATGGCCGATTTATCATGAAACGAAGAGGAATTAAGTTATGATATATTTTAAGTAGGAATCACATTCTCTGCATTCTCTTCAGAGGAAAAATGAATTCACTAAAAATAATGATATGGAAATCGGTTTGAAGAAACTTGAAATAAATTGAAGAGAGTTCTTTGGAAAAGAACTATGATAAATCATTTATGAAGACAAATAACTGATTTTTATCACACCATTAGAACATACTGAGTAGCCGGAATAAAATGAACAAAGGAGTTTAGATCGCAGCGGCAGAGGTGCATTGCCGCTCACAGCTTAATGACGATTTTGGAGGATTTACCATCCATCTTGCAGCATCCGCTCAACTGCCTCGGTGCGCGCTCACTTGCCCCGGTGCCTGCTAAATTTTTTCGGCATCTACGGAACTTCTCAGCATCACTCTCAACTGCCTCGGTGACACTCAACTGAACTCAACTGACGCTCCACTCAACTGCACTGCTTGGTGGCGCAGAGCCAGGAGAGAGAAAAGAACAAGGGTTACTGTAAACCCGGAATACGCCAAGTTGGCAACGTTCGATTGGGGAGAGCGAGGAAAAAGAAGCCAAGCTACGTTTTAATGTATGGTGAAATATAAATTTAATAAGGAAAAAAATGACAAACTCTTAAAGAAGGAAGGCCAAAGAAGGTGGCCAGGCACTTAGCTGGTTAAATCACGTCACCTGTGGATTTGAATTTGATAGGCCAAGGGGAGGGCCCGATTAACCGGAAATACCACCCATAGAACGATCGAGATAATTCTAGAAGCTTTCTAAACCGGAAGGAATGAATTCAAACAAGATTTTACCGGATTAGAACATTCGATAAGCTATGTAAGGAAGAAAAATTTACAGGCGACGGTATGAAAAGAAACGAAATCGAAATAATATTTAAATTGAGAACATTAATAAAAAGGAGATGATAGGAAATAAAATAGTTAATAAAATTGAATTAAAACAAAAAATATGGGGGGGTTATCGAGTAACCACCACAACATTTTGTGGGATTTACACAATTTTTACAATAGTCATATCTTAAGATTTAATGCACTGAATTTCATATGTTTAGAATTATCATGATGGGCATAGATTGCCATTTAATTTTGGGACTCTGATAGTGAATTTTGAAGCATTAATATGTATGAGGTAGAAGAAAGTTCCAGGATTGTCACATCTGATTAGTTTGACAAGGAATGTTTTGAAGATTCAAAAATTTACATATACTGCATTTATAGATTTTAAATTTGTGCATATATGCCTACTTTCCAACACTAATTCTAAATATGTAATTTTTGTAAAAATCGATAAGATTTTATTTTATCCAACAATTGCTTTTTAAAAAGAAAAATACTTTTGTATGACATATTATTTAAATCTAAGCGTTTCTCCACTAATTATCATTATTTTACAATGAACTTATTGCCTCTTTTTATTTAAGAGTGGTAGTAGTTAGCACTATATCCAAATATTAATTTCTGCAAAGAAAAGACAGAAAACAAGTCATTGATTTAAAAATTTCAGATACTATATAACACAAACAAAAATTATAAGAAGTGTGTATATGGGGGCAGTGGGATTGGATTTCTAAGTTTTTTTTTTTTTTACTTTTCCGTTCTCTAACTTAAGTATTTTAAGCAATTTTTCTACCTCAATCTCCAATTAACCTTCCGTCTACCAGACGGGTCCATTGGACCCGACAGCAATATTTCTGGTGTCAATGGTAAAATGAGAAATTGTCGATAGACACCGGAATTTATAAAGGACTTGTCTAGATATTACGAATTCCTTAATTTAAGCTTTCATTGTAAAAGCAAAATTATATTAAAATATTACTGGTGCCATTTGCAAGTTTGGAATTAAAATTAGGTGTTGCCGTAGATAAATGGGTGTTTTGTCTGGTAGACGGAAGATTAAACTGCAAATGATCTCTTGAGTGATCTGTGATCATATTTACCAACTTACTTGCTTTTATTCACTGATCACTGTTTTTTACCTCTAAAGAGAATTATCAAGGTGAATGTAGAAATATTGAATGCTTTCTGTACTGTTGCAGTAGGATATTTAAATCTGTTTAAATAAAATTGTGTACATTGCTTAATAAAATCTTACAAAGATAACAATCTAATATATATTCTGGGGTAATTTTAAATATTTACTTGCTTATTTAAGAAAATTTGTGCTATATTTTTACCAGCGTTCGAAATCCTTGGTGGTCCGCTGGTCCGAGACCACCGATAATTCAATCGGACCACTAATTTGAAAAATTTAGTGGTCCGCAGGACCAGTGCCTTTTTTCAGGCCCTGAGAGAACCGCAACCGATCGCACATAAGATTTTTTTTTATTATTATTATTAATCAGCGATGCCGCGGACGCGCTATAACGCGTAAATTACGCAAAAAATCGGCTATAAGGACGCAAAAAATTAGCTCTTATGCGTCCCACAAGACGCGTAATTTCGTTAAAGAATCGCGAAAAAACGGCAAATTTCGTTAAATAATCGCGAAATAACGCCTAATTTCCGGCAAATTTTGTCAAACAATTCTCGAAAAAATGGCTAATTTCATTCCAAAACCCGAAAAAAAGGCAGATTTCTTCAAAAGATCGCGAAAAAAACGGCAAATTTCGCACAAAATAGCGATAAAATGGCAAATTTTGTCAAAAAAAATCATGAAATACGGCAGATTTTTTTAAAAAGTTGCGAAAAAAAGACAGATTTTTTCAAAAAATCGTGAAAAAACGAAAAATTTTGTCCGAAAATCACGATAAAACGGCAAAATTTTTCAAAAAATCGCAAAAAGCGACAAATTTTGTTTAAAAAAATCGCTAAATAACGGCTGATTCCCGGCAAATATCGTCAAAAAATTCGCGAAAAAATGTATAATTTAATCTTGAAACCCGTAAAAACGACAGATTTCTTCAAAAGATCGCGAAAAAACGGCAAATTCCGACCAAATATCGCGATAAAACGGCAAATTTTGTCAAAAAATATCGCAAAAAACGGTATATTTCGTCAATAAATCCCGAAAACACAAAAGATTTCGTCAAAGTAACGCGAAAAACGGAAATTTCGACAAAAAAGCACGAAAATAAATAAATAAATAAATAAGTGAAACCGGGAGAGAATTTTTCTGTTTTAAAAACTAATTTTTCTGCTTCAAAATTGTTGTTGCTGCTCCAAAAAACTGATTTTCCTGCTTCCCAATCGGTTTTTTTTTTCTCCAAATCTTTCTGAGTGAATGCATCTCCTGAAAGCACCATTTCATTAAGCATCATTTGAGTATGTACCATTTACTCAACAAAAATATCCCTTTTTTCAGCAAAAATGTCTTTTTAAGTAAACCTGTCTTGTCCCATTTTAAAATGGGGCAGACAATAGTGATACTTGTTATCTTCTACACTCAAATAAGCATTATTTTATAATTAAATTTGTATCTTGAGCATTTATTCTTTAAAAAGTACAGAAAATTTATCTTGAATTAATATTGGTTTTAATTATTTATTATTATTAAAACAATTATTGCATTTTATTTTTCTTGTAGAAATGAACAAGTTCAATTTTTGCGTCGAAAAATATGACTTATTATTAGTGGGGACCCGCTTCTGTAGAAAAGGGACCCAGAATTTTTCAAGTCCAGCTGCATCACTGACACTAGCTACAATTCCACCACTCTGGCTAAAATCTGGAGAAAAATCGAAAAAAATGTGCATTAAACCTTAGTCAGTTGAAATAAGTAATGGGAAATAAAATATCTAATTAATAATTTGATAGTTTTTCTTTACGTACTTTTTATTTAATTTTTAGCAAATTATAATTTTACATTTTATTATGCTGAAAATTTTGGACAAATGCAAAGTGAGATTGGTTTATTTTCTAGGGTGGGGGAGGCCACTCTAAGTGTTAAAATTATTTAATAGAATTTTATGTAGCGGACCAGTGATGAAGTCTGCGGACCAGTAAATTCTCATGCTTACTGGTCCTTGGGACCAGTGACTTTTTTTTAGGAATTCTAACGCTGTTTTTACACACATGATCCTTTTTTAGTCTCCGTTTTAATAAAAATGGTCCCCCAAAGTCCACTTTTTAAGCAAAAATGGTCCCCCAAAGTCCCCTTTTTAAATAAAAATGGTCCCCCTTTCCCCTTTTTAAAGACAAAAATGTGTTGGGAGCCCTGCAAGAAAAAGTGGCCAGTGAAAAATCGTCTATCAGCGGCCACCTTGTGGCCACTTTTTTACAAGGAGAGAATACAATTTACTTACATTTCATCAAAAATTCTATTTTTTTAGGTTCCAATATATTTATATTAACATATTTATTTGTGCTATTCAGTCTTACATTAATACTTATAGAAATTTTAACTGTTTAGTAATTTTAAATAAAAAAGTGGCCAGTGGCCGGTAAAGAAATTTCCCAATTTTGCCCTATACTAGGCCGTATGCCTTCTGGATCTTTTAAAGGAACACTGTATAGCTATAGTATACATACTCTAGCATATACCCTCTGCCTTGAGCACATATCCTTTGTTATTTTTACGTTGCATTCCTGCCCCACATGATATGGAATGAATGTATGCAGTAATAGGTAATATGCAACAACATTTTAACATTTTGTATAATTAACTGTTATGGAAGAGGGGTCAGTGATCTATAGGGCAAAATCGGGAAATTTCTTTACCGGCCACTGGCCAGTAAGACTAATTTTTCAAGTGACCACTATGTTTATACTAGTGGCCACTTTTTTATTTAAAATTACTAAACAGTTAAAATTTCTATAAGTATTAATGTAAGACTGGATAGCACAAATAAATATGTTAATATAAATATATTGGAACCTAAAAAAATAGAATTTTTGATGAAATGTAAGTAAATTGTATTCTCTCCTTGTAAAAAAGTGGCCACAAGGTGGCCGCTGATAGACGATTTTTCACTGGCCACTTTTTCTTGTTTACTGGCCCTGTGGCCGGTGGCTAGTGTTAATTTTGCCCTTTACAGTGGTCCAGAAAAGGTTGGGAACCTATGCTCTTGACTAGGGATGCATAACTTGTGGCCTGCGAGTTTCATTAAATTACAACTAGAAAAAATTTCAATTTCTGTGTATAGATTGCTGAAAAAAAATCATAAATTTCATCAGTTTACAGCAAAAAATTAAAAAATTTCATCAGTCATTTAAGAATTGCAAATTTCGTTGATTGGGAACAGAAAACTCACAAATTTCACTTTTTTTTTTAAATCCTGCATTTGGCTGTTTTTTTCCCTTATTTTTAATTGCAGTTCCTTCACATTTAATTGCCGAGTGGCGACTGGTGAGTGCTTATTTTCATCTTTATTATGGGTCTGGAACTGTGTTAAAGTAACTTTTTTTTTTTAAAAAAAGCTGTTTATATATCTGTAGTATATGTTGTTAAGTTGTGTAATATAACTTTCTAATGATGAACTATAATTACAGTCGAGTCTCTATATAACGAAATCCACCATTCAATCAAAAAATTCCTTAAATGGAAAAATTCATTGAATGGAGAACGCCGAAATTTTTTTCATTTAATGTGTAAATTTCAGAAGATAATTGTTTTTCAGCTGTGTATATAAAGATTTTAAACATTTAATGCTAAATGTTATTATATATTTTATTTTAAATATATTTAACAGTTTCGAAATAGAAAATGGGCGTTTATTCAAAAGATTTGTTTTGAAAAAAAAAATGTGCAAGGAAGATTTACATTTATTTTAATTGAAGAAATCTGTAATTTTTCATTGTTCTGATTTCAAAATTTTTAAATTTCTAAAAATTTTTATATTTTAACAAGGAATGCAAATATGAATGGGGGTTTCCTTCCAGTTGACATCGCCTTCTTGTAACCAGGGTTGGGTTTTTGACGTCAAAAAAGGGTTTTTTTGACATGACAAAGGTTTAAACCGTTAAAAACCCATAGAATCACAATCTGCTGTGGTGCATTAGAGTTTGTTTAGGAAACAAATTTTAAAACTAGCAACAGTTGCCATACATTATGTTGAAATTTAATTATATTATGGGTAATTAGCAGGTCTTAAAATATTTTTAATGAATAAATATTAAGGTAACAATGACAGATTTCAAATCTCAGAAATTTATCTCGAAATGGACATGCAGAAATATTTGCACAAAAACTATGTTTAAATATCTTGTTTATTTATTTATTATAATTTTTAATGCTTAAAAAAAAATGTAATGTTTTTTAGTGTGCATTTTGACATAGCTAATATTTATAAGGAACAATGTTACAAATGCAGGATTTTCGAATGTGTCAAACTTGATACAAATGTTTAATATATATATTTTTCAATGGTATACACATTATATACATAATATCAAGTAGGTTAATTTGAATTTAAATATATAATGCATATTATTTTTTATATTTATGATTACTACACATCATTATGAACCATTTTTATCTCTAACCCCCCCCCCCCCCCCAACACACGCATTAGTAGTACTAAGAATACAAATAATGTTTACTTTGAAATAAAGGGCAAAATTAGCACTAGCCACCGGCCGCATGGCCAACACATGAGAAAAAGTGGCCAGTGAAAAATTGTCCATCAGTGGCCACCTTGTGGCCACTTTTTTACGAGTAGGTAATACAAATTACTTATATTTCATTAGAGATTCTACTTTTTTAGGTTTCAATATATTTATATTATCATATTTATTTGGGTTGTTCAGTTTTAGATTAATACTTATAGAAATTTTACTGCTTAATATTTTTAAATAAAAAAGTGGCCACTTGAAAAACTAGTCTTACTGACCAGTGGCCGATAACAAAATTTCCCAATTTTGCCCTATACTTTGAAAGCAAGATAAGACAAGATGTAATTATTCAACAACTGAATACTTAAGATATTTAACAAGATTTTATAGTATTCAGTGAAAAAAAAAAAAAAAAAAAAAGAAATTCATAAGTATTTGTATAAGCTAATTTTTCAGACATAGTAAATAAATAGGTTGAATATTGTAAATAGATATTCAGATATTTATAAAAAAAAGTTATTTTTTTATTATCTTTATGTTAGTTAAAAATTCAAAAAATGATTGACGATTTAAAATTTACCCATTTTTCTGAAAAACTAACTAACAATTGTAAAAATCGGTACTACTCTGTTATCCTGTCGACCAATTTCGCCAAATTATACAAATCGCCAAACTAATATCCAAATTATACATATTGACATAATTTTTATTTTAAATAATGAAAAAACAAATAATTAGTAGAATATTAATGAAAATTCAAATAAAAAAAGGAAATTAAAATCACTTAATGGCATTTTAAACACGTGAATCGTATTTAATGTCATTGAATGTGACATTCACGATCTTCCATTATTGGCATTTAATCTTACAGTTTGGCGATAATTTTTTGGTCGACGGGATAACCTAGTAATACCTAAAAATTAAAACAGAAAAAATATTACACTGATCTATGAAATACTTCTCTAACACAAAATATTATGTATTTTTTTTAAATTATCTTATTAAATACATAATTTTAAAAAATAAAACATTAATTAAATATTTCTAATTAATTTGATTACATAATCAAAATCAATCCAAATGAAAATTATCGAAGTAGAAATTTCGTTCAATAATCCGATTCATTTGCCCACGTAGCATACACACAACCAGTTTTGAACATTTTTCTGGTCCTAATCAATTATAGAGTTTTAAATGAATTTATCCAAAATTGGAAAACATTCGTTCTATTGCAGCAGAACTAACAGGGCAGGATAAATGTTGTTTGGCTAATTCTACTAAATCAGAAGATGTACTAGACTTGAAAAATTTGCATTTGTTTATAGCTTCTAAGATTATGTTTACTATTCAAAATTTGTTTCTTCAAAAATTTTAATTTATTTTTTCTAGAACATATTTAGAAACATTTTCTTTATTAAAGGCAAATAAATTTTACTTTTTAAATAAAAGTATATGTAGATATATACATATGTGAGTAAATATTTTTATTTACATATAAATACAGGTTTTTGACATTTTAGACAAGGAGGTTTTTGACATGACGGTTTAAACCATTGTTAAAACCTTAAAATAGCAAATAAAGCCTTTGTGCACAAATGTTTAAAGATAGAAAACCAACGATTATAAATGCACAAATAAAATATGAGAAGGTAGCAAATAGCTATTTCAAATCTACTATCGAGATTCTTCATCATTGCAAAACTTAGCGAGCTAAAAAATTGGGCTCAGTTTGCTATTTTTTAGCTCTCTGAGTTTTGCACTGATGAAGAATCTCAGTAGTAGATTCAAAATAGCTATTTGCTACCTTCTCATACTTTATTTGTGCATTTATAATCGTTGGTTTTCTATCTTTAAACATGATTAAAACCGTCAAAAACTTGCCAACCCTGCTTGTAACGCAGGGCGCATATCTGTTTATTCAGAAGATTTTAGGTGTTTTATTACCAGAAATTTAAAGAATTGGTACATCAGAAGATGACACTGTGTCAAGAAGTTTTTAGGTGCATTCGTAATTATGTAAATACGTAGCACCTATTGTTGTCGCTCAGTCCGTCCGTCTGTCTGTCCGTCCATCTGTCCGCATATAACAACGCAAAAACTACCCAACAGAATCGTTTGAAATTTAAAATACATAATTCTAACATAATTTTGTCGAGTTATTTCAAATTTTATGAAAATTGGATGGATAGATCAATTACAGGGACATTCAAAATGATTACGTTACATTACGGTCAATAGGGAAAAAAGTTTTAAATGCATTTTAATCGTTTGAAATTTAAAACATATAATTATTGCGTAATTTTGTCGAGTCATTTCAAATGTTATGAAAATCGGATGCATAGATCAATTACAGGGACAATCAAAAGGATTCCGTTACATTACGTTCAATGGGGGAAAAGTTTCAAATGCATTTTAATGATGTTACACTCATTCGAACATAATAGAATTGGCATGAATCTATGAAATATATATTAAAATATGCATTCTGTACAATCTGTGAGGCAAAGAATTTTTATTATTAAATTACAGGGCCACACAAAAATATTCCACTACATAATGCTATACGGGGAAACATGGTCTGGTACGTGTTTTAATTATATTCAACCATTTCACATTTTATGAAAAAGATATACGTTGCTGAGGTGTAATAAAAATTACTTCCTGCATATTTACAGAAACATAAAGATTTCGACTACTATACTGTATCGGGAGTACGCTCTACTATATCAGCAAGATCTGAATATTTTTAAAACTTCGTTATCGTACGAACACACCTCATTTGCTACGTTCACATGCAATTTTCAACTTGTTTTTTTTAAGGGGGCGGGTGGAGGTGAACGCCTCTTTGGGGCATAGAGAATAAGGAAGAAGAATCCCTTTGTGAAATATAAACTAGGAATCAGCGAAGAAAAATGGATTTCACAAACAATTTCAATTTGAAGCATTTTCTGAGCAAAACATCTCTGAAAAAATTCGTTATATGGAGATACATATTTCATTATATGGAGATTATTTTCAATGTAATTATGAAAAAATTGACCATTCCTGCAAAAAATTCGTTAATTAGAGAAATTCGCTGGATGGAGTTTTGTTATAGAGAGACTCGACTGTATTTATTATAATACTATAATTATTTTATTATATTTAAATCTATAAATAAATGCATAACCAAGTTTTCTATAGCAATTGAATTTTAGTTAATAAAGTATACATTTTAAATTCATGCTTTCTATAATTTTCTTTTGAAATTTTCATGCATTCTTTATTTTAGGAAAAGCAGATGTTAAAGCTTTAACACGTAGTAAAAAACGTGATTTAGGAAGAAAAGAACGTAAAAACAGGGTAAGTTTATTAGCTCATTGTTTATGTTTCAATTTGCATGTATTTATTCATCCACCTATAATATTAGACCGGGAGGCAGCAGCACTGACAATCACCTCATCAAGCTCACAGATGAAAATCTAGGATTAGTTAAATTTTGATTTGCATATTAAAATACAATCAGTCTGGCAAGTCATATCTTAAAGGAAAATACTTAAAAAAAAAAAAAACAATTTTAGTGATTGACTCGTAGGTTTACCATATTGTATTTTCCAGCATCCAAAAATATGAAAACATAAAGGATTGCAAGCAGGAATGAATAATGGTAAATCTATGAGTCAGCTGCTAAAATCAGATTTTTAGGTGTTTCCACCAAGTTATGACTTTTCAGGCCGATTGTGTAGTAATATGTGAATCGAGATTTAACTAGTCTTAGATATTCATTCATGAACTCGATGAGGTGATTGTATGTGCTGCCATCTTCCAATCTAAGTATATGTGTTGACTATAGGATGGCAGAGTTGGCAAGTTTCTTCCAGTGGAAAAAATGGCCAGAAGAAAAAAGTTTCTTCCAAATGGAAGAAGCTGTTATACCCTAAGAATTTGTCATATAACTTTCATCTTTGTAAGATACAATGAATGTCTTTTTCTTATAACGAAAATTAATAATTACATCGGTTATTTAGTCAAGATCACGCACGACACCTGTCTAAAGATCTCCAACCATTGGCTAAATGAAGAAATTTTTTTTTATCCAAAACACACAAAATCAATTAAATGTTATCCATTTCAATTTAACTAGTCATTTAATTTTTTAATTATTTAAACTTTTAGAACTAGTAGTAAATAATATGGATCATTTACCAACGGTAGATATAAATTCATTTAAGCAAAAGACAGTACTTTTAATTTACATCAATTTTTTAAGGGTAATATTATAGTACAATAACTATTATTTAAAAAAAAAAAAAAAAAAATCGTTAAAATATTTATTTTCTGTGAAAACAAAGAAAACATCTTTTAGAGATAGGATGCTGCAATCAGTTTCTTAACTTAGAATAAGTTAATGTAAAAGATTTAAAAAAAAAAAAAAAGTCATTTAAATCCCACAGAAAACTTCGAAAGAGTTTAAAACATTTTGACATAACCAGAAAATATTTTTTAAATGATAGTCTTTTAAAATCAGCATTGAGATATGCATGCTAGATGCTAGTATAAATAATTACGAATTTTTTTATTTTCTATGTTGTGCAGTTTAAAATAATGCATTTTTATATGAAAATAGTGTATTTTCATTTGAAAAATAAAAATTTTGTAGGTAGTTTTCCCCCCTTCTTTTTGCAGAAATGGAATTAATAATAATAATAATTGCTCTACATCTACAGTTGTAAAATCAGGGCTGGCAAGTTTCTGCCAGTAAGTGGCAAAAACTAGCAGAAACTAAGAAGTAATACTAATAAGAACTTTAACCTGTAATGATTCATAATTCCCACATGTATTTAATATATAAAGAATTTAGTTAAAAAAATAAGTTAGCATAAAAGCTAACACTGCATTTAATGAGATATGAATCTTGCATTTGTGAGTTTAAATGATATTTCCATCATTAAATAAAGCTAAGTAAATTTTATGAGCAGCTGCAATAGAACAATCATATTTTTTACTTTGTTCAATCCAAATTATTATTTGTTATTTATCATGAATAAAATGTATAAGCAATTGAATGCTACTAAAAAAAATCTCAGATTATGTCTTGAAATGAATTTATGCCAGTTTTTGCCGGTTAAAACCACTTTCTGCCACTTGTTTCTGCCGGCAAAAACCCAGCCCTGTGTAAACTCGTCACTTGTAAATGTCTGCTGAACCTGAATAGTGTGGGTGCTATGTGTGAAAAACTGAAAATCGTGATACGAATGTACTGATTGGTCAGAATCTACTTTATATTAATCAAAACATATAAGAGAGGGAGACATTGTTTAAAGTCATGGGAATTCAAGATGGCGGCTGTTATTCAAAATGGTGTCATTTACTGAATTTTATTACATATAAACATATACAAGTTTGCTTGATGTCAATTTAGATGTTTTTAGAATAAAAGTTTTGTTTTTTACAATTTCCCACCTAAATTAAAAGTATTTATGAATTCAGTTTGTTAGTTTGTCTGCCTCTCCATGCACACTCTAACTCAAGCAAATGTGCTCGGATTATCATGTAATTGATGTATTTTATTTATATTCATATTCATAATGGAATGTTCATATTGAAAATGAAGTATATATAAGTTACAGTTCCTCTACAGGGGCATTCAGAAGAATTCCATTGCATTACGACCTATGGGAAAAATCGTTTGTGACATATTTTATCCATTTTTCTGAATTTCAAACATAATGAAATTTATACATATCTATGAGATGTACTTCAAGGTACTTATTAAATAATATGGTGTGCATAGCATTAATCATTCATTTATATGCAGAGTTGTACAAATAATTCAGCTATGTTATTCTCTATGAGAAATAATTTCTTTAAAATATGGTTTACGGTGTGGTACTCGTTTATCATTTTTGTTTTTTATTACTTAGTGCATATAAATTCTATCGATCATATATAATATGCATAAAACGTCTGAATGAAATATATTTCTGTTTGCTGATGGAAATTGTAAAAAGGTATTTGCATTTGTGCAATATGTTTTAGAATGGAACTAAATTTTGCATGCTACGTATTACATGATTAATCAAGCCGAAAAATACCCTGTAAAATGTCCAGCAGGATTTTACAACATCTTTGAGTAATGAAATTTTACAAGTTATACTTTGTCTCGATTAGCTTTGAATTGGTTCAGCATTTTGAACTTTATCATGATGACAAAATTTACATCATCTACAGATAGATATAAGTGAATGAAATGATTGCAATTGCCTGATTTCCTACAGAAATCAACCAAAAACTTTGCTGCCATGATGCTCTCTCTACAGCTATCATTCACCTGACCTAGGCTTTTGAAGTTATCTAATTTCTTGTTTATGACTGTGTCGCTTATGGACATGGCAATTACAACAAGAAGCCTTTAAATTTAGGGAAATATTATAGTTAGTTGTGTATTCTATTTGTTCAAAGTAATATTAACATATTTTTGTGTGTCTCTCCGTTTCAGTACTTTCAATAAATGAATAAACTTTTGATTCTCTAAATTTAGCTTAATTTTGATCTGTGTCTGAATGTAATGTGCAATAAAATTCATTGGTAATGAATGCAATTTTTAGTTTTTAATGTCTAAAAAGGAAAAAGTATAAAAATTATTTTCCTGATTTTACTGTATGTTATATTTATTTATAGATTCAACAGTTACGAAAAGCAAAAAGAGAGGAAGTCCTTTCTCAGAAAAGAGGTTTTGGAAGTGCTAGTAATTCACCAATAGTAGCAGTGAGTATAAACATTGATTTATTTATCAAAATTTATCTTTTTAACACTTTCCAACAAAGTTGAAAACTGCTTATGCTTTTGGTTTTCTGTCCGTCTGTCCACTCTCTAATTCTCGTAAATATACTCAGATTGCGATGAAATTTTTGGATGTTATTGACATTTGCCCTAGCATGAATCCTGTTGAAAATGAAGTTTCTACCATGATAAGTTTATTTACAGGGACAGTCAAAAGTTTTCCTTTACATTATGGCCTATGAGAAAAAATAATTTCAAATGAATTTTAAGGATGTTAAACACGGTCAAACATATTCAAATTTATATGCATCTATGAAGTATACTAAAATATTCATTCTGTAAAATATGCAGTGAAAAGAATAGTTATTTTTCATTTACAGGGTCACACAAAAGAATTCCATTACATAACAATAAAGTGGAAAATTGTTTGCGACACTTTTTAATTATGGTAAATGATTTCATGTATAATCAAATTAGGTACTTCTCTGTCGACCAAAATACTATCGCCAAATTATAAAATTAAATGCCAATAATGGATGATTCTGAATGTCAATTCAATGACATTAAGTACGGTATACGGTAATACGTAAAACGTCATTAAGTAATTTTTATTTTGACTTTTTATTTGCATTTTTATTAATATTCTACTAATTATTTGTTTTTTTTTATTATTTAAAATAAAAATTACGGCAATATGTATAATTTGGTGAAATCGGTCGACGGGATAACAGAGTACTACATCAAATTGATGTATGTTGCTGAGGCTTAATATGAGTTATTTCATGCATAATACGAAGTGCATAGCATTTAGTGTGACACACAAAAGATTTCAAACAAGATATTCTATCAAAAGTACTCTATATTATGAATGATGGCTATTGAATGGATGAAATGCACTTTTAATTATGATAGAGTTCTTTTAAGTTTCACTAAATGTATGCATATTGTATGGTGTGTATATATGCTAATAATTACACAATTTAAATATACAGGGTTACACAAAGGAGCTCAGAAAGGGTACTGAATATGAGCGTAATTTACTTAAAGGTGGTTTTTAAATAATTTATGCATTTTTACGTTGAACTGCATTTAGTTTACTAAGAAATGTTTCTAAAATATAGATAAAATGATATACATGGTCATGCAAAGAACTGGATAGAGGGTCGCCTATGGATGATAATTTTGAAAATGTGATTTAAGTAGTTTTAAGAGTATTTTTGTTTAACTAAATTTGAGCACAAATCTTTCGTTTAATAAAAAGGTATTAGGTGAACTACAGGGCTGAACAAAAGTATTCAAATATGATTCCATCTATTAGTGTGAATTGCTGAAAGAAAATTTTCAACCAGTTAGGCGTTTTCTTGCTAAACTAAATTTCCCCATTATATAGTATATATATATCAACCGACAGATCAAATATGGGGCTGTTCAAAAGTATTGGAATACATGTTTGGTTATGGGCAGTAACACTTTATTTCCCTGGATAACAAAGTTTTGTTAAAGATTTCAGTAAGTGTTGGAAAGTTTTTCATAATCTATGCTTAATGCATGATTGTTCTTACTTGCTTTTTATAGCTTTTGTTCATCATGTATTCATTATTGCTATATATCTTGCTGTTAGTCTCACTCATATTTTAGACAGTTATTTAAACAATGTTGCATCAAAATCATAAGTACATCCCAAAAAATATTAAAGACTTATAAAGATTTTAAATTTCATCATATAAGTGAAGGTGAGTTTGGAGTGCCAAAGGGAGAGCAGCAGAGATTTTCAGTTTGAGACATTTAGGTGATTAGCTATTTATTTATTGTATTATATTATTGTTAATATAAATATTAAATAGGTCAGAAAAGAAATTTAAAATTAAAGAGTTATAAAGGTTATATTACATGTTAAAGTACTGTTACATAAGTATATATATGTAACGATATGGCGATTTTCTATTTAAATGCATCAGTTCTCATAGAACACTATCTCTGCTGTATATTTCGACTATTCACTTAAGAACCAATAGCAGGATGAGCAGTCGTCATGGTAAGTTGGTAAGCAAATGGATTCGTTCTCTTAGGAGTTTCTCCGGAGTAAATGTAAGGCAATCAGTTTTTTAATCCATATTTATTTAGAGTACAAAATAAGTTATTTTACCGGTCACGGTTCCACACATCTAACACTACAACATTCGCTCCCCAAGCTGCGTCATTTTGGTGTTCTAAATTATCAGAAAAAATGAGACAGGCGTATTAACAGTTCAAAGATCAGTTGCATTCTGACACTCTCGTCTTCTAAAATGAGTTTTTTAGAATCTATGTAAAAACTAGCCACTCCCCTAGTCTGCGTCAGTAATTTAAAGATCCATCAGGATTAATTTCAATGCCAAGACCACACACATCACCATTTGATATTGGTAGATGGGGCATGTCTTCCCGTAAGAATTATATACTATGTGCGTAATAGCACAAACTGCTCACATAAGCGCATGAACATTCTAGCAGACAATTTAATAAGACAAAATTAAAATCTTGATAAATATTCCAAAAAGGGAAAATAAACCTCTACACTGAAAGAAAGATTTTGTAATCATTCCTGCTCTTTTTGAGAAAACAATCAATAGATTATTACTGAGTTAAATAAAATAAGATAAAAAAAACTTTAGCTGTTAAAATATTAATACATTATGAAACTGAGAATAAAAGTATGTTCCATAAAGTTAGAATTAAAAAATCAGATCGGGCAAAATGGCGCAGTTTTTTTTTTATTTATTACATATATATTACTAAAATAATGATTATTCAAATGCAAAATATTTTATTATCAAGGCAATTACACACACATATATACATATACATATAACATGTCAAATGTCAGTTTAAAACAATTGCTTTGCTTATAATCAATGAAAAGGTCATCAAAATTAATTAAATTACACATTTTTTTATTAAAAAAAACTGCTTTAAAGTTAAAATATACATTGTATAACAGCTATTTGCAGTAACATTAATAAAATAAATAAAAGCCTGTAAAAACGAGTGAAATCTGTCACTTTTTGGAAATATAATTGTAGCCTTATTTCTCTGCCCCCCCCCTTTTTTTTTTTTAAATTTTATTTTGCAAGCATATTAGTTGCCTAGGGGTACTTAAAATTGAGATTATTTGCAGCAAGTTTCAGTTCTACAATTATGAATTTTACACAAAACATTGTTTATAACATAGAGTGCTATTTTTTAAATGTGTTATGGATCATGTACAGGGCTGGCAAGTTTCTGCCGGGATGGTTAAAACCAGTGGTTATTACCGGTTAAAACTGGCATGGAAGAAACTAGTTTCTGTCAGTAAGTGGCAAAAACTGGCAGAAACCAAGAAATTATACTAATAAGAACTTTAACCTGAAACGATTCATAATTCACACGTGTATCTAATATATAAAGAATTTAGTTACAAATTTAAAATAAAGATTATGAATGTTATTCAAAGTAGCAAAAAGTTTCAAAAGAATCTTATAAGTATACTTTGTTCATATAATAATTTTCTGGCACTTGAAAAACAGAAATTTTCATAACGGCAATCTGATGCTGTACAAGTTTAACCATTGATATTATTGTTTACAGTTGAATTTCTATTTTAAAACTTAAAAAAAATTTTGATATTTTAGCATCACTTTTCTGAGTAGTTTTAAATAATTAATACACTGCAATAACTTAAAAATTATCTTCTACTACATGCAATAAGAAATGGTTCTTGTGAAAATAAATAAGTAATAATTGTATCAAAAAATAATAGAAAAAAAATTAATGAAATAACTTGTACAATTATTTTACAATATATGAAAAGATTTTTTTTTGTGGAAAAAATAATAATATAATAAGAGCATTTTATAATATAGGATTGATTTTGCTAACCTTTCTTATCCTAGACAGCTTTTTGATTTGTTCTGAATGAAAGAAAAGTTAGAAATTATTTTTTAAGCCTAGCTCACTTGCTTGTCATTATTGAGGATGTAAAATTTGAAAAATTCTCATTTTCACCAGCATTTGTTTTTAAAGACAATTAACCACAGAAAGAAGACATTTTCTAGAACTTCCTTGGGAAAATATGGTTCTGGGAGTCGATTTTGCTATAAGGTGTTATTAAGTGTGGCATAAAATTTAGACTAATATCAAAAAGCAATTTCCTTGCCCTTTCTTTATGCTCATATGTCCGTTATGATCTCATACACTTAGGGTGATGTAAATAAGCTAGCATAAAATCTATCACTGCATTAAATGAGATTTGAATCTTGCATTTATGAGTTTGTATGGTATTTATATCATTAAATGAAGTTGAGCAAATTTTAAGCAGCTGCAATAGAACAGTCAAACTTTTTACTTTTATCCAAAGCAATAGATTTTAACATTTGTAAAAGGTATTTAATTTCTTTATAAATCATGATATTTATTTACAATTTTAATAACTGCTATGTCCTTAACATTATTTTCATGATTTTCAATTATCTGCAAATAATATGACTGGTTTTTTGTAAAAGATTCAAAACTATAAATTTCCAATAAAATTTATTTTTTAATGAAAATTTTTCAGTTTTTATTTGTCATTTATCCTGACTAATAAAATGTATATAAGCAATTTATATAACTACTAAAAAAGTATCAGATTACATCTTGAAATGAATTTATGCCAGTTGTTACCAATTTCTGCCGGTTAAAATCGGTTACAACCACTTTCTGCCACTGGCACGGCAGAAACCATTTTCTGCCGGCAAAAATCCAGCCCTGATCATGTATTTCTTAACTAATTAAATCACAGAATATTATTCTTATTATTTTCAAATGCATTGTAATGCATTAAATATAATATGTTTTTATTTGTTTACCAATATTTGATTTAACCTTATTTATTTAAAGAGCCTTTATTTGTCTTAGGTAATACTATCTCTAGATGATTCCATTGATCCGGCAAAACTCCTTTCTGATTTAGAGTCATGTGATGATGAGATTGTTATTACTAGAAGTAAATTTGGTGGTTGTCATTTAAAGTAAGTTTGATAAGTCTGTTATTTTATCTAATGTAATAGCAGTCAAAATTAATGCAATTCTGTAAGATTTCAGATTTTTCTCTAGATAATTTGAAATCACCATTTTTTTTGTGCGACACTTTTTTTTTTTTTTTTTTTGGACGGAATGAAAATTTTTCCAGTGTTTAAAATTTATTTTAATGTTTATGCAATGAAACACTGTTTTTATTTATATTTATTTTTTCATTTATGTATTTTTAAACTGTGATCACAGTTTCAAATGGCTATCAAAGGCTGCAGATATCAAATGACTACAATAACTTCATTAAACCTTTTGATGTCATTGCTAAGTCCATGGGCAGACATAGACTGTAATATCAACAAAACCATCATTCCGGAAGTGTTTTTTAAATTGATCATGGGTTTATCACCTTTTCATGTAATACTGACATGTAAATAGGGTTCTCGCCATTGCGCCAAATCACGTTAAAATTCTCCATTTGGTGACTAGAAGAACAAACAGATTCGCCAAATTGCGAGGGCTCAATTTCTGCTTCTTGTTTTGTGTTTGTATGTGTGCCAATAGAGCAGAGATCCTTATACACATTGCTGAACGATTGGATGTCACTTTACAAGTTCAATCCCATCGTGCCACTTACATTGTTCTATTTATGGATATACTGGCTCATTTAAGGCTAAGAGACATTTAGAATGTACTCATTTGTCTGTCAGCTTCTAATATGCATTATTTTAAAATCTTTATTAATCTGGAAATTTCTTATCTTTGAGATGAACAAAGTTATTCTGATCTTTAATAAGGATTAAAATAATAATAATAATACATAAATATTGTATTACTTGAAATCTATATATTTAAAACGCTAAGCGTTTTCTCTAGATAGTCCGTGAGCAAAAACTACTGTATCAAATTACACCATTCGTTTTTAAATGAAAGATATTTGTCCACAGTTTTGTTATCGTACATTCATTTGATCAAGAATGCTATTAATTAGCTGTAATTATCAATTAAAAATTCATTTATGCGCATGCGTAATCTATAACTACTAATCTGTCCTTTGGAGCATCTCTCATGCTCCCACTCTACGCATGCGTATAAATGCTCGCTCAGTTGAATTATCATAAACGGTGTAAGCCGGTTGTGTTTTTATTCTTAATTACAAGCTTTTTTTCACGTAGTTGATATTATTGAGTTTTTAAATCATTTTTGGAATAGAAAATTTTTGTTGTACCGATAATAGGCGATGAAAATTGTGGGAGGTTTTTCGTTCAGTGCATAGCCGCTAACTTGGATTTTTTTTTTCTGAAAAGGATTGTCGAAAACTAGGGGTTTGAGAGGTGGTGCCATCTACAGGGGTCGTACTTGTCCTGAAATTCCTGAAAAAAAAAAAAACGTCCTGAAATGTCCTGAAATTTTGTAATCTGTCCTAAAATTCCTGAAATTTTTCTATATCGGCATTTGAATTCCCCATATTGGATGATTTAAATGCCAAACTTCGAACCATATGCAAAAAATGTTTACGGCAAGGTACTTTTGTTTTTCACGCGTTCGCGGTAAAGAAAGCTACTGAGAGATTAAGATGCGCACGCAACCGGCCAGCAGTTGAGTAATACCCTGTTCGCACTGAGAAAGTTAAGTCACTTAACTTGAAGTTTTTTGAAGCGGTCGTACCCGGAATCAAGATTCTCACTTAAGCAAATTTCTGAAACTCACTTAACTTTTGAGATGCTCACTTAACTATGAGTTGAGTTGAAAAGTGCCTTCTGAATATTTAATTATTATTTCTGAATTTTAGAATATTTAATTCTGATTGTTAAATAACTGGAGTTGAGTCCTACAAATAATTATAAATTGTTTCAAGCTGCTATTTGTTTGCCCTAGTCAGGGTTGGCATTTTTGCCGGCAAAAAGGTATTTTTGCCAGGACAGTGGAAAAAACCAGGGGAAAAATGGAAAAAACCGGCAAAAAGGGAAAAAACCTATTTGTCTTTAATGTGTAATAAAATCTGCATGCTAATAAGAATAATGGTATAAACAATTAAATTTAACAGTGTACTATTTAATATTTTAATTTAATTTGCTAATTAATTAATATTAAATAATTAAAATCCTTAAAAAATAGGTGGGATTCACTCTTAAGAATTTAAGAACAAAATAAAAAATTACATACCTAATTTTTTTTTTTCTTAAGTCAGGGATATGTTTAAGAAAATTCGTGTTATTTTTTAAATTAAGGTCCTTTAAAGGACCCTTCATAAAATAATTTATTTTAAAATAGGATCCTTTACAAAATTCTTTAACCTCAAACAGGACCCTTCATAAAATTATTTGTCCCTGAAATAGACGTTTCACCTTCAAATTGAACTTTTCACAAATTTAATCATTTAAAAATAAAATCTGCCCTGTTAATAAACAATTGAACTCACCAAAAAATATATTACTTAGTTTCTTTATATGTGAAGGTTAGAATCTGAAAACACTAATAATTTAAAATTTACAAAAGTATGTCTAGAATTTTCACAAAGACAAGAAAAATTTCCCAATTTAACAAAAGCACCCTGTAAGAAAAGTCTAGACAGACCCCTGCAAGTAAAGTATTTTATCAGTCATTAATATGTATATATTTTTTTAATTATCAAAAGATTTTATACAATTTTGTTTTATGTCATGAGACTTAAGGAATGTACATATTTAAGTCTTTGGTACTATTTTATAGCTATTTATCTGATGAAACTAGTTTGTTAAAGATAAAATAAGTAAATTTAATTAAAATTATGTATTGAAAAAACTGTTATGGCTTATTAGGAAACTAGATTTTTTTTTCTGTCACTTTTACTCTCCAAGAAAAGAACAAAATGTTAAATTATTTAGATTTACTTTCAGTAAGTAGCCTGTTGTCTCTTTATCTTTTTGTATTATATTCCCCCTTCCCCCACCATAGCAGATGCTTGTCATGTATGGCTAAATTTTTTGAAAAATGAAGAGTTAAAACCACATTTTTCAAAACTAAAAAAGATATTTGAACAAGCGATTTTGCCATGTCATCTTGTAGCGTATTTGTTACATCGAAAGTACAGAGATGAACTTCTAAATTATGAACAAAAAGAAAGCTGTAAAGCATGGTTATCTAAAATCAATCCTGATTTTATATCTTGTATTTATTAATTTTAAGCTCAAAGAAAAACCCTTTCCTAGCTCATATTTTGCGGAAGTGATTAATAGTGTCAGTGCATGTAATTAGTAGAGAAGTATTGAATAAGCTTGTGCAATTTCAAAAAACTTCTGTTCATTAGTAGCGCACCTTCAAATATGTCAGCAAGTAGTGCTGCTATTGAAAGATTGTTTTCAAATTTTTCATTTGTGCAAACTAAAATTCAAAGTAAGCTATCAACAGATATTCTTTCAAAACTTGTTTACTCCTATGCCATACTAAAACAGCAAAATTTAGGTTGTGAGGAAGATATTGCTGAAAAATTTGAAATTTAACAGTTTTCAGCTTTAAATATAATTTTATATTAAATTTAGGTTACTATAACTGTCTCTTCGAATTTCTAACATATATAAACTATAAACATAAGTGCTTTACTCAGTCTCAACAGTTCTATTATGTAAATTATTAATAATTGTATAAACATGAATAAAGAAGTTTCTTTTCATTAATATAAAATTGGAATTTATTTCATTTATAATCTTGTTATAAAAGTTAGTATTCTTTCATAAAGTGCACAATTATTCTTATTTAACTTAAAAGTTAAAATAAATTTAGAATAATATTGATTCTTCAGTTAAGTATGCAGTTTTTTTTTTTCTTTCGTGAAATATTTTTTCTCTTTCTGGGGAAAAAATTAAATGGACATACTATTTTTGCCACCTTTTTGGCAAAAACCTATTTTTGCCGGGACGGTTTTTACCAGGTTTTTTCCATGGTTTTTTCCACCTCCGGCAAAAACTCGCCAACCCTGGCCCTAGTTGCTTAGCACGTGTGTTTGTGGGGTTTTTTTTTGTAATCAAAGATCAAAAATAGAAAATGTTTAACCTGTTATTTCCTCCTGCAAAATAAATTGGGAGGATGACAAAATTAATTTTTAATTGAAATATGGCACGATAATTGCTATGTAAACAAAAAACAGTTAGAAGTTGCAGTTACAAATTTCCGAACTTATGCGCATGCCCAGATGTCATTTTGGCCAAGTTAAGTCACTTAAAATATTTAGCAAGTGCGAACAGGTGAAGCCTAATTCCGGGTATCCCGCTTCAAAAAATTTAAGTGACTTAAAGTTAAGTGACTTAACTATCCCAGTGCGAACAGGGTAATAGCCGCGTCCAACTGCCGCTCGGTCTTCTGCGTGAGATTTCGCTCGCGTACGGAGGAAAGAGAAATTCTTTGGTCCATGGAGTAAGAGCGTTTCTTCTGGTTGATAGTTGTAAATTACATTTGGCAACAAGTACTCTTAGATCTTAATCGATATCGTATCTTTATCATTTTTGTTCGCTCGCTCACACGTTTTGCTGGTGACCACGTTTTTTTTTTTTTTTTTTTTTTTTTTTTTTTTTTTGCATTGTATTGGATACTTACTTTTACCGGGCATCGGATAGAAATTACGGATAAAAAAAAAATCGCGAATTTCATCAAAGGATCGCTTGAAAAAACGCAAATTTCGATACAAGATCTTGAGAAAACCAGAAAAGATTGTGTAAAAGTACGCTCATTTCGTCAAAATGTCGCAAAAAACGTGCAAATTTGGTCAAAAGATATCGAAAAAACGGGCTCATTCCGTCAACAAATCGCTGGAAATGCCCAAATTTCGTCAAAAAAACGCTTAAAATGGGCCTATTTCGTCAAACAATCGCGGAAAACGTGCTCATTTCGTCACAAAATCTCGAAAAACGAGCTCATTTCGTCAAAAAATCTCGAAAAACGAGCTCATTTCGTCAAAAAATCGCTTAAAACGCGCTTATTTCGTCAAAAAATCGTTTAAAACGTGTTCATTTCGTCAAAAGATCACGGAAAACGCGCTCATTCCTTCAAAAAAACGCGGAAAACGCGCTCATTTCGTCAAAAAAAATGCTTAAAATGCGCTCATTTCGTTAATAGAAAACGAAAAACGCGCACATTCTGTCAAAAGATCGCTGAAACACGCTCATTTCGTCAAAAAATCGCTTTAAACTCGCTCATTTCGGCAAAAGATTGCAGAAAACGCGCTCATTTCGTCAAAAAAAAACGCTTAAAATGTGCTCATTTCTACAAAAGATCGCGAAAAACGCACGCATTTTGTCAAAAGATCGCGAAAAACGTGCACATTCTGTCAAAAGATCGCTGAAAACACGCTCATTTCGTCAAAAAAAAACGCTTAAAATGTGCTCATTTCTTCAAAAGATCGCGAAAAACGCACGCATTTTGTCAAAAGATCGCGAAAAACGTGCACATTCTGTCAAAGATCGCTGAAAACACGCTCATTTCGTCAAAAAATCGCTTTAAACTCGCTCATTTCGTCAAAAAAATGCTTAAAATGTGCTCATTTCGTCAAAAGATCGCAAAAATTCCGTCAAAATATCGCGAAAACACGCACATTTTGTCAAAATATCGCGAAAAACGCGCACATTTTGTCAAAAGATCGCGAAAAAAGCGCACTTTTTGTCAAAAGATCGCAAAAAACGCGAACATTTCGTCAAAAGAGCGCGAAAACACGCACATTTTGTCAGAAGATCACGAAAAACGCACCCATTTCGTCCAAAAATCGCGAAAAATGTGAAAAATATGTGCAAACATTGCAAATTTCCCCAAGAGATTGCAAAAAACATGCAAATTGCCAAGAGATCGCAGAAAAAAGAAAGAATTTTTGAAAATTTGCACCCCCCCCCCCCCCCCCCCCCCACCCACCCACCCACCCATTCACATATATTCAGATTTATAGTGACCATTGAAATAACCTGTATAGATTATTGGTTTTAAATTTGTGTGTATTGGTGATGACTGGTATTTTCTTTTTCCAAGCTTAAATGAATTTTGATTCTTTTATTTCGGCTAGTATGTCGGGTAAATGTGTCCTGAAATTGTCCTGAAATTTTGAAAAAAGTATGTCCTGAAATTTCACCTAGGGTCAGTACTACCCCTGCATCTAGCGTTTTTATTGGAAAAAAGCGTACGCTTTTGTTGGTTTTTGACTTTGTTTACTACCATAATATATGCAGGAGTCCTGACACTTACGAATAAAATTAGAAAAACGCCTTTGCACGTTTTTAATCTATTTTCGACCAAAAGTTTCGAGACATAAGCATACATCATGGGAAAAAAACAAAGTGTGAAATAAAAGACATACTGTTTTGCCAACAAAAATATATCGGACGAGAGGATTTCAACGTTCTTGCAAATTAGCTTTTAAATGATGTCCTTTCTTCTCAACTAAAAATTAAAGAAAGAAAAATTAACTTTGTATGGTCAGTAAAAACTTGATTTTTTCAGAAATAATTAAAAATAAATATTTTTTTCCTAACCGACTTAGTTTAAAATTACATATATATTTTTTCTAAAATAGGAATAGTTTTCAGATGGGTGTTCTTCAAATTTACAAATTATTTTAAAGTTAGAAAAAACTAAGAAATATGTATTACCTAAAATTTAAAATTATGATAGTTATCAAACTATAATATAAAGGTAAGAAATTATACATAAGTTTTGAAATTTCGAGATTTGAGATTTGAGTTTAAAATATTAAAACTTTAAATATCCAGGGGGTAAGTAAAGAAAGAAAAAAATTATAGTAAAATTAAAAAAAATAATTCATAACCATCTGTTAAATAATATATTTTTTAAAGTACAATTAAAAAATCTAAATTGAGATTTTGAATAGTTATTAAAGAACGGTTTCTTTCGGGGGGGGGGGGGGGGGGGGGTCGTATTATTGCACTTAGTGATGCTTTTCTTATTACCTGGCGTTACTTTTCAAACTACATTAATACCTTCCAGATAATTTTTGCACAGAATGTGTCAATTGGCTATAATTAAATATTATATCATTTATCTGCCGCAGAAAAAAAAACAGTTTGTCGATTGGTCGAGAAAAGATGTGAAATTAGCTAACATGTCACGTAAAAAAAAAAATCAAGAAATTGATTGGTTGTCTACAAGAAAAAAAAATAAACCCTGCAAAATTTCTTGATTGCCTACAAGAAAAAATATTATCAATAATAGTCTATCCATTTTGGGGAAACTACTTTATGTGACTGATGGCCCTTAATGCCCCTAAAGGTGTTAAACAATGAAGAAGCTTATTTAACCAACATTGTAGTAAATTTTTTCCGTCAAGTTTTGACGGGTTACATCTAGTTTTAACTTATAACACATAGATGTAATATTTTGTTTATATTTCAGTTTTCTAAAGCAAAAACAAAGATTTACTTTCATACTTCCTGGTCGAAAAAGTTTACATTCTGTCATGGATTCTTTAAAGGTTTGTGTATAATTTCTTTTGTTAAATGTTTATGACTGATGTTTGTTGTATTAGTGATCATTATTTTTAGAGCATGCTCCATTATCCACCCAAGCCCATATTTTCTCACGTAGAGAATTATTTTCTTTATATATAAGTGTGTTTGTAGTTAAATGTTCCCACAACACTTGCATAATTAAGTATCAAGGAGAGAGAGCAGTTTCCCATGAGAAATAATGACCACATTTAGAATTAAATTATTGCTACATATTTTTGCATCTTCTAGCCTGGGGAAGAGTTAGTAGGTTAACATTTCAATGTGGTTTTTCATTTCAATGTGACTGTGTTGTATGGATGTGTAACAATGATAATCCAGAACTATTAAAATGCTGTTAATCTATAATTATTGCCTTATTCCTCTTTCGCATATATAATTCATGTTAGCCCTGAAAACTGAGATTTTGATTAATTGCTAGTGGCTGGTAGGCCAGATACTTTTAGCTTTATGGCTGCAATTATTAAAATTTCTTAAACTGTTATGTAAATCATCGCAGTTAAAGGGGCCGGGATTGAATGCTTAGATTCAGAAGCCCTGAAAACTCCACCAGTATTAATTAGAAAACATAAAATAACGGAAGATGTTATAACGATTATTTCGTTATATATTGGTTATTTTCTTAAATTATTCCTTCCCCCCTGTCTCTTTTCAATTCAAAATCAGTTTTAGGTGTCCTTCATTCACTTTCCATTTTTTTTCCCTCGACTAGTTTTTCTCTAACCGAAAAATCGGCAGCTGCTTAACTTTGTCTGTGAGAAATACACTCACATATTAATCAACCGTTTAAAGCTATTTCCAGATGTCTGCTATTTCCGATCGAGGCAATTCTGCATTACCTTATATGGACATCATCTCTGTTTCACAGTTAAAATTTATGCTTACGCTTCTTTTCCTTTCTCGACAAAACCCTAAAAAGAATTTAACATCTGCGCAGTAAAATCTGATGTCCCTTTGGTGTGCCTCTTTATTAGACATAATAACACGTGTAACATTTTATCGTTTGGCAACCTTGCCTTTCCCATCCCAGCTTGGAAACCATATTGAATTCTTATCTTGCCGGCTGCATTTTAACTGTATTTGGCGTATACTATCCATTGTGCATGGGCGAACTTGTGTATGTTGGCGATTTTCTATGATGCCAAAGGTGGCAGTTTGTTGCTATGTACGAGGTCACTTGACTCTCTGCGCTTGTCTTGTCAACGTGCTAATTTTTGGTTCGGAGATTTTCTCCGAGTGCTGTAAGTGTGCCCCCCTTAGTAATATATGTCTAAATAAATCGTAACTTAGCAATCATCGTGGGGTTTTTTTTCGAGCATCCGAACCTGGACTGATTCTATACTGATCATGCCTCTTCTAAGTATTCCAACTGAATAACAGCTACTAATATACGTGATCATACCTCTTCTAAACCTTCTAACAAATATATGCAACTACCAAAATCCCTCAAGAAACTCTTCTTTATATAAATAACTGGTGCCTGACGGTTTCGTTTTTCCCCACATAAAAAAAAAAAAAAAAATATGGAGGGGGGTACAATCAACTGCGACTTTCCCGTGGATGTGATGCATTTCGGTTCTTCTTTTTTCTTCTCTGCATTCCCCGGTAGAAAATGCTATTAGTCTGGCCTGCTAAGTGTCAACCGAAAAAGTACAGAGCTGTTCCCGTCCTGAAATTCCTTTGCTGGACACCCCCTTTTCCTCCCCTGTGTGCTCCATCTCAACTGCTTCGGAGGGTCTCCCCTTGAAATTCCATCTTCAAAAGAAATCTGCGGCTGATTGTCACCTGAGCGCTGGGTGCCCCTTTTGTCATCTCCATCGTCTGTGTGATTGACGTGTTCATCGCAGCCAGATATCATCGAGGGCTGCATGTCCTCATTGTGTGCTTCTATACCAGTGTGTTTTGTCTTTAGTGAACGTAATCTACAGAAAGTTCATATAGCCTCATAGAAAATTTAGTGAATAACAGTATTCCTGTGGTGTGATGCATCGTAAAATCGTTCATCGTGCAAAAAAATAGTGATTGTCTTCAATTCTGAGAAAATCCATCAGAAATAATTCATCGTAGATATCAGTTAACAGTGCACAAAGTAATAAATAAATAAATAAGAGAATTACAAAAATTCTCTAAATGAGATGTCACCACCTGTGATAAGTTTACTGCTAGTCTCCAGTGATAAAAAAAAAGAAAAAAAAAAGTGCACAACAACGAAAATGCAACCTCAAAAAAATCTACATTTTGAATGTGGGAGCAGATCGTGCCCCAGTTCCCTAAGCTTTGTCTTATTAAATTAGTAATCATTTAATTATTTAAAAAAAAAAACTCAATCTGTAAGTTACCCCAAGTATTTTGTTTATTTTATGTTCTGCTTCCACAGTCAGTACACCATAGTCGATATTGCAGTTTGGTGTTTTTAAATCATAGTTAATTCAATAACTATTATAATCCTGTTATTGTGTTTTTGCAAAATTTTTTTTAATTGCGAAAGCACGGTAACTGTTGTCATTTCTAGTTATTATTTTTATGACATTTTATGCAGTTTTTATCAGTTATTACATTTATGTGCTAGTGTTTCATATTTTACGTCCAACACCCCTTCGTTTTTTTTAAATTTTGTATTTGGATTCTCTAATATGCTTAAATGTGTTTAACCAGTTTTGAACTTTAATTACAAGGTTAAAATAAGAACATTCTTTTTCATCCAAAAAATATAAATAAATCAGAAGGTTTTAAGTTACAAAAAAAGGAATTTTTTTTCCTTGAGTAAAGAAGTTAAAGGATTTTTTTTTTTCTTGCTTGCTAACAGTTTTTGCGGTTTTCTATAGAGTTTTCTTTACTTTATTATCTAAAGTAAGTACTTTGTTAAAGTGAAGGAATATATAGATATATGTTTCAAAGTGTAATTATTTTGCCATTTTATTTAATTTATTTTCTAAATGTGTTAATTTTTGTATGTGCTTCCTTGCGTTACTGTCATAAAAGGTTCAAATAAGATATCTTTAAAGTGAGGTATATTTTAAAATCTATTTATTTTGCTAGTTTAGATATTTTTACTAGCTAGGAAATTTACTTGTTTTCAATGTGCTTTAGAGTATAAGTCAGGTCTGTGTAACAATTTCTCTAAAACTTGTGAGCGTAAACAAACAAAAAAACTAATCATGGCGGCAAAACAAATTCCGATAAATATCATTCAATTTGATGGAGATCCAGATTTACTTAAATTTTTCTTTGATCAAGTTAGAGTCTCTGCAGAAATTAATAAATATAACCCACAAACAACAATTGCAATCTTAAAGGGAAAGTTAGTTGGGCCTGCACAAAAATTTCTAGCCCAAAATCCTGACCTGCAAAAGATAACAGACCTCGATTTGCTGGAAAAGGAATTTGCGTCATTTTTCGCCCCCCCTAGTAAATGTGTTGCTTCTGTTGAATTGTCCAGTTTAGCACTTATGCCTTCTGAGACGATAAAAAACTTAGCTCATAGACTAAATGTTCTTGCGGCGACTGTTTATGCAGATATCAACGACGAAAGTGCACGCAACACTATTAAACTCATGAAATTTCTAGAAGCCCTTCCTTCAAATATTAGAATAAAATTACAGGAAGAAGGCATTAATGATTATAAAACAGCAGTTGAAAGAGCGCAAACCCTTCATGAAATTTTAAGGAATGAGAAAATCTTACATTCCTTACCTTCCGTACACAGACCAGAAAATCTTATTGAATCGCAATTAAAAGAAATCTCTGAGAAAATAAATGCATTATCTTTTGTCCCTCCTGATACTAAAACCGAAACTGAGCAGAAAAATTTCCAGACTAGACCAAAACATTCCGCAGGTGTTTCACGCTTCAAAAAAAATTACAAAAATCGAAACTACACTAGACGTTATTCCCCACACAAGTTTTCACAAAAAAAACCAGTTGTTTGTCAGTTATGTGGACGAATCAATCATGACGCTCTCTCTTGTTTTAAATGGAAAAGAGCAAATACTCAAAGAAAAAACAATTACACAAACTCCACGCCCCAATTTCAGGAAAACTGAAACAGAGATACAATTTTTATGCTGATGGTGTTGTGTCTCAGTCTAATACTTCTACATCAGCAACTTTTCCTTTTGACCCTGTATTACCTAAAATTTCAAGTTCGAGACTAGTTAATTCAGTAGCTTCCCAAACTTTTGACTCCATTAAGATAGCAAATAACATCAGTACACAAACAGAAAGTGATAATGTTCAAATAATTTGTAGTGTAAACACTATGTCACCATCCCTCCCTCTTGTTAAAGCCACTATAGCAAACCATGATATTACTTTGTTGGCTGATTCTGGTAGTAGTATATCTTTACTTTCACAAAAATTATTTAATCAACTTAAACCTGTCTTAAAATATAAAAGACTGTCCACTGACGTCAATATTAAAACTGTCAATTCTGATGTCTCATTTTCCGCCTGCATCAGAACATCCATTAAGCTAAAACAAAAAGCGTTTTCACACCACTTTTATATTGTTGACATACCTGAGTCTTCCAGTTTTGAAGGCATTTTAGGTTTTGATTTCATAACTAGATACAATGTTGTCATTGATACTTTTAACAAGTGTCTCCATGTCAACAATAATTTCTCTGTTCCTTTAAAAACCAGTAAAGAATCTTCTGGAGAGAAACAATCAAAATCATGCAATTCTTTGAGTGATGTTGTAATGAATCAAGCGGTGTTCTTAACTCGTAAAATTATATTAGAACCCCAACAACAAATATGGTGCTCTGTTTACACTTCCAATAACATCAACAATAACAGAAATTATCTATTTGAATATTTGGCACAAACAAAAGAATTAATAGGAAATGATGCCATTATTCAAATGAATAAATTATCCAATAAAAGAAAGAAAACTTCACAAATACATCATTTCTTCTCAATAACACTTAAAAACACTTCTGAAAAAACCATTCATCTCCCTAAACACACAAAAATAGGTCAATTATCTGAGATTGAGGAAATTCGCGACTATACTTCTGAAATGTCTGACAAGCAAAATAACTCAGAACAGCACTTTGTAAATTTTATTCAGGCGTCTAATGAAATCTTACAAAAAAGAAAGCAGGAGTTATCGGCTAATGATTTCAAACTTTCTCACTTAAAATCTGACGAAGCAAAGAACCTAACTAAATTGTTACTTAATTATTATCCTGCCTTTTCCAAATCATTAGACACACTTGGTCATACTGATAAAATTGTACCTGATTTGAAATTCATTAATGATTACCCCATAAAGACTCTCCCTTTCCCTCTTCCCCAAGCTGTGCAAAAAGATGTTTTAAATCAAATCAAACAGTTGCTTGATGCCAAAATCATTGAACGTCATTGTTCCGAATGGGCCTGCCCCATGCTCCTTGTTAAAAAGAAACCAGACGGTACAGGTATACAGAAATATAGACTCGCATTAGATCTCAGAATGGTTAATACTATAATTCAAGGTTCGTCCTATCCACTTCCAAAAATTCAAACTATTATTTCAAATCTTTCACAATATCGTTTTTTCTCTTCTCTCGACTTTCATCAGGCATATCATCAGATTGATTTGCCTGCAAAATTTCAAAATCAGCTCACATTCACTACAATGTTCGGTTCTTTTCGGTATAAGAGATTAGTATTCGGCTTAAAATCTAGCGCCTCAATTTTCCAAGCTTTAATGGACTCCTTACTTGATGAATTACAGTTAGAAGGTGTCTATACCTACCAAGATGATCTCATTGTTGGTGCCAATTCATATCAAGAAATGTGTGATAAGTTGGATAAAATTCTTGCAATACTAGTAAAATATAATTTAACGCTGTCCCCTAACAAATGCACTTTTCACAAAACCAGTTTAGATTATCTTGGATTTCACATAGAAAATCAAACTATTTCTCCTGTTCAGTCGAACATTGTAAAAATAACATCTTTTCCAACACCTACAACTAAACGTCAATTAAAAGCACTCATAGGCGTCATTACATTTTACAAATCTCTTGTTCCATCCTTTTCTGAACTTGTACAACCTCTCATAAACTTAACTACTCCAAAAGCCAAATTTAAGTGGACAAGCAAACATCAAAAAATTATGGACACCATACAGAAGATATTCTTTAATCCACCCATGGTTAGATTACCTGACTGGAACAAAAAGTTCTATTTAAATACTGATGCGTCAAATATTGCTATTTCTGGTGTCTTACTACAAGAACATGATAAACAACTATTACCTGTTGCATACTTTTCAAAATCTTTAAAAGCATCAGAAAAAAAATATCCTGCACTTAAATTAGAACTCATGGCGATTCATAAATCAGTTACTGCTTTCAAATATTATTTATACAACAGAGAATTTGTAATCCTTTCAGATAGTAAACCATTAGAAAAGTACAACAAAACTACAAATCCAGCTGATATTATCTCTCGTTGGCTCATGGATCTCTCAGAATACACATACAAATTTCAACATATTCCAGGTAAAAAGAATGTACTCGCTGACTACTTATCTTGCTGTAACTTTGAAAATAATCAACAGACTTTAGCTACAAATCCTGAACTGATTCATGATACTCAACCCTTACCTATTGTAGAATGTGATACTCCACACTCCAGCTCGAGTGATTCTAATATGCATGTTAACTGCCTTATTTCTGGTACACAAACAAATCCTGACCCTTTATTAGAAATTTCGAATGAAACATTTGCTACTGAACAACAAAATGACCCTACTTTGGCTGTTGTTTATAAAGAAATCTTAAAGAAAGGATCTTCTCAAAAATTTCCTAACTACTTCATTCATCCTGATTCGAAAGTATTAATGTTAAAGAAGGAAAATATTTTTAATAACACTTTTTCGTATCACATTATTGTTCCAAATTCACTTAAAAGCAAAGTCTTAACAATTTCACATTTATCTCATTTTGGCTTTAATAAAACTTATGAATTCTTGTCAGGTAGATATTTTTGGAAGGGTATGTATGTAGATACTTTAAACTTTGTTGCATCCTGTATCAAATGTCTTCAATCTAAACATCACCAAACTCCACCCGCACCTTTGCAGCCCACATACACTCCCAGGTACCCTGGTCACACTATCAGTACAGATCTCCTTGGACCGTTTGCTAATGGAAAATATGTTTTAACTATCACTGATCATTTCTCGAGACATATTGAACTCTTTCCACTTAATGACATATCTGCGAGTAAGGTTGTTAAATGCTTATTCTCTTACATAACCACCTTTGGGAGACCTTCGGTTGTCTTATCAGACTTAGGACCCCAGTACACGTCTCAGGTATATAACATTTTTAATGATACAATGGGCATTAAGGTATTACACAGTTCTGCCTCGAGACCACAATCAAATGCGATTGCAGAGCGAATCAATAAGTCAATCAAATATTCAGTTAATATTCTTTTACAAGAAGGTCATTCATTCGAAAATGCAGTATTTATGCACAAATCACTTTATAATGGTTCGAAACATGCAACTACATTATATTCTCCTAATTTTCTTCATTTTGGACGTGAACTTTCTCTAATTTTTGACACTTTTGATCAGTCGTGCAACCAACCCTTTCTTGATAAACATATTGAAGTCCACAAATTACTTGATGATTTGAGTAAGATATATCACAAAGCTTATAACAACATTAAATCTGCTCAAGATAAAAGATATAAATATTACGGTCAGAAAGCTAAATTAAGATCCATTTTCTTAAAAGACATTGTATATCTAAAATCAAATGACAAGTTTAAAACAAAGTATACTGGTCCATATATTGTCACTTGTAAACATTCCCCTGTGTCATTCTCAATTAAAAGGTTGTATACTCCTGATAACACAGCATTTCGGGTACATATTGATAGACTTTTATTAGCACCTCCTCGTTATGGACATTTATTTGATGCATCAAGTCATATAAACAACACTAACTTTAATACGTTTTATCAACCTCACACATACAATCTAAGAAACAGAAGCTAATGTAAAATCACTATTTATTATTTTTTTATGTCTTGTTTTATGATACCACATATCCAACCAAAGAGCTCATGGTTGTGTGTATGTTGTTTTTGACTGATCTTTAACAATATCATGGCTGGTCCATCACTGTTGCTCTGAAGATCTCTTAGGAACAATATTAGGTATCATTGTTATCCTTTAACACTTAGATATGTCTTCATACTCACTAAAATTTTATTTACTTTTATTTTGTTTTCTTTTTGCAGTACACTTAAAATTTCTTTGACAATACTCATTAATTCAGTATTTTTCCACTAACCTCCCACTTAACATTTCTTGTACTGTAAGTCAAACATATTATAGTTAGATAAACAGGTACTGTACTTTAGAAAAGTAAACAAAAGATTCATGTAATTAAATAAAACACAATTTTTATATATGACTTGTTCATCACCCCACTCGATTGTGACATATTTTTCGTCTCTCTTCACTCTAGGATTGTCTGCCCATATTAGTTATATGATATACATTTTTTTGTTTTTTTTTCTTTTTGAATTCTTCCCTTTGAAGTCTTGTTCCCGTTCAAAATTAAGGCCCTAAGGGTTCAAGCTTCATTGTGTTGAGAGACAAAGTTTTGGAATTGGAGTTTCGATTCAAATTTTTGAATTGTGATTCCAATTCACAACAATTCAAGTTTTTTTCATGTAATTCGACGTGGGCTCCTTCAGAAGACCGCTAGTGTCTTCGGGGGAGCATCACAATTCCCTCCTCATCTAAGGCTAGGCCCTAAGCCGATGCCATAATACTTGTGTTGTACACAAGATTCAGGGTGACGCATATTTTTATGGGCGTGCTTGGAGCACCTCTTTTTTTTGTCATCCTATGCTTCGGCATGAAACAATTTTTTTACAAAAACATTTTTATTTTTTTAATATACATCATATTACTCTTTTTAATTTTTTGAAAAATATAGTACTATTATGTTATTTTTGTGTATTGCCATTTTATATTCATTTAGTATTAGTTTCATGTTTTGTATATATATTTCAAAATTTTTACTTGTGTCATGATAACAATCAAAGCTGCAGTAATATTTTTGTACTGTCTGAGTCGACTCAACTTATACATATAAAATACAGTACTACCTTGGATCCATGAAATACAAATATAAAAAAATATAGAGACTTTAGAACTGCTGACTGTTTTTGAATACAAAAGTCTCCATTATCATGACGTTAAATTTCTACATATATATATAAAAAAAAAAAAACTTTTGCATTTATGTATGTTTTTATGTTATAATATTTTATGCTAGCCTATGCACATTGGACAGCAAAAGTTTTTTGTGGTGCACCGGGTGATATATATAACGATTATTTCGTTATATATTGGTTATTTTCTTAAATTATTCCTTCCCCCCTGTCTCTTTTCAATTCAAAATCAGTTTTAGGTGTCCTTCATTCACTTTCCATTTTTTTTCCCTCGACTAGTTTTTCTCTAACCGAAAAATCGGCAGCTGCTTAACTTTGTCTGTGAGAAATACACTCACATATTAATCAACCGTTTAAAGCTATTTCCAGATGTCTGCTATTTCCGATCGAGGCAATTCTGCATTACCTTATATGGACATCATCTCTGTTTCACAGTTAAAATTTATGCTTACGCTTCTTTTCCTTTCTCGACAAAACCCTAAAAAGAATTTAACATCTGCGCAGTAAAATCTGATGTCCCTTTGGTGTGCCTCTTTATTAGACATAATAACACGTGTAACATTTTATCGTTTGGCAACCTTGCCTTTCCCATCCCAGCTTGGAAACCATATTGAATTCTTATCTTGCCGGCTGCATTTTAACTGTATTTGGCGTATACTATCCATTGTGCATGGGCGAACTTGTGTATGTTGGCGATTTTCTATGATGCCAAAGGTGGCAGTTTGTTGCTATGTACGAGGTCACTTGACTCTCTGCGCTTGTCTTGTCAACGTGCTAATTTTTGGTTCGGAGATTTTCTCCGAGTGCTGTAAGTGTGCCCCCCTTAGTAATATATGTCTAAATAAATCGTAACTTAGCAATCATCGTGGGGTTTTTTTTCGAGCATCCAAACCTGGACTGATTCTATACTGATCATGCCTCTTCTAAGTATTCCAACGGAATAACAGCTACTAATATACGTGATCATACCTCTTCTAAACCTTCTAACAAATATATGCAACTACCAAAATCCCTCAAGAAACTCTTCTTTATAGATGTAATCTGAGAAATAGCCGTATATAGATGGGAATAATCTAGTTCTTTGTGTAGGTTTGTGTATGAGTTTATTTATATTCTACAAAAAAATTTTAATATACTAGATACACTAATTCAATTAGACAATGCATAGCTAAATTATAAAACACCCTTAAACTATTTAACCTTGTATACAGTAATTCTTATGAATTCTTTTGTGTTGCTCTGAATATGACTTATAGAATTTGTAGTACAGTAAGTAGCAAAAAAATATTTAATCCCCAAAATGCATGTCGAAACTCAGAACTCACTTCCAGCATTTATCCTCTTTTACCTAGCATTTATTTCAGTACTGTTACAAAATTCTTTTGATGACTCTGTAAATGAATGATAAATGCTTTGTACTCTGTCTTCTACATAAAGCATGTTTTAGTGTATTTCAGAAATGCATATCAATTTTGTGATGTTTGAAGTAGTATAAAATTATTAAAATGCTCTAAAAAATTTTTTTTTCCCTTTAGAGCAGTGCTTTCCATCAATTTTACTTTCTTATTCTCCCTATAGGTGTAAATTAACGGTCACCACTCGCCACATGGCAATTAAAGTTGTAATAGTGGTGATTAAAAATCAGCCATTTATCACCACTCTAGTCGCCACTTGGCGATAAAAAATCTTTTTAATTTGCTTTGGTGAAATACAGCTTTTTTAATGGATGTATGCATCTCTACTTTGTTTACATCTAATTAGTGAATTGGTTAATTCTTCCTTTCTATTGGATGCAAACAGATTTAGCAACTTTGTTGTATTTTTTATATTTTGACTTTTTACCATGAACTCTTTATTTGGATTATGTTTTCAAGAAATGGTTTTTTCCTATAAAATATAGTCATCAATTTTAATTCCACACGAATTTCAAAAAAATTATACCATTTTTACTTCTGGATGCAAGGAGATTTTAAGCTGTATTTTATATCTTTCATTCTTGCCATATGCTCACTAATTGTACCAGCAATAGTTGTCTGGTACAATTTTTTTTTATATATATGATTAAATATTATGTAGGTGTCAAGAAAGATTGAAACATTATAGCCAATTACTTTAAAAATATAGGACAAAATTAGCACTCACCACTAGTCGAGTAATACTGCAAATTTAGCATCTGATTTTACTGCCACCAAGCAGACTTCCTCCACGTCACCAACACATTGATACTCTCTGATTGCCTTAAGACATCCGGAATGTTGAAATCTCAGTCAAAACAAAGAATATTTATATTTATCTATGCACTTGCCAAACTTAATAATTACTATCTTGATGATATTAGATCCTACTAAGTTTTAAGTAAAAATAAAATAGCCAAGAAAGATGTGTAATTATTTTTAAATTTAAAATATTTAAAATTTAAAAATACAATTTCCTTGTTTGTTTTGTAGAATGCATTAATATATATTTAAATATAGTTTATCACTTATAATTTTATCTGCAGTATTAATTACTAATTCATATTTTTTCCATTCAGTGGAATGCCAGTTTTATTTTTAACCAAATATTTGTAACTTTGTTACTCGCTAGCTGCTAAATTAAGAAAAAAAATCATTTTGACCTATATTTGAAAAGTGGCCACTAATGAAATTGGAGCTACCAGCCACTGGCTATTAATCTCAGTTTTCACCTATAATTCTCCCCTTTTCTTTTATTTAGCCTTTTCATTTTGGACTATTCCCATTTCTCATAAACACGTTTCTCTTTCCCCATTCCACTTAACTAGACATGTTTTTTTTTTTTTCCATTAATTTTTTTTATCACTACCATATAATAAATCTATACCAATTAAATTTTCATTTCTGACATTTTTGTGACTTTACTAATCATTATGATTTCAACTGTTATCAACATTATTTTCATGTATCCCCAGCAGGTTTGCCATATATCTTCAGGGATGTGCATATCCCAAGTTGGGAACCGTTATTTTAGATGATAATGTAATTGGATTCTTTTGAGTGTCCCTGTAAATGCATGCTACACATTGTGTTTTCAATAGCGAACATACCATAGTGAGCCTCAATAACATAACCAGTTACACACTAATCCAAGTATATTTACAAGAATTAGGTAGGAAACTACTTCCCATTTTCATATTTCATTAATAAAAGAAATTATAGAAATTTTAATAAAAGGAGATAAGGAAATTAATGATACTCTTTCATATCACATTCTTGGAATATGATTGAAGTTTTTTAAATATAAGAAGAATTGTTAACATTGGAAAGAAATTTTCAGTTATTATCCTCCCCCTCCTTCTTCAGTAAAAAAAACTCACCTGGGTGTCCAGTCGGGAAGAGCATGAACAGAAATTTCACTACATAATCAAAGCTATCCCAAGAATGATCAAGTTCTAATTGAAAACACTTGGCAATAATATTTAAAGTTTTAAATTTTTAAAACTGTATTTTTATATGTAGTAAATCTTTTAGATTTGTGACATCTTCAACGTATTAAATGCACCTTCGTAGCAAGTTTAATTAATTTTATTTCAACTTTTTCAACTGTTTTGGAAAGCGTTAAAAATTTAGATTGAATTATTCAAAAGTTTTACAAATTTTTAAATAGAGTATTTAATTTGAAATTTGTTGCTTTCAAATAATTAAATATGATTTATAGTAGTTGTATTTTTTTATATGTAAATTACACTCAAAAGTCATCAGGTATGTAATAGAGACATTAGGAAATTCAAATTTTATATAATAAATTTCAAAATTTAGTTTAAAAACACTAGCATCATTTTTAAATGCAGCACATTATTTATTTTATTTTTTATTCTATTTTTGTGTATGTGGGTTACAAAGTTGTTTTTAATCCTTACTAATATTATAAATCGGAAAGTGAGTTTGTTTGTTCCGCTTTCACGCCGTAACTACTGAATCGATTGCTTTGAAATTTTGCAGACGTAAAGTTAGAAGTCCGGATTAAATAATAGGGTAATTTTTATTTATTTTATTCAAATATTTTCCTTAATAATTCAAAATTTAATTATTTTTCATGCAAAATCAATAGGCATTTTCCAGATAAAATTTAACCATTTTCCTTTCCTGTTGCCAAGAAAATAAAAAATTGGAATAATAATTTTACAGCGGCAATGAATTTTTAATAGAAAACTTCCACGCGAAAAACTATAATAAAATAATTTAAAAGAATATAAATATGATGTCATGTTTGAAATAAAAATAAAAGGTGTATGTTTTATAATATATTTAAGAAGGATATTAGTTTAGTTAATGGGAATTTTTGTGTAAAATATGGTGACATAAATTAAAAGTAAAAAGAATGAAAAAGAATTATATTTTTAATAAAATGGTTCACTCATGAAAATGTGACGTCATAGTTGAAATAAAACAGGTACTTTATAGCAGTCGTTAAAAATACAAGGGGTATGAATATCAGTAGCTAATGGAGCGAGATAAATAATGACGTCATATTTAAAATGAATCAGAAATATTTTTTACTTATGCTAATTAATAAGTTAAAAGTTACATACAAATGAATATTTTTATTCAAAACTCATAATTATCAATGGAAGAAATTTTTTGTGGGGAAAAGATGGAAAATAAAATCACTGATTAATATATTTTTGGCTCGATTTTTTAACACTTTCGAACAAAGTTGAAAAGTTAGTATGCTTTCGGTCAGTCTGTCTGTCTGGTCGCTTTCCAACTTTCGTAAATATTCTCCGATTTCCATGAAATTTTTGGACATTATTAACATTTACCTAGCACGAATACCTATTGAAAATGAAGTTCCTACCATGATTAGTTTATTTACAGGGATAGTAAAAAAATTTCCTTATATTACGGCGTTATGGGGAAAAATCGTTTTAATTAAATTTAACAATGTTACAGCCTGTAGAACATATTCAAATTTATATGCATTTACAAAGTGCACTAAAATATGCATTTTGTAAAATATGTAGTGAAAAGGGCACTTACTATTCATTTACAGGGTCAGACAGAAGAATTCCATTGCATAGGAATAAAGGGAGGAGCAGTTTCCGACATATTTTAATTATGGTAAACAATTTCATGTATAATCAAATTGATATATGTTGCTGAGGCTTAATGTAAGTTATTTCATGCATAATACGAAGTGCATAGCATTTACAGGGACACACAAAAGATTTCAAATATTATATATTCTATCCGAAGTACTGTATATCATGGATGATGACTTTTGCATGAATGAAATGCATTTTGAATTATGATATGTGCTTTTAAGTTTCGCTAAATGTATGCATATTAAATGGAGAGTATAAATGGTAATAATATAAATAGTTAAATTTAGATATACAGGGTTACACAAAAGATCTCGGAAAAGTTACTTAATATGAGCATAATTTACTTAAAGGTGGTTTTTAAATAAAATATGCATTTTTATTTTGAACTGCATTTAGTAAACTAAGAAATGTTTGTAGTATATATATAAAATGATAAACAGGGCCCCGCAAAGAACTGGATACAAGGTTGTCTTCGGATGATAATTTCTGAAAATGTAATTTAGGTAGTAATAAGAAATATTTTTGTTTGAAATAAATTTTAGAAAGATACTTTCGGGTATTAAAGGCACTTGGAAAACTACAGGTCTGAACAAAAGAATTCAAGTATGTTTCTATCTGTTAGTATTAATCGCTGAAAGGAAAATTTTGACCAGCAAACAAATTAGCAACTAGGGATTATCAGAAGTTTTTTTACCATAAATTCGCGATAAAAAGTTAATTACACATGCTTTTCATCATCGAAATTTTTTGCTTGATTGATCAATTATTTCTTCTTTAAATGTTATGTGAACGAAGTCATGTGTAACTGCTAGTCATTAAATAAAAGAACATTTATTAGGCAATAGTATAATTTAAAAGACTAATTTTTTTAAGAATTTATTCAAAATATTTAGTAATTCATTTATTAATTTTCAGTAAGCAAACAACAACTTACCATCAGCTGCCGGTGAAAAAAAAAAAAAAAAATTGCATTATTTTACACAGTTATGAAAATGCAATTTAGTACAGTTTAATATTTTATCTAATATTTTAAGGTGCTTCTCAAATTCTCTGCTCAATAATGCAAAACTTTCTTACTAATTGTTTAACTTAAAAACACAAAATTGATATGGTTTCTGAATAAAAACACCTGCCTATTCATATTCTATATGTTTATGGAAAAAAATAATTCAAAAATGTATTAGAAAGCAGCTTCTTTCTATTTTAAAGCAGCTTCTTTCTATTTTAAAGCAGCCTTAGTAAAATTATAGCATCCAGTAATGTTTCTCAGCTTTTCAAATTCTAGGTCCTAACCTAGGGACTCAGACACTACCAGAGAACTGTTTTACAAAAATAGGTCCTCATTTTTTATTTTTCAAGAAAAAATATATTTAATGTATTTAACATAAAATGTGCCTTCCTTCATTGCTATATTTTAAGGACAAAATTATACATCTTGAAGTACAAATCATAAGTTTTTTTTATGTATCCACTTTCTAATTTTTTTGCTTAAATGATACATTATAGAACTTTTTTGACGTCACTGCTATCTTTATAAATCATTAAAAAAAATAAAGCAATTTTCCCTTTTTCTGATTATGCGAGATTTTACATCCAGTTATCTTCTCTCATTACTGCAAAATGACGTCCTACCCATTGTTTACAATTTTTAATAATTATGTATGAAAACAAATTATTGAGGATAACTGAAAACTAACAGTGATGTTTTATTATGTGTAATCATAATGTGTTGATTGCAGATGGATATTTTATGATTAGTTCAACCTCTAATAAATGTTTGATTTTTACATTTTTATAAAACTGCATAGGTCTACATAAGTAAAACTATGCTTTCAGTGTCTTTGTATATAATCTCTACCTTGATTGCTTATTTATTTTATGCAGTATAATCAATAGCTAACACCACTTTGTGTTTTTTTCTCGGTCTTCTTTATATAGTTCAGTATTTACATATTAGTTGTGATATTGCTTTAATGAAGTGTACCCTTTTAAGTTAACAAGAGTTGTTGTGAGTTTCAATTCAACTATCGTATTTTCAGTTTAGTGCTTATTTTGTATGTTTTGCTATTTTGCGAGAGAAAGGGAAGAATAGATTTTTGTGTGGCTGAGATTGTACCCCATCTGAATATACCATTCTAAATAATGCTACTTGAACACAACAAGAAAACCTAACTAACCCTATTCAAACCCTTAATTTTTTTTTTTTTTTTTTTTTTTTTTTTTTTTTTTTTGTCAACTCAGGTTTGAAGTTGATATGTTTTAACTTAACCTGAATCTTTAATGGAAAATAATTAGTCCATATTTTAATACATTTATAGAAAATGTTTTTCAATTAAACCTCTTATCAATTTTGTCAAAGAATAAAATAAAATAAATAAATAAATAAGATAAAATATAGTGTCAATTCAAACTGTGGGTCAGGTTGAGTTTGGTTAAAATCAGGGTACCTAACCTGATGTATGACTCTAGTGGGGCAATTTCTAAGAAAATCTCAGTTCAAATGACTTAAAACTATTGATTTTTATATTGAGATTTCTCAAAGTATTGGCAACGGTTTTAGTTATTGATACCTATATTTTGAAATCTTTTATATCACACAGAATAAAAGTATGATCTATCTTGACAATTTATTAAAATGTAGATATTTGTTATACTTTTAATGTATGATTTACCACATTATTAACCAAGCATAGAACCAACAGAGTAGAAAATGCCAACGCCAGGAATTGACCCCAAACTCCCAAGAATAGCATTCCAAGAGCTCTAACCATTTAAGCTATGATTACAATATCTAGCTTAGCATCTCTCATTCACTTGTTTTGGTAAGGCTGCAATTGCAGCACAAGGTGGAATAATCTTCACGAACACACAATCTTGTGATAAAAATTGAGACACAAATAAATCTACCACCGATGAAAACATGTAATTCTAATTAATTTTTCACCAATTCAATTTATTTCATTCAATTTTTCGTCATTCTGGATTTGATTCTTGGCTTGGACATTTTTCACTCTATAAGGAAAGGGTAGCTGACGTCACTGTTGGTCGAATTACTGTTGATCGGCAAGAAAAACCTAGTCGTTCTTTATAACTGTACACATGAGCGCCAGAAATTTGATTGGTCTACTTTGACATCTCTATGTTAGGCAGTGATATGATTGGCCTATGTTGCCTAGACGATTCCTACAATGATTGCTTTGACAAAAGTACAGATCAAAGTGTTTGTTTGTAAACGTGCCCTTTTCTTATTGGTTCTATGCTTTGTTGCCAATGTGATAAATCACATTAAAATATTCAATAACTTTTAGTGTAATTTCACTGTTGAAAATTAATTAATCTTATATAAATATTTGTTTTGCATATGATTTAATAAATCAAAATTAATATATATATATATATACACCTAACTTATTTTATTGTGCTTCTGTGTAAATGTATTGAAATATTCAAAACATTATTGCAGGTAGCAGATGTTTTAATTCTATTGCATCCACTGTCTGCACTTGATGAATATGCTGATAAACTTTTATCAATCATAATTGCTCATGCTCTGCCTACTACTATTCACATTGTCCAGGTAATTAAATATATATTTTTTTTTGTCACGGATGCTTTTGATATTGAAAATGTAAGATATTTCAATCAAGATTGGATTAACAGAGGTGCCAAGTATTACGATTTGTCCGTAATTATTACGGATATGCAACAAAAGTTACGGCGTTACGGTCTTCGGATAGAAATTACGGATAAAAAGTCGCGAATTTCATCAAAGGATCGCTTGAAAAAACGCAAATTTCGATATAAGATCTTGGGAAAAACAGAAAAGATTGTGCAAAAGTACGCGCATTTCGACAAAATGTCGCGAAAAACGTGCAAATTTCATCAAAAGATATCGAAAAAACGGGCTCATTTCGTCAAAAGATATAAAAAAAAGGGGCTCATTTCGTCAAACGATAGCGGGAAATGCGCTCATTTCGTCATAAAATCTCGAAAAACAACCTCATTTCATCATAAAATCGCTTAAAACGAGCTCATTTCGTCCGAAGATCGCGAAAAACGCGCTCATTTTGTCAAAAAACGCTTAAAATGCGCTCATTTTGTCAAAAGATCACGAAAAACATGCACATTTTGTCAAAAAATCGCGGAAAACGCGCTCATTTCGGCAAAAAATCGCTTTAAACTTGCTCATTTTGTCAAAAGATTGCGGAAAACGCGATCATTTCGTCAAAAAAAGCTTAAAATGTGCTCATTTCGTCAAAAGATCGCAAAAAACGCGCACATTTCGTCAAAAGATCGCGAAAAACGCGCACATTTCGTCAAACGATTGCGGAAAATGCGCACATTTCGTCATAAGATCTCCATAAACACCCTCATTTTGTCATAAAATCGCTTAAAACGTGCAAATTTCGTCAAAAAATAGCGAGAAACGTGCACATTTCGTAAAAAAAAAACGCTTAAAATGCGCTCATTTCGTCAAAAGATCGCTTTAAACTCGCTCATTTCGTCAAGAAAAACGATTAAAATGTGCTCATTTCGTCAAAAGATCGCGAGAAACGCGCACATTTCGTCAAACGATCGCGAAAAACGCGTACATTTCATCAAACGATCACGAAAAACGCGCACATTTCGTCAAACGATTGCGGAAAACGCTCTCATTTCATCATAAGATCTCGAAAGCCGCGCACATTTCGTCAACAGATCTCAAAAAACGCGCACATTTCGTCAAAAGATCTCAAAAAACGTGCACATTTCGTCAAAAGATCTGTCAGCATATAATGCTGGTTTAAATTAATCTAACATAAGCAGAGTCTTACAATTTCACACGTTTGGCAAGTGGAAACTACTGGATGTTGTTGCTCATTCAAATTCTCATAAAACTATGTAAAACTATTTAAATGATGATGGAAAAACATTTTGAATAAAAAAATATGTAATATGAGATGGTAAATAAACATGCAGTAAATTGAGATCCAATTAATTTATTTAAATCTTCAGAATATTGAAAAACATTTCTAATTAGCATTTGTAGATTTGATTAATTAAAAACATTATAGTTAAAATCCAGTTTGTATATAAATAAAAACAATCTTCTTAAAATATTATGATTAAATAAACTTCAATTAACATACCAAACTTATTATGTCAAGCTGTATCCTTAGGATGGAAAGGGACATCGGCAAATTATTTAATGAACAACTTGGTAAATAAAAACCATTGAGAGAACACTTCAATAAAAACAACTTTCTTTACTCACAAGACTTTCACCGGCAAATGCTATAAACTTTAACTTGAAGAAAAACTTAAAAGTCATAACTAATTAAATGGCGAACAACTTTCAATAAACATCATTCAAAACAAACGGGCAAGCCAAGCGAGATACGATGTTAAGTGCAAATGCCGGAGCGAGAGCGAGATATAAGAACAAGATGATAGAGCGAGATAATTAGTTCACGACCAGCTGCCGTTTAAATATGATTTGAAGTACGGCACGTGTCAGCGGTTCTCTCCTTCTCGAACTTTCCCGGTAGTGACGCAATCGCACAACTCTTTGAATAATTAACATCTGATTGGCCGGCTTAGTCGATTACGACCTATGCCGCCACCTATCGTCGATGATGCAAATCGTTTTATCGATTTGAATTTCAATCGAATTAAAAAATGGCGAATACGTGTTTACTTGCCGGGAAGAACGAATTTTCAAAAAGTTAAAAATAAGAAATAAAACAAAAACTTTACATATTTCTATTTCAGCCTACAGATGAAAAACAAAAGGTAAGAGTTTAATTTTTTACTTTTATGAATAAATAAAAATACGTTTTTTTTTTTTTCTAATTTATCATTTAATATTTATCAAGTCTATTGTCCTTTTTAATATAGTTTAAATGAAAAAATAAAGTAATTAATAAATTTATATTATTGTTCAATAAACATTTAAATAAAGATTAATTAACTAAAAATAAAATAGGATTTGAGCAATGAGGACCATTTTAACTACTTATTTTCTATCAAATTGCCCCCCCCTCTCATTGTCTCAAAGACTTCAATTTTTAACATTACAAAATGCCCTCTCGATTTCTAAAAAAAAAATTCCAAAAAATTCTATTAATCCATCGGATCTCAAAATTTTTTTATAATTTTTAATTTAAAAACATAACTCGCTCAACTTTAACAATATCTCAAAACAATCTTCAAGTTCCATAGGAACAAATTCGTACGGCCAAGAAGAAACAAAAGATTAAATCTCAAAAATTTCTCAAACCTTCAAATTTCAAAAATTTTAAACTTCAAAAATCCCTAGATTTCAAAATTTAATTCTTAAAAAAAAATTTCAAAAAGATTTAAATTTTACTATGTTAAAACAATTAAAAAAAAAATTCCTAAGTATTTGCAATACCAAAAGCGTTTCTCATCTCCAAGAAACTACACAGTGACCAACTCCGAGTTTTTCTCCTTCTATTAAAACTCCTAGGGGAAACTATTAAAGTCACTAAACATGGGATGTAAAACAGCTTGACACATTACAAACACAATTTTTTTTTTTTTTAAATACATACCACTTTGTACCAGAAAATTCAATCTCTTCAATTTGAAGAGTTGATACAAAAATTCAGCCGAAACATGGCTTTGATCTTGACCACCTTGATTAAACATTCTTTAACACAGAAAATTTTAAACAACAAAAAAAAATTTTAAACAACTATTTTTAAACAATTTTTCTTGAATAATTAAACATATAACAAAACTAAATCTTGATAACATAAATTCTTTATATATGACATCAGGCTTAGGCATCTGAGCTTTGTTTAGACTTCACAAAAGACTGTCCCATTCAAAAAAATCTCTTCCATACGTGGAAAACATTCTTTCATCTTCATATGCTCTTCCGTGCACGGATTGACTTCCATTCATACACAATTAATGGTGTCTCAGATGCCTGAAATAAAAGAAGTATCAGGGAAAACAAATAACAATACAAAAGTCATAAAAAAATTAAAAATATATATTTAAATTTCTTTTAAAGTCCAAAATTCTAATTTGCATATTTTTAACATAATTACAAAGTAATAAAATAAAATTATATTCAAAAATTCTATTGCAACTAATATATAATTTGAAATCCACAAAAGTTTCCGATCTAGCCCGCGGTAACCAGAGCAAAAACCCAAATGGACCTCATACTACTATTACAAAAAATAAATTCATAGATTCATAATTTCACCAAATGTGCGGGGCCTAAGTGGTACTCCTATTCATTTAATAAATAAAACTGGGACTTACAAAATTATAAAAACTTGTACCCACGGTAGATCCCAATGCAGCAGTTACCTCCCAACACAACCCCCGAGAAGACTCTCTGTCATTTGTCTCCCAAGGGACCACCCTCCCGAAACGGTACTGAGGGCTGATCGAGCCTCTCAAAGGAAATGCCGGGAAGGCACAATCTCTGCACCGGGACGGGAATTTAAATTGCACACTCAGTGAAAAACTTAAAAAAAAAAAGCAATTTCAAGTGGTCAAGATCTCAGAAAAGATTTTAACATATTTTTACATTTTTCCGTTTCAAAAAGCTCAAAAATTTTATACTTTTAACAATTACAATATCAAAAAAAATTATATCAAATTATAAGCTGAAAAAATATTCTATAAATCTCATTAAGTCAAACTTGGTCAGAGGCTTCGTAAAGATATCTGCAAGGTTAGCCTTACTTCTAATGAAGTTTAAACTGAATTCATCTTTATAGACCAAATCCCTTATAAAAAACAGACAAACGTCAATATGTTTAGACCTATGATTCTCGATGGGAGATTTAACAAAATCTATAGCTGCTTGATTATCTGCAAAAAGTCTCGCCTTATTACCGGTGTTAGAAATGATACGTTTATTTTTACATTCTTGCAATATTCGATCATACCATACCAGATTTTTCGAGGCTTCAGTCATAGCGACAAATTCAGACTCCATTGTAGAAAGGCTAACGCATTTCTCTTTAAAAGTACGCCAATCAATGGGTGATTTGTCCAACATGACTATTTGTCCTCCAATCGATGTACGGTCGTCACGATTAGCAGCAAAATCAGCATCAGTATAGGCTATTAGATTTATCAAATTACATTTTAAATTAAGACGGTAATGACGAGTAAACTTTACGTATCCTAACAGCCTTAATAAACCATCCCAATGCGAGAATCCAGGGTTAGACTGAAACTGTGAAAAAATGTTTACGGCGTAAGAAATATCAGGTCTAGTGCGATTTGCTATGAATGAAAGACAGCCCAAAATATTGCGGTACGGTAGATTTGCTATTAAATTTTTTGTCAGGAGATGAACTGGGACAGTCAGCTTTCGAAAAAACATTTCCTTTACTAATGGGTAAGGATGATATTGGAATTTTATACTCACGAAATCTTTCACAGACTTCATCTATATAAGATGTCTGGTGGATCTCTAGCGAGTTCTCTTCACAAAATTCCACTCCTAAAAGCTTTTTAGTTTTTCCTAGTATTTTGATATCAAACTGACTTTTTAACATTTCTAGTACCTCATTTATTATACTATTATTTCTACCGAATACAACAATGTCATCAACATATAAAAGTAAAACAATGTTTGATTTAAAGGTATAGACACAGTTACAAGAAACTAATTTTACAAAACCTAATTTTAAAAGAGCTTCATTAAATTCAAAAAACCATTCTCTCCCACTCTGATGCAGCCCGTAGATAGCTCGATCTAGCTTACAGTATAGATGCTCTTTTCCGGGAATGATGAAACCAGGGGGCTGTGTCATGTAAACATTCTCCTTTAAGGGGGCATATAGATAGGCGCTGGTTACATCACATTGTATGTGACGCCATCCGCAACACGAGACTAAGAGAGAGAAAAAGAAACGAATTACTCCAAAATTAACAACAGGGCTGAAGGTTTCGTCATATGACTGACCCTTCACCTGTTTATAGCCCTGTGCCACAAGTCTGGCTTTAAATCGAGCAATTCGTCCATTTTCATCCCTCTTGACCGTGTATACCCATCTACATCCCACAGGTCCAATGTTGGCGGGCAATGGTGCCAAATGCCAGACCCTCCGTTCATACATTACCCGGATCTCATCTTGCATCGCTTTTTGCCACATCGAGCACTCCTTGGACCTCATAGACTGTTTATAGGTGTTAGGTATAATGGTGGGTTCATATAGTCACGCACTAGGCCTTAAAAGATTAATTTCTGGATTATCGGAGTCAGACTCATCCTCATCGGGCGTATCTACAGGAATAACCGCGGGAATAGGACCAGTATAAAGGTTTGATCCCTTAAAATCAAAAAGAGTTGGGTCAAACTTGATGTTATTCTGATCACAATACCTCTCCACTTCAAAAACTGATCGCAATCTCATGTTAGAACCTTCTGGATAAAAATAAATATCTACTCGATTTCCAGTCTTTCTTTTAATAGGTTTGCGTATCCAGCCAATTTCACGTGGTGAAGAGGATCCAGAAGAAGGTGAGTCAGTAACGGGACCGGAGTCGGATTCCTCCTCCCCTTCAGAGTGCGGATCTGGAGAAACACTGGAGGGACCTGGGACCTCCTCAGGTGCAACCTCGACAGTTTGTTCTATATGATCCGTGACGCTGTCGGGAAAGAGTTCTCCAACCCCCGGGCCCATCACTGCTCCACTGCCCTCAAAATTAAAAGAGGAAGTTTCATCAAATCTTACATCAATTGACTCAACAATCTGATTGGTTTCAGGTATAAAAATGCGATATCCTTTAGTTCTAAATGCATACCCAACCAGGATCCCTTTTCTTGCAGTTGGTCCTAATTTACCCTGTCTCTGCGGTTTAGGAATGCCTACATATGCCAGAGTACCAAACGGACGTAGATGTTTAACCGAAGGTTTGTACCCACAGTACAATTCAAACGGAGTTTTATCGAGTATTTTCGGGCAAACACGGTTCCAAACATATACGAAATATTTTACAGCCTCCGGCCAAAAACTTAAGTCTACCTTACTATCTGATAGGATGGTCCGAGCTCCGTTAGTTACGGTTTGCATAAAACGTTCAGAAACCCCATTCATCTGGGGGCTATAAGGATTGGTCAATTCATGATGGATTCCTTTGGATTCAAAAAAATTTAGGAGATCCTCATTGACGAATTCCCCGCCGTTGTCACTACGAAAATTTTTAACTTTCCTATTTAGAAAATTTTCAGCCCTAAGAACATGTTTTACTATGATGTCAAAGGCATCAGACTTCATTCTTATCGGGTAAATTGATGCACGGCGGGAAAAATCATCAATCACAGTCAAAAAATATTTCTCCCCGTTTCTCCCTTCTACTTGATTCGGTCCCCATATATCAATGTACAATAAATTCAAAGGTCCTTTTGAACGAATATAATTAGTAGGCTTGAATGACACCTTTTTATGTTTGTTTAATCTACAAGACTCACACTTAAAATTTATGTCAGACAAATTCGGTAAACCATTTACACCTTTATTTTTAGAGGTATGGATCATAATTGCAGGGCTAACATGACCCATTCTACGGTGCCATAACTCCATCTGGTTTTGTTTAAAAACAGCGTTTGATTCGTAGTGTGAGCTTGGTTTGATAACTTTAGGAAAAATCTGATAAGTACCCTGTTTTAAAAAAGCATTAAATAAAAAGGTGCCATCCCTTGAGATTCTTACTCGGCCTCTTCCCCCTTTAAATAAAGCACCATGTCTGTCCAATTGAGGGCCGGATATAAGGTTATGCCTTAATTTACTTGAATACATAACATTTGTCAAAATTAGGATATTTTTACCAAATTTTAATTTTAATTTTCCTCGACCCTCAATTTTGAACGACAGGTCCTTAACTGCAATATTCATATCTCTACCATTTAAAGGTTCAAAATCAAATAAAAAATTTTTATCGCGACAAAAATGATGTGTTGCCCCAGTATCAAATAGCCATCGCGTATCATTATCAGCACAATTTAAATTAGCTTGAGATACAAAAAATAGATACGACTTACATGTTTCATATTTGTCCTGGGGGCCATCATCATTCCACGACGAACAGGCATTGGCAGAGTTCTCCGGGTCCCCGTTTCCTCCTCTTCGCTGTCTAGGTCTAGCTCGACGACGCCCTCTGGACCAAGGCTTGGGTGTCGGACTCCTGGGGGCTCGGAATGACCTCGAAGATGCCGATCTGTTTGGAGAAGCACTATCACTCGGTGTAGATCTCCCAGATGCCGCATACCTGTCTGAGCTTTCCCTCCTTCCTGAAGTATTACTCCACCTCGATGAACTCATGGGACGCCTCTGACGATTAGGAAAGTCTTTTCTAGAACGGTGACCTCTCAACTTGGACTCTAAACCTGAACTTCTTTTACATTGACTCCTTACATGGCCATACTCATAACAATCCCACCACTGCACTTCTTTTCCGTAGTTATTTCTAAATTTCACCTGGTTCGCTTGGGGTTGTATTTTCTGACAGTCACTGTCTCTCAATTTCAATCTCACCTCTTCGGCAGACAATTCTTCTATTATTCTAGAAAATTTAAAATCTTGCTCTTTCCATCTTAGTATATTTTGAACCATTCCATCATATTTTCTTGGTAAGTACCTCAATACTTGAAAACTGGCGTAATTTTCAGAAAAGTTCTTGTCTATTTCTTTAATATCATTAAAAATCCGGAATACTCTTGTTGAAAATAATTTTATGGATTCATTTGAATTTATTTTGCATTCCAAAAGTTTAGTAAACAGATGCATATGGAATGACCTCGAATCCGGACAGCTATTCACCTTTAACTTTTCCCAGGCACTTACAGGGTCATTACAGTCTTCAATTATACGTTTATATTCATTTTCTATATTTAAATAAATTATCGATAAGGCCTGGCCTGCTCTTATTCTGAATGCTTCAATTTCTTTTAGATTCGTTCCGTTTTCATCCTTTTGAGGTTCCGTTTCTGTTTTATTGACAATGTTCCACAAATTCTTCTCAAGTAAAATATACTTTAAATCCGAAGACCAGTTATGATAGTTTGAGGCATTTAACTTTGGAATTATTGGACCAGCCATTCTTCAAAAAAAATATTTAAAATTTTTCTGGTTAAAATCAAATAAATAAGTTAAAAACGTTAAATTCACCGGGATCTCTTATCAAAACTTGCATTACTGCCCCACCCCATCTCTTCATCTCATATGGGGGTTTTTAAATTTCATCTTATTAAAACCAACTCAATTTTTTTTTTTTTTTTATTTCCTTGGGAAATGAGCAACTACCGCCCATAACCCATCTGTCAGCATATAATGCTGGTTTAAATTAATCTAACATAAGCCGAGTCTTACAATTTCACACGTTTGGCAAGTGGAAACTACTGGATGTTGTTGCTCATTCAAATTCTCATAAAACTATGTAAAACTATTTAAATGATGATGGAAAAACATTATGAATAAAAAAATATGTAATATGAGCTGGTAAATAAACATGCAGTAAATTGAGATCCAATTAATTTATTTAAATCTTCAGAATATTGAAAAACATTTCTAATTAGCATTTGTAGATTTGATTAATTAAAAACATTATAGTTAAAATCCAGTTTGTATATAAATAAAAACAATCTTCTTAAAATATTATGATTAAATAAACTTCAATTAACATACCAAACTTATTATGTCAAGCTGTATCCTTAGGATGGAACGGGACATCGGCAAATTATTTAATGAACAACTTGGTAAATAAAAACCATTGAGAGAACACTTCAATAAAAACAACTTTCTTTACTCACAAGACTTTCACCGGCAAATGCTATAAACTTTAACTTGAAGAAAAACTTAAAAGTCATAACTAATTAAATGGCGAACAACTTTCAATAAACATCATTCAAAACAAACAGGCGAGCCAAGCCAGATACGATGTTAAGTGCAAATGCCGGAGCGAGAGCGAGATATACGAACAAGATGATAGAGCGAGATAATTAGTTCACGACCAGCTGCCGTTTAAATATGATTTGAAGTACGGCACGTGTCAGCGGTTCTCTCCTTCTCGAACTTTCCCGGTAGTGACGCAATCGCACAACTCTTTGAATAATTAACATCTGATTGGCCGGTTTAGTCGATTACGACCTATGCCGCCACCTATCGTCGATGATGCAAATCGTTTTATCGATTTGAATTTCAATCGAATTAAAAAATGGCGAATACGTGTTTACTTGCCGGGAAGAACGAATTTTCAAAAAGTTAAAAATAAGAAATAAAACAAAAACTTTACATATTTCTATTTCAGCCTACAGATGAAAAACAAAAGGTAAGAGTTTAATTTTTTACTTTTATGAATAAATAAAAATACGTTTTTTTTTTTCTAATTTATCATTTAATATTTATCAAGTCTATTGTCCTTTTTAATATAGTTTAAATGAAAAAATAAAGTAATTAATAAATTTATATTATTGTTCAATAAACATTTAAATAAAGATTAATTAACTAAAAATAAAATAGGATTTGAGCAATGAGAACCTTTTTAACTACTTATTTTCTATCAAGATCGCGAAAAACGTGCACATTTCGTCAAACGATTGCGGAAAACGCTCTCATTTCGTCATAAGATCTCAAAAAACGCTTAATATGCGCTAATTTCGTCAAAAGATCGCTTTAAACTCGCTCATTTCGTCAAAAGATTGTGGAAAACGTGCTCATTTTGTCAAAAAAAAACGCTTAAAACGTGCACATTTTGTCAAAAGATCGCGAGAAACGCGCATATTTCGTCAAAAGATCGCGAAAAACGCGCACATTTCGTCAAACGATTGCAGAAAACGCTCTCATTTCGTCCAGGGTTCGCACGGACCTTGAAAGTCCTTATAAACTCCTTATATTTCGATAGTCCTTAATAAGGATCCTTAAAGTCCTTATTTTTTATTGAAAGTCCTTATTTTTAACACGAGCTTAATATTAACGCGATCCGTAAAATGTTTAAAAAAATCGCCGAACATTCCAGGGGTGATTCTCGTCCGAAATTTCTGAAAATTTAAGGCATCCTCTTCCGAAAATTTTAAATTGTGTTGTCAGTTCCGCATAGTTGCCAGCTTGTACGGTTTAGCGCCGGTTTAGGTTTAGTTACGGTTTAGGAAACAATCGCGGAGGAATGCAAATTTCGTGAAATGTTCGCCGAAAAAGCACACGTTTCGTCAGTATTTCGTGGGAAAACGACGATTTCGTCGATGTTTTTATCAACGCACTTTGTCAAAAGATCGCTAGAAAATGCGAATTTCCTGTGCAGATCACGGAAAAAACGGCAATTTCACCAAATATCGCAGATAAAACGCTGATTTGGTCTGTAGACCGCGTTAAAACGTCGATTTCGTCTAAAGATTGCGGATGTAATGCCGATTTCGTTAAAAGATCGCGGAAAAAAACGCCGTTTTCGATAAAATATCGCTCAAAAATATTTTGTCAAAAGGTCATTGGAAAAAAAACCGCCGATTTCATCAAAAGATCACGGAAAAAAACGGCGATTTCGTCAAAAGATCGCGGGGATAAAACGCCGTTTTTGAGAAAAGATCGTGTAAAAATGTAAATTTTGCCTAAAGATCGTCGAAAAAAACGCAGATTTCATAACAAAAAACACGGGAGAGCGCCGATTTCGTCAAAAATCGCAGAAAACCCGCCGATTTCGTCTGAAGATCGCCGATAAACGCCTCCTCCAAGGGGGGCGGGGTAACTCGTGGAATCCCCCTCCCCCCGCGCCGCCAATTTCCGAAAATGCGATGTGAATTTCCGAAAAAAAAAATTTCAGAATCACCCCTGAAACATTCATAATCTGCCAAATATGGCTGCTGAAAAAAAAATGAAGTTTCTTTGTTATAATTCTTATTTCTGATTGGACATTAAAGCTGCCTCTTTCGTTTCCCGATTGCAACGTAGAAACCTCGTTTCCACAAACACCAATTGTAATCAGTATTCACCATCTAAAATTTTCTTTTCTTTGAAATAGAGAAATGAATAACAAAGAAAAGATATTTCGCCAAATAGTTGCTCCAATCTGTTCTATAATCCGCTGATCTCTGTTTGATCATAGTCTTATTCAGGGATGGGAATTTTCCGCTTTTTTGTTTACAGGTATGCCGCGGACGCGCGTAAAATACGAAAAAAATGGAGCTTATGCGTCCCGCGGGACGCGTAATTTTCGTCAAAAAAATCGCAAAAAGAAAAATTTCGTTAAAAAGTCGCGAAATAACGAGTAATTTCCGGCAAATTCTGTCAAAAAATTCGCAAATAAATGGCAAATTTTGTTACAAAATCCCGAAAAAAAGGCAGATTTTCTCAAAAATCGCATTAAAACGGCACATTTTGACAAAAGATTCGCGAAAACGGCGAATTTTTTTCAACGCAAATTTTATCAAAAAATTGTGATAAAACTATAACTTTCGTCAAAAGATCGCGAAAGTTCGGCACATTTCGTCAAAGAATCGCAAAAATGGCAAATTTCGTAAAAAAATCGCGAAATAACGAATAATTTCCGGTAAATTTCGTCAAAAGATTCGGAAAAAAGGCTAATTTTGTTACAAAATCCGAAAAAAAGTCAATTTCCTCAAAAAATCGCGAAAAAAAGACAAATTTCATCCAAAAATCGCGTTAAAACGGCATATTTTGACAAAAGATTCGCGAAAAACGGCAATTTTCATCAAAAAATCGTGATAAAACGGTAACTTTCGCCAAAAGATCGCGAAAAGCAATCACATTTCGCCGAAAGATCGCGAAAAAACGGCACATTTAGTCAAAAGATCGCGAAAAAACGGCAGATTTCGTCAAAAAATCTCTTTAAAACTCAATTTTCGTCAAAGGGGCACGAAAAAAAAGTTAATGCCAGTATAGAATTTTCCTGTTTAAAAAACTTTCTTGCTTCCAAATTATTATTATTATTATTATTATTTTTTTTTTTTTTTTTTTTTTGCTGCTCCAAAAACAGATTTTCCTGCTTCACAATCTGTTTTTCATTGTTCCAAATCTTTCTGAGTGAATGTAACTTCTGAAAACACCCATTCATTAAACAAAAAGTACCCCTTTACTCAAGAAAAGCATTCTTTTCTCAAGAAAAATGTCTTTTTCAATAAATCAGTTTTGCCCCTTTTTAAAAGAAATGCGAACAATAGTGATACTTGTTATCTTCTACACTCAAATAAGCGTTATTTTATAATTTAATTTGTATCTTGCTCATTTATTTTTTAAAAAAATAAAGAAAATTTCTCTTAATAGTTTTAAAAAAAAATATTGGCTTTAATTATTTATACATTATTACTGAAACAATAATTATTGCATTTAATTTTTCTTTTGCAAATGAACAAGTTCAATTTTTTGCATCTAAAAAGAGAGTTGGAGAGGGCAGCAATTATGGTATTGGGAATAGATATAAAATTTTTGTGATAAGGGGGAGGGGGGAGGAGAAAATGAGAATTTGTAATTTACTCCTGCATAATATACAGGCTGGTGTGCTTGTCTTCATTTGCTTAGAAATCAAGACCTGCTTTTGTTACTTGAATTATCTTTCACAAACAAAATGTGCAATTCTTCATTCGCACGTGTGATCAAAATGTGGTGCAATTTTTCATTCGCACGTGTGATCAAAATGTGGTGCAATTTTTCATTCACGCATGTGAATACAGTATGGTTCAATTTTCCGTTCACGCGTGTTTTCAGTTTTTTGCAGTTCCCATCTCTGCTTATTATTTCACTGGATATGTGTAGCATGGTTAACAGCAAGTCTTCCTTTGCAGGAAATAAAAGGAAATTAATTGAAGATGACTTAGGTTTAATAAAGAAAAAAATATATGGCTTCTTGAAAAAGAAGTATCGGAGTTAGAAAATAAGGCCAATGAATTAGCTGATAAAGCTGAATCAACTAAAGATATTCAATTATTTATAAAATCAAACAATTGTACAAAATCTGCAAAAGAAATAAATTTCCTCCCTGGCCAAAGAAATAGATGCTAAAAAACAGTTGCTAGCCAACTAATGTTATATATTTTGTTATATAATTATGTTTTATGTAAAATTTCAATCTATCACGATTAAAATTTAATGTAAGTAATTATATGTACTGTTCTTTTTTAACTTTAGAAAGTCCTTATTTTTCTTTTAACAAAGCCCTTACAAAGTCCTTACAGAGTCCTTATTTTTCGTTTAGCAAACTCTGTATGAACCCTGTCGTCATAAGATCTCGAAAAACGCGCACATTTCGTCAAAAGATCGTGAAAAACGTGGACATTTTGTCAAAAGATCACGAAAAACGCACACATTTCGTCCAAAAATCGCGAAAGATGTGAAAATTACGTGCAAACATTACAAATTTCCCCAAGAGATTGCAAAAAATGTGCAAATTTCGCCAAAAAATCACGGAAAAAAGAAAGAATTAATTTTTGAAAATTTGCCCCCCCCCCTCCCCCCACTCTTCTTTGAACTCTGGTTACTGATAACTTTTATTGAAACTTGGCACCTCTGGATTAACATCTGAAGTTAAGGGAATCACAGCATCATCTTTCAGATTCCACTTTCTTTCAGGGAAAGTTGTTGAAATCAAACATGTATAAAACTATCAATACTATAAATATATTTTCTGGTAATGATTTGCAGAATTAACATTTCATTAAACATTTATTTATTTTATTTATTTATTTTTGCCCTTTTTTCTTGTATAAAAATATTGTGGAATATATTTTTACTATGCATACCATGAATTCTAGCCTGTATCATAATACACACTATTACTATTGGTACAGGAAAATTCACAAATGCATGTTATATGGTGAGTATAAAAATGATGTATTAAAATTTAAGAGAAATTGACCTTAAGAATTGATATTGCTTTCTACTTTAAAAACATTTCAATTTTATTTAAGTTGAAGATAATTTCAATTAGATCATCAAAACTAAAATAAAAGCAATTTAAAATATTTTTATTACAGATTTTGATTTTTAATTATTTATTCTATGTGCAAAATTATTTATTTAAACTTTGAATAAAGTTTAAAGGATCATTGAAAACAATAAATTTATATTTAAATATTTAATTAAAATTGCCAGAATTAATGTGATCCCTAAAATTAATTAAGTCAATAGTTAAAATTAATTAGGAGTGCATGCATATGTGTAATTTTGGAAATTTTCACACACCTATGATTTTAGTAATATGAAATTTTAATTGCTGAATTTTTATTCAACTTGGCTTAGATTTGGCAAACAAACATCGGGAAATGGTGTCCAAGATTTGGACACTGTTTTACTCTACCTTTAAGTCAAAGTTGAATAGAAATTCTTCAATAAAAATTACTTATAAAAATATTTGAATATGCACAAAGATAGGAAATGTTACATTATTGAACATGGGTAATTTCTTGAATGAACATTTTGTTTCATTCAACTTCTCATAATTCTGTGAATTAAGTGAGGTGACCATCATGGGGATTGTCTTCAAAACTTATGTGACCTTTACAAAAGCATTTGGTCACTCTTACATTTGCAATTTTATTCATGGCTTAATTTCCACTATCAGTGTTTGAAAGGTCACAAAGGCGTTTTTTTGTAACAAAATGTATTATTCCACCAACATTTCACGTTTTTTTTTTCTTTTGTGCTGATGAAAATAATTATAATGGGTCTACTGTTCATAGGTGTCGATTTAATGGAAGTAATGGTAACAAATCAGGCATACATCAGCTAATTTTAAAATGTTACTTTTGGTTTTAATTAATCTCAGTAGTTAAATAGAACAGCTAAAATCATTCATTTTAAAATCATGGTTGAAGAATGCTTAATTCTCTATTTTATGCTTTGAAGTCTGCACCTATAGTACTGCTCATGAATAGAGATTGAGAAGATCCCACATCTCTATTTTCAATTGCTTGGCTTTGTGCCAGTCAAACAACAAATATTTTACTACCTGCATTCTATCTGTTATGACTCCAGAAACTTTTTTTTTTTTATTGTAGCAATATTTCAAGATGTACCGTCCTGACCAAAAGTAATTGGATTAACCATGTCCACTTCTTTACTTTGTTCATTTAAAAATTTTAGTAATTGGATGACATTTGTGCATTTATGTATTTAATGAGGCTGATTAGGCTAAATGCCAGTGCACCTTCTTTTGCATTTTTGTAAAATTCACCAACTACACCGCACTTTCTTTTGCAATCCCTGAATACTATTCCTGAGCACAAACACAATAATGACTGCTGGCAAGGACAGATTTTTTTAAAATATATGTATGATCCTTTAAATTTACTATAAAAAAATTCTTTGACTAGTTTAATCTCAGAAAAATGAAGTAAAAAAAACTTAGTTATTTGTATCCAAATTTAAGGGATCATACACATTCACGTGCTGAAAAAAATTTGCCTCTGGCAGCCAGCATGTTTGTGTCTTCACTCAGACTTAGGGTGCAGTGTACTGCAAAAGACACTGCATTGACATTATTCAGCCAAATCATTGTCATCCAATGCATAAACGCAGAAATGTCATGTGATTGGTAAAATAATCTTAAAATGAATAAAAGTAGGTGAATGTGTAATGTTTTTTTTTTTAAAAAATCTTATTTTTTTGGCTAGGAGTGTTTTTGTTTATGAAATAAGATGTCAAGATTGTATTTTTGATTTCTACTTTTGAACTGATTTTTGAAATTTTACTCATTATTTTTTTAATTCAAACAATTATAACTACCTTTTCCCACTCTTTTGTGAATAACAGTAAACATAATCATTTTAAGAATTTAATAAATAAAATATTTGATAAAAAAATATATACAAGATTACATTTAATGAAGTTAAATGAATTCTGTTTAAAATTGCAAGTAATTTTTAGCAAACTGATGTTTATGATCTATTAAAAAAGCTAATTTATAATTATTTTTAATATCCTATTCAAAATTTAATGTTGTACATGTAAAGGCTTTCTATGTTAGTATTTTGAAATATTTGTCATATTATACTTGCTTTAATTAAAAATGATTTTAGAAAAATCTAAAAAAATAGTGTCTTTTATATTTTGTGGTAAATATGTTTTTAGGGTGTAATTCAATGAACATAATGATTTAACATTTTCATTTATGTATGTTATATATTAAATTTAATTGATATATTCTTTTTTTTCCCAGGGTCATTTTATTTTATTGGGTAAATTCGTTAACAATTTTAGTTGAATGAGGAAAAAAAAAAAAATTGATTTTTAGTTGAATAAGGGGGGAAAAAAACTATATTCTTATTTATTTATTTATTTTTGATAGATATAAATTAGTGGTAACATGCTATCTAATGTAATTTAAAATAATTCATTGAAATTTTGTTAATTTACTATATAAAATTAAGTGCTTGTATGTATACATATATATGTTTTTACTTGATTAATTTGCTTTGAACTTGTTCATTAGAGCATAGTTTCTTAAATCTAAGTATGTAAAATAAGAGATGTCGGTTTGGCTGCCTAACTGCAGATAATGCCGAAATTATAACACCCAGATCTCTGAAATTTTTATCATGTGTGGGCGCTAACACCAGAAAGTGCACTTTACAGTTGGATTTTTAAATTTCAATTTAGATTTAAAAAGTAAATAAATAAAACTTTCTGGGTAAGAGAATATTTGCAGCTTTCCACCATTCCACGGCAATGAAGTAGCCAGGTTAGAGGCTATTTGCAGCTTGTTATCAATCCACAGCATCGAAGTAGCCTACCAATGAGAGCAGGTGGTAAATACGAGATTTAACAACTGCATTTCACGGATGAATGTTAGCAACAAATTGCAGATGCATTTGTTTATTTTTCCTTTTTTGATGAATTTGTTTTTCCTGATTGATTTACAATCAATCTTTAAAATACAACCATGGCACCATCCAAACAAAGCAGTAAATTAGTTAATTACTCCTTTTATGTTTTCTTAGGGTTAGTTCAGATATGCAGCACACGCCGCACATGTGCTCAGATGATTTTGCATGGAGTAGGTCTCATTGAATAAAGAAATTTGAAATAACTCAATTATTGCATTATTTTTGTGGTTCAACGCAGCTAAAATCAATGACTATATTTCTTTTTTCTTTTAAAACAAGTTTTTTGCAACTCAAATACATACCTGTGTTCACTCAGATAAAATTTAAAATATTCTCCAGATAAAATTAATTTTTTTTTCTATTTTAGTACGAATGGAGATTTTAAATATTTGCAATTTGTTTGAAAACATCTATGGTCCTGGGCAATGCCGGCATATCAGCTAGTGTTTACATGTGTTGCATAAGTTGCTTAAATAATGTTAATTTATGCTCTGAAATTCATATAAAGCATAATATAAATTTTAATTTTGCTACTCAAGGAAAATTTTGAACTAGAATTTTAATTTTCATTTATTATGCTCTGAAATTTACTGATAATAAATTTTTACTCTTATTTCCTAGGGCTTAGAACAAATGAATCCTAAAAAGAAGGCTGAATGCCGAAAAAATATTTTGAAGAATATGGAAACAAGGTGATCTTTTCTAAAACATACTTAAAATGGCTTTTCATTAAAATTTCTCTTTCTGAATTAAACAAAATTCTATAGCTAATATTGGAATTTGTAGATTTCCTGATGAAAAACTACATGCTGCTGATACTAGAACAGATTTGCAACTCATACTTCGTCAAATAGGATGCCAGAAACGAAAACCTGTAGGCTTTAGAGATTCAAGATTTTACTTACTGGCAGAAGATATTGAATATGTGAAATCAGAAACAGTTTGTATTCTTCTGTTCATTTTATTTTTATTTTTATTAATATAAAAATGTTGAACCTTTTTAGATAGCTTCTATTAAAAGTAAGAAGCAAGCAGTTCTCAAAATTTCAGCACATTTTTATTTATTGTGATCCCCAGACTCTAAAATCTTCCTTCGTCCAAATACTTATTTTTATATAAGTATGATTTTTGTCATACTATAGTAATAATATTTAGGAACTAATTTGAATGTAACAAAGCCATAAATACAAAATCTTTGAATTTTCTACAATTTCTCTAGAAATGTAAAATGTCCAGTAATATGATGGTAAAATTAAAAATATAAATCTCAAAAAAAAAAAAAAAAATCATATTTGATTTGTTTTGAAATTTCTGAATCCATGATGTGATTTAATAATAATAATAACGAAATTCTTCATGTAAAATTTACTTAAATTAAGTTAAAAAAAAAAGCCCTGTTTGTCCTGATTATGAAAAATCTGTTTAACATCTAAAATACATGGTGGTATGAAAAAATTCCTCCAGAACATAGATATTCTTCTTTTCTTAAAGCAATTTTGGATATTCACTGAATTGATGCAAAATTGAATAGATAATGCTGTATGTAAATATGCAGGGAGGGAATATATTATTAAATCCATTGACTTACTTAGATTTTTTGAGTTTCATTCTGTTCATCTTTTTACATACTCTGCAGAAACTGATCAATATTGAGATTATCAACATCTGAAAATCATGTATAAAGGATGTAGAAATAAAGACTTTAAAAGAAAAATGAATATGCATAAACTCCTTTTTGAAATAGATTACATTTATCTATCTGTAAAGAAACATTTTTGGATAGTTTGATATAATGAAGATGTAAAAAACAGAGATGTTGATAATGCAAAATTAGTTAAATAATAGTGAGGATAGAGAAGATCTATATTCTCAAAATGAAGTAAAGGGGCTATGATAATTATTAGTCAATTAGTGCATGGGACATTTTTTCTGTTGTGTAAATATCTTAGAATATTTATTAAATTACAAGAATTTATCACTGTATAGCTTAATAATTTTTCTTTTAAGCCCCTTTCATTCCTGTGCGTAGAATGATATAATTTAATGTGTTGATTAATATCTTATTATTTTTTAATGAATTTTCTAAATTTTCAACATTAATCTTGTTAATTCTGTCTATCATAGTTTAATAAATTCATGTCCAATGTTAAAATCTCTGAGAAGCTTCTTGAGTTCACTTTTAATTGTTATGTATTCAACATGCCTGCAAACTTGCCATAATATCACAGTTAAAACTTACCTTTATATATCACCAGTTAATGTTACACTATTTGATTTCTATTGCATGTTCCATGAATAAGATTGAATATTTGTCACAGAGAAATAGACTAAAATTCATACAAAAAATTTTGAGAAATTTATTCTTGAAAAAGAAAAAAAAAATTAAAAACTTTAATTTTGTTTGTAGTAAGTTTCTAAATAATGAAAACATCAGTCATATGAATAAATAAATATGCAGAATCCTTGATACATATTTATTGTACTTTTTGCTTTCTTTTATAAAAATAAATACAATGTAAAATTTGTGTAAAATACTATGTTAGGTTACTTATATAAGTTTATCTTTTAACTCAGTATGATATTTTTTCTAACTAAAAATGAGTTTTCAATGATTACATTATTTGTTTGAACTAACAATCCCAGGACTACTGTTTTAGACAATTCTGGATTATATTTATAATGTTTTATTAATTTTTCTTGATGAATAATGCATATTGAGTAAGAATTTTATTTCACATTAATTATATTTATCATTTTACTGCTGCACTTGCCATATTTAGTACATACTAAAAAAATATATATTTTCCATTATGTACCATGAATTTGGTTAATTTGATCTTTGTTCCTTCCTGATCAGGAATAAGCGAAAAAATTTCATAGTATTTGCTTTGTTCAAGTGAAATAGCTGCATTAGATAAAAAAAATTAGAATTTGTTCTTCTGAAACAAACAAACAACTACAAAAATAATAATGTTTGATCAAGCTATTAAGATAATATTTACTTCTATTATTATTTTTTTTAATATTTAAAAATATAAATATAAAAAAGTTTCAGAGTGTTAAGTAGATAAAATTACTTAAGCTTGTTTAGGTGCAAAATGTAAAAATACAAAAAAAAAAAAAAAAAAAAAAAAAAAAAAAATATTTTAGATGAAAATTTATTTATTTATTTATTATTATTATTATTATTTTTTTTTTTTACTATTTTTTTTTTCATTAATAGATTGTTATATAGATTTCAAGTATTTTTTTTTTACATAAAAATAGAAAAATTCATGCAGTGAAGGGTTAATACTCAAACATTGAAATGTATCATACAAATTGCATACTTCCAACTGAGTGAAAAATTAACCTGTCTAGGAATCAAAGAGCGATCCTTGTCATACAGGGCAATTGCTCTACTGATTAACCCTTTCCGGCACAGTGTTGCCGGGTCGGCAACACCTAAAGTTCCTCTGTTTAGAGACACAAAAACTCCATGAATATTTCAAAAACTACTGTAATGGCTATAAATCTTTCTTATGAGTTCTAGATGGCAGTACCACAGAGATCAAATTCTACTGTTTTTAAATTATAGGTACAATATTTTACTCTAATACGCACTTCACAGCAATGCTCGTCTCACTGCGCTTATCAATGCTGTACCTGAACGGTGTTACCACTTCGGCACAAGCTGTATAATTAAAATGGTTTGTGCAATCTTTACAAAATTATGCCTGTGTATTCCTTTAGGCCTAAATAGATTGCCTAATTTTTTTTTTCTTTCCAACTTTAAAGAGTAGTGTGCCAGAAAGGGTTGAGCTGACAACTGGTGAGCATATTTCACTCAGATATCTTTATAGGTAATAACATCTGTTCTGTTATGTAGACAGCTCAACAGAATAAATCGTAGGTAAAGGCTCTGTATAAATGACGGGTACATAAAAACTATTAGTTTAACATAATCAAACTGATTGGTAAGTTATCATATGATTTGAATATTTTCAACTGAGCTAAAAAATGTAATCAAACATACAGAATTTTATACTGAAAACTTAATTATATTGAACTAGGATTTTAAAGGATTTCCAACACAGAAATAATCCAAAAATCACATTATTTTTTAAAGCAGTTTCAAAATAACAAAAAATGTGTTAAAATATATTTAAATCTCTTCCAACTAAACTCATTGCTCAAATCCCCCTTAAAGCAATATAACTTGGAAAATGCTTGTCTCTTTATTTGTTTATTTATTTTTTTTTTTCGAGTTGAAGAAAACCTTTTTGTTGCATATGGTTACAAAAATTAATTTCAGCATTAAATTTGCTGTTTTCAGAGCAAGCCATATGAAAAATGCAACTGGTACCATTTATTATTATCTGGACTCAGGATCTAGTTTATGACTGACAGGATATTTTAAGCATGAGCCTTAAGTCCTTATTTACAAAAAGAACCTCATTGCATTTCAAATCTGATTTTGAAAACTGCTAATTTTTATTTGGTAAATTTTAGCTAGCAAAAAAAAAAAAAAAAGATTAAAAACCACTTTTATATACATAAAATTGGAAAATATCAAAATGTTAAACACTTTTCTTAAAAATCACTCCATTTTCCAAAATTTGAGAAATTAGGAGAAAAATTGAAAAACTCATGAAAATCACCACAGAAATTCACACCAAAGACAAGTATTCAATCCTATTCATGCTACACTCTTTTGATGATTAATTATTATTATTTTTTAAATGCGTTTTCAGGCTGAAGGCAGTGGAACACTAAAAGTTTCTGGATTTGTTCGTGGCAAGCCCATTAATGTTAATAGTTTAATACACATACCTGGATGGGGTAATTTTCAACTAAGTCAAATTGATTATCCTGCAGATCCTTTCCCTGGGCCCAACCGACGTTCTGCTGGTGAAAGTGTAAGTATCACTAATTTTTCACTCTATTTTTCAAATTTAAAAAATAAAGTTCGATTTATTTTATTTAATTTTTTGAAATTTTAGTGATTTTCATTATAAACTATAGTCATCAGAAAGTGAACAATTATCACAGACAGATGCAAATGAAGATGCAAAGAAACATTCAATTGAGAATCAAGTTTTATAATAATTAATGAATAAAATAAGCTTAGATGGCCATTTTCTTATTCTCTTGATCAGCATTGAAAAAGTCTTTTTGTAGGGGGCATCACACTTCTAGGCATTCAGTAACAAATATTCTGGTAGGGCCAATTTGATGCTCCCCACAAAGTCACAACCCTAAATTTAACGTGTAGAGATGTTTCAATCAATTATATCTAGGGTTTGAATATCTTGATAGTTTTTTATAGTTGAAGCCTTTTTTTAACTGTTGACTCAATACTTTTTTTCATGAGTTGCTATCAATATTAAAGGGTACCCATAAAGAGAGTGGAGAGAATCACATGCATCATACAGTCAACTTTTTATCAATTTAATCGTTTTAAAAGGAAATAAAATTACCTTATTATTATTTTTTTTTTTTTTTAAAGGTAAGATATTAATGATTGACTGACTATAAATAACAAACTGTTTTATTTATAAATAGATTTGTAAATAAAACAATTGATGAATGATTAACAAATGATTGTACTTGCTATGAATTTACTTAAAAAAATATGAAGTATTGAAGTATTAATTTCATACCATCTTGTTTCTTTTGCAACCATCATAGAAGTTCTTGGCAGATATGCAAAATGTGTCCGATCTGGCGATATAGGACTGGGGGAAATTTTAACTATCTGGCAAGATTTTGAGGAAACACGTACAATTGATTTTAATTTTAACAATTAATTCAATAAATATCTGAGATAGAAAATTTTCACATCAAATAAAAAAAACAAACTTCACAAAATCGATCTCAGAGTAATCTGTACCATATATCAGGAGTGATTCTGTTCCACATTTTCCAAAAAAAAAAAAAAAAAGGTATTCGGTTTAGGGCCGTGAACCATAGAGGGCCTCAAGAGAATGTAAGAGGGGCTCTTAATTTTTTTCTCTCTCTATGCAGAAAGATGAATGAGTGCATATTCACATTGTAGGTACTATGTTTCTTATTAAACTGTTTTAATAACATCATTTTATGCTAAGAAAAGTATAGGATCATGAAAATTTTGAGTGTAAAACTGGTGCAAAATTCAACATCATATTAGCTTTATACATACAAATAGGATGAGGAGGTGTTGAAACACTTATTTTAGATACAATTTAGTAAGTCTGCAAAACTGTGAAAGGATCTCAAAACTAAATTAGATTTTTGAACAGTATTCCATTTGAGTTTTCGAAACAGAAATTCATTGAGTGACCTTGGAATCTTTTCCAGGGCAGGGCTCAAAATATTTTAGGGGGAGCTAAGCTGCCCATAGTGCTCCATGCCCATAGTTTGCGTGTGTATATATCGCAAGGGGTGATTCTGAGCCAAAAAAAATCTGAAATTCACAACAAATTTTCTAAAAGATTACAATACAGTCGAGGAAGGGGGGATGGGGTGGGGGAATCCACTCACAGAACTATGTTTTTCTATTTCACTGTAAGGAAATTTGTGTTTTTTTCGTGATCTTTTAACAAAATTTACATTTTATAGCAACGACAGTACAAAAATTTTTATGGTATTTGTATATTCGAGAGAGCTTTTGATAAAATTTACGGTTATTTTACCATCCTTTTTACAAAATTTGCAATTATTTCGCCCTCTTTTGATGAAAGCCGCAGTTATTTCTCAATTCTTTGACATATTTGCGATTATATCATCTTTTGATGAAATTCGTGGTTATTTTGCAATCCTTTGATAAAATTTGCTGTTCTTTCGTGACCTTTTGATGAAATTTGTGTTCATTTTGTGATCTTTTGGCAAAATTGATGGGTTTTTATTCAAATTCCTTTGAGAACATTCACAGTTATTTCATCATGTTCTGACAAAATTTGCAGTTATTTCATCATGTTTTGACAAAAATCGCACTTATTTTTGCCCTTTTTGACAAAATTTGTGACCTTTTTCCACATTCCTTTAATGAAAATTGCAGTTATTCTGCCATGTTTTGAGAAAATTCACTATTCTTTTGATGAAATTTGTGGTTCTTTTGTGACCTTTCAATGAAATTTGCAGTTGTTTCCCAATCTTTTGTCGAAATTTGAGGTTATTTTGTGATCTTGTGACAAAATTTACATTTTTCTGCTTTTCTTGGACAAAATTCACGGTATTTTTTAAGGTCCAAATTTTCAAATTAATGCCCAACATGGACCATTTTTTTTTTTAATTTTGGAACCGAATCAGGGCCGTAGCTAATATATAAAATTTCAATACCTACAGTAATACAGCATTTGTTTGTAACATATCATAAAATTTTGGGGAATTTTTCATGTAGATTGGGGGAAATGTCAGGAATAGAAACATTTTCTGCACCCCTGGTTCTTGGTTACCTTTCTATTGATGAAGAGGCGAATTAATATATGCATTTATCATGGTTACTATAAGTCAGAGAAAATCTGGAAAACAGGGTAAAATTTGGGAATTTGGAAATTTAGCCAAAAAATCAGGGAAAATTTTAAATATTTGTAGTCATCTGGGAAAAATCAAGGTATTACTGATGTACTATTTTCTATCAGAATTTTGATCATTGTCGTAAATGAAGAAGTTTCTATTAATTTTCATTCATCTAAAGTTTTAATGTAAAATTTATGCAAATTATATAACAATAGCATAATATGAAAAATAATTAAATATCTGAAATTCATGCATCATATACTTTTTTTACCATTTATTTGGATTAAAGTTGCCCATTGTGGAGAGTTTTACAACAATGTATTAGCCTTTTTTTTTTTTTTTTTTTTTTTTTTTTTTTTAAGAAATTTCAGGGAAATTTTTAGAAAAGTCAGGGTATTTATTTACCAGAGATGTGTATATATCCTGATTCATTCATAAGGTCTTTCAATTAACTGAAACATCATCCATAATCTTTATTGTCTATTTAAAAATCATATCTAGATGTTCTAAAATCTGGAGTAGGCTATTAACAAATTAGTCTTATCTCTACAAACATGAGCACTACTTCAGTATTTTCTTGTGAAAAGGGTAAGGACACAAAGTTTTCTTAAAATGTGTAAAAAAGACTTTAATTTTTTTTTTTTTTTTTTTTTTTTTTAAACGCATTTGAGAAGCAATTGATACAGTTTTATTTTCCCATATATTTTTTATATTTAACCAACACACTCATTAATGTTAGATTAATTTATAACACGATTATTCAATTGGTAAATGAATTATAACTGATGCAAATTTTCCAAGTGGGTGAAAAAAGTCCGGGCCAGGATTTGAACCAGGGATGTATTGACTGAAGCTGATCTTCCAACTGAGCCATCCCGGATGAATACTGGAGGACTAATTCATCCAACTAATCTCAACGATCACACAATCTGGTCTGATACATTCATTGGATCAGCTCAACAGAATAAATTGAAGGTTAATATATGAAACTGCAGAAAATGCTGCATATGAAATTATATTAGATTAATTTACATTCAATCAATAAATGAATTATAACAGAACTCAAGGTTTTGGGATTGACACATCCGACTAAGCAAGAATGTTGCAACAGCAAGACTTATGTATATTTATATTACTGATAATTATTATTAATGAAGGGTTCATACTCATCAGGGGAATATGGGATTCCTGGGAAAATCAATGGATAAATTTTAGGTTGTAAAAGTCAGGGGAATCTCAATGGATAATACAAAAAATTCCCCAAATCTGGGAAAACCATCCAAAATGACTGTCTATTCTGGGAAATTGAGGATAATTGTTGCTGTTCCCGTGGTTTATGATATTGCATCTGTCGACATCCATTCAGTCACTAGATCCATCTCCTAATATCACGAGGTTTGACAATTGTCAGGAAAAACTTAAGAAAAATAAAGGACATTTGTAATTGATATTGACCCTTGTAGCCTTCATATTATTCAGAATGCTTTAAAAAGAGCTAATAAAATCATAAACTAGAAATGAAATTCTTTCAGCAAATTACCAAGTTTTTAAGGCCAGCCCCACAAGACATGCAGACTTCTTCTCTGTGTTACATAAATTAATGTTTCCCTTTTAAAGTTATGTTCTTATTCTTTATTTAAGTGATGTATAATCTTTATTTTTGATATTATCTTGTTTTTATTTTATTTTGAAAAAATGGGAGTGTCATGATACTGGTTTTTAAAATATTGTTAATTGTTGATATGGAAAAATTGTAGATGCCAGAAAATAAATACATCAAGGGATTCTCAGGGGATTTTTTCTTGGAAAATGAGTATGAACCCTGTAATGTACTGTATTAATTTGTCTGCTTAAAAGGCTTTTTTAATGATAATGTTCCTATTTTACTAAAATATGACAAATTACTTTAGCTAGAAACTGTCATACATGCAATGTTTATGATGGTTCTTTCAACTAATATTATTTAACATAATTTAAAATATAAATAAGGAAATCTAATTTAAAAAAAATCATTTTGAAAATTAAATAGCTGTTTTTGAGATTATATGTTATTTTAAACTTTTTATCTATAATTAGCATTTCAAAATGTGCCAGATGTATTAATAGAGATCTCAAATTTTTTCATAATATTGTTAATACAGTAAAGAAAATTAAAACCCATACATAACAATGAATTTTCACACTGTGTATTTTCTCCCTTGTATTTTTCTTCTAATCCTGATCTTATATTTGATTAAAGAGAGAAGAAATGGCACTGAATAATACTATTCTCTGTGACAAAGCAAATCCTGCTGAGCAGGAATCTTTACAGTCTGAAGTTGTTCCTGATCCCATGGAAGGGGAGCAGACTTGGCCCACTGAAGAAGAACTAAAAGCAGGTACTTGTCAAATTTTTTTGACTTTAAAATGTTTTAGAAGTATTTTATGCAGTTGATGTGTCAGTATCTTAAACAGCTTTTTTTAATGTTCGAACATCAATATTCTTACTTTCATCTGTAACTGGTTAGCAGCAATAGCTTATTTTGTATTTATGCTTTTCTGTAATTTCCAGTGCATCTTTTTATAGTTTTATCTGGAGTTTGCAAGCAAACATTATCAGATGTTACATCATGATAAAATTACAGCATGATATAAAAACGTTAATTAATGACCCTACTTACCCCTTTCTCTTCCTAAACATCCTTCAGAAATAGGAATGAATTGTACAAGATTTTTCAGTATTCTTTTCTTTTACACTGCCACTTGTTTTCTTCATTTTATTTTAGCCGAGCTAATGAAACCCAAGAAGACAGTAAAAAAAGTCACAGAGGGTACAAGTGAATATCAAGCTGCATGGATTTTAGACAGTGATGGGAGTGAAATTAGTGGGGATGAAACTGATGAAGATGATGAACAGGATGAAGGTATGGAACCAGCTTCAGCATCTGATGAAGAGTCATACATGGATGAAGATATGGAAGATGTGGTATGTGATAATTTAAATAGTAGTCCAATTTTTGGCATTTTATTTCAATGTGCAATTAATTCACACAGCTAATTGTCATTGTATCAGAAGAAGGTATTCCATCATTTGGCGAGAAAGTAAAAGATTGGAATGGCCAAATTTAAAGAGTTACAAATTCAAATTTCTTTTCTGGCTATTTTCTCAATCATGTTCTTAAACAGTTAGATGATTTATTATTATTTTAACATGTTGTATGATTTTTTTTTTCTTCCAGAATTCATTAATATTTTTTCTTATTTAACTCTTTAGTGTTCTAACTATACTCAATCCTGGGTTAAATCAGATTTTGTTTCATAATACTATTTAGGCATAAATTTGGCTAGAATTTATTTCTTAACCTAAAAAAAACATTTGGATATTTTTCTTTTCATAAGGTAGTTGAATTTAAATCAATAACTTATCAAAAAGCATTTATAAATAATCACATTCAAAAGAATAAGTGTGTGTTTGTGTGTGGGAGCTACATATGGAAGTAAAAAAATGATTTTAGAATCAGTGTTTTACAACAAATCTATAGGTAATATTATTCAAGCATATAGAATCAAAATATTATAGCATGTAGGCAACAGGTATCTCCAAAAACATCACAAATGTAAGCAGATAGATAATTCTTGATTTTTATTATGATAAAATTTCAGTATTAGAAAACATTTGTTGTAACTTGTTTAATTTAAATAGTTTATTTTATTTACAAGTATTATTTGTTTTGTAGGAGTCAACTGTTGATATGAAAGATGAAAATTATGACAAAAATATGGACTTGGATGATGAAAAGAAAATGTTTGTATTTTTTTAATATATAAATTTCATTTTCAGAATGTTTAATTGAATTGAATTACTTATCTTTGTAAATATTTAAAATATGTCTGTTATACTAACTTAAGGAAATAAGGTTTTGTGATTTTGTTAACTATTAAAAAAATATATGAATGAGGTATGCATTTAATCTTGGGATAGTAACCTTATGTCCTTGTAAATGTTAAATACATTTCTAAAATTTTGGCATGTAATAATTTTTCATTAAACATTTGTGTCTGATGTAACATAAAAACTTCTGTATTTCAAAACTAAGGCATTTATGATCATGATATGGATCCAGGCAGAAAGTACTTGAAAATTTACGGTATTCATTCTCCCCCCCCCCCCCCCCCCCCTTCTGCCTACCTTTTAGATATGTAATATTTGCCATTTAAATTGTATAGTTAATTTTTTTTTTTTTTCAAGTGCATATAGCTTGTGACTTATTTGTTGTAAAACTATTTTTTCATTCTATTTCTTTTTCACTTATTTAATTATTTTAAATAGGCTAGTAAGGTTCAAAGAAGAAAGAATGAATGAAATGTTTCCTGATGAATTGGATACGCCTATTGACATACCAGCTAGAACAAGATTTCAAAAGTATGCATGAAATGAGTTCATTTGTTTTGTTTCTCGCAATTATTCATCTGATCTGTTGTTTTTTGTAGAATGTCTAATCTTGCTTCAAATCATGGTGATAAATTTCTTGCATTTTGCCCTTTGGCCTGCCTATAAACTATCATTTTTTGTTCATTTAGGTACCGAGGTTTGAAAAACTTCGCTAGTTCTCCATGGGATCCTATGGAAAATCTACCTCATGATTATGCTAGAATATATCGTTTTGAAAATTTTAAGCTTACAAAGAAGAAAGCTCTCACATCTGAAAAAGAAGGTGCTATGGTAATTATTTTAAATTTTATTAACTACTACAGTAATTGGCATTACCCAAAACTTTAGCTTTCTTTCTATTGAAAAACAATTTTAAAATTAAACATATGATGTTATACAACAAACAACAATAATAATTAAAAAAATATATATATAACAAGAATCAAATGAAAATCGTAAATAAAAATGTATAAATTTAAGAAATACAAATAATAATAAGATAGACAAAAGAATACAGCTATAAGTGAGTTTATTTCCATTCATCATTAAAGATTTTTTTTTTTTTTAAGATTAAACTGTTTATGAACTGTACATGGTTTAACAAACTAAGATAACAATTACTTCAAAGCAACTTCATAAGCAAATTTAAAATTCTAAACACAATTAAAAGCAAAAAATGCCTGAAAGACATTTCAAAACAACTAATGTTAATTAAAAAAATTAACATAAAACACAGAACTGATCAGCTAATGTTCTTTTGAATGTAGCTTTGCATATAAAAAAGGCATATATGTTGCTATTCTAAAAAAAGACTGTATTTTAATTTATGTGATTTTCTCTTTTTGTTTTAATTTAATCCAAATAACAGATTACCTGCTTACTTAGTAACTATAAACAGTGATTATGTTAACATCCTTTCAATTAAAACATTTTTAAATTAATTTTTAAATATTTGAATTTAATCAATAAACTTTTTTTCAATTCTAAAATTTAAAAATCCTTCTTAAAATATTTATTAATTTTCATAAAATTTGCTAATAGCTAATTTTTATTTAAAAATATTTATATTTCATTACTCAAAAAAGATCATTGAAAATAATTTTAAATAAAATAAAAATCATGATTCTAATATTTTCCTAATAATATAATACTTTTAATCATAATTTATATAAAGAAGGTAAAATTCCAATTAATACCCTCTAATGATCTTTTATTTATCAAATATCTCATCTTTGTGGCATCAGGTGCTCTCAGTCAATTACAAACTTTGCCACCCTTGCAAATTTGACCAATGAGCAGTAGTGATTTTGCCACATGTTTCTTTTGAGGCTTCCTAGTGTGGCAATTTTCTCTCTCTTGCCTCAGATGTTTTCGTTCTTAAATACAGTTTTTTAAAACAATTCAGAGTTTCAAAATAAAAGCCATAACAATCTTTTTTAATAAAAGCAAAATAATAATTCACAGAAGTTTTGGACTGTTTAAATTAAAAGCAATGTCAACGTAATTCCAGGGGTGCAGAAAATGTTTCTACTCCCAAAATTTCCCCCAATCCACATGAAAATTTCCCCAAAGTTTTACCTTATGTTATCAGTAATTGCTGTACTATCGTAGATATAGAACATTTATTTTTTAACAGACTTCGAGTATATATGGCAGAAGTGAAATTCGAAACAGAATCACCCCAAATATGCGATACATATTATTCTGACATCGATTTTCTGGAAGTTGCCATACAGATCTTTTTATTTGTAGTGAAAGTTTTCTATCTCAGGAAATTACGGAATTCATTCTTAAAATCTAAATCAATTGTATATGTTTCTGCAGAATTTCCCCAGGTGGTTAAAATTTCCTCCAATCCTAGATCGCCGGATCGGACATATTCCGCACCCGTGCGTAATTCCTTCAAGATGGTTATTCAACAACAACTAATCATTATTACCATATATGGAATAAAATGGTAAGTATTTATTAAAAAGATGCAGCAAATAAATAAATAAATAAATAAATTAATTAATATGATCATATTATTAAGTGGAAAATATGTGTGATATTGTATTTGAAAAATTAGGAATGATAACTTATTCCTGCTCTTGGTCATCTATGTTGGATTATTGTATTCTTCAAAGATGTGATTATTAAAAACAATTTCTGAACATAATGCAAACTTTTCTATATATACTTGGCCCCCTTTAACAAAAAATTTTTGTTTTTTCATAATAAGAAATTACAACATCATGGAAAGAAGATGATAAAAAAACGTATTGGTACTTTAGAAATTTTTGCATAATCTTCTTCAAACTTCAACAAAACTATTAATTGCAAAATTTCTGTACTGCTGTTTTTGTAATTGGGAAATTACTTAATTCTTTCTTTTTAATGACTGTATTATATATATATATGTTTGTAGTATTTATAAAATGAAACATTTTCATAATTGCATTTATATATTCTCTCTAGCCTGGCTTATTTGTAACTTTGTATATCAAGGATGTCCCACAATCATTATATGGTAAGTTATCTATTCATTCTTTTATAATTATTTTAATTTACAATAGTGTTGTGAAATTCACCGTCTTTAACTTTTTGTATTCTTAACTGAAACATAATGTGTTAATTTACTAAAAAGTTCACTTTGAAATGCATATTCCAAAATATTTTGTTAATTTTCATCAAAAGAACCATTTTATTAATTTACATTTGTGTAATAAAAACTCTATTAAATTTCCTTATCTCATTTTTCAAACCTTTATGATTACAGTCAAAGTTCTATAATCCGCAAACCCATAATCCACTGTTTTTTCAATGTTTTCTAATTTTTTTTTTTTTTTTTAATTAAAGAGAAAAAAATCGTTTTTGGATCACTAATTTGTAAATTTTTTAACTGTTTATTTCATTGTTTACATTTGTAAAATAACGCAAATTATAGAAATCAGTGGATTATGGGTGTGCGGATTATAGAACTTTGACTGTAATTGAAAATGGTTTTACTTCAGCCCACCAATTTATTTTTCATTTTGTTACATTATAAACACCCTCAAATCAGCATATCATTGCAGATGTGAACAATGAAAATTTCAATTCACGTGTAGAATAATTAATAAGTGGACACAAATAAATAGAAATAAAACAATATAAAAAATTACAGAATTTTTTAGTTTTGTATCATTTTAATGTTAGTAAATAATTTTCAATAACATTGTTTTTCATAAAGAAAGCATAAATTTATTTCTAAAAAAAAAAAAAAAAAAAAGATATTGCTGATATCACTGGTAATCATACTCTTTTTACCAAATACAGTGTAATCTTTGAATAGCAGTCACTATAAGGACTGGTGAAAAGTAACCATTCTTTAGACGTGGGTGTTATTTGGAGGCTTCCCTTTTTTTCTTTTCCTTTTTTCCTCGTTCAAAATCAGAATTACATAAATTTAAATAGAAATTTAGCCACTGTAGTTAATTCTGATTGTTTTAATACATTAAAAATCAGTTTATTTGCTTTTTTTGGCTGCAAATATTTTTCTACAAAGAAATAACAATAAGTGTTTTTATTTTTCCATTCAATTCGCCATCATTATTGATTCAATGAAAAATTTTAGATTTCAGGAAGGTTCCTTAAGACTCAAAATTTTGTCTGATTCTATATTTTTCAGTTTTCCTTCCTTGTAACTTTTCTCTTCCTCTCTCCTATATTTCACCATTTGCTGTATGAAATTAAATGTGGCAATAACTGACAAATCTCTGTCCAGACATACAATCTTGTTGGCCTTAAGGATAGCATGGCTGCCAAATCTGTGCCCACATACACAAACTTCCTGACCTTAATGTTCGCAGGGCTGCCACAGGCAGTTGTTTCTTAATTTCATCTTGCACCTTTTTTTTTTTTTTTTTTTTTTTTTTTTTTTATTAACAAAGGATTTTCTCATACACCTCTGCAACTTCTACAAGATAAATATACAACTTTTCTTTTTTAAGTTGTGGTACAAGTAGAATATAAAATTAGTCACCTGTAGCAAACAATGTGTTAATTATGCCTGCCAGTTCTAAGAATATTATCTAAATTTCCCCCATCGTTATTAGTGTCTTCATTTTCTATGTCTAGTTTTAGGAAAAAGAATAAGATTTTTAGAAATTAAGTTACTTTTTATTGACACATATAGTAAATTTTGCTTGATCTGCTTCTGTTTACAAATAAATTTGAAATTGTACTAGGAGCTGTTTATTTATTTTTCTCATGACTTCTGAGCGGCCATTGTTCAGAAATCCTTATTTAGAAGTTCCTATTAATGTTAACATTTTTGGTTCCATCAATTACATGGGCAGTATTCAGAAGTTGTTATTTAGAGGTGGTTGTTCAAAGAGATTTCTCTGTATATTTATGTATTAATCAAGCTTTTTTTTGTTATTAAGACTGATTGAATCTGAAATAAGGCTTTCATAGTTTATAATTTTCATGTGAATTAAATAGGCTACCTTTATGAGGAAAGTTTCATTGGATAATTGAATTATATGTATATTTAATTATAAAATATTAATTACTTACTTAACATTTTCTTTTAATAATTTATTTTTTAAGTTATTTAACTTTTTATCATTTTAGTTTCTTACTTAGTTATTTTAATATATTTTTTTATGTTGGAAGCATTGATTATAAATTATTGCATTATTACATTCAAATTGCTGTTTAAAAAATGTAAACAAAGCAGTAACAAGGAATCCGCAATATTCTAAAATTTGCACTGCCTCTGCTCCCAAGATGTGCAGATTTCAGGAAGCTTATTGTATTGATAGTTTGACTTCCGTAGCAAATATGTTTGCTTACTATTTTTCAATTTTTCTAACTGGGATTTTTCATTTTTGGAAATAGATTTCTTTACTGAAGCTTACAGCTGCATATTAAATTCTGCCTGTTTGTGCTTTTTAAAATTAATTTTTACCTTTCACAATATTTATTTTACGAACTTTAATGCATGCATTATATTTTTTTCTTAATATAAAAACACATAATACATTAAACACTTCTTATAGAAATCATCCTTATAGAGGCTCTTCAGTTCCAATGGCCAATCTAAAAAATGATATAAAAAAAGATATATCTGTTTTATTACTTACAATGTTATTCTTATAGTGTTTTTTTACATATGATAACCAACTGATTAGATTGAAAATTGAATTGATGACAAATATGATCAGGGATGGGCAATTTTCAGAAAACTTACTAATCAGAGACTTTTTTTATCCAGCCTGCAATATATAGTTAAGAATTTTTTTATGAAATTTATGCAAAATGTAAAAATAATTTATTACAGCCTTTAAAACCATAGCATTTAAAACAAAATTTAGTGCAAAATTAAAAAATATAAATTAAAGCAAAGAAAAGTTTAGTAAGTTCAGTTATATTTAAATATTAAATTTAAAATTTGACTAGAAAATACTACACTTACAAGAAATCAAAGGTTACAAATAATAATAATAACAACAATATATTATACTTACCATTGTAACCTAAAAAAAACAGTAATTTTTGTTTATCTTCTTCATTTGACAGTAAAATCAGTGTGGCAAATGAAATTTTCATATTTTAGTCTTTTTTTCATAGATAACAGCCAAGAGAGTATTATATTCTTTTTCAATATATTTTATTCATAGCGTTAAATGAAATGCTCAGGTTTTATAAAAGTTTGTAATTTAAAGCAAGAAAGTGCTTCATTCTACTAATTTGGTGTCTGCGACGCATGATAAAAACTGTGTTGGAAGGAGGAGGGGGGGGGGAAGGATAAATCTTTTCTCAAAAATAAAACTTATAAAAATATGCAAGTCTCAGCCACTAGCTCAGCCACTTACAACAAAGGTGCTGGGAATTACTTTATCATTCTATGTATAATCTAAAAAAAAAAAAAAAAAACCTAATACAGTTAATTGTATGGATCAATGTTTTTAATGAATCACATTTCACTTTACATAAAACAAGCGTGGAAAAGTAAAATTGAAAAATTTTATTCTTTTATGCAAATAATTCAAATTGTAAAAATCTCTAAACTCTTAAATATAAAAGAATAGAAATAGTAGAGCATAAAAATTACATTAACAATAAAAATATAAATTACAACATTGAATAAATTAATCTTCCCTTTTCCATAAAAAAAACTATATATTTTTTAGAAAATGGTTTGATGTTTTTATAATTGATTGAATATTGAAGTATCAAATTACAGGCAACAATTTCATTTAAAAAAATGTAAATTTATGCTTTATCTTGCTATAAAAAAAGCCTTAAATTAAAATAAATTGTTGAATAACACTAAAATTGAAAATTATTTCCATATGAAAGAACATTTTCAGCAAATAGCCATTATATTGTATCAGATTCTCTTTGTAAAAAGCAAATATATAAAATCAAATTATGCTCTACTTTATCTAATCTTAAATCCATGTGAAATTCTTCCAAAAACTTAATAGATGTTTTAATTTTGTCTTTTGCAACCATGCAAAACTTGCATTGTGCAAGGCCATCTTCTAATACAATCCATGGAAATTTCTCTTTCCACTTTTTCTTGAAATTTTCATTGATTCCCATTATTTCCTGTTCAAATGGAATTTAAGGAACAATAGTTGCTAAATCTTACTGTACGAACAGATTCATATGCTGCGATTTTAGAAATATCAGAAACATTACCACCATATGTTGCAGTTTCGGAATCATGTGCGTCATTCCTTGAATCAGTTACATTAGAAGAAGACAATAGTGAAAAACTCTTTTAGGTGTGTTTTCTTATATATTTTCTTTTTTAATACAAATGGAAACAGTTATTAAAATAATAGTAATTTAATAATTATTTCAAAATTTCACAAATTCCATTTTAATGAGTTGAAAAGATTTCCAACTCAGGCGTCAAGAATGATTTCATCTTAGCACCCCAACAACAAATACTCGTTGCCACATTGTCAAGAGAAAAGTTCATCTTCATATTATTTTGATAAACATGCCTATCTCTGATTTGATGTAGCTGGAATGCCAATCAGCAGTGACTCGTTCTTCAGGTTCAAAGGACAGGAAGTTAGCTCTGAGTTTACATTGTGTCATTTGCGATGAATGCATTTAAGTAACATAGTTACAAACCAGATTTGAATTATTGCTGCAATTAGTCAATCAATAAATCATCAAGTAATGTATCAAGAAAAAGAAATCTATTTAAGGTCTTAAATATTCACTTGCCAGTTAGAAAAAAATTCACTCACCCAGTCAGAAAATTCACTCACCAGTCGTGATTAAATTGATGCTATTCCCTACTTTTGCAAATTATTATTACTCCAAGACTGTATCTTGCAATTCATTACTGTGTAAAATTTTCCCTGTATGGTTCTGATACATTCTGATATCTTCCCTGAATTAATAGGAATCTAAAAAAGAATCTACTTTAATTTCTAGTTTTATACTTAATATGATAAATTCTCTTCTGTTTTCAATGAGCTTTATTTGGAAGCTGAAATGAAAATTAAAAATTTTCTAATGATCTTTTTTGTAATATGAATTATGTAGGTGTGTAGGTATTTTAAAAAAATTTCTTATTACTCTTTTCCTACATTTCAAGATGCGAATTCGCATTTCTATGGCTCTTATAGATTCTGAGATATGATTTTACTTCTCCTCTTTTCAAATTTGTCTTTGAGTCAAGGGAGAAAAAAATAAAATTTTTATTTCAATTTTAATCTTTAATATACATAGTATTTTTTTTTCTCTTTTTACAATAACTTTATTTGAAAGTCATTAAATATTTTATTTGCATTTGAATTTTCAGATGGAGTAGAAGAGTCACTTCCATTTGTTATCTATGGTCTTTTACCACATGAACAAAAAATGTCAGTTTTAAATGTTGTGATTCGCAAGCACCCATCCTGTAAATCATCTATAAAATCAAAAGATAATTTAATATTCCATGTTGGATACAGGCGCTTTGCTTGTAGACCTCTTTTCTCAGAACACAAAACTGGTAACAAATTTAAAGTAAGTATATATATATTTTATTTCTAGAATTTTTTTTTTACTTTATTATTATTTTTTTAAATATATATTTTATAAAACATTGTAAAATTTTCTGTTATGCTATACCATTATTACATGTTATTTAAGCATTGGTTATTATGATAAAAGTTAATTTTTTCATAAAGTCTAATATGAAAAAAAATGTATGTATACTGTCTCACTGAGACTAGGAAAACCCTGAGTAGATTTTCTGCTTGAGATTTCAAAATTTGTAGGGAAGGAACTTCATTCATATGATGGGAAAGGTAGAAAAGCTTGATCGACTAAAGAAATGAAAATGTCATAATGTAAAATGTTTATTTTACTTCCGTAAAATAAAATCGACTGGCCAAATACTCTAGCAACTGGACCAAATCAAAACCAGTTCCAGAGTTTTCCTTTTCTCATCCAGACAGAATATATCTACTGGAATAGAGAATATAATTAAAGTTATATGTTTGGATAGCGAAAAACCCCAGTTTATCTTTGACATTTTCCTCTTATGGAGACGTGTCTGCTTCAGCTGATGATGAGCTATTATTGTTTCAGCTCAAAACACATCCTGTGCTGTTTTCATTTTATGGTGATTTTTACAAAATGTATTATTTTAATTCCGCGTTTGGATGCCTTTAGATGCAAAAATTCTGTAAATGTCTGCCACTGTGAGAACCTGGAAAGAAGGGAAAAATCAGGAAATTAAGTAATGATCTAAGACTTAAGAAAATATCATACATATGTTTCTGACAAATTTAGTTTTCACTATCAAAATGTAGATATTTAATAAAATTATGTATTTTTTAAGTCATTAAATTTTAAATAGTTTTAAATGACAATAAAATTTAAAAATTACATTGAAGTGAAAATTTAAAATTTTGATATCACTTAAAATTTAGGAAAGTAATTTCAGGATGCCTACAGGCTCCTTAGAAATGAAAAAGTTTCCAGGAAGTGCTTATATTAGATATTGTTATGTAATAATAATATTATTATGCCTTAATATTAGTCACTACTATTAGATTTTAATTGAATAAAGTCATTTGAAGTCCTTTTTCTTGAAATAAGGCATTAAATATCAGAATGTTTATGGCATATATAAAAAGTACGGTATTTAATATCAGCTTTCTAATAAATCTTCAATTGTAGTAACAAAATAATCAATCAAGTGACTTACTTATTATGTCCCAGATTCAAATAATAAAAAAGTTAATATTACTTACTTGCTTGCTAATAAATAACTTATATTTAGCCTTGTAAATGAACATTTTATTTCAGTATGAAAGGTTTTTACCAAGAGACACTGCAGTAGTTGCTTCTTTTTATGCACCTGTTACATTTCCACCTGCATCTGTTGTAGTATTCAAACAAGCACAAGATGGTAATTTTTTTATTATCATTTGTGAAACAAATGTTCTTGGTTGCAAATTAAAATTAATATTAATTATAACATCTTGAATTTTCAGGAACTCATGAATTAGTGGCTACAGGATCAGTTCTTGATGTAAATCCTAATCGCATAGTTGTGAAAAGAATTGTTTTGAGTGGACATCCTTTCAAAGTTAACAGAAGAATGGCAGTAGTCAGATACATGTTTTTTAACAAAGGTTATTATTCTTTTCTCTTATTTATAAGTTTAGAATATTTTATATTTTTTGTCGTTATATATTTTCTTTTTTTTTATTGTATTATTTTTATAAAAATTTGTGTTGAAGTTTTCTTATTTCAGATCAAGCAGTCATTTATCATTTTGCCTCTGATTTTTCTGAGTTACTTTTTAATCAACTATATTCAGGAATGATAATATTTTGCATTTTGGTAGATTTCTGATGTTTAATTCCATCAAATAAAATTTAATCTTTATTTTTATTTATTTATTTTTAATTATATATTTGTAATAACAATAGATGTTGTGTAAATTTGTTGTTCATAATCCATTTCTGAACAATTTGTTGCAAAGGCAATTTGTTATGAGCAGTTCATCACAGCAAAATTATATTTAAAGATGATGATAAAAGTAAAAATAAAGTAACAAATTTATTTAATGATGTTTTTTTTCTAATGTAGCCATTTATGATAGCTGACATTTTACACATCGATATTAAATACAGTTATTAATACATTCTCGTTGGGTTTGAGCATATTCCATTAAGTGATCCTACATCAAGTAAAATGGATTTGATGTGCTGTTTGGGATTTCAAAATTGATCTTTTGCCAAAAATAAATGTTAGGATTTCTTAATCTTATTTACTGCTTCATTTGTATTGGATCAGGTCTGGTTTTAATTAGTGCTCGCGATAGGATACGTATAGCAGCTATACGTTTAAACGATATATGTATATCCATATAATACGTTTTTCTGCTATACGAATACCTTAGAATATACGTTTAAACGTATCCGGATACGTATAAGGCATATCAGTTAAACGTATATTTTAGAATACGTATATTTAATGTATACGTATATTCCACGTATCGTATCTAATTTAAATATTGGACTTCATCAGTCTTATGTCACTGAATGAAGAATAATTTGGAAATCGGTGGCGTTACGACAGGTATCCGTATAGTATATCTTATATATACACGATCAAGCAATGAAAAGCGTATATTTTTTAAAACAGTTTGCAAAAATTTCACAAAATATCAGACTCCTGATTGGCCAATCTCGTTTCACTAACAATGAAATATCTATTTTCGAAATAGCGAGTTATTACCGTGAATTGCAAAAGTATTTTGCAACATTGTACTTTGAATTTATTTAGATTTTTTTTTTTTTTTTTTTTTTTTTTTTTTCATCTCATGGTAATGAGCTCAGATACTCTGTTATTTTACATTTTGTTTAGGTAATGTATACAAATTGTATCCATTGCAAATAATCAGCAAAATTAAACACTTTTTGAGGAAAGAATGAGAGTATAAATGTTTCAGATTTATTGTGAATTCTTGTTAAATTTAGTTTTTTCTTTTTAATTATTTAAAAATTCTTTATTCACTTATTGTTTTACACTCAAGATTGCGCCCAAGCGTAAATGCTATCCTTTCCATGGAGCTAATATTCTCTAACTCTGTTAATGTATAATGAAATTTCATTTTTTTAATCTTGACATTCTGACCAAAACATACATAGAATTGCTTCATATCAAGCATTAATTGAATCTGTAGTTTGATGAAAATTCGTGCATTAATTCTAGAGATAGAGCTATTGCAGAAATCGTAAATAAAATACAGCAAAGTAGAGCCACCTGTTGAACGATTTACATGCAAAATTAGTCAGTAACAATTTCTACAGGGACTACCTGAATATATAGGGGAGACTGGGATGCATGTGAACAGTTCACATAAACATAGCTTTTTGTCATAACTGGGTTAATTTCTATAAGCAAAACTACTCTATATAATAAACAGAACTTTTTTTTACGCATGGTATTTTTTAAAATTAACTTTACAGTTCTTCATACTTTTCTTAATAGTTTAATGAATTAAAAAAAATGTTCATATGTGCCCCAGCGAAAGAGCAGTTGTAAACACATAAGGGAAACATGTGAACACAAGGAAAAAAAAATTTTGACATGTTTTTATTATCTTTTTCATATGTTACCTTAATCATTAGTTGTACTATCTATTGAATTCACCATAAAGAAAAATATATGTATATATATTTAGTTTCTGAGTGATATGTTTAAGCAAAATATTATAAAATAAAAATAAGTAGATTTGGGGGGGGGGGGGTAGATAATTCATAAAATATTGTTGCAATATAACAAAAAAATAAAGAAGTAAACTTGAAAAAATAATTGAAGAATTTAAATTTTGCTTAGGGCTTTTTGTTTAAGGGAGATTTTAGGGAGAGGCATTTGGATAATATTTACAGGAAAACTACCAAAAGGCGAACGATTCTCATTCCTATATTTGCCTTATTTTATATTTGCCTGTAAATTAAGGATAAAAAATTGTTTTACATTTATAAGCTTCCTCCAAATTTAATTTCTTTTGCTTTTAAAAGAAAGAGGGAGTCAATAATGGAGATTTCATGGTAGTTATAAGTTTAAAAATTTTATTTTCTTAATATATATATCTATTTTCAAAACACCAAATAAAATAGCTGTTTTAGAAATGGAAATAAACTAATACTACAAGTTTGCAACAAATGAAACAGAAAAATTTGCAAAGTTGTTAAACGTAATATTTTTTTGCATTAATGATGCATAAAAAATAGTATTGAAAACTGTTAAATAAAATAATGTATAGCATTTATTGCAATTTAGAAAACATGAAATTTATTTAAATTACAATTGAACGTAAAGAACTTGTTGCTTTTTATATATTTGCTGACAGTTGTGTTTGCAGAAGTTTCTATAACACAAAATCAACTTTATATGATAGAAATGTCTTCTATTTCTATAAAAATATAGATAATGGAGCTGGCATTATTTTCACGAAGTTAATTAAAAGGAATAGAATCACTGAATGATTGGGCAATTTAATGACGTATTCACATCTGCCCCAACTAGACTCTTCATAAGTGTCCCACATTCCCACAGGAGTTAAAATGACAAATAATTAGCATTTTCCAATTTTAAAAATAAAAAATATCATAATTATTTATTAGTATCCATAGTATATGTTAAATAAAAATAAATAAATAAATAAAATTCTTCTCTTACCAAGCTGGAGATTTTACTTTTGAGTTCAGTAAGCAGTATTTTGGCTCCTGGGGACAAACAAGATGTCGAAGAGTTTTAAAAAAAATTCCATATGTCTATAGGTGCTCCCATCTTTGGTAATTTTTTAAAACAAAAAAACATATAATAACTAGTGAAAAACGGCAATGTTCTCAAATGCCCCATTTTCACATGTGCCCCAGTCTCCCCCCTAAATGTTACTTAATTCTGTGCATTAGGTCTTGAGGTAGAGAACCCACAAAATCCATGTCACATACAGACAGACAAAGTCACAGACTCATGAACTGACAGGCAGATATTTTGTAAAAACATGTTTTTCGGACTCTCTTACCCTTAAAACGTGTAAACCCGTCGAAAGTATTCCCGAATCCAATACTTTCTTCTTCTAAAGATACAAGAAAATATATAAAACTAAGTACTGCGTCGCAGATTTTCCAAAGATTAGTTTGTTCTACCCACAACTAATGTAAGATATTTTATAATAAATCACTTAGTTTTTTGGGAAAAAAAAATCTAAACTGAGGAAGTATTCAGATTTTTGTAAGTATCTACATGTAACAAGTAGTAGTTAAGTAAACACATCATAGTTCTTTGATCGCGATGGGGATACTCTACCGTATATTTCTCAATGTCTCTAATCTGCAAAAAAATATTGAAACATCAAATTTCATACATTGAATGAAAAACGTTTATACGTTTAACCGCTTGGGTAAAATCCGTATATACGATGTACCGTATATGCTGTTTCGTATAATACGTATAACAGCCGATGCCGAATTATACATATAGCAAATACGTATTTCGTATAATACATATACTCGTATAAACATACAATCGGGAGCTCTAGTTTTAATACTGTTTAGTGATTTGTTATTTAATGAGCATTATTTTGGATTTAATATAGACTGCTTGTATCAAGCATGATACTAAATTATGAGTTGCATTCGAGATGAATGTCGATTTGTAGTATTATAAAATCGTTATACATATGTATATATATATTTGTAGTTTCAAATTTTTGGGGGCTTGACAATTCTGCTTTGGTTCTGCAAATTCCATTTGAATTCATTTATTTATTTTTTCCCCTATGTTTTCAATGTGTTAATTTTCTGTTAAATTCAAAGGTTCATATATTGTAATGCAATTAATGGTTACATATATATTTGTATGTATACATATTTATTATTTTACTGCTTTTGTTCAAAAATATAAATCATTAAAACAAAGTAAAAAAAAAAAAAAAAAAAAAAAAAAATTGCAATTTTTCTGAAATTTTCAATTGAGAACATGGATTAAGCAACTCATTTCTTATTTAAATTAGTGATAGAGTAAATTCTGATTAATTTGATTCTGAAAAAAAGAAGAAAGAAATCATTTCGATTCTGAAGAAAAATATGCATAAGAATTTTCAAAAAATTACAAAAAAAAAATTATGAATTGGCATGTGCATATACATGAAAAGGGAGACCCTTCTTTGCAAGACATTTGAAAGAATTAGAAGTCAAATTAAGGGAGGGGAAGAGAAAAAAAAATCGTGTTATTGTTTATCATGAAAACCCCCCCAAAAATTTTACCAAATGGTCCATAAATAAAATCATAAATTTTAGTTAATCACTCAAGTAAAAAAATTGTGACTTTTGCCAGCTGATTGCAGAAAACTTTAGAATTTTGTTAATAAGAAATGTTTTTGTTAAAAAAAAAAACATTATGAATTATGTCAAATGATTATGGAATAAAATCACAAGTTTCATCAAGCAATTATGGAATAAAATTGCAAATTTTGTTAATTGTTCCTGGATAAAAAATCACAAATTTTTTCATCAAACAACTGTAGTAGTTAATTATGCATCATCAGGAGGTCCCGTAAAAATTGTAAATTTGTAAACAAGTCTAGAAATTAAATGTGAATTTCCTCCAACTTTGATGGAAAAAATGCTCATTTTTTCAAGAGCATGCATTAAAAAAAAAAAAAAAAAAAAAAAAATCATAAATTTGAACCAAGTTACGGTTTTCTGTATCTGTAAAAATAATTCTTTAATGTTTATGTTATTCGCTTCTGATTAAAATACAGGAAAACCAAATTCTATGTTTGAGTAAAAGAATGTTAATTCACTATAAAATCTCACATAAATAGTGTGGGGAAAATGTCACAAATTTTATGTATAATTTCCTCATTTTTGTTATTTTCTGAATGTCATCCCTGTATTTAATTTGAAATAAATAAATTTAAATCCTTATTGTTAGTGTTGTATAAGTAGTTTTACACCAGGGGTGATTCTCGTCTGAAAATTTAAGTCATCCTTTTCCAAAAATTTGAAATTCGATTATCAGTTCTGCTTAGTTGCCAACTTGTACAGTTTTGCGGGAAGAAAAAAAAATCGTGGAGAAATGCAGATCACCAAAAAAGCACTTGTTTTGTCAATATTTCATGGAAAAATGACGATTTTGCCAACAAACTTTGACAAAAGATCGTTGAAAAATGCAAATTTCCTGTGCGGATCACAAAAAACCGGCTGTTATTCCCAAATATCACAGATAAAATGCTGATTTCTTCTGAAGACTGCGGGAAAAAGTCGATTTCGTCTAAACATTTCGGATATAATGCCGATTTCTTTAAATGATCGCAGAAAAAAAAAATGACATTTTTGATAAAAGATCGCTTAAAAATATTTTGTCTAAAGGTCATTGAAAAAAAAAAGGCCGGTTTCATCAAAAGATCACGGAAAAATACGATTTTTGTCAAAATATCGCTGGGATAAAACACCGTTTTTGAGAAAAGATTGTATAAAATGCAAATTTCGTCTAAAGATCGTAAAAAAAAAAAAAAAAAAAAAAAAAAAAAAAAAAAAAATCATCTTTTATTTTTTAAAAAAGGGGGGAGATGCCAATTTTGTCAAAAGATTGCGGAATAACTGTCGTTTTCCTCAAAAGATTGTGGAAAAACTGCCGATTTCGACAAATATTGCAATAAATCACTGATTTTGTTAAAATATCGCAGATAAAAAGCTGATTTTGTCCGAAGATCGCAAAAAAACCATCAATTTCGTCCAAAGATTGCAGACATACACCCCCCTCCTCACGGGTGGGTAACTCGTGGAACTCCACCTCTACTTCCCCACTGCCGATTTCCAAAAATGCAATGTGAATTTCATGAAAAAAAAAAAAAAAAAATTCCCCCAGAATCACCCCTGTTTTAGTTATTTCTTGTAGAATGTGAAAATCATTTCTAACATTTTTCAAATTTTGTTATGTCATTGCTGACTTTTTTTGGAGATAAAATCTTTCTTTAATCCATTTTATTTTTATATCTCTAATTATTTCTGTCTTTACTGTTTATGATAATTCAGATTTTGCATTTTTTAACTTAATATTGCTAAAGCAAGGAAGAAACCATACATTCAAATATTTTTATGATATACAATATTTTATTATATGAATTTCTTGTCTCACTTGATAGATTAATATATTTTGAAATTTTATATAAAGAATAAAACTTCATTTTTAATTTCCGTATTCACTACTGTAAGGGATCATTTGTGTGGTTTGAAAATGATTATGTACATTGGAGAAAGGTAGCAAGAGCTTACACAACATAAAAAAAAAAAAAAATAATAATAATAATAATAATAATGGGATAATGAGTAACTTTTCCTATGTTCTTTCAAGTTCTGCTTATAGTTAATTCAATTAGAAATAGATAAAATAAAATCTTTCATTAATTTGCATATTGCATAATTAAAAAATATTCATCAATTTTGTTTTTGTGTTTTGTTTTAAATATTGGAAATTAACTTTTTACATCATTGACATCATGTACAAGTTTCAGAGAGTTGTAAATTTAAAAGAGTGCATTATACATTGTATTTTCTTACAATTTATTTTATTTTTCTATTTGCAGAAGATATAAATTGGTTTAAATGTGTTGAACTTCGAACAAAATGTGGACGACGTGGACACATTAAAGAATCACTTGGTAAGTGTTTTTTCTTAATTATTTTTATTTCATTTTTTAAAATGTTTAAATTTTAGAAATTTTTTTTTATTTTATTTTAATTAGTTCATAGTTTTATATCATATGTCCATAGTATAAAATTCTTAATCTTTACAAGATATAGTATGAATATAAATCTCCTATTGTTAATTTATCTGCTGTCTTCTAAATTTTTTTTATTTCTCAGCAGAAAATTAAAGCACTAAACATATTTTTACAAGTTTATATAAAACGTTTATCAGAATTAACACATTTTTTAAGGGAAAAAACATAAAAATAGAAGAATGATAGTTCCAGGGTTCATATATATATCATAATATTTTTGAATATATAAAAAATATCCAGTATTATATTTAATTTATCACTGATTATAAATATTATTAGACTTAATATGATTCAGAAGTTAGCATTAAAATTTTATAAAGCATTATTCTAAATGGTTTTATTTATTTATAACAAAATTGAAGATCAATTAAGGGGTTGTCCATATATGATGTCGCACTTTTTTCAATACTTTTGACCCCCTCATCTGTCACACACAAAGTGTTACACTTACTTTACCGTGCTTGAAATCACTTGAAAACAATTCTTTACCTTTTTTAAAGCATTTTTGCAATTGGACCTATATGTCTGTGAGTAATGGTTTAAAAATTGGCCATTGGCCACCGTTGAGAGTGGACACCCTGTATAATTTATTGAAATTGGTTCATCAGTAACTCATTAATAGAGCATTACTATGCATATTAAAAATATTTAAATATAAGTTAAAATTTGGTCTTCGAATTGCAATGCATTTTATAAATAGTTTACCCATGTTTTATTTTCATATATTATAATATGCATATCCATGATGGGTAAGTATTATGGTGCTCTGCAACAACTAGTTCCTTTATGAACACAAAACATTTTAATTTCAAAATTTAATCTGCTGATTTTTAATGTTTTTATTTTAACCAAAATGTACAATTTCACTTTTCTTTTTACCCCCTCCCACCCTCTTGTCACAAACTTTCACAATTTCAAGAAACCTCCTCCCCCCACCCCTCCAAGCATGACATCATTTATGTATGGCCCCTAATTGAAAACAAAAGTTAAATAGCTTACTTTTTACACATATAAATGCACCAAGTATAGGATTCAGCAACAAAAATCAAGAAAATGTCGCATTTTATACAACATTTTTAATGCAAAATATATATATATTTTTTTTATTGGAAAGTTTGAAAATAAATGTAAGTTTGTCTGATTTCATTTAAATAAATCAAAAGATTTTTTTCTTACTGAAACAGTAAATAACTTGTTATCTTAATTAAATAATTTATCTTTCAATAGCTGTTCTAAATTAATGCTGGTCCACATAATTATTGGTTTTACATTTAAAAATTCAGCTTCAAACATAAAGCTTAGAAAATATATTTATCCCCCCTTGGCTTAAAAAAAAAAAAAAAAAAAAAAAAAAACTTTTTGTTTGCATACAATACATTTGCATATAACATACAATTTAGCTTTTGGTAAATTAAATTAAAAGAAAATTATTAACGTGAATTACAGAAAATATTTATACTTACTCTAATGAAAATTTAGTTTATTAAGATACAGTACATTAATAAAACCCTGTTATTGGCATGAATATTTTTTTTATTGAAGTTTTCTAACAGTAAGACACTTTTGGTTAAGTATTAGGGAAAAGAAAATAGAAATTTTCTTTGTTTTTTAGCTTTGCTCTTGCACAAGGTAAATTTCTTTCTCCTGCTTTTTTCTTGGATATTACTCATTAAAGATATCTAGTGATCTCGCTGGACTTTAAAAATCCTGGGTCTCCAGGACCCAGAACTTAAATTCTGGGTCTCTTTTTTACAAAAGTGGGTCCTCACTGATAAGTCATTTTTAGATGCAAAACTTGAACTTGTTCATTTGGAAAAGAAGACTGAAATGTAATAATTTTTGTTTTAACAATAATTAATGAATAATTAAAATTAATATTATTTTTTTAAACTATTGAGAAAAATTTCATTTGTTTTAAAAAAAGTAAATGTGCATGATACAAATTTAATTATAAATTAATGCTTATTTGAGTGTAGAAGATAACATGTATCACTATTGTTTGCATTTCTTTTTAAAAAGGGCAAGACTGGTTTATTGAAAGAAAAAAAAACATTTTTGTTGAAAAAAAAGGATACTTTTGTTGAATATAAGGGTATTTTTTGTTCAATGAATGGATGCTTTCAGAAGTCACATTCATTCAGAAAGATTTAGAGGTGTCAAAAATGGATTTTGGATCAGGAAAGTCTGTATTTGGAGTGGCAAAAAAAAAATAATTTTGAAAATTAATTTTTGGGTTAGTTTTTTCAGAGTCCCTTTGATGAAATTTTTAGTTTTAACACTATCTCTTCATGAAATCTGTCATTTGTTAGAATCTTTTGGCAAAATTTAAAGTTTTTTTTTCTTCAAAAATTTGCCATTTTTTGCGAATATTTTGACGAAATCTGCCGTATTTTCGCGATCGTTTGACGAAATCTACCGTTTTTTCGCGATCGTTTGACGAAATAAACCGGTTTATTGAGATCGTTTGACGATATCTACCGATTTATCCTGATTTTTGACGAAAGTTGTGATTTTTCGCAAAACATTTGCCGAAATTCGCCGTTTTATCGCGATTTTTGGACGAAAATTGTCGTTTTATCGCGATTTTTGACAAAATCTGCCGTTTTTTCGGTATTTGTGACGAAATTAACCATTCTTTCGCGAATCTTTTGACAAAATTGGCCGGAAATTAGTCGTTTTTTGGCGATAGGAAATTTGCCTTTTTTTTCGCGATTTTTTGACGAAATTACATGTTTTGTATTTTTTTGGTAAATCAGAAAATTTGAAATTTGAAAATAACAAAAAAGCTGAAAACCGCGGATCCGCGGAAGAATCTCATCCCTGAATATCTCTTTTAAAAAATTTTATTCTTATTCTTATAGCTAGTGCATGGGATTTTTTGACTGCGTTTTTTCAAAACCATTTGGCACTCAAACGGTTAATAATGTAACGTAGTGTATTTCACAGTTTGTTTTCTTTGTCTTTGATTTAGGTTCTCATGGACATATGAAATGTATTTTTGATAAACAGTTACAGTCTCAAGATGTAGTTCTTATGTCCTTGTACAAGAGAGTTTTCCCAAAGTGGACTTTTGATCCTTATGTGCCTACACCAACAAATGAAATGCACAATAATCACAACATGGAATCTGTGATGTAAATATTTTAAATAAAAATTGTTATTTGTTGAATATGTTTTATCATTACATTTTGTTTAAAAAAACACACACAAATCTGTTCATTGATGTATATTAGTTTAGAGCCTGTTAATTTATTTGACACTAACAAGGAAGGTCTCCTTATGGGCATACCCTGAAAAATCTGAAAAAATTGCAGAATGTTCATCTCGTTTGGATATATACGTTTATAAAAAAAATTTCAACGGAACCTCTATTCGGTATCCGTAAAAAAAATAATGAAAATTTTATTATTTGGAGATGGAATGTAATTTCAAAAAATACTTTATGTCAAATACACTTCGAGAAAAAAAAAAAGTTTCATGTTAAACTTGTTTTGATAAATTTTATTTAAATAACTTTAGTTTTGTAAGTTTTAGTTTGTTTTAAGTATAATTTTGTTATATCGATATTTATATGTATTTATATTAAAATTTAATCATCAAAATTTGACATCTAAAATGAAATTCCTAATTTAAATTAGTTAAATTTATTTCAAACTCAAAATCCAATAGAGAATTCTCGATTAGATTTTGTTGCTATGGAAACATCTGGCTTTTATTTTTGAATATGCTTAAATGTGTGAAGATAATTTTTCTCTATGATTTTTTTTAATCTATGAAAACATTTTTTTCCAGTGATTAATTAAATAACTACTTCAACAAGTAATATATATATATGTAATTTAATATGTATATAATATGTTAAAGTCTCTCATTGTTTATGTTTAAATTCATTAAATACGATTTACACACATTCTAAATATCTAAATTCTAAATATTCTATAAGCTTTTGGTGAGGAAAAAGTTTATATTGTACGCTATGTATGTAATATACGTTTATAAAAAAATTTTCGGCGGAACTTCCATTCAGTAACCGTAAAAAAATTAGAAAATTTTGTTACTTGGCGATGGAATGTAATTTTGAAAAATACTTTATGTCAAATACACTCCAAGGAAAAAAAAAGTTTCATGTTGAACTTGTTTTGATAAATTTAATTCAAATAACTTTAGTTTTGTACGTTTTAGTTTGTCTTAAGTATAATTTTGTTATATCGATATTTATATGTATTTATATTCTAATTTAACTATCAAAATTTGAGATTTAAAACGAAATTCATAATTTAAATTAATTAAATTTGTTTCAAGCTCAAAGTCCAGTTGAGAATTGTCGATTAGATTTTGTTGCTATGGTAACGCCTGGCTTTTATTTTTTTTAATACGCTAGAATATATGAAAAAAAAATTTCTCAATACAATTTTTTTTTAATCTATGAAAACATTTTTTCCAGTGATTAATTAAATAACTACTTAAACAAGTAATATATATATATGTAATACAATATGTATATGTATGTATGTATTAAAGTCCCTCATTGTTTATGTTTAAATTCATTAAATACTATTTACACGCATTCTAAATATCCAACAGTTTGGAGTTGTATTATAATCGTTTGCTTTTGGCGAGGAAAAGGGCTGCTCGCCAAATCTAGTGGCTCTTTCGTCTTTTCACGCCAAATATTCGAAAATATTTTATTTTTTTACACATTTTCTTCTGTGATTCCGCCGCTAATTTCGACTGATCCTTTATTACATACATAAGTACTTTAATTAGTAATTTTTTCATAAAATTCTGAGTATGCCCAGTATGATGACCTTCTTTGTAATATAAATGCTCAAGCAGCAAAGATAGTTGTACTGTTCATAAAGAGTATATAGTATTTTGTTGCTTTGTTTAATATTTCTTTATTTCACTTCTGTCAAACACACCTGCATAATTCTAGCTTTTCACAAATAAACTGACCTTTTTTTTTTTTCCTTCTTAGAAACAGAATGGCCATTATTTCTTTCAAACAACCAAGCCAGAGTCATGTCAGGGGAGGGATATCTTTTTATCTTTGTACAAGTTAAATGAAATAAAACCTGTGAAAATGGGTCTCTATACAGGAATCTACCTACAACATAACTTGGCTTCAAAGAATCTTGTCTGTAATGTAGCTTATACATAACAAACTTTTTAACAGTAAAAATATTTAAGATCTGAGAAATAGAGTATGAAATTAGAAATGGTGTATCTGCTGTACCTGCTAAGATGACCTATCTAAAATAAAATTTACTTTCATACTGTAGAATTTTATTTTAGTAGGTCTTACTATATTTAATGCAAAATATAGATTGCATTCGACACCTCATAAAAAAATTAACTTCATTCAAATTTTAATTTCAAAAAATCATGCATTGCATATTGGTTAATCTGGTATTTTCCAATTCTCAGTAGACTATTTTTTTTTTTTTCATTTTATTAAGCCTTTTTTGGAAAATATAGTAATTAGAAATATTTCTGATTAAATTCACAATTGGTATAATAAGTAAAAAGCATTAACAGGTATTAAGATAAATAAATAATAATAAAAAAAAAAAAACGATTATTGAAGAAAAAGTTGTATTTTACAATTTATTATATTACATTGCTTGCTATTGATCTCACTTATTTAACCCATTCAGAAATATTATAAAAGTGGTGAGTAAATATAATTTTGATTGCATAATACAGAGTGGTCTTAAAAAAAACTTTGCCATTGTATGGAGCTCTAGCTGATGGTCTGTTTAACAAATCATGGTGAAATTTCAGATATAGTTATTCAGAGGTATGAGCTCGGGATTCTGTGAACAGCAAGAAAAGGGTGCTCACGATTGTGGTTATAGGTACAGAAACTCTAAATTTTCTCATGGCAATGCCCTTTTTTTTCTTGTTGGGAAATGCACAGTGCATGCGAAAATCCTAAAGAGCGTTGGAACCGTACTTGTATCACAAGAAACAGACTCGTTATGCGCACACAAAAAACAACTCTGCAAACGAAAAAAAAAAAAAGAAAAACACGATTGGGACACACGGAAGAAATTTGTATTTGACACAGAGTCAGTACCCCAACCACTGATTGCAACACAGATCGGAGAAAAGAAAATTTTATTTTGATTACACATTTTCCACATGGGTGCCATCACAGGCAATTACACATTGCATGCAGGCGACTGTGGACAATACAGCCAAACATAACATCGCATGAGGGATATTTGCAATCTCATGTTTGATAGAATCTTTCAAATCCAGCAAATTTGCACATTCCACTTATACACTCTAGATTTGAGATATTCCTCAGAACCAGAAATCCATAGAAGTGAGATTGGGGAATTATAGAGGCTATTGAAATTGAAAATGACGTGAGATGACACGATCGCCGAAATGCTGGTCCAGAACCTTACAAACAGATTTTGCTATACGTGGAGGTGCACCATCTTGCATCCAAAGGAAGTCATTCAGTGCATTTCGCTGCAGCAGTTCTGGTATGACGTAATTTTGCCGCATAAAGGAAACCTGTTACAAAGCAAGTTATAAATCCTGTTGGTATCACTTTCTTAAAGAAGTACAGCTCGAGAATGCAGTGTTTCACCACATAATAACTTTGACATTGTGTAAAGGTTTTGGTGCCACATCTTGTGGATTCATGTCTACCAAGTGCACACAGTTTTAGGTGTTTACATTGCCCATTAAGGTGTAATGTGCCTCGTCCATCCATAATATCCAAAGAGGCCAGTCGTTATCTGCATCATATCAAATAAGAAATTCTTTTGCAAAGTCTATACATTGTTGATTTTTCCCCCACTTCTAACATGTGGACATTCTGGTACCGGTAAGGAAAATGTAGATTACATAGCGCAGTAGCTTTAGGACAGTTGATTTTGGTATATCCAATACATAAGATGCACCTCTTGCAGCCTAAATGCTCCCTGTAGTCACTATGTGATGCACTTCCTTAACAGTATCCTCACAAACAGTTGGTCATCTGGATCAAGGTGATCACAGGTACAGCCAGTTTCTTCGAATTCCTTTACTAAATTACAAAAAGCTTGCAAACTACATGGGCCACATATTTGGCAATGGTTTCGACAGTAAATTTTATTATGTGCCAAACCACGCCAACTGGCAGTAGAATCTATTATTTAATTTTATCTCCTTTATGAATACATATGCTACAAACTAAACCTATACTTTCAAATTTTGTTTATTTTATATTCAGTTATTACAGCTAGACTTTCCCGATATAAATATGTCTGTTATTGCGATGGTATTTTTGTTTGACTTGCGGAATAGTAGTATTATATTATTTAATGTTAGCAATATTTCTGATATTATAAACAGACCTCGTAGCTGCCATTTTTGGCTTCTAATATATTTTTTTCATTCTTTTTCATATAGGTTGCTACAAAAATTGCAATGAAATTTTTCTGGTAGCTAGGCATATGTAATAAATTACCAAATATTATTTCCATATTTGCCATTCCTATTGCATTCAATTTATTTAAAATAGAAATCTTTATCTCATTTCATTTAGAATACATACATGTAAAATCAGAGTTTCCTCCAGGTTTAAAAAGGGGCAGGCGCTACTGCTCTGAAAAGGGCACGTTTTTAAATTTTTAAGGGCACTTTTATAGAGTTGAATCTGGTATCTAGCAATTCAAAAAATCGTGAAAAAACAGAAATTTCATCTAAAAATCGAGAAAAAAACAAAAATTTCGCCAAAAAATTTAACAAAAAGAAAAAAAAAGTTTGTTAAAAGATTGTAAAAAAACAGTCGATTTTGTTAAAGATCGGAAAAACAGCAGATTTTGTTAAAAGATCGCAAAGGACAGATTTTGCTAAAAAATCATAAAAAATGACACATTTCGTGAAACATTGTGAAAAAATGACCGATTTTGTTAAAAGATAGTTAAGGAGCAAACCTGATTTATTGAAAAAGATTTTTTTTTTTTTTTGGAAAAAAGAATACTTTTGTTGAATAAAGGGTTCTTTTTATTTCATAAACAGATACTTTCAGAATTCGCATTTAGAAAGTTTTGGACAGTCAAAAGAGGATTGTGAATTGGGGGGGGGGGGGGAAAGGGAAATTGGGGTGCCAAATTTATACTACAAAAGTCATTTTTGGGCTGTCATTAGAAAAAGTTGGGAGGGGAAGAGACCTCATATTCTAATTAATTCTCAGGTGCAATTTTCCCTTCACTTGCCTTGATTGTGAAGCAGAAAAATCCACTTTTTGAGCATTAAAAACACAATTTTGAAGCAGCAAAATTAGTTTTTAGAACAGAAAAATTCACTTTTGGCATTAACTTTTTTGTGTGTGTGTATCTCTTAGACGAATTTTGCATTTTTTCACGATCTTTAGACGAAATCTGCCATCGTTTCAGGATATTTTGACAAATTTTGCGTTTTTTCGTGAATTATTTTTGTCAAAATTTGCTGTTTTAAAAAAAAAAAATTGACGAAATCTGCCGTTTTATCGCGATTTTCGGATGAAATTAGTCGTTTTTATTTACGATCTTTTAAGGAAATCTGCCATTTTTACGGGATTTTGTGATGAAATTAACCATTTTTTGCGAATTTTGCTGGAAATTAGTCGTTATTTTGCGATTTTTTTTTTTTAGCGAAATTTGACTTTTTTTCGTAATTTTTTGACGAAATTACACTTTCTGTTGGATGCGCAAAAGCTATTTTTTACGCTTCGTCGCTGATTTTTTGCTTAATTTACGCGTTATAGCGTGTCCGCATCATCGCTGGAAGGCTGCGTTTTTTCAAATGTGGGGAAAGAAGGGCACTAGTTTTTGGATGAGGGGCAAAAGGGGCACTATTTTTTAAACTAAAGGGCAGGAGGGGTGGAGGGCCCCCCTGAAACCCTCTGGGGGAAACTCAGTAAAATATTTACATTACATACATTTAAAACACACAGCTTTCATTAAAAATACAAAAGAATAAGGGAAGAGTTCTGTATCCTGTTCTGGTTCGCAAGAATGGCAAAGGAACCCAAGGTTGGGGCCTAATGCCATTTTAATATCTTCTCAAATTTTTCAAGGTGTTGGAAAAACATTTTTTTTTAATAAACACACATTTTTATATTTTAAATGTTGTATTTGTATTCTATTAAAAAAAGAAAATAAAAGTAGATAAATAATTTATAATAAATTAATAACAATATCTAGGTTACCATGTGAGCTAAAATAACACCTTTTTGATGACAATTTGATGCAGATATGGCATCTGCTCCCATAAATCTCCATATGAATAATCATAAGTTCTCTTTTTTAATTGTATATTTATTTAAATAAAATTACAAACAGTATTTTTCGTCTGTAATATTTTTTCCAATTAATAAATAGCCTTTTCAATTATTTAATCAACAACAGCATAATATACAGTTGCGCAGCTGATAAATATTTTGAACTAACAAATCTTTATGACTGAAAACAAAGAAAAAAAATAATCTCAATTTGTTTAAAAGAAAAAATTAAATGTATCATTATATTATAAATACACTGCAAAATCTATTCAATGATGTAAGTAATTTTTGAAAATGCATCCAGCGGTTCTTGTAATTAACCCTGACATACTTAAAAAATTCGGTTTAAAAAAAATGGTGTCATTTATATTTTATTTAATTTTAATTTCAGTTAATTTTTTTTGTTATTTTGGAGACAAATATAATAGCAAAAAAGTGATAAACTGCCAGATATTGATTCAATGTATTGACTTTGACAACAAATATTTCTTTTAAGCCACATAAAGAATGCCCCCATTATTTAAATTAAATAGTTTTATTTTATATTATTTCTAATTGATTTTTTTTCTTATTTGTATTTTAAATAAAATTAGTAAGATTTTAAATTTTATTTTTAGGGATGTTTGTATTTTTTTCATTTCTAATTAATATGAACAACATTTCAATTCTTGAACAAAAATAGCTTAATATGCCGCACCAAATGGTAACCCTTTTATCCAAAATAAAAGAATTTTCTACTATAACTAATACGAAAACCTTCCTTAAAATAATATCTATCTAATAATATAAATAAGTTTTATAAAAAATACTGCCAATAGAACTGGAGGAGTAAGTGGAAAACTTGAAATTTCTGTTTGTATTATATATAAGTAGATATTGGTGGATAATGTTTTATTTTACCAATATTAAACAAAGAAATATTAATTAAAACAAGAAAAAAAGAATTCATTTTGGGAAAAAGCAATGCCATAGTTTTGGCTACAACCACAATACTTAGTTGTTGTCACTGATTGTAACACACGTGTAAATTAGCAACATTACATAAGTTGCTGACTTACATGTGTTTTCTTTTATTTTTTGTCTCTCTTAATTTTGAATATACTACATTCATGTTATAAAAATAGGCTCATTTAAATATTACAATATACTTTTACATATACGAAATACACACATAAATACATATCTTTTCACAATATGAAAAAAATAAAAATAAAATATAGTATAGCAGACTCCCTCAAATCCGCACAGTTTGGGACCAGATGTGCAGATTTTAAAATTTTGTGGATTTTATGATAATTGCTTTGCTTACATTTTATAAACAGTAATTTGAATGCAATTGAAAAAATAATGAATGCTTACAATAAAATATTAAAATAGGTAATAATCTAAATAATAAAAATTTAGATAATTTTGAAAATGAGTTAAATTTTAATAGCAAAGGTCAAGTTAACAATCAATAATGTATGATTACATATTCATTATAAAGATGAAATGTATTTTTCTTAAATTGTTCTATGAAACTTGCCTCATAAAGATATATTTCTAATTCACATCAAAATCATAAAATAAGGAAGTTTTATTTCAGGTTTAGCCAGATTTAATAACCAAAAAAGGTTGATTAATACATAAATGTATTTGATAAGAAGATTGTGATTACCAATGATATCAGTAATAGCTTGAATTTATTCTTCCTTCATGAAAAAACATGAATTCAGTAATATAAATTATGTTCATATTTTAGGGTTGCAGATTTGAAAGAGTCTACTGTACATTTTTTCCTTTTCACATTAAAAACATAATGATATAAAACAAGAATTTTCTTGCATTTGGATTACATTAAAGTAATGGTAAAGCAATAGAATTTCTATTTCTTCAATCATATGGAACGTAATATAGAATTAAGTATTAATGCAAAGAACTACAAAATAAAATAGTACAAAAAACATTTTATTTTAATAAATAAATATATACATATATTTTATAATCTCAAAGTGTTTATTTCAGATTATAATTTGATTAAAAATCTGTTTTTAAACATTTTTAAAAAGTGTTTTCATTTACATATTTTGTCTCAACGCACACTAGAAGGTGCTCTTCTGAAAGCATTAAAATGTTCCATGTACTGCTGGACAGTATCGGCAGTTGTGTATATCTCATTCATTTTTCCTTGAAGATATTGAGAAGGGCACTGCACACTATTTCCCATAAATCCTTGAAGCAATTCTCTCATTAAGTCCCAGCAGGAAACTGGAATAACACATGGAGTATACTCAACCTGCAACAAAAATATTTTAAAGTTTAATATTTGGTTTACAGCCATATCAAAATTAAATAAAATAATGAACATTTAAAACTCTTGTATTTTATTATGCAATGACACAGGAGAATAAATTCTTAATAAATAGCTTTATGAGAGAAATTCTATTATTTAAATGAAGTTTCTATTTGATTATTGTTATTATTTATATCATCATTAAAAAAAGGCCTTTCTTTCTTAAACTTTAAATTAACTGTGTAGAAAACTTTAAAGCATGTTTTCTAATGACAGTCTGGTTGCAGAATTTTAAATTGCACATCTGACTAAATACTGATCATATGCAATTATGCAAAATTTGAAATTTCAAATCTATTTTCTCCTTCTTTTGAAAAAGGAAAAGTATTTGACAAAGTGGCAACCAGAAGAAAAGTTTTAATGACCACTTTTTCACATTTAGCTATCACACGTCAGCGACAACAATTAGTTTGAAAATTTAGGTGTGCATATGTAAAGATGTTGGATTTAACTTAGTGCTGCTGCATTTAGAGCAAAACATAAACCCTTATACGTATTCCTCCGCATTAGCCAGCATGCCACAAATTCGAGGAAGACCACACTTTTTAATATTAGCCCCTGGCCTTTCCTGACATGCTAGAAAAAGTAAACTTCGAAAACAGAAAGGAATGTGGTTTATTAGTTGTATTCAATAACAACGATTTCTGTTGGGAAAGAGGAGTGTAATATAGAGTTTGTCCCCTCTTTTCTAACTATTTAATTTGCCTTTTTCACATAAAAAGAATAAAAACGTGTCTCGTATCATTTCACACAAAGCTATCTTTCCAACAGCCATCCGATATTTACAATGTAGAAATAATCTTATATAGGGTGTCCACTCTCAACAATGGCCAATGGCTAATTTCTAAACCGTTAGTCACAGACATATAGTTCCAATTGCAAAAATGCTTTAAAAAGGGGTAAAGAATTGTTTTCCTAGCAATTTAGGTCAAAAAAAAATGTTTTATTAAAAAATTACGAAAATTAAATTTTATATGGTCCCACGGTGATTATAAGTGATATTTAGTATATTTTTACCACTACTCTTACAAGTAATACAAAAAAAGTCCCATTCCTCTTCGATTAAAACTAACTGAGTAACAGCTGTTCAAAGTTGAAGCATCTTTTTTTGCTGCAAATTAGGGATCAGTCACAAATTTACTGGAAATAAAAATAAACACAAGATACAAAATTTAACATTAAACATTGAGAATAAAGTAATTTTTACAATACTATTTTTAAATTTATGTTGATGATTACATATTAAAGCAAAAATTGTACTAAAAATATAAGTAAAAAAAAAAAAAAAAACAGAAAATTTATTAATTTAAATTATGAAAAGCAACAGTCACAATTCATTACAAAAGGAAATACGTTTAAAATTTTATTAGATTACTTAACCTAACAGAATTTGGTGTAGTCCTAAAATAAAATAAATGGTACGCATCTAAAATTGTATTAATATTACATTGTCATTGGATATAAATAAGTGTGCAAATTGAACCTTGATCGGATATATGGAAGTAAGTTTAAATTTGAATAGAAATTTTGAACTAGGGAAACATACGTACGAACGTTTTAAGCAAAATAAAAGCTTAAGAAAATAACACATCTTTTTAAAATAAAATCGCGATTTCCCAAAATTTTATTTTCTCGATAAAGAGAATTTTAAAACTCACGTCTTCAACTATTTTAACCAATCTAGATGTTAATTAATAAAAATTAAAACTACCGTAAAACTAATACGGTGTAGCAACTTCAGTTAAATTGCTTTAAAAATATTTCTTTAGCTCATTTAAAACATTTTTGTGATTCGAACTATATGTCTGCAGCAAATGGTTTAGGAATTAGCTATTGGACAGCGTTGGAAATGGATGCCCTTTATAATAACTTAAGCACTTAGTATACCTTTTCTGAAAACTTAGTCCAACTCGTTCATTTTCAGCTACAGAAAAGTGGTTTAAGTCATGAAATTTAAAATTTCATAACTCGGTCAATTTTAATGTTAGATGAATGGGACCTTTTTTGTATTGCTTGATAGAGTGATGGAAAATTTTTACTAAATATCACTAATAGGACCGGGAGACCGTGTAAAAATTTAATTTTTGTAATTTGTTACTAATTTTTTTTTTTTTTTTTTTTTTTTACCTAAATCGTTTGAAAAATAATTCTTTACCTTTTTTAAAGCATTTTTGCAATTGGAACTGTGTCTAACAGCTTAGAAATTAGCCATTGGCCACCATTGAGAGTGGACACCCTGCATATTATTGCATGAAAATAAATATTCTTACTACATATAAAATAAGAAAAATTTTATTTAAATGTATAAATAGTGAAATATGTCCTTATCTTATATATGTAAAAAAAAATAATTTTATATGATAATTTAATTAATGTCCTCATCCTAATAGAATTGTCATATATAAATGTTTTGCATAATAAGATAAATAAAACCAAATAATCACTTAAATATACATTAATATATACCGAGAGAGATAGAGAGTAAGAAAAATAAGTATTGATTATTTTTTTTAAATAAAAAAAATTATAGATATATTAATATATTAGAACCAAAATAAATCAGCCACCCCATTTTTCAGTGGCCAAACATCATATTTATCGGCATGTCGGTAAATATGATTTTTTCTGGCATGCTGGTTAATGCAGGGGAATACGGTATTAATATCAATTAAGGTTCTTTGCACCAATACAACAGGTTTGTGTACAAAGTCAGCAAATATTACTTTAAATTTAAATTTGATAGCTGAGTGGCAATTAACAGTTATATCAGGATGACTGTGATTTCTGTGATGATTGCTTGAAATCATTGTGCGGATTTTAATTTACAAAATCATGAAGCAATTACTTTGTTATTTAAACAAAAACTGTTAGATTTTAATAAAATAAAATCTGATAACTATGTGTTTCCTTTATTTTTTTTCTTAATGTAAAGCTTAAAACACTGCACTGTGTGTGTAACATTTACTAAATTTAACATAATGAAACAATTAAAGTATATAACAATGGAGAAATGAATTTCAATAAATTAGTTACTGAAAAAAGGAAAATAGTAACACATTACCTCTACTAATATTCCTCTAAAACTGGGACCAATAGACACACTTCCAAGTTTAATAATGAAATCTTGAACTTCATAACGTGGTCCTTTGGACTCAATTTTTGTAGCTTTTTTAGGAATGTATATACCACCCATTTTTGACATTAGCATATCAAAATGTAGATCAGCCATTAAACAAGTTCCTGTGTCGAGTAGAGCAAAGGTTGTTACTGGATGTTCAGAATCATGAATTATGTTAATAGCTCTGTTGAGATCTGAAATAGAAAAAAAAAATAACCATAAATATAAGTACAATAATAATATAATATCAATTATACAAAAGTGACATATTAATACTAATATTAGTTTAAAAAAAAAAAGTTGGAAATTGCACATGAAGCACAGCAAATGAGGTACGTTCATACGATAACGAAGTTTTAAAAATATTACTCTCATATATCAATCTCATAAAATTGTAAATAGTGAATTACAATTAAAACGCTCATCAAACAATGCTTTCCCTATACCATTATGTAATAGAATACTTTTGTGTGGCATTGTAAATCAATAACAAATGTTCTTTGCACCACAAATTATGTAAAATGTATATTATAATATGTAATTTATAGTTGCATATAAATTTTATTAAGTTTGAATGAGTGAAAACCATTAAAATGCATTTGAAACATTTTTCCCCATTGACCGTAATGTAACGGAATACTTTTGATTGTCCCTGTAATTGATCTATGCATCCGATTTTCATAAAATTTGAAATAACTCGACAAAATTATGTATTTTAAATTTCAAACGTATAAAATACATTTGAAACTTTTTCCCCATTGACCATAATGTAATTGAATACTTTTGATTGCCCCTGTAATTGAACTATGCATCCGATTATCAAAAAATTCGAATTAACTCGACAAAATTATGAAATAATTATGTATTTTAAATTTCAAACGATTCGGTTGGATAGTTTTTGCGTTGTTATATGCAGAAAGATGGAGTGAACAACCACTATAGGTGCTACGTATTTACATAATTACGAACGCACCTAAAAAGAAAGAAAGAAACTCATAGACTGGCAGGTGGCAGCACAGATAATCACTTCATTAAGTTCATGATTGAAATTCTGGAATTAGTCAAAACACGATTCAAATATTAAAACACAATAGGTCTGCCAAGTCATATCTTGGTGGATACCACCTGAAAACTATTTCAGCAGTTGACTCATAGGTTTACATACCTGCCAACATGTCAATTTTGAAATCCTTACAATTTTCACGATGCATTCTATATGCTTAAAAATGGATAACATGCAAAGCAAATGCATAATATGCATTGCAAAAAGCAATATCATTTCATAACAATATTTTCTATGCTACTTTTATATTTATTAATATTTTGAAGAAAAAAAAATATAAGGTAGACAAGAAAATATTTTTGCAATTTCATACTTTGGAAACATGTTTCCAAAAAACTGTCCTGTATGTTGATCTGTAATAGATAAGGTCAGATTAAATTTACAGTAAAATTCCAGAAAGATTACAGCAGTTAAGAGGGTGGGAGAGGGAGTATACCTAATGGCATTAATTAAGCATTTTTATTGAATATCTTTAATGAAATGCACATTTTTTCAGCGATCCTTTCACAAAATTCGCATTTTTTAGCGATCTTTTGATGAAATCTGTGTTTTTTCAACGATCTTTTGACAAAATCTGCATTTTTTCAGCAATTCTTTGACAAAATTCACTGTTTTCTACAACCCTTTCACGAAATATGCGCGATCTTTTTACGAAATTGGCATTTTATCCACCATCTTTAGATGAAATCGGCGTTTTCCCGTGATCTTCACACGAAATCTGCGATATTTTAGCAAAATCGGTGTTTTATCGAAATTGGCAGTTTTTCCGCGATCATTTGACAAAATCAGCGTTTTTTTGATGAAATCGGCATTTTTTTCAATGATCTTATGACATAATTTGCATTTTTACGCGATCTTTTCTCGAAAACGGTGTTTCCCCCCGTGATTTATGGTGAAATCTGCGTTATATTCGCAATCTTTAGACAAAATCAGCGTTTTATCTGCGATATTTTGGAGAAATCACCAATTTTTCTGCGATCCGTACATGAAATTCTCGTTTTTCAGCGATCTTTTGACAAAGTTTGTAGACAAAAACATTGACAAAATCGTCCTTTTCCCACAAAATATTGACGAAATGTGCACTTTTTCGGCGATCCTTTCGCGAAATGAGAATTTCTCCGCGATTGTTTTTCCGTGCGCAAAACCGTACAATCGTACTGTTCATCCATACAACCGTACAGTTAGAACAAAATCCGTACATTGTACGGCCAAACCGTACAAGTTGGCAGTTATGGGTTTACCATTGTGTTTTCTTGTTCTCAATCCTTCATGTTTTCATATCTTTGGGTGCAGGAAAATATAATGGTAAATCTATGAGTCAACAGCTAAAATCAGGCTTTGAGGTAGTTTTCACCAAGATATGACTCTTGGCAGACTTATTGTGTTTTAATAGCAAATAGAATTTTAATTAATTCTGGAATTTCAGCTGTGAACTCGATGAGGTAATTATCTGTGTTACCACCTCCCAGTCTATCATTAATCACTGCAAAATACCAATTATAAGTTCCATACCAACATTAAGTAATTTTGACTTTGATTTTCATGCATAAGGTCATTCCTTTTGCTTGAGCAAAAAATTGATTTAAAGAAATCCAGTCTTTCATCTTTTGACAGCTTTCCGCTTAATAATAACATATATATTTAAAATTTTTTAATGAAATTGATTGATTGAATGATTTTAAGTGTTGCAGGAATGTAAGTACCACAAAAATAGATGTAATTTCTTCTTTTTTTTTGGGGGGGGGGGGGGTTGCAGGGGAGGAGGTAATTTATATGATTATTTAATCTATATATTTAAAACACCTGGCTGTTTTTTTGGTCATCAGCCCTGAGCCTTCTACTGGCCCGATTTTGATAATTATTTTTTTAAATGAAAGCTGTTTATGTGTAGATGTGCCCATTCTGGCTAATTTCTAATTTATTTCAATTTTTGTATTTTATAATTTTTGTATTTTTTTATTTTTGTATAAAATAGTTATAAACAGAACAAGAAAGAAAGAATATTTACAGGGCAAATATAAAACAGTTTTTACTCAAAAGGGTTAAAATTCCTATTTACTTAATATCCTTTACACCGTTGATTTAGAAGTTTTAGCTTTATGGGCATATTTTCAGTATGTTTATTGCACAGTATAGAGATGTTGTCATAAAGGAGAAGGATGCTTTCGGAAAAACAATTTTTTTTTTTTTAAATTTTAACTGACTGAACGGTTTGGTCTGATTAAGATTAAAAATCGAAACTATGAAAAAACACAAAGAAAATTGAAAGGTTGGTTCTTCACTATGATGCTTATTTTGTCCAGTTGCTTAAAAGGTTTTCTGGGTATGCCGAAACAAGCTCTTTTCTGCTTTCGCAATGAAAAAGGTAAAGTCAACACAAAAGTCATTATAAAAGATAAATCAGTGTATGCATACCTAATTTGATGAAACTCAAGTAATTAGAAAGTCATTTTGTGTCTTGATGAATTAATTACATTTTACCTTAAATGAAAAAAGTTGTGGTCAAAGAAGCAGACAGCAAACTTGGGCCACATGCATAATCAATTAATATTTATGTATAATTAATCAACAACATGTATACTAGGGGTGCACAACCTGTTCAAGAGAAGAGCCACTTACAAATATATCAGAACGGTCGAGGGCCACATCAATAACATGGAGGATTGGATTTCGAGGAAATGCTCTGGGCCTATAATCAGATAAAAAATATGACTGATGAGGAGGGGGGGGGGTAAGGATATATCTGCAATTTTTACAACACCAATTGACGAAATTTGTGATTTTTACAAAAACAATTGACAAAATTCATGATTTTTACAAAGCCTATTGACGAAATTTCCGACTTTTCCTCACATGATTGATAAAACTCGCAATTTTCTGCAGCTAATCAACGAAATTATCGATTTTTTCGTACCTGATCTACACAGTTCGCGATTTTTATGAAATCGATCAAGAAAATTCGTGATTTTTTACGAAGCTGATTTGGCAAAATCCTGATTTTTATAAAGCTGATTGACAGAAATCGCAATTCTCTTCGAAAGATCGACAAAATTTGCGACTTTTACGAAACCGATCGAGAACATTTACAATTTTTCCATGCCTGATCAATAACATTAGCAATTTTTACAAAGGCGATTGGCAAAATTTGCGATTTTTAGAAAGCTGATCGACAAAATTTGCGATTTGTCTTTGCATGAGTTTTATAAAGCCGATAGAGAATATTGACGATTATACTGTGAGTGCCTGATCAACAAAATCCGCTATGTTGTTGAAGCTGATCGATAAAATTCAAATTTTTCCTCTTTTGATCAACGAAATTCGCGACTTTTATGAAGCCGGTCAACAAAATTCGTGAATTTTACGAAACAGATCAACAAAATTCGTAATTTTTACAAATCTGATAGGCGAAATTCACGACTTTTATTGATGAAATTTTCGATATTTAATAAAGCCGACTGATGTAATTCGAGATTTTTACGAACCTGATTGATGAAATTCGTGATTTTTCTTTGCATGTTTGACAAAATTCGGGGAATGCCGCACCCAAAAGAAGAAATTAGCGATTAAATTTGAGTCTGGTCAACAAAATTTGAAATTTGGCTCATGAGATCGACAAAATTTGCGATATTCCCGTGTCCGACCAACGAAATTTGTGATTTTTCGGAACTCAATCCATAAACTCGTGTTTTATCAGTTTCCAATTGCTTTTTCCGCCTTTAATTGACAAAATACATACTTTTCTGCGCCCAATCAACGCAATTCATTTTTTTAAAAATTAACTTTGATGAAATCTGTCTTTTTCTAGGCAGTAAGATGAAATTCACGATTTTTTTTTTCTCTTGATAAACGTACAAAATTCATGATTGTTTGCAGCCGATTGACGAAATTTTCATTCTTTCCACGCATCATTGCAAAATTCGCGATTTTTAAGTCTTTATTAAGGAAAATTATGATTTTTTCGTCTCTGATTAGTGAAAATTACTATTTTTTCCGAGGCTCATGGAGAAAATTCGTGGTTTTTCTTTACCTTATGAACGAAATTTGCAATATTTCTGAGCCTCATCAACAAAATTAGGTCTTTTCCTGCACTTGATAAAAGAAATTCGCTATTTTTCCATGCCTGATTTACAGAATTTTATTCTTAAGTGTCTGAAGCAATTTTATTTTCAGGCGGTAAATTGACGAAATTTGCTTTTTTTTCTTTGCGACTTATGCACAAAAATTGCAATTTTTTCCAGTTGTAAATTGACAATGTTCGCAGGCCACACTAACCTATCGTGGGCCACAGGTTGTGCATCCCCCTAATGTATACTAAATAATAATTATACATGTTTACTAGACATTTTCATTTTCAGCAGAAAATGGGAAGATAGCTGAAATTTGGTTTCAGTTTCAACCAACCTTTAGTCATGACTAAGCCATCAATAAGTGAAAAATCAGATATATGAGGGTAGAGGTAGAGAATATATTACATTTCTTATTCAAGATTGTAAAAAATGACTAAATAAAATGTGTAAATTTATTAAAAACAGAAAGTCTGTTTTTTTTTTTCCTTTTTTTGCAATTTCTTCTATTACAGACAGTATAAAGCACAAAGTAATGAAAACAATATTCACCTCATCATATGAAATTACAAATAAAAAGAACATTTTAATGCATTTAAATTCAGAGAAAACTAGTCTGCTACTTTATTTAAATAATAAAACAAAAATATTATCAACTTACTAATGTGAGGAGCAGCATAATATGTTTCACACTCAACACAAAATGTGCCATTTTTTACAGCTCCCAAAGTTTCCAAGCGTTTTTGCAGTAATTCAGCAGCTTGCTGTGCACTTTTTCCTTCAGGTATAGGAAATTGATGAATGCTAAAAGATATTATAAGAATTTATGAATTATCATTATTTTTAATTGTACTGCAATAATATTAGGAAGAAATTAAATGTGAGATTAATTCAAATACCAATCATATAAAAAATCTTTTAATTATCTGAATTTCTAAATCCACAGAATAAACTGTATTCAAAAATGTTCTACAGTTGTAAAATTTTACTAAAATATTGCAATTTCTAAAACTTTTTGAAAATTTTACAGATTAATAACTTTCTACAGTCCATTGTCTTTTAATGGGTAATCACTAAAATATGTTAACTACAGTGGTAGGGGAACACAGAGACCTTTTTTGGTGTGCCCTTGTGGGGTTTTATTTAATGATAACAATAAATAAATAAACTAAATCCATTGTTTATTGAAAAAGAATTATAAAATACGTCAGTTGGTCAGAGAAAAAATCATGATGTTTGTCAATCTATCAAAAGGGCAAAAAATCTTGATTTATTCAATCTGTTACAGGGAGAAATAATCATGAAATCTGTTAGTCAATTGTGGGAAAAAATTGTGAAAATATTCATTTGTTTGTGGAAAAAAATAATGAATTTTGTCTGTAGTAAAAAAAAAATCACAAATTTTGTTGTTCTGATGCAAGGAGAAAAAAAAAGTTTGTTGTTCAGTTGCTCAAACAACCTAGCCTCAAAGTTCACCAATCTATTGTAATAAAATATTGTGAATTTCATAGTTGTGGCAAAATTCATTAGGATTTTTAATAAGATATAAGGGAAAAATCACAAATCTTGTCAATCAGTAGTAAAAAAAAAAAAAAAAAAAAAAAAAAAAAAAAAACCCACAAAATTTGACATCTGAAAAAAAAAAAAAAACTTGAGAAGTTTAATAATCGACCATGAGAAAATATGGGTGAAATCAGGGTTGGCATGATTTAAATCAGCCGATTTAAATCAAGATTTAAATCAACTGATTTTTTTAAAAAAATCATTTGATTTAAATCATTTTTTTTCATATTTGAAATTAGTCAGCAGAGAAGTAAGAAATAGGTGTAAATAAGTAAGAGGTGTTTTTCTGGTATTTTCAGGATTGCTATCAGAAAGAATGTGGCAGGTACAGGTTAAGGCCCCTGTCCTCGCTCGAGGAAACACTCGCGAGCTAATGTTATTCCTATGGGGAAGCATTTTTCTAATAACTCTTTCGCATTTTGACATTTTTGAATAATTTTTTTTGTATTGGATAGCTGAGGTGCATGCCAACAGCGCACCCTTTTTACTTTTTCGATTTTTGTTGCAGATATATTTTTTAAAAAGCACTTTTCGAAACCGGTTTTGAAAGTGAAACTAACTTTAAGTACTTTGTAAAAAATATCTGCAATCAAAATAAAATAAGCAAAAAAGGTGCGCTGTCAGCATGTACCTCAGCTATCCAACTAAAAAAAAATATATTTAAAAATGTCAAAATGCGAAAAAGTTATTAGAAAAATGCTTCCCCATAGGAATAGCATTAGCTCGCGAACGTTTCCTTGAACGAGGACAGAGGCCTTAAGTCCAGGTGTCCCCCGCCTAATCCTTTAATTGTTCTTTTGTAATAAACTTTAGATAATGAGGCGAAACACAGAAACACTTTATAAATCATTTTTCGTTTGCCAATCTTGGCAATTAAATTATTTGAATCTTTTTTTGTTTCACAAGTTAATAATTAAACAAATTCATTAATGTTCACCAAAAAATCGGATACTGCAAGCAAGGAACAAGTTTTGAAACTTGTCATATTGCACTGTCAACTTTCAATCAAAGCTTACGAATTTTTAAAATTTTTGGGTAAAATGTTAGAAAATGTATTGGATAAAGATAGCAGAGTTGCCAAGTCTCCTGATTTTAAGATGTTTCTCCATACTCCTTATTTTTGACATATTTCTCCTAATTTTTCACACTTTTTAAATATTCTGTTATTTAACAATCAAATGTGCTGAGATTCAGTGAGAAAAGCTCTAGTACAGGTTGTTCTTTAGTATGTTTGACCACTAGTGTTTTATGTGATGAATTACACCCTGATTCATTATAAACTATGAATCTTTAAGGTTTGTTATTGTTACTATGGTCGTGTATTGAATTAATAATAATTTGTCTCTATTAAGACTTATTTATGATCTATACTATAGTTTTATATAAGTTAATGAGTAAAAAAAAATCCCTCTTTTTATAATATTTAGTCAAACTAAAAATATGTTAAAATATCCTAAATATTATATTCTTAAATGTGTTTTACTTGTAAAGAATACATACTTTCCTTATTTGAGTAAGAGTGATACATTTCTTTTTAATCTTCAGTAATAACCAAGCAATATTGAAACTAACTTTTACTAAAGATGTTTACATCAGGGTTGTTCCATGTCAAATCAACCAAAAAAATTCAATATTCAACCTGACCATTTCCGATTTCAATGAAATTGCTAGGGATCATTCTCTATGATGATATAAATTGGAGCATATTTTTATTTTTTGTTTATCGCTTTAAATTTTTATACAATTATTTAAATTTTGAAAAATCATAATTTTTTGACTTGTATAAATATTTTAAATTTTGAATTTCTCAAGTTCTATCAAACATAGAAAATTTTATGACCATTCATTTCAAAGAGAAGTTTATAAGGTTTAATTTGATATGCAAGTCGACTATGTAGAATAAAAATAAATAAAATTTAAAATTTAAATTTTTTTAGATAATCATTTTTAAAAATTTTGAAAAAATTGTATGTTTGTTGTAATATTATAAGCTTTAAATTCTGAAATTTTTAGAGTGGGATCTCAATGGGATCAGGAGTTATTAAATAAAAGCAAAAATTACCATTAAAATAGCAATTTAATTCTATCTATTTTGTTATTTATTTATGATTTGTATGGTAATTTTCAGCTTTTATTTCATAACTTCTGATCCCATTGAGATCCCACTCTAAAAATTTCTGAATTTAAAGCTTATAATATTACAACAAACATACAATTTTTTCAAAATTTTTAAAAATGACTATCTAAAAAATTTTCAAATTTTCAATTTTAAAAAATTTAAAATTTTATTTATTTTTATTATACATAGTCGACTTGCATATCAAATTAAACCTTATAAACTTCTCTTTGAAATAAGTGGCCATAAAATTTTCTATGTTTGATAGAACTTGAGAAATTCAAAATTGAAAATATTTATGTAAATCAAAAAATGATGAATTTTCAAAATTTAAATAATTAATTGTATAAAAATTTAAAGCGATAAACAAAAAATAAAAATATGTTCTAATTTATATCATCATAGAGAATGATCCCTAGCAGTTTCATTGAAATCGGAAAGGGTCAGGTTGAGTCACTGGTTGATTTGGCATGGAATGACCCATCAACAAATTAACAAGTTTTCATTGACAAAAATATCTCCTGATTTCTGAAATAAAATCTCCTGATTTTTAACTTTCAGAACTTGTCAAGTCCGAGATAGAATTAAAAAATTTAAAGCAAAATATGAACAAGCTATTAATGGCTTTCATTTTGCTGGAGTTCTATTAAGTTCTTCTGTTTTAAATTGAAATGAAATTTCACTTACAAGGGGACCACCAAACATGGTGATCACAGATTTTGATGAATTCAAAGTATATTGTAGGGGTCATACCATTAATTATTCGGCTGAAAGGGTTCTTTCAAATGGGCATTAATTTTTGCGAAATTGGGGGTCAAAGTTCAGCATATAATTAAAGTACTAATTAGTAAAGCTGTCTGTCAACAGCTTCGTGGCTCCGCGGTAAAGCACAAGATTCCAGACCCGGAGGTGGCGGGTTCAACTCCAAGTTGGAGTTTTTTTTTTTTCTTTTTCTTTATATGTTTCGTATATGTTAAATTTTTTAAGCAGAATTTGAAATTCTACAGCATTCAACTTATTAATATTTTCTTATGGGGATAGTTTACTTTTTCATTTTTTTTCTTATTTAAAGAAATATGGTTCAAATGATAAACTAATTACACTTCAAAATTCATGAAATAAATAAAAATAAATAAAAAATGCATATATAATTAAAATTTTCAAAAGTATAAAAATTTTGAATGTTTTAAAATCCCTTCTACTTTAAATATTAATAATTTTGCTCAATTACATTTATATATATTGCTAAGTAAAAAAAAAAAAAAAAAAAAAAAAAAAAAAAAAACAAGTTGGCCCTTTTTTTTCTTTCTTTATATATTTTTTACATGCTACATATTTTAAGCACAATTGGGAATTCTACAGCTTTGAACTTTTTGATATTTTCTTTTAATAAAGTAAATTTATATTTCCGAATTTATTTCATGAAAATTTCTTTTTATCTGCAATTTTTAAACTAATATTTTTATTGACAAAACTGCATAACGAATTTATGTCTTTAACCTTTTTTTATTAATGATTATGTAATTTCTTTTCTAAGCACAATTCTGAAATAATAATTTTTCTTTTTTCTATCGCTTTTTTTGTGGAATATTTTAAATGAAAATTTATCCTTTTTTCTATAAATTATACAAAATAATTTTCAGGTGCAATTTCTCAAACATTTATATTATTAGTTAATTCAAATAATGCATACTTTAGAAAGTGTAATAAAATATTAATGCAATAGTGCTAAAATATTATCCAAATTTTTACTGATCTTTAAATACATTTATCTCTAACGTTTAATAAAAAAATCAACTAGATTGGAAAGTCGTCTGCTAATGAAATTAGAGTTTACGATACATAAAATGATACATATTTATTTTATTCGTCTGCTTTTATTTTCTCGGTAAAATCAAGCAAAAATAGAAATTGTTTTTGCGGTTGTCATTTTGTTTCTTTTGCAGACAAATAAAATATTTGAAATATTGGTATGTATATGTATAGCTGAAATTATGGTATGAAAATTGAGTATGCAATTGGTAGATTTGTATTGAATGCTAAAAATGGGTTGAATGCTAAAAATACTGTAATAGAAGGAAGCAGCACTAGTACAGAAAACTTTCGTTTGGAAAAGGAACAAAAAGGCGAAATTACGAATGCATTAAAATATTGCGAGAAGTTTTTACGAAATGATAATCTGCTTACAAATTCCCAACCGGATGATATTTCCTTTTCTTCTATTGCTTTAGCTGAAGAATTTCATAATTTAATATTAGAAATATGAGATAATCGACAATTTATTGAGGCAGATGAACGGATATTGAATGAAGAATGTGAATTTAATGAATTTAGAAAGGTATGATTTTTTTTTTATTTAGCAATATATATAAATGTAATTGAGCAAAATTATTAATATTTAAAGTAGAAGTGATTTTAAAATATTCAAAATTTTTATACTTTTGAAAATTTTAATTATATATGCATTTTTATTTATTTTATGAATTTTGAAGTGTAATTAGTTTATCATTTGAACCATATTTCTTTAAATAAGAAAAAAAATGAAAAAGTAAACTATCCCCATAAGAAAATATTAATAAGTTGAAAGCTGTAGAATTTCAAATTCTAGATTAAAGCCTAGATGTTTAATTATTAAAACTTAGATTAAAGCCTAGATGTTTAATTATTAGTACAAATCAGTAACTAGAATATAGTATTTAATGAACTATATAATTATTTCTTATATTATTTTTATAAATTATAAATATTATTTATTCTTTTTTAGTTAGTTTTATAAAAAACTGCTCCATGTATTGTAAAAACATAAAAACACAATAATTAAAAATAGAATTCTAAAAAAATCAAATAAATCTGATTTAAATCAAAAAAATCATGATTTTTTCCCAACCCTGGGTGAAATGCAGTACTCTCCTTCGCCAAGGCGACTTTTTTTTGGCGCGATAAATGCTTCAATATGGCAACTCTGCATTTTCATTTTATTCTTTCGCATCTTCAATGTGGCAACCCTAAGGAGTGCTCCGATTTAAAGTCTCTGCTTTTTAAATCATATCCTACCGATTTCTAAGCCGTTTCCTGATTGGACGCTCTTTTTTGTTAAATGTTTTCTTATTGGACGAAAGAAGAGAACTGAGAGAGAAAATTGCTCCCGGTAGCATTGTTTTTTGGAGTTGCATCTTGCATTCAACGAGTGAGTTTATTTTTTTGTATTTTCCTCTTTTTATATTAAGTTAGATACCATTCAATAACTACTATGGAAGTTGCTGATTGTTTCAATGAGGAAGTAAAGTATTCTAATGGATACTTTACGCTGTTGAAAGTTTGCGGCAAAAAAGTATATGACTGACTGGTGTGTAAATGAAGGGGGCGGCAGCCCCCCTCACAAGAGCAAAACAGCGGCTCCGGGTAAGTAAAGTTCTCCTTTTTTTTGTCTTTAGATTTGTATTTTATGTGCTTTTTGTTTATTTTGATTGCCGCCATCTTGGAATGTGCATTTTTGCGTAGTGTCTCTTGGAGCAAGTTTCTCTGGGAGACAAGACGCAAAAATGTGCCAATTTGGCAATTTTTAAAAATCGCACCAAGAAGGAGAGTAAACTGCATTCGCACCAAAAATATTGCAAAATCTGTCAGTCTGTCGCAGGAAAATATCCTGAAATTTGCTAGTCAATCACACAGAAAACGTGTGAGATTTTTCAGTTGGTCATGAAAGAAAAATCTTGAATTTCACTGATCTGTTGCAAAATATGTCAATTAGTTTCCAAAATCAAACTGCGAAATTAAGAAAAAATGAACCATTAAAAAAAACTACATTTTATTAACACTAAAGTATTAAAAAGTACATTCACAATAGACATTTATACAATTACTGAAACCCATTATATTTACTTTTTAAATATAATTTTCCTATTTCTTGAGTGAATGATGTAATTGAATTTACAGAATGAAATAACACTTCTCTATAATCAATATAAATATTATACATGTGTTACAATCAAGTAAGCAAAGATTATTTAACGTGGATATAGCTGCATGTATGTATCAGTGATGTCGTTGGACTTTTAAAATTCTGGGTCCCTTTTTTATACAAAAGCGAGTCCCCGCAAATAAGTCATATTTTTTTATGCGAAAATTGAACTTGTTCATTTGCAAAATAAAAATGAAATTATTGTTTTAAGAATAAATAATTAATTAAAACCAATATATATATTTTTTAAAGTATTAAGAGACATTTTCTTTCCTTTTTAAAAATAAATGAGCAAGATACAAATTTAATTATAAAATGTTTATTTGTGTGTAGAAGATAACAAGTGTCACTATTGTTAGCATTTCTTTTAAAAATCTTATTTAATACGTGATCTCATTTGTACGCGACTTTTATTTATTCGCTTGAAACGCATCTTAACCGGGTTCCTCAATAACTTACTGTTTTAAATTTGTTTGTTTTATTAAATGTTAATAACGATAAAAATACAATGCAACAATACCTACCTCACAACACCCATACTTTATAAGTAACGTCAATATAAATTAAAGCTACAAAAAAATGTGCACATATGACTAATCAAATAAACATACGATTTGAGAATAACACAAAACAAACACACATTAAAAAATAAATAAATAAACTTAGATTTGAATCGTTCTCAACTAATGTGAAAGAGTCATTCCTTTGATCTGTCTCATTCCAAAAAAAAAAAAAAAAAGAAAAAATACCTTTAAATTACCTTTCCTCCGTGGTTTCATTCTATGGGGTCTGTTCAAGATGAACGTCCGCGACGCTCGGGTCGGAGCATGGAGTTAAAGAGACAAGAACATGGACTGAACCATTAATCTTTCTTGTAGATGGCATACCGGTGACACATTGAATTTGAGATTGGGAGCTATAGGGCAGTTGCAATCAGCTGATTTACTTTTCATCCGCCAATCAAATGCTGGCGATTCACCTCCTGCCACAATCATAATCCTCTCAGCTATCAATCACAACGATTGTTTGACCTCCAATGGTCGATTTGTGACGTCTTATGAAACTGCCCTATTGGATTGGAATCAAAACTGCATATATATCAAGCGTTCAACGGTAATGCTGGAAACTGTCGTAAATTAACATAGCTTAGCCACCTGGTGGTCGTGGTGATAATGAATATGTGGGTTTATAGTATGACATCATATACGCGCAGATATCCATTATCTGCGTATCTCTTGTGAATATTTTCTGAATTTTTAATCATAACAGATTAATTAAATCTATCAGATTTTTTGCAAAATATTTTTGTTACAGTTTGTTTTGATAAAATTATGTTCATTAAAGAAAAAAAAAAAAAAAAAGTCACATTATCATTTTAATTTTGAGAGAAAAAGCACTAATGCTACGAAAAATATTGTCTTTTACCCTGAAATTAAATTGATAATGCGATCTTTCTTTAAATACACATAATTTTTAATAAAAAAAGCTGTAACAAAAATATTTTGTAACAATAAATCTGGTAAACAGGATTCATCAATTTTTCATGAGAGAATAGCTTGAAATTTATGATTGGATTTTTAATATGAATTCTCTAAATAGCTTTGTCTGTTAAAGAGAGAGAGAGAGTCTAATCTACGATTTTAGGAAAATTATTGTCTAAAATCGCAAAATATTTAAACAAATAAATGAATAATATTTCTTTGTTTAATAAAACAACATTTAATACATGCATTTAAAAATTAAAATTAAAGTTATTCCGAATATATAATGAAATGAGTTTTAAATTAACCCTTTGAGGGACAAAGCACTTCTATTCTGAAAATGCTGAAATGGCTGAATGATACCGGAATTTAAAAACAAATTTATTTCAAAATAGATAAAAGCTTTTCTTCATGTATTTGACAAAATTAAAATTTTTATTTTAAAATTTTGGTGCCAATATGGCTTTTTGCAATTATAATTAAGTGGTACATATTTTATACCACCGCCCTTCAAGGGTTAAAAGAATGAAATGTTTCAGAGTTAAATAACATGAGTGCGGTATGACAAGGAAAACATTGGTCTGCAATCGGTAAATGAAAAAAAATGAGCAAAAATTGAATATTTCATTTATATTCCATTGAAATCCACCTATCTTCAATAACCGAATTCACAGTCATTTAACTACGTGATTCATACCCAAGCAATTTTTGAAAAAGATTGTACAATGGTTACAAATTATTGGTTTTGTATAAACAAGCCGTTTACCTATTTTTATAAACAAAAAGAAGTAAATTGTATATAAAAATATTGATAATATATATTTATATTTATATATATCTGTATATATATACAGTCGAGTCTCCCTATAACGAAACTCCATACATCGAGTTTCTCTATGTAACGAATTTTTTGTAGGAACGGTCCCTTTTCGCATGATTAATAAAAAACAGTCTCTATATAGCGAAATATCTATCTCCATATAACGAATTTTTTCATTAATTGGTCTTAATTTATTCAGTTTTAAAAAAGATTCGAAATCATATGGAATCAATTTTCCATCAATTATTTTTGATTTATCGTTCAGTGCTGAAGTTTTTTTTTCATTCCACCTCCCACACACCTTTCAACATCCTTCTCAAAACAGAATCAATTAGATTGTTACACATATAAGAAAGGAATGTCTGCGTCGTGCCGCTACATTCATTGTGGACGCACGTCTTTTTTTGCGCCTGACGAAGAAAGACTAAGTTCTTTCGAAAGGCCTTGCGCAGTTAACTTATTTTATGGTGTTTAAAGAAGTTTTTTTCATTTCAATATAAGAAAGGAATCAATGAGAGGCACATAAGAGAGGCCTTCAAATGGAGGAAAATGTTAACTACAATTTTTCATTCCTGGCTAAAATTTAAGCTTTTTTTTTTTTTTTTTTTTTTTTTTTTTTTTTTTTTTGAGGGCGTAACAATTTTAAAATAAAAACAACAAAAAATTACAGATTTCGTTGTCTGAAATTAATGCTAGTCTTCCTTATTTGATTTTCATTAAGCTTTCAAATAAATGTCTATTATCTTTTTTTGAAATTGCTTAAATAATTAAGAAATAGAATGTTAGGTTAATATTTACTTTTAAACACTACAAATTCTTAATTAAAAACATCAAAAATAATATATTTTTCAAAATTTAACCATTAAATACGATTTTTAACATCATTTTTATCACGATACGATTTTCATACGATTTTTATCATTTTCTATACATCGAATTTCTCTATGTAACGATTTTTTTTACTGGAACGATGGATTTCGTTATATAGAGACTCGACTGTATAATATTTAAAAGTATGCCATATAAGCACGAGACTTGGCGGGATTTTTCTTGCAAATTTGGCGAAAACAAACTTTTCGATTCCAGATAAATACGGCATATTATAAAAGCACGTTCTTCTTCTTCTTTTTTTGAATGAAAACAAAATAGACTAAGGAAACATTTTACATTATTTTAAAATGACTCTGGATAAATGATAATAAATGTAGAACAAAACAATTTATAACAACATTTATATGGTAACCATGTCAGGCAATTAAACGCTATTTTGACACTATTTACGTACATTGAAAAAAAAATCTGTAATTTTTTATTATTTTTATTTTTTTACAGTATTCTACAGTGCGTATAGCACAAATGTATTTGTAAAAATAAGCAAAAACGTACATGAAATTTGTTTTCATAGATGCTTATATCTTTTTGCAACAAAGCGCACTTTTTAAAGCCAAAGCTGCAGAAAAATTAAAATAATAAATAAAAAATGTGCTTTAATTTTTAAAAAAAATGTAATTTAACAAATTATAGCTACCATGGTAAATGATTTTTTCAAAGATAAAATTTAAGACTTATAAATAAATTCTATATGACGAAAAAAAAAAAATGGTCTTTTACAGTTAATCGGTTCGGCATTCCATTGTGTTTTTCGTGATCGTCGCAAATTTCGTAATGTTTGGGCTTAATAATCAGATATCGTTTCTTTTTCCTTTTTTTTTTTCTTTTTATTACAGACGATCTTTTATACGAAGGCCTTTTTCGATTCGTTTTTTTTTTCCATATTTAATAATTTGTGTCTACCCATTTTGTGACTTTTTTACTTTCTTCTTTATTAACAACGAATTTCGAATTTCTATTCAAATAAAAAATTTTCTAAATGTAAAAAAATTCGTTAAAAAATGCGGTCATCCATTGCCCAAAGCCACAAAAATAATTCCCATTGAGTAAATAAAAATATAAAAAAAAGGCATCATTTTTATGATGATCGAAACGGGCTTACATAATACCAGAGTCGCATATTACGTACGCCAAGGATTAAACATTAGTATTTCTCGACGAATTAAAAAAAATGAAGTGCGGATACCACAAGGTCTATTCAAGACCGAAAATAACCATTTTTCAAATAGTTAAAAAAAAAGGGGGGGGGGAGAAAGCAAAACAATATTTCAAAAGAATCATGAAATTAGTTAAAATCATGCACTTTAAAATAAGTGAATGAAAGTTTATATTTTGAATGAAATAAATGGGATTCGAAAAATTGTTGGCACTATAGCAACATAAAATTATCAATATTGCAATTGGTAGACGGTATGTGGAAAAAAAAAAAACAATTATCTAAGAACTAATTTTTGTACATGGAAAATTGCCAGTGGTGTCAAACAAGAGTAATGCTAACAACAAAATTGTTATAAATGTACGGGAGTTATAAAAGGAATATGAAATTGCTTTGAGCAAAATACCAGACAAGTAGTATTTTAGATAATTTTCGAGTGAAACTCGATCATTAAGATAATAATTATTCATGCAAGCAACAGCTGTAAAGATAAAAGTTTCAATTCAAACGTAAATATATGCAATCTCGTGCCTCCTTCCCCTCAAATTGGAGAAATTAAATTGGCGGGGATCGGAAATAATTAAATTGGAGCGGAAATTTAATTGACATTAAGCGTTCCTTTTTAAAATACGACGCTGGTCAAAAACCAGATTATGGAATATTTTTATAACATTTTAATTAACCATGCTACTTATTTTAGCCGAGTTGAAATTTAGCCAAGATTTTTTTCGTCAAAGCAACTCTTTTCCACATGTGTAATTTAGATACAATTATTTGATGTTGAAATAAATGTTTTGACTTATACTATTATATCTTCTTATTATTTATTTAATTGTATTTTGAATCAGATGAGCAAAAATCGTGTTTTTTAAATGTGTTTAATATGTATTTTAAATTTATGTATTTTATACGGGAAGAATGCATTTCGAAAGAGAGCGAAAAGAACAATATTTGGCGATTTATCACCTGCGTTCTGGTAAATGCCTTACTAGCATGCATTGAATACTTTTCACAGTAATTCGATGTTACATAGCCTTTGGTGCTTTTATAAAAAGTTCAACGTAATTCGGGTTTAAGAAAGTGAGTTTTTTTGCCGAATGATGCAAATGACTACGAAAAGAAAATGAAGTATTATACTATTCTATGTATATTTAAAAATGCATCTGCTAACATTAATTAGATAAATTATGTGTATAAAATAAGAAATAAATGGTTTCTGATTATATATTTCCATGCTATTCTTATAAAACAGTACAGTTGTGTGTTTTTTAGGTGTTATCATTGAAACTACCTAACCGATTAAAGAAATAATAGAGGCAAAAAAAATGTTGTAACCATCCCTCAAAAATAGACTATGTTTCATGTCGGTACAACAACTTCCATCAATGCAAGAATAAAAAAAAAACCCTCTAAAATTGCAATTTCTCTGATATTGGTTGGACTAGAAACTTGAAATTTGTTGTGGTGATTACTTTTAAGATATAATATACCGGTTATGAACAATTTCTAAAAATTTTGAAATTTTAATTTGACAAATAAACATTAAGCTTTCTAGAAACATCTTAAATCCCGATTTATTTGGAATACTGCAATTTCTGGGATATGCTGGGGTTAGAAACTATAACTTAGGCATCGCAGTAACTTATAAGATGCAAATTCTCATTTAGGACGAATTCTAAAAAAAGAATTCCTTTAGCTCTTATAAACAACCTCATTGCATCCGTGGAAAACAGATATTCAACAATATAAACTATTCGGAGGGATCTCACACCATATAAAATACAATCCATTCTCTTCAAACATAATATTTTTTGTTATTTAGAGTTACTCGAATTGGTGCAGAGCGTCGGTTTATGCTCTTGACATCATTTCAAAGAGTTTTATTCGCTTATTTTCATCATTTAAATTTATCGCAGTATATGACCAATTAAAGGTGGCATGTCATTTTCTTTATTTATCGCAAGTTATTGGCTCTTTTTTTCTGAACAATATTGCTCAGACTATTCCCTCTGAGGGCATTTCTAGTTAAATATGTATTTAAAATGAGCCAAAAAAAAGTATTTTTGAAGTACAGTCGAATCTCTCTATAACGAAACTCTATCTAATGAATTTCTCTAATTAACGAGTTTTTTGTAGGAACAGTCAATTTTTTTCATGATTACATTAAAAATAATCTCCATATAGCGAAATATATATCTCCATTTAACGAATTTTTTTCAAAAATGTTTTTTCATATGTTCAAAAAACGCTTCAAAATTTTGTAGAATAGCTTGTTTTCGTTAATTTCTGGTTTATATTTCACAGCTACATTGCTCTATACCTTATTCCTTATGTCCAAAAAAAGGCATTCAACCCCCCCTCCCTCCGCCAAGAAAAACATCCTTTTTGCATAGTTACACTTGACTTTGTTTTAGCCAAGATGAGCATGTGTTCTTAGAAAAGATTTAAACATATGCTTACTACTGGAGCGATTTGCAATTATCACAAAGCATGCTAAAAGATAAAACTATTCGATTGTCTTCTTGAAAATGCTGTTCGTTTCTTGGTTTGGACAGTAAGCTAGAAATAAGGAAGGGATAAGGGGGCAGTTGCAGAAAAGGTCTTTTTTACAGCAGGTTTTCATGTACCTAAGTTATCTCTCATTACTTTTAGAGTTCAGAGTGGATGTTTCTTGTCTGTGGCGACTCAGAGCATTTTTTGTTGTGAGAGATCATTTGAATGGAGAATTGTTATTAAACGTCATCTATGCTGGTGTTATCGTCTACTGCACCTGCCTAAAATCGCTTCCACGATAAGCATAACTCTCTCTGATAAAGTAATAATTTTGAAGATAATCAATAAAACACTGGAAAAAAAAGGGAAGTGGCAAAAATGTTTGAGATTCTGGAAAAATTCCGTTAAATATTTCAAAAACTTAATTAAATACCTCAAAAACAATTCTATTTCAAAATTTAAACTTTAAATTAAATTTTTTGCCGCTCTCTATTCAACAAATTTTTCTATATAACGAATTTTTTGACTGAACGATGGATTTCGTTATATAGAGACTCGACTGTATTTCATAAAAAAAAAAAAAAATGTCATAAGAATTGCTGTGTATTTTGAGATAGATGATATAGATATATGATTACTGGATTCTCAATATTTGTGTATGAAAATCTTTAAAATCTTGTATAGAAGGAAAACATTTAAATTGTCTTATTTTAATGCGATTAAGGCTCCGCTGCAGTGGAAAGTGGAAGAAAATGCACAGAAGTGGAATGGGTTAAGAGAATATCAGACCATTGGCCTCTCTTTGATTTAATAAGGCCCGCTTAAATAAAATTAATAAAAACATTGCATGATTTTATCTGTTTTTATGTCTAACATTTTTATTATTTGACATTTCATAATAACAGGAGTTATATATAATAAAAATTCTTGTTAAAACTGTTGTAAATATACTTTTAACTTGTGAATTCCACGCTAATGCGAATTCGCAAAATCCAAAATTTAAAATGTCGGCGTTAATTTAAAACACTTTTAAATAATTTGTATTTTTTTCTTTAATAAAATCAAATTTCTGATTAAAAACAAACAAACAATATCCATGTTAGATTCTTTCTTAAATTTCTTAAATTCCTTTTCATTATCACTATATTTCCAACAAAATTAACCTTTAACTGCTGTTTGTAAGTCTCACTGACTGCTACTTTTCTTTAATTTCTACAGTTTAACATGTAATTTCCAGTTTATTATAATTACGAGTGATATTTTGCTTCGTTTGTAGTCCTAGTATATTAGTACCGTTAGAAATATTTGAATAGATGAAATTTAATTAGAATTAATCTTGTACAAAAAGTTTAGTGCAGAAACAGTATTCTATGAGTTAATTGTGCCTTTTAATCGAGCTTGGTGATATTTTGACCGATCGATCGCGTGCGTAGATTGTTCACAGTGGTTATGTCATGTGACAATGTTTGTCAAAACAGTTAATGGTTAAATTAATATTTTTAGATTAATTGACTTACATAAAGCATGTTGTCACATTTAAGACTTTGCTTGATTAGACTGATCAGCTTGATTAGCTTGATTAAGACTTGTCTTATTTAGCTTTTAAACTTCCGTAAATGCGACAAAAAATACCTAAATGCGACAGTAATATACTGTGAGTATAAATTATAGATAATGATTCAATTTCTAAATAACAAGTCAGTTTTGAACAGAAAACACGGTCATCAATAATTTTCTGCTTAATAAAATATACATTTACTTAATAAAATGCCAATTCTAGCTAAATGCAACAAAACTGCGAAAAATCGCATCTAATTTAGGCACAGTATCATACATGTTACATAGCAAGTGAGGAAGGTAATACTTCAATTGCGTATAATTTTGTTAGCAATATAATCATCATTGAATATAACAAGTGATTTTTATATGGAATTTAATGAGAAATAGAATTATGACATTTATTATTATTGATAATTTAATTTTGTTTATAAAATGTTAATTATTTACGTAATATTTAGATAAAATTATAATATTTTTCACGATAAATATAACTTCTTCTATAAATACGGAAAACATTTATTAGACGGTCACATCACAGCACATATATGGAAAACATACATATCGAAAAAACAAAGAATAACCATAATAACATATCAGCATCATCTCACGTTCATCGTCTTAAATAAAAAACCTAATACATGGAGTCATAAAATAATGTCTATTGTCCAAAGTTCTTTTAACCTCCTGACTGCCGCCGGCTGATTTTTTCACACACTATGCTGCAGGTTTCACTGCAACATAAGCAATATTTAAACTAGCAAAAGCCATGCTTTGTTTGGATTCGCGAAGCATTATTTTATAAAACAGATATTTGAAAGTAACAATATTTTTTTTTATTATTATTTTTGCATCTTTATTAAACAAAAACGTTATTTTATGTTTTGGCGCATTTTAATTTTTTACTTATGATGTAAAACTGGCATAAGATATTTTCGAAGCAAACTTTTACAATTTTTTTTTTAATTTTCAACTAAAAGCTCTTTTAAAGATGTTTTTACAATTTCAAGTAGCCACTGGTGTTTTTTAATTGTTTGAAATATGCATGTTTCCAATCTTTGTAATCAACATCCGATAATCTTTGATAGCTATTTTAGAATAATATATTTGAAGAAAGCTTGAAGAAAGTTACTTCTTCAAAATCCTATTTTCTGGAAAAAACATTTGAAATCTGCTTTCGTTGATGCTATGAATTTTCAACTGTAAAACATTTTATTTTAATTTCTTCATTTTTATACATGTTAGCGTATGAGAATTGCTGTAATTCTCTCCGCGTGGGAGAACTGTTTACTTTCTGCGAATGGCAACTCAATTAATGGAATTACCTTTTAACGAAGCGCTCTCTCATTCTCGCAGTGACATTTTCACGAATAATTATTGTTGTGTTTGCGAACTTATTAAAGTCTTATTTTTCTATAAAATCCTTCTGATTAATGAGTCGATATTATTTAGCCACAATACGACCTTCGCAAAAATATTTATAAAGAGCTTGAACCAACAACTTCACGCAGATCTTTTAATTTTTCATTTATATAACAAATTTAAGAATTAATTTTATTTGTTTACAATTATTTTGTTGCCAGTTTACAAAAAAAAAAAAAAAAAAAAAAAAAAAAAAAAAAAAATCCATAATACTATTTTTTTTAAATGTTTAAGTGTCATCTGTGCAAACGATTTTGCGGGATAATGAAAACATGTTTTATTTAATAAATTAATCATGATTCTATCTATAATTATTTACTCCATGATTTAAACTTTTTTTTCTGAAAATATACGCGTTTCATTTTTTATTTATTTGCTAAAATGCTTCCGTATTGGAAATGCATGTAAAATAAATTAATTAAAATAATAATTTTTTTAACGTTTTACTGTAAAAAAATTATATTCTGCAAATCTACAGATCATAATTTATTTTTGTGTTTAATTTGAAGTTAAAATATTGAATAGTTTTTTTGTAAAGCGTACGACAAATTGTAATTTGAGTGGACTAGTAGAGGATTCGCTTCGCTCATCCTAATTAGTATAATTCCACAAATAAAACCCAGTTCTGAAAAATTAAGTTAGGATTGATGCTATCAAAGATTATACACCGATACTAATAACGTATTTTGCATCAGGTTGGAAAAAAACATCCCTTTTTATATTTTTAATAAATTACAGAGAAAACAACATTACAATAATACCCTTTGGCTGGGCAGTCAGGGGGTTAAACAAAAAAACAATTTAGTTATTGCAATGCGATTTCACTTACAAATCCCTCCTTTCGCATGTCAATAATCCTCAGCAATGCCCAGACTTGTAATATGTTTTTTCATGACATCATAACTCAAATTCTTAGTCATTATATCTGCCTCCAGTTCAGATGAATTTACATATTTTGTTTCAATTTCTCCTTTAGCTCTTTCATCTTTTACAAAATGATATTTTCTATTGATATGTTTGTTACGATTATTCACTCTTGGGTTTTTGATCCAATCAATTACGGACTGACTATCAGTACTGATTTCTATTGGACGCTTTACCATTTCTGCTTGATTTAATTCTTCCAAGAGACCCATTAGCCATTTTCCTTCACAAACTGCATCACACAAACTTAAAAGCTCAGATTCCATTGTTGAAAGCGCAACCAGTTTCTGCTTATTACTTTTCCATCCAATTAAAGATTCTCCTATTTTTACGATATATCCACCAAATGATTTTGAATCTTGTGTAGTATAGCAGCTAGCATCAGAACAAAGTGATAATTGGCCCTTTTTACTTTTATTTCGAAGTTTGTAGTTTTTTGTGCCTTGGATATAACGCAAAACTCTCTTCATTGCCTGTAAATGAATTTCTCTAGGATCTTTTGCATATTGAGACAAATTACTTAAAGTGAAAGCTAAATCTGGCCTTGTTCCTCTTACTAGATATCCTATACTTCCAAGCATTTCTTGATATACTGTTTCATAAATTTTATTTTCACCTTCATTATTCATCTAAATTTATTCCGAGTACACCAGGCGTTTTCACACTTTTACAATTTTCCATATCAAATCTTTCTAAGATCTTTTCTGCATATTTAGTTTGCCCTAATAAAAATTCTCCGTTTTTTTCTTCAATATCAATACCAAGGAATTTGATATTTTTCTTCTGCTCTTTAATTTTCGCTTCTTTATTCAATTGTTGTATGAATTTATTTATCAAATCTTCGGATTCACTAACGATTATCCCATCATCTACATAGATTCCAACTGTAATAAATTCATTATCTTTTTTATTGACAAATACACAAGGGTCTGCTTTGCATGGTTTTAATCCAATCTTATCAAATATTTTAACCAATTTTTCATACCAGCATCTTCCTGCTTCAGGCAATCCATATAAATTTCCTGTCACAAGTAATATCTTCCCTCCTTCAATTTGTAGGCCTTCAGGTGGATTCATATAAATAGCAGTTTTTAGATCTGCATTCAGATAAGCTGTTTCTACGTCGAAAAATCTAGTTTTGTAGCCTTTCACTACTGCGACTGCCAATAAAGTTCTAAATGATTCAGTTTTCATTACTGGACTGTACGATTCTTGATAATTTGTTCCAAATTTAAGTCTTGATCCGTCTGCTACTAACCTAGCTTTATATTTTACATCTTCGCCGGTTTCTTTTACATTAAAAATCCATTTGCTTCTCAGTGCTTTCACATCTTTTGGTTTGTCAACAATTTTCCATGTTTTGTGTTCTTCTAACGAATGTAATTTCTTTTTGATTGCTTCTATCCATTTATCTCTATTTTTAGAATTTAATACATCTTTGTAATTCTTTGGAACTTCCTCGTGCACTAGATTTGCTAAATACTTTGGATTCGGTTTCCTAATTCGTGATGATCTTCTAGGTTCTCCAGAAAACTTATTTTGATTACTTTCTTTTTCTTGCGGTTCTTCATTTTCACTAATTATATTATTTATTTCATTTTCTTCTGTCTCCGGATCATTCGTATCATTTGTCAATGTAATTATTTCTTTTTCTTGATTTAATTCTTCATCATTTTCATCGGAATTGTTCTCTTCTTGTTCATCTATTACATTCTTATTACTGATAATATTGATGTATTCAAATTCATCAGTCATTTCTTCTTTATTTACTATTTCTTCATATCCCACTTTTTCTTCTATAAACACAACATCTCTGCTTTCACGTATTCTCTTTTCCTTTAAGTCATATAATCTGTATGCTCGACGATCTCTTGAATATCCGATAAATACTGCAGGTTTTGCTCTTACATCAAATTTCTTTCCATTGATATCATCGTTGCGATAAAAAGCTTTACATCCAAATACTTTCATATGTTTTACTGTAGGCTTATTACTTGACCATAATTCTAATGGCGTTTTCTTTCTTGTAGCCGTTGGAGTAATATTATGTAATGTAAACTGCTGTTGACACTGCTTCGGCCCAAAAAGATAAAGGTAGCTTTGCTTCTATCAGCAATGTTCTTGCTGTATTAATAATTGTACGATTAGCTCTTTCAGCAATTCCGTTACTTTGAGGACTATGAATTGTTGTTCTTTCATTCTTAATACCCTTTCTTTTATAATAATTCATGAGCTGTTCGTTAGTAAATTCTCCACCGTTATCTGATCTCACTGCTTTTACTTTCTTGCCAGTTTCATTTTCTCTTCTCTCTATTATATTTATAATTCTTTCTTTTGCTTCATCTTTACTTCTTAAAAAATCTACAAAATATCTTCTACTATATTCATCTACTACCATTAACATGTATTTATTTCCTCCTAATGAGTGTACGGTCATTGGTCCACATAAATCAACATGTAGCCGCTCTAAAATACGTGTTGTTCCTTCTATCACTTGATTAAATGGCATTCTCGTTAATTTTCCTTGAATACATATTTCGCATTTTGTTTCTTTACCATCTATCTCTTCTAATCCCCTTACAAGATTTTCTCTTGACATTCTTTGTAAGTATGCATAATTTATATGCCCAAGTCTTCTATGCCATAGTTCTTTCTTAGATTCGTTTGTCTGTAAACAAGATTCGTTTCTATCTTCAATTATTTCTCGTACAGCTAAATTTATTTTAAATGCATTATCTTCAAAAGTTCCTTGAGCAATTAATTCGCCCGTGTTCTTTTCATAAATGGCTGCTCCTTCATTATTAAATATCACATATTTTCCTTTTCTGACTAAACTTGGAACTGACATCAAATTTTCTCTTAAATTAGGTACACATCTGTAAGTTTTATATTTGATTCGCCAAATTTCTGATCACAAGCAGTAACATGAACATTTCCGCGTTGTTTTGCTTGTATTGATCGCTCGCTGTCAGCAGTTGCAATTTCCACATCTTCAGGTTTTCCTTCTACAACGATATCTTCTCTATGCGTCATATGCGAAGTGCAAGCTGAATCTAACATCCAGGTTATTTCCCTATTATTTTCAGATTCTTTACACTCATTTTTATGAAATTCATCTGAGTGCAATGCTTGTTCATTTGTAAAACATGTATATTCCTTTATTTTCTTGTTTGAAACATTATTATTCTTGTTAAAATTATTACTGTTCTGTGAATATTCTCTCATATCCTGAAATGCTTTAACTTTATTAATAGAAAATTTTTGAAAATTTTTGTTTGATAAATATTCTCTATTTCGCGAGTGTGTCATATTCGATTTATTATAGCAATTCCGCGCTACATGATTTGGCTTTCCGCACGTGAAGCAATAACTTCTTTTCTTTTCATTAGCCCTAAATGCTTTAAAATCGCTTTCGTGAAATCTATCATATTTTCTTTCATATCTCAATAAAGTTTCTCGCATCACTTCGTAAGTAATATTTGGGTTTGACGATATCGCAGTTGTTACCTCACTATATTTCTTTGGGAGTCCTTCTATAATAAATCCTATTAATTCGCTTTCATCAATTTCTGTACCTAATTCTAATATTTCGTTTGCGATACCTTGAGCTCTTATTAAATATTCTTCAATTGTTTCCCTTTCATTTTTTTCTATTCTCGCCAAATTAATTTTTAATTGAATTTTTCTTTGATTCTCAATTCCTGCATAACGCTTTTTAAGTTGTTGTAAAATGAAATGAAGTGAAACTAATTGAACGCGTAAATTAAGAAAATGAAAATATCGTCTGATTTTAATTATTATCTTTCGAAGAACTTTGACAAGTGTGTGAGAACGATTGAGTTCTCTGAATGTAATGAAGGAATGTGCCTTTTAGATGGAATTAAACTACATTTTTTATAATATATGGACTTTTAGATGAATTTGAACTTAGAATAAGTTTATCTCAACAGATGATTTTCGATTTTAATTCAAAGCTCCGCGCATCGCATAGATGCAACCCGCAAATGAAGACTTGCATGGTTAGTAAGTAATTTTTAAACTAACCCTATTTTCGAATTCTAAGATACTGGTACCCTCGGTTTAGGACAGGAGTTTTGAATTTCAATTAATTTTAAATGAAAAAATGGATCTGAGTAGTTTGAAAACTCAGAGAAAAGGACTGAGAGCTGCTTTTACTCTCACGTTTAAGAAAATTGAAACTGAATTAACTAAAGAAATATGTGAAATTAAAGAACTTTCTATTCTGAAAACTCAACTGTTTGATAAATTTCAACGGATGGACACTTGTCAAAGTAAAATTTCGGAAATATTGTTACAAGATAAGGACGAAAAATTGTTTACCGAAGATTTTGAAAGTGCAGAAGAATATCGAGAAAAATATATAGAAATATGTGCACGTATTGATGAAAAGATACAGGTTTCTTCATCTCCTGGCGAAGAAGTAAAACGCAAATTTAAATTACCGGAGATCGAGCTGAAAAAGTTTAACGGCGAACCAAAGGAATTTTTATCGTTTTGGAGCCAGTTCAAGAAAATACACGAAGACGATTCTATTGCCGCTGAAGACAAGATGCAGTACCTATTCCAATGTATGGAACCGAAATCAAAAGCGGAGCGTTTAATATCAAGTTATCCAGCTACCGCGGAAAATTATCCGAAGGCTATCGATCAATTAAAACAGAGGTTTGGACGAGATGATCTTCTTGTGCAAATTTACGTTAGGGAATTATTAACCCTCGTAATGAAAAATGCCACTGCGCCTAAAATGAAAGTTGACTTAGCCTCTTTATACGATGAATTAGAAAGCAAACTTCGTGCCTTAGAAAGTTTGGGAAGAACTCAAGAGAAGTATGGAGACTTTCTCATGCCCTTGGTTGAGAGCTGCCTGCCTGAAGAAGTTCTTTTGACCTGGGAAAGAAGTCGAAATCACGATACATATTCCAGTGAGAATTCCAGGACTTTAAAAAATCTGATGGACTTTCTACGCCAAGAAGTTCAAGGAGATGAAATGGTGTTTTTAGCAAGAAAAGGTTTTGATTCTATTGTTAGAAAAAAGAACATTTTATCTGAAATTATTAGCAAACCTGATCCAGCCACCGCCTCTGCATTGGTGAGTATAGAAAATAAAGGTAAGAAAAACAATTGCATATTCTGTGATAGGTTTCACCCCTCTAATAAATGTTTTGGGGCTAAAAAAATGTCTTTAATTGAAAAACAAAAAATTTTGTTAAAAAAGGGGATTTGTTTCACTTGTTTGCAAAAAGCTGGTCATCTGAGTAAGAATTGTAATATTAAAAATAAATTAAAGTGTAATTATTGCCATAAACATCATTTTGAAATAATGTGTCCAGAACAAAATATAAATAATAATCAAAATGATACTTTGAAATCTGAAAATTCTCTTTCTAATTGTAGTAGAAATAAAGTTGTGTATATGCAAACGCTTGGCGTGCGCATTCGATCGCAAGGTCGCCAAAAAGTCGTACGCGCACTGCTAGATTCAGCGAGCCAAAGTAGTTACGTAAGCGAGAGAATAACGAAATCACTAAAAATGCATCCTATAAGAAAAGAAATAATTATTCACGCGCTGTTCGGGGGGGATGAAACGAAACCTAAAAAACATGATGTGTTTTCTGTAGAAATCAGTGAATTAGATGGAAATAATGCGTTTTGTTTTGAGGCATTTTCCGAAAAAAAGATTTGCGGATTTGTACCTAAAATTAAAGATTATAGAATATTAAATGAATTAAAAAGAAATAAAATAAATCTATCTGATGATTTTTGTAAGGAATCTGAAATTGATCTTTTGGTGGGGGCTGATATGATAGGAAAATTATTGACAGGAAATTTAATTCAATTAAATTGCGATTTGACTGCCATAGAAACCAAGCTCGGTTGGACAGTGATGGGGAAGCAAACGTGTGGCAAGAAACATAACGTTTTGACAACATTGTCTATGCACGTTAGAAATATTCCTTTGAATGAATTATGGGAACTTGAAACCATAGGAATTTCTGACCCCATTCAGAGTTTTGAAAAGCGGGAAAACTTTGATTTAAACGATTTTAAAGAAAAAATGAAAATTCTTCCCGATGGCAGATATGAAGTAGGGCTTCCATGGAAGTGTAATTTTAAGAATTTGCCCGACAATAAAGTTTTAGCTCGGAAGAGATATGAAAAAATGATCAATAAATTGAAATGTGGGGGATTTTTCGATGAATATCAGGAAGTATTTAAGAATTGGGAAAAAATGAATATTATTGAACGTGTTCCAGAAAATGAATTAAGTAATAAATGTCATTATTTACCGCATAGGCCCGTTATCAGGTTAGATAAGGAAACCACAAAAATACGCCCTGTATTTGATGCATCTGCTTCTGAGAAAGGGAAACCCTCGTTAAATGAATGTTTGTATAAAGGCATCAATCTTATAGAATTAATACCTGATATTCTTGATCGTTTTAGAATGTATCCTATCGGTATAACTGCAGATATAGAAAAGGCTTATTTAATGTTATCTGTTATGCCTAAAGATAGAGATTTTCTTAGATTCTATTTCCCATGTAATGAAGGACAATTGATTTATAGACATTGTAGAGTTGTATTTGGTGTCTCTTCTAGCTCTTATTTATTAAGTGCATCTATAATGCATCTTTTAGAAAATAGTCCTCCTGAATATAAGGAAACTGCTGAAAAATTAAAATGTTCATTTTATGTAGATAATTGTGTATCAGGTGTTTTTAACATTAATGAAGCTGAAATGTTTATTGAAAATGCAAAGTTATTAATGTCTAAAGGGTGTTTCAATTTGCGTTGTTTTGAAAGCAATGTAGCTTGCAAAAATGTTGATAAACATACTGGGGATACTTCAGTTTTGGGGATTGTTTGGAATTTAGATAATGATTCTTTGAAATGTTGTTTAGATTTAGAAACATTAACGTGTGAAAGGAAAATTACTAAGAGATTAATTTTGAGCATTGTGCAAAAGATTTTTGATCCTATCGGCTTATTCTCTCCTGCTACATTGCTTCCAAAATTATTGCTACAAGACTCATGGAAACAGAAAATTCCATGGGATCGAGAATTACCTTGTAACATTGTGAGTGCTTTTTTGAAATGGTTGAAGAATATTGATGTTTTAAAAGAAGTAGCTATACCTCGATACTTAGAAATTAATGCTTCATCTGAACTTCATGTTTTTGTTGATGCGAGTAAAGGGGCATATGCAGCATGTGTCTTCGCTAGATCAATAATTGATTCCGATGTCAAGGTTACGCTTGTTAGAACGAAGTCTAGGGTTGCTCCTCTCAAAACTTTGAGCATGCCGCGTTTAGAGTTAATGGCTTGTTGTATAGGTACTCGACTTGCGAGTTCTATCATCAAGGCAATAAATATGCCAGGTCTGAAAATCACATTCTGGTCAGATTCTACTACCGCAATTTGGTGGATAAAGGAACATGGGAATTGGTCGGTTTTCGTGAGCAACAGAGTCAAAGAAATTCGACAGATGTCCAATATAGAGTCATGGAAGCACGTTCCAGGAAATTTGAATATAGCTGATATACTTTCACGTGGATGTTCTCCGCAGAAAATGCTTGATTCGCGATGGTGGGAAGGTCCTAAGTGGTTAAAAGAAAATCCTGAATGTTGGCCAATTGGCGCGATTGACTGTCAGCCAAAAGATGTTGATTTAGAAAGAAAAAAGATCGAAATTACGAATATTGATCTAGCTAAAGACACACCCCTTTGGCTCTTAGATAATATATCTAATTATGATAAGATGATAAGAATATTTGCTTGGATTCTGAGATTTGTAAATAATTGCCGAAATGTTTCTAATAAGTGTAAATATTCTAATCTTACTCAAAATGAAATTGAAAATTCTGAAAAATATCTAATCCGTTTAGTTCAGAGCTGTTATTTCTATAATAAAAGGTCATTAAATGATATTGTAACATTCACAGATGATAATGGAATTTTAAGAGTTAAAACTAAAATAACTGAAAGAAATGACCGAGAATCATTTTTGTATCCAATATTGTTACCAGGCAAATGTGAATTTACTAAATTATTGATTAGATCAGTACACCAAAAGAATTGTCATGCAGGTATAAGAACAATGCAATCTTTAATAAGAGAAAGATTTTGGATAATTAGAGCTAGAAGAACTATTAAAAATGTATTGTACGACTGTATTGCATGTAAACGTTTTAAGGTAAAGTCTTTGTCAAGCGAACCAACACCTTTGCCACCAGATCGCGTTACAGATTGTGCTGTCTTTGAAATTATTGGAGTAGACTTAGCCGGGCCGTTATTTCTAAAAAATGGCGAGAAAGTTTGGATAGCATTGTTTACTTGTGCCGTTTATCGCGCGATTCACCTTGAACTAGTCAATTCGCTATCTTCTGATGCTTTCCTGCTAGCACTTAGACGTTTTATAGCTAGACGCGGTAGGCCCAGCACTATTTATTGTGATAATGGAACAAACTTTAGGGGGGCTTCCAATGAACTTTCAAAATTAAATTGGGATAAAATTTTAAAAGAAACCATGACGCATAAAATTGTTTGGAAATTTATACCTCCCACCGCAGCTTGGTGGGGAGGCTGGTGGGAAAGGTTAGTTCGCATTGTAAAAGAATTGTTAGTACGTACTTTAGGTAGATCTGTATTGACTTATGAAGAATTGAATACACTTATATGTAATTGTGAATCTGTGATTAACTGCAGACCTCTAACCTATATCTCAGAGGACCCACTGGAGCTAGTACCTCTCACACCCGCTATGTTTCTTACTGAAAACCGAAGTTTCAGCAATTCGGATATTATCGAATTAGATTCTCAAAGTTTAAGGAGAAGGTTGAATTACAGAGCTAAACTTCTTACCGATTTTAGGCAACGTTTTAGAAAAGAATACCTCAGCGAATTAGTTCAAAAACATACTGAAAAATATACACGTGAACCGCGAGTGGGAGAAATAGTCTTAGTTGGGGATGATAACAAAAAACGTTTATTTTGGCCTTTAGCAAAGGTGATTCATTTAATTCCAGGACGGGATGGTAAAGTTCGTGGTGTTAAGTTGAAAACTCAGCACGGCACGGTTTTACGTCCGGTGCAGCGCATCTTTCCTTTGGAAATATATTCGAATGAAATAATTGAAATTGCATCCAAACCGTCGGGTGAAGAGAAAACTAGTTCCAGTGAGCATGATGATCATGAAAATGTGTCTTCTCCTGATAGTGTCATACTTAAGAAATATACCTCTTCTGGAAGATGTGTAAAGGCTCCAAAGAGGTTGGATCTTTTTAATAATAATTGTTATGTATTTGAAACTCTCCCCAAGTTTCAAAGGGGGGAGGATGTTGTAAAATGAAATGAAGTGAAACTAATTGAACGCGTAAATTAAGAAAATGAAAATATCGTCTGATTTTAATTATTATCTTTCGAAGAACTTTGACAAGTGTGTGAGAACGATTGAGTTCTCTGAATGTAATGAAGGAATGTGCCTTTTAGATGGAATTAAACTACATTTTTTATAATATATGGACTTTTAGATGAATTTGAACTTAGAATAAGTTTATCTCAACAGATGATTTTCGATTTTAATTCAAAGCTCCGCGCATCGCATAGATGCAACCCGCAAATGAAGACTTGCATGGTTAGTAAGTAATTTTTAAACTAACCCTATTTTCGAATTCTAAGATACGTAGTTCCCATAATTCTTTAGCTTTCTTAACTCCTCTAACTGCCATTGTTTGTTCTGCTGACAACGTTAATATAATTATACCATATACTTCATCATTTTTCTCTAACCATGTTTTATGGACTTTTAAACTAGCGGGATCCTTTTCATTTTTTATCGGTTCATCATTTTCGATAACATCAAATAAATGCTTCGACTTAATTAAAGCTTCAACCCTCATACTCCATAACGTATAATTTTTACTTGTTAAGGGTTCTATTCTAGGAATTCCAAACAAATTTGACTCATAGTTGAAATACTTTATCTTCCTGAATATTTTAAGTGCATATAAAATTCTTACCTCTTAAATTTATCCTATTGGCGGTTATTCCAATCGGAGAAATTATTTTCTTCCATTAGGCCTCATTTCACTCAATTCATATTTTTTATTTCATTTATTTATGCACTCAAAACACAAACATTTTCTCTAAAACCACCGCTCTTCTACCAAAATGTTAATTATTTACGTAATATTTAGATAAAATTATAATATTTTTCACGATAAATATAACTTCTTCTATAAATACGGAAAACATTTATTAGACGGTCACATCACAGCTTCACAGCACATATATGGAAAACATACATATCGAAAAAACAAAGAATAACCATAATAACATATCAGCATCATCTCACGTTCATCGTCTTAAATAAAAAACCTAATACATGGAGTCATGAAATAATGTCTATTGTCCAAAGTTCTTTTAAACAAAAAAACAATTTAATTATTTCCATGCGATTTCACTTACATAAAAAATTATATTAATGAAATAATGTTTAAAAGAAAGACTCTGCTGGAATGGTATTTGGAATTTTGATTGTTGCGAAACCGCTTTCAGAGTGGATTTCACGTTTTTTAGCCTCCGATGCTATTTCTTTCAGACAAGCAAAAAATGTCGTGTCATCAGCCCTGAATTTTCTACTCAACCGATTTTGATAATTATTTTTTTAAATGAAAGCTATTTATTTGTAGTTGTGCCCATTTTAGTTATTTTTTAATTTATTTCCATTTTTATATTTTATTTTTAATTTTAAAAGTTTTTTCATGACATTTCTTCAAAATGGTGGCAACACAGTTTAGCTTTTCTCTCGATAATAAAAATTTATTTTCCAAAATGATTGCGTATAATTATGCACTAATTGAGGTAAAAATATATATATATATATATATATATTTACTGAGAAATAATGTTAATAATGCAAATAAAATAGCAGAAAATAATTTATGATAAAAATTAATGTCTAAATCAAAATAAGAGAAATTTCAAATGAGGAAAATGTCATTCAGCAATCAAATAAATGGGAATAACAATATTATTACGGATGCTTTTTTCATATTACTAATAACAGTAACTTTTAAAAAACATTTGAAGAGAAAATGACGTCACTATTTAAAACATCGCATTTTTACTCATAACGATATTAGGTACTACTCTGTTATCCCGTCGACCAATTTCGCCAAACTATACAAATCGCCAAACTAATAGCCAAATTATACATATTGACATAATTTTTATTTTAAATAACGAAAAAACAAATAAATAGTAGAATATTAATAAAAATATTAATAAAAAGTCGAAATAAAAATCACTTAATGACATTTTAAACACATGAATTTTAATGGCATTGAATGTGACATTCACGATCATCCATTATTGGCATTTAATCTTATAGTTTGGCGATAATTTTTTGGTCGACGGGATAACCTAGTAGTACCCGATATTTACATTTCAATATTTCTTTTCATTATGGACACTGAGATTGAGATTTTACTTTCAGATGACTTCAGTTAGTGAAAATAATGTCACAGAAAAAATAAAATTAGTTTTTTTTTTTTTTTTTAAATAAAACTATTTTTCTGTGAATGCATATAAAATAAAATTTCTGGATTTCGCCGGCACTCAGATTACAATTTTAACTGAAGATGTGTGAATATTTGCATGCAAAATTGTAACTGGCAAACTTGACATTTACTTTGTAAATATATTTATTATATATTGATTCAATAATGTAATTACTTTTGCTTTTTTAAAAACCAAATCGATCGGGTTTTTTAAACATTTCATTCGTCGAATTCGACGGGATTCCACTCGTTTTATTGTTAAATTGCATTTCCTTTTACTCAGAGTCTATAAAAAAGCGTTTAAACTAAAGAAAAAATCCGTTTTTGATGAATCTAGTCAATGAAGAAATAGCACGTCAAATTGTAACTTTTTATTTTTACGCAATTCCAATGTCTCATAGAGAAATTGGTATTCAATTGAGTATTTCACGCCGTTCTGTTTGCTATTATATTGATAAACACAAGAAAAATGAAGTTAGTTCATTGCAATCTAAACGGGGTCGCCCTTCTAAAAAACCTCTATTGATTTTTCCCCCCTAATCGGAGGCGAAACTGAATTCTGCAATGGCAGAATCTACATTCAATTTGTTTTCTTTTTTTTTAAGGAAAAAAAAACGAATAATGACAAAAGACGAAGAAAAAAAAATAAGGAAACCACACAGTAATTAAGGAGTCAATTAAAAAAAAAAAAAAAAAAAAAAAAAAAGAAGCAGTTTTTATGAATTTTAAAATATTTGTTCTTAATTATAATCTTTTTACAAACAGTAGGTTAACTAGTGGTTACGATCAAAATACTCCCAGTGTTGCATTTTGATTTACAAAATTGGATAATTTTACTAAGCTGTGCATGAAGATGTTACAGGAGAACTTCTATTTGCCGAATACTCGTCATCTAGAAAAAAAAAATAAAAATAAATTCGTCATCCTAAATGTGACAAACAATAAATATTTTACAAAGTTTTCTAAAAAAAAAAAAAAAAAAAAAATTAAAATGCATCTGAAGATCGACAACCACGCTTAGTACATCGATTTTTTTTTATGGCATCTTAAATATATATATATATATATATATATATATATATATTGGGTTGGGGGGAAAAGTAAATTCGTTTTTTCCCAATAGATAGCTTTAAAGTCGCATATCTCGAGTAATACTTACTCAATTAAGTCATACTATACAGCGTTTGAAAGGTAATGAAAAGGGTGATGAAAAGGGAATCACGTATAACAACAATGTGCTAAAAAGATCGTGATCGAAGCTTCACAAACGGTGGCAAAGCCCGGATTGATGCCTATGAAAGTGATTCTGAGTGTTTGGTGGGATTGGAAAGGAATTTTCCATCATGAGCTGCTCAAAGCTGGCCAAACCATCAATTCAACTATCTTCTGTAAACAACTAATGCGATTGAAGCAGGCAATTGAAAAACCCGGTCAAAATTGATCGAAAGGAAATTCGCTGTCTTCCATCACGACAACGCTAAACCACACGCATCATTAGTCACTCGGCAAAAACTGAAAGAGCTTTGTTGGGAAGTTTTGATGAACCCACCGTATAGTCCGGACCTGGATCCGACTGATTACCATTTGTTCCGCCCTATGCGGTACTCTCTTGAAGGTGTTAAGCCGACTTCAAAAAAGGCTTGTGAAAATCACCTTGTTCAGTTTTTTGCCCAGGACTCTCAGAAATTCTACAGTGACGGAATTATTGTTTTACCAGAAAAATGGCAAAAGGTCATCGAACAAAATAGCACATAAATTTTGATTAGTTTTTTTTTTTAATTTACATAAATAAATTCACTTTGAAAAACACGAAAAAAGCGAACTTACTTTTTCCCCAACCCAATGTATATATATATATATACATTTATGGAATTAGTATATACAGTCAACTCTCGTTAATTCGAAATCGGATAATTCGAATCTTCGCTTAATTCGAACTAAACATGAAGTCCAGAAATTTTCAATGGCAGAATAATGTTAAAAATTTTCATTAATTCGAACTCATTTTCTCTTGACTTCGCTTAATTCGAACTAACAAGAATTCCAATTTTTAATTTTTTTTTCCTTACGGATTTCAGATCCTTTGAATAACTTTCTTTCTTTGATTTTTGTGAAAATTGTTCCGAACGAGTATACACATAATCCAATGCATTTGATATGGGTGATTCTACGATAAGAGGTAATTTGTACGGCAATCCGTTTAAAACAGATTTTTTATTCTATATGTTGCTATTTTTTGCAATGAATCGCATCATCTTAATATACTTTATTAAATAACATCACGATTGAATGCCTAATTTAAACACATTTTTCTGAAATTTCTTACAAAGTCTAAAAAGTCCCCTCCCCTGGCATGTCCCCTTGCCGGTTTCAATTTAACTTTCAAACAATACATATATTTTTTTCGTCAGATGCTTAGCTAAAGTATGTTTAATTGGAATTTAAGTAATTATACTTACATATTATAAAATAAAAAATAAAATAATTTTGTTAGTTTCAAATAATTTTTAAAATTAACTTTTGTCCCGCTTTTTTTGTGTCTCTCCCCTGTCAAATTTCGTTCCACTGAAACAAATATAAATTCAAGGATGGCTATATTGGAAGTAGTGCTTAAGGACATCTATTGGCTTGAAGTTAGCAATACTAAACGCGCAAGTCATTTAAGGGTTGTCATTTTTAGTTGTTGCGACGCGATCGTGCATTGTAGTGGTTTCGCACGGTGATCATGTATCTCCCCTGGTAAGTCATAAAACTTATAATATTCATTTAATTCTATTGCATTTACTGCCCTAATTAAACAATACGGTGATACTTAAAGTGAAATACACAATTAACCGAAAAACTAATTCAGTCAGTTAAAAAAATTTGAATTTACACGAAAATGCCTCTCCCCTGCCGTATTTCCCCTGGCACGATAACTGCCAGGGGAGCGAATCACTGACCAGAAAAAGTTATAAAATATGTATAAAGTGACTTGCCCTTATATGAAAAAGTAAATAAACGGGACAAAAATCATAATTTAAAGGTTTTTGATCAAACTCAAACTTTTCTTTTTGGCCGAATTCTCCATGTTTTTGAACCTCTTATCGTAGAATCACCCATATATGCTTTCTTAGTGTCTCGTCTGTCCAATAGTGACGCTTTAAATTTTTCTTCCATTATACTTGTTTCTAATCTTTTAATTAATCTATGTATTTATACATTCTAATTTAATATTAAGTCATATTCTAATGATAACAGACGAAATAAATTTAAAAAACACTATAACATTAGTTTTTTTGTATTAGTACCATATTAAGCATGTTTTCATTTCACATTTTCCATAATTCGAACTTCGGATTATTCGAACATTTCTTGTGGTCTCGACGATTTTGAATTAACGAGAGCCGACTGTATTTCTCATAGTTATTCAGAAATACGAAATCTTTGCTATCTCGATTATTTTTTATTCTTTTTCCAGAACAATAAAATAAGTAAGCGATTGTGACATACTGTTTTTGAAATGGATTGATGAGAGTCACAAATTTTTAATACACACTTCAATATTTAACAGTTTAAGCTTTACCCTGTAAAAATAGATCACGTCATGTTCGAGGGTATATTGCGTTTTAGACACTTTCTTTTACATATTTGCATTCGTTATATCTGAAAAAGATTTAAAAATATCTGTGTTTATAATCATTGCATAGATAATGCTAACGTTTGTGGACTTTTAATTAAAATGCATACACATAGAAATTATGATAAATATTGTTCCGGTTTCCTGAAATTATGCTAAATGTCGTTCCTGTTATAGAAATTATTAAAACGTATTGTTACAGTTCCGGAGAAACATTAATATTTCCCTCCCGGTTCAGCTTCATCCGAAAAAAAAAAAAAAAATGGATAATTAAAACGTGCACTTAACATCATTGTGATAAGCAGTGGCGCCAAGTTATATGGGCCCATGGGGCGCGAGCCCACCCAATAATTTGATATCTCTATCCACCCCATTATTAATTGAGTCCACCCAATATTTATGTATTTGTTCAAAATTTTTTTGAGCCCACCCAATATTTTTCAAAAGTTGGCGCCATTGGGATAAGCAACCGTACTGAGTGCGCTCAGTGTCACACTCGCGGAAGTGAAGCGATTGTGATAGTTCCTATTCCAAATATTAGTGAAATGCGAGAAGTGTTACTCTCCGATTTTGACGAGAATGGTTTCGTTGGAAAGACCTCGTTGCAAGGAGTAAAAATCTTGAAGGGCCTACCTGCCGCAAATCAGCAGTTTGCTAGATATCCGATAATTTAAGTCACATAATTTGTTTATCTATTACAATATATTTATGCTAATACGTTTGACGTACCGTTAAATTTATAATTTTCGCTGTCAAATGATTTTCTGTTAACTTAAATATGTTGCTAATGTTTAAAAATCATATATATGTTATCGTTAAAGCGTATAATCCGTTATTTCATAAAATACCTAAGTTATTTCATGAAATAACTAACGGCTTCCGTTAAAATGTGTAAAATCATTAAATTTTACGATTTAACTAGTTATTTTATAGAATAACTATTGTCTAACCGTTAAAGTATTAAAGACGGCTGGAGAAAATTGTTTGAACCGATTGTAACTGATTTTAGTCAGTTTTGGATCCTTTGTGGCTAGTTTCTACGTTATTGTTATTGCGAATGCATGTTTTGTCGATATATGTATTGAACTTGCATAAATTTGTAAGCAATATATTTATGTTAACACATTTCATTTAAAATTATTCACAATTTTTTTTTTTTTTTTTTTTTTTTTTTTTTTTTTAACAACGATTTTTGCAGGAATGACAGATCAATCGGTAAGTAAGAAATATTTAAATGGAATAGTGGTTGTGATCTTTGTTAAATAAGCGCGAACTAAGAAAAATAGTGCTATACTTGTGAAAAATTATTAAGGTACTTACGTATTAACGCCACCGCAGCTACAGATTTGGCGATTTTTAAGAACCGCCAATCTACACCTAAAATTTTTGAGACAAATCGTAAAATAAAACACTTTATTTGAAATCAAAACACTTTCAAAATTCAAAACACTTTATTGAAAAACAAAGTAGTCAATAGGATTTCGGTGGAAAATCGGCCTTCACATAGATTCAAAACAGTTTCTTTTTGGCAAATCCCATATGCTCATTTCCGTAGCACAAAAAATAAAAAAATAATAATAAAAAAAAATGGCGTCAAAAATCAGCAAACAACAAGGAATCCAAATGATAACTGCGTGCGCGTGCGAACAACAAGGTTGCTCTTTATTAGCGCATTAGCGCAACTTCTGCTGCGGTGGCGTTAATACGTCAGTACCATTATTAAATTCGATAGAAGAAGTAATCTATGCGAACGCAGCACAGAAAAAATTCCACGTGACTATTGGTTAATCCAGACTTATTACATCCTACTAGAAGTTCAGGAGTTAGAAAAATTTATTTGTGCCAGTAACTGTTGCCATCATCTATTAGCAGTGGTACCAAAACCCGCAGTCATATTTTATTTCTCAAGGGACATTCTGTTCGATATTTTTATAGCACTTGAAAATAGCACCAGAAATTAAATGAATGTCATATTACGACAATCCTTGTTCTTAAATGTAATGAAAAAAAAAAAAAAAAAAAAAAGATATTTCATAAATTTTAAAATAATGTGCTCTTGCATTATTAATTTGAAAAAAGTTTATAAAATGCTGTTATTAAATAACATAATTATTACTGTCAGCATGCGATTTTTTTAATAATATTTTAAATTATTATTATTATTATTATTATTATTATTGTTATTATTATTATTATCATTTTGTAAGCAGTATTTATATTTTGTATTTGGAATATAATTTTTGTAATACTTTTTAAATAGCTTAAATTTTTTTGACAACAGGGCAAAGTAATCTCATAATTATGTAAATCTGAGTTACAAAAATTTAAACAACTATTCCCGCACTACATTCTGTTATTTAGTATTACTTTTAACTAATATAAAATAATATTACATTATCTATTCAGTTTTTATATATTATTTATTAAATCATCTATTAATAATTTGAAATGTATTTTTCGAAAGTCTTTAACTATTTATCATCAGTTAATTTATAAAACAACCTTTTTTAATGTACAATTTTTTATTTTACATTTTAACAGTTAGGCAATCATTATTTAATAAAATAACCAGTTAAATCATAGAATCAAATACTTTTACACACCTTAATGGACTTGGCTAGTTATTTTATAAAATAAATGAACTATATGCTTTAACGGTAACATATATATGCACACACGCACACACACATATACAGGGTGTATCTAAACTCTTGGGCAAAACTTTAAGGGGTGTTAGTACACATCAAGACAAACAATATTAAATAGGAAACTATAGTGAATAGTGATTAAGTAGGGAGAAATTGAACTGTGTTCGAGGGATGAGGATGGTAACATTTCAACTCCTGAACACAATTCAGTTTGCGCTTCTTAACCCCTCCCAACGATTCAGAATTTGAGCTCAAAATTTAAGTCTAAGCTTTTGCAAGAATTTAATTAGATACAAAAAATAACGGTTAAAAATAGTTGTTGGTTACTGTAAAGTTTAAGGCGCGGTCTAACGGAATTTTTAGAAATTTATCTTTAAATTCTATTTTTAAGGAAATACTGACATAAAGAATAGTTTTAGCGAAAACTTCAAACAAATCGACCAATTTTTCCGTTTTTCATTATCGTTTGAAATTTGAACTTCCTCACTCCCAATGAACACAGTTCAGTTTGCGCTACTTTAACCACTCCCAACGATTCAGATTTTCAGCTCAAAATTTAAGTTTATGTCTAAGCTTCTAAAAAAATTTAATGAGATGCAAAAAATAACGGTAAAAAATAGTTGTACGTTACTCCAAAGGCTAAAGCGCCCTCTATCGGTAAGTTTAAAAAATTATCTTTATAATTTATTTTCAAGACAATACTGACTATATAAAGAATAGTTTTAGTGAAAACTGCAAATCAATTGACCAATATTTCTGTTTTTTATGATTATTTGAAATTTTGGACTCTAAACTTTAATGGTGGCTATCCCCTTCGGAAAACGTTTGGGACCCTTGGTTTCCCATTTAATATTGTTTGTCTTGATGTGTACTATCCCCCCTTTAAAGTTTTGCTCAAGTGTTTAGATACACCCTGTATACCCTTGGGAAAAAAATGAAGGTACTCGAAAATTAAATTGAATGTAATTAAGTCCATACAACCCGTGAAAAGAATGTAACATTGATGTTAAAAAATGTTGATATAAAATTGTTAAACTGGGTTTGTATCTTAGTTTTCTTAGTGAAATTAGTACTTATCTTTGAAATGTACTTCCCTCAACAGGCCGAGCCCGCAGGGATTTTTTTTTCATGTTAAACGTATTCCCCCCCCCTCTCTCTCTCTCTCTCTCTCTCTATATATATATATATATATATATATATATATATATATATATATATAGTATATATATACATATATTAATGATCGGAAGAAATTATAATAAATTAATGATATAATTAAAAATAGTTAAATGGTAAGGTGAGTATAAAATATAAGGTGAATGGATCATAATTTTACGGAAAATGTTATCAAAATTATAATAAAACAATTCTGCTGTTACCATAATAAGGACACCTGTTTGTTGTGGTAAGATAATATATCCGTCTTTTCCCGTCATTTTTGTGATAGGCCTCGTGATCCATACCCATAACTGCCAGCTCATTATTAGACGACACTCCCACAAATTCACATCCTTCTGGATTTATTGAGACCTTATAGTACTGGATGGACTGTAGGTGTGAACATATCGGCGGGATCAAACTTACTGAGCCTGAGGAAAAACACTGATTATATTAACTATGCTGAAAAAAAAAAAAAAAAAACATAACATGGCATTGAAAAAACATGGCAATTGACAAAATTTCACGTTTCTTTGCTGTATTCCCTTATGTAGAATAACACTTGCTTCTGGAAATATGATTACACATAAGTATTCAATCATGTGAGTCAGCCAGAGTTTTACCAAATCTCGTGAAATTTGGTAAAATATCATCAAATTTAAATAAAAAAATAATTATCGCAAATTATAAGGCGAATCCTATGAATTGTATATTTAAAATCCATATAAATTCATTATTAATATTTTGTTAATGTTGTTGGTCATATATAAATTGACCAAATAAAGTATTTTAGTAGACTAAATTGAAAATTTTGAGTAATAATATAAAGACTATAACAAATAGCAAAATAAGCAAATTTTTTCGTGATCACAACAATGCCTACACACAAAAGTTTAAAGGAACACAACACTTTTAATTGTTTTTGCATGAAAAATAAACTTTAATAGACCTTACTGACTTAGATTGTTTAAATTTAGAAATAATTGTCAAAAAAAGTTCATTTTTTGCGTTGCATGCAAAAGTTATGAGGCGATAAGAACTAGTTTGTGTACTGAAGGTATGAAGTTAGGTTGTGCCGGATGCTGTAAAATAGTTCTAATAGCTTAGCCATCACAATGACAAATCTAAACAAGTTTATTTTTCTTTTTTAAGGAAAAAAAAAAAAAAAACCGCTCGTAATAGTACAGGAGGTGACAACATAAAAATCTATATTATCAGGTACAAGAAAAGAAAAACATTTTATGCATGAACAGAAATAGGGGAATCTATTAACCCATGTCTGCTGGAAGGGAAATGTTGTCTATTAACTATACATACCAAACATTAATATCACTTCTGGTGTATTTTTAGAGGCTTATCCTAAGTTATGAAATACAAAAAAAAAAAAAAAAAAAAATAAATAAATAAAAAAAAAAATAAAATAAAATAAAATAAAATAAAAAATAAAATGTGGAAAATGTTGAATTCATTTAATATCATAATAATATCCTAGTCTGCCTTGTAGCAGCCGATGCCAAACACGCAGAGAAATTATTTTTATCGTAATTATTTGCATTGTTTATCTAAGTATCGAAAACAAGGATAATGTACATTTTAAAATCGAGTTTAAATGGTATTATTACCGATAATCGAGGTCTGCCAATGTTCAGTTGTAGCAAGACTTTCGGCAGACCAATTTATAAAGTGTGAATTAATATAAATTTATATCGATTTTATCGAAGAAAACTTTGTCATTTGGAAATTTTTGAGTCAATTTCTTAATAATTATGGATGATGTGGAATGCTTGAGAAACCTAAAGCTGACACATTTTGATAGGCATCCAGATGAATTTGAAAAAAAAATTCGCCTGAAGGGGGAGCCAAAATAGCGATTTTTGCGATATTTTTAATATTATACCATCGATAAGTGTATGTAATTATGCGTAGAATTGAACCAAATTTTTTGTGTATGTTTCTGGCTATGACAAGCATGTACTTCTTGAATTTGAAGGAATTCTGCTTAAAGGGGGTACTTTAATACCGATGTCTATGTCAATTTTTTTAATGTCATTTTGTACCATGGAAAAGTATATACATTCATACAAATAATTGATACCCATTTTTTGTGCATTTTTTTGGCTATGGCCAGCAGGTCTCATTCAATTTAGAAAAAAATCTGCGGGAAAGGGGCCCAGTAATAACGATTTTTTGCAAAAATTTTCTGATTTTTTTTAGTTCTATTGTATATTGTCTAGCGACGGGAACTCGCGTTCTGCTAAGTCGGCTATTCGTATGTAGCTGATGATAGCAGAATAACGGAAACTATTGATTTTAATAAATATCAAGATCTAGATTAACTAATTTTTATTTCGATTAATTGGTCGAAGCAGAAATTTAAGATGAAAATGTACGTTGGTATGACATTGAACTAATACTATTGAAATAGAAACATGTGTAACTACTTTTTGAAATATTGCGATGTAGAGATATAGAAGAAAGTTTTGTGATTGGCACATCCAATTAGTTTTAATTGATGCAGATGGCAAATTTCAACTATATCGTTGAAACATCATAGAGAATATTTGGTTCCCTCGTTCTAAGAGCACTTGAATACTGAAAAGCAGGGCTCGAAAAATAGCGTTCCCGGGAAACCCAGAAATCCTTTCTGGGAACGCATATTTTAACACTAAGGTTCCCTGCCGGGAACCGAACCTTTTGCCGTGTCCGCTAGCAATGCCGCGGACGCATTATAACGCGTAAATTCAGAAAAAAATCGGCAAAAAAAATAGCTCTCAAGCGGCCCTGGGGATGCATGATTTCGTCAAAATATTACGGGAAAAGCCCGAATTTCAACAAAAGAATCGCAGAAAAAACGCAAATTTCTTTAAAGGATCGCAAAAAAACGGCAAATTTCGTTAAGAAATCGCGTAAAAGCGGCACATTTCGTTAAAAAAATCATGGAAAACAATAAATTTTGTCAAAATATCGGGAAAAATGGCAAATTTCGTCTAAAAATATCTAAAAGACAACAGATTTCGTTGAAAAATCGCATGAAGCTTCGCAAATTTCATTAAAAAATCCCCAAAAAGGCAAATTTTCTAAAGATTTTCTTTTGAAAAGCAACAGGCTCCGTTAAAACATCGCGATAAAACGGCAAGTTTCCGTAAAACATCGCGATAAAACGGCAAGTTTCCTTAAAACATCGCGATAAAACGGCAAGTTTCCTTAAAACATCGAGATAAAATGGCAAGTTTCCTTAAAACATCGCGATAAAACGGCAAATTTCTTCAAAAAAACGGCAAATTTCGTCAAAAAAATCGGGAAAAACGACAAATTTCATTAATCATCATCATATACTTTTCATCTGGGAACCTATATTTTTCATGTAGGTTCTCAACTGCGAGCCTTAAATTTTCAGAATTTTCAAGCTCTGCTGAAAAGTGATACATCATTTGAAGTATTCGATGTAAATATATATACAATGGGTCCAAAAGTTAAGCATAATTCGTAAAATGCTCAAAACTTGGAGTAAATATTCATAAAATTATTCAAAATTCCTTGTGGAGATTAATTGGTTGAAGAAGCAACATTGGGTTTATGCAAAACTTTTCTGTCGATTACATCATGCGCGAAATACCTGCGCATGTCGAAACACTATAAAACCGGTTCACGCGGTGTAGGCAGTTCAGACGAATTTCGTAGAGCTGATATGCCAAGAAACATTGTTACGATCAAACAGGATTAATGATGGCACAAAGACGTCAATTGGACTTGTTTGCGAAAGGAAGACTTGTTGAAATGCTGAAATCCGGACGCATATTAGCAACCTTTACATTGATACGGACATGGGAAAGAATTCTGTGCTGTAATTGGCTGATCTGTTTTGTTGTTTCTTTAACGGGAATTTAAAGGGCATTGTCTTTTTCCTTTTTAACCGGAATTGAAAAGGCGTTTGTTTTATTGATACTTGTAGAAAAGTTGTTCTTCGGATCGGTGTGACAGATTAAAATTACGTCGTAGAAATAATTTAACAACATTTTTTATATCTTCTTATTTAAAATTTTAAAATTTTTATAGTTACATAGACATGTTACAATGTATTTATTATTCTAATGTTTAAGTAATGCATCACTTCATGCCAGAAACAATTTTATGCGAAAATTAGAAATAAAAAACATTTTCATTTTTTATCGTAAGTTTATTGCTCACAGATGTAACTGTCTAAAAAATGTTCATTAAGTATATTTTTGCACACATAAGCAATGGTTACACGAATCACAAAATATTATAGTCATACAAAAAAAGAACAGTTAAAATTACTTTATCTTAGAAGTAAACTTAATATTTCTTGAAGATAGCTGAATAAATGTATTTATGATTAAAATGTTTATTTTTGTTTAAAATTAGACATTATAATCACTGAACTAGCAAGCTTGTACTTGGAGATTGAAATGAAATTTGCACTTTGCAGCATTCAAGTATATCTCAAATGTATTTTTTTACATAGTATAAAATTGAATAAACTTAGTTTCGTAAAACAATAATTCCACATTGTTGCAAGCTACGTTATAAAAATACAGATAGAGAATTTTAAATGTTCATCTAACTAACGTTTGATTTCTGGAGATCATTCAATTTTGAGTAGGCGATATTACGATTTTTTAATTGGGCGATATTACGGTGAATAAAAATGAATAATTGTCCAAAAATTGGCGTTTTTTTTTCTTTGAAATTTCACATTTGTATAAATAAAAATTTTGTGATTAGAAGTCTATGGTATTGGACATCATAAAACCATGTTGGTTTGTTATTCTATCTCTCCTGCACTATGGCGAATAACGTGCTCATGACTCCTCCATAACATTATCATCCTCCACAATCATTGCTCCATAACATTAGCCAATCACAGAGCAGGATTTTTACCCATGTCTGTATCCATGTAAAGGTTGCTTATATGCAATCCGGACGATCACAAACCGAAGTGTTTCGAATTCTGAACGTGGATCAGTCTGTGATCTGAAGACTGTGGCAGAGGTTTCAAAGTACGGGAGATGTTACCCGACGACCAGTACCAGGTCGATCAAGAGTTACAACCCTTCGCCAAGACCGATATCTGGGAATAAGTGCGCGACGTCAGCAGGACAGCACTACCAGAGAACTGGATTCGGCGCTCACAGTTGCCACAGAAACATGAATTTCGAGACAAACTGTCTGGCCTCTATGCCAGACGGCGAGCAGTTTGCATTCCTCTCACGTCTGCGCATAAACGCGCTCGTTTAAACTGGAGTTTGAAACATCCACATTGAAGTGAGGGAGAGTGGGCCAATGTGATGTTCAGTGACGAGTTCCGATTTAGTCTGAGTAGTGATTCTCGTCGGGTAACGATATGGAAAGAACGTGGAACGCGTTTTGATCCAAGAAATACAATGGAAAGGCATCTTTTTCACAAAGGGGGAGTCATGGTATGAGCAGGCATCATGTTGGACAGCCGCACAGACCTCCATATCTTTGACACGGGGTCTGTGACTGGTAAACGATACAGAAACGAAGTTCTTGAGCCTTGTGTTTGCTTGTTTCGAGGTGCTGTCAGTCCTGACTTCATATTCATGGATGATAATGCGCCTTGTCACTGTGCGTTACTGGTTGACGACTTCCTTGAAACGGATAACATCCAGCGCATGTCGTGACCTGAGAAATCCGCGGTTTTAAATCCTATCGAGCATGTATGAGATATGCTCGGGAAACAATTTGCAGCCCTTTCGCACCCACCACGCTTCGTTCCAGAACTGAAAAAAGCTCTCAAAGAAGCTAGGAACTGTTTGAGCCCTAACTCATTCATAATCTCATAGCAGGTTTGGAAAATCGCTGTGCAGCGTTCCTGGCTGTCAGAAATGACCACACACCTTATTAAACTGCAGCATCACTATTTTATTTAATTTTTTCTTTCATTTTTCCTTTAAAATGTGAACCCTTACTATGCTCAGTTTTCTTTCAAACTACTACTTTGGATAATAAAAGTAAATATTATCGTTCTTTTGAATTGTTTCCTTACTTTATAACTTGTTTTACAATCGCATACCACGTTTCACCACATTCCGATTTACATTTCTTTCATTACTTACTTAATTACCAATTATGCTTAACTTTTGGACACCAGTGTATATTAAAAGGCAAGCCAGAAATTTGAAAAGAACGCTGTCACAGATTAACATTAGCTTGTGAATAATTCGAGTGACTGACGTAGTCTCTTAATTGCGTACACTTTCGAAGAAAAGAGATAGATGGATATGCAGTAAGCCATAAAGACAGATGAAGCGCGTATATGATGCGCGTATGAAACAAGAAAAATAGATTTATGCAAATGCGCTTTACACGTCGTTTGATTTGTCAGCTAAAAGTGAGTCTGTTTGTTAGAGTTTTTATTGTTACGAATTAACAATATCTCTAACCATGCAAGACCATGTTTTTCTCATTAAATGTTATTATGAATTGCGATAGCAATGAACGGCGTGCTTTGCAAAGGTATCGTCCAGGAAGAAGAATACACCGAGAACCATTGACACTGCAGGGTTTGAGTAAAATGATAGCTAAGTGAAAAGCCATGGATTTGTTTTCTGTTGCGGGGAAAAAAACCTGCTTCTGTGGAAACCGAGGAGGTTGTTTAATTCGCAGGTAAAGGATCAACAACGGAAAACACACACGGTAGTGCTTGATACGTGCTGTCGCACATCCGTCGAATGAACATTCCATGGAGTACGGTGTACAAAAATGCTGCAGTTCTACCCATACAAAATCAAACATGTTCAAGGAATTCAACGTAACGATCTTGCTGTAAGAGAATCTTTCATGTTGGAATTCCTTGCACAGCTGAAAGTGGACGAACATTGGCCATGGAACATTTTGTGGACAGAAGAGGCCGATTGTTACTTAAATGGCAATGTCAACAACTATAAATACAGGATTTGGGCCAAACAAATCTGTCATGCTGTGTATCCAGTTCCATTTGCATTCTCCTATAGTCTCCTAAAGTTTGGTGTTATAAGACAGCAAGTTTCATAATTGGACCATATTTCTTTGAAGAGCACTCGACAGCTGAATCTACTACATGCACTATGACTGCAGCTCACTTAGCGTCAATGTTAACACGTTTCGTCATCTTAAACTCCAGCAGCGTGACATTTTAGACTCCACGATTTTCATGTAGAACGGAACCCCACCACACATTAGTACATGTGTCATATAGTTAATTTAAGCAACATTTTACGAAAGAACGAATTATAGGCCGAAATTTTCCCACTTCTTGGCCAACACGGTCACCAGACCTCAATCCTTGTGACTTTCAGGTATGGAGTTATCTCAAAACCTCTGTGTATGGTAACAATCTAAACAGTTTGGCGGAATTGAAAAACATGACACGCCGACATGTCTGTAACATTCCTCCTGATATGCTAAGAGCAACCGTTAATGTATTAATACAATTCCATTTGCTTTCAGAAAATGGTGGATACCACATTGAATATGCATTGTAACATGTTTCAGAAACGATTAAACACATTTCAAACTGATGCATTCGTGTCTTATTTCGTTTAACAATGATGTGCTATTTCCCCAGTGGTGGTGAACATTTATATATATATATATATATTGGCTGGAAATAAATTCCTATGATCTTTTTTAAACTATTACCAAGTTTGATAACATTTAATCCAGTAGGTTTCCTTTTACAACCATTTCTAAGTGGAACTTTAATCATAATCACCCTGCATATTTCTATTTTTCTCTAGGCTTGTAATGATAGATTCATTTTTTTTAAGTTAATATTCCGGCCATATCGCTATTATCTATTCATTTATTATTATTTTCTGTTTATGATTTAAAAAAAAAACATTAATAATATCCGCATTTTTTTTTCAATTCCCCCCCCCCCCCCCAAAAAAAAAGTAAATGCTAAAAGAGATTTTTTCGCACCTGGTTTAAACTTATTACAAGTTCCGCTAAGCTCCTGTCAATTTCTGACAACTATTTTAAAAAGGCGGATGAATATATCTTAAATCTTACGGCTGATGTATCTATGATAGGGCCATATGAAGTCAAAATATATAAGACTATCAATTTTAAGAACAGCCTTAATTAACTACCTTTCTTCTTTTTGATCCAAAAGAGCTAAGCTTAAATTACACATTTGCACCTGACTACTCTTCTGCAGCTAACAGCAACAGCGTAATACCCTGTTCGCACTAGGATTGTTGAGTCACTTAACTTTAAGTCACTTAATTTTTTTGGAGCAGGATACCCGGAATTAGGCTTCACCTGTTAGCATTAACTAAACATTGTAAGTGACTTAACTTGGCAAAACTGATATCTGAGCATGCGTATAAGTTCCAAAACTTGTAACTGCAACTTTTAGCTTCTTTATTTTTTACACAGTAATTATCCTGCCTTATTTCAATTAAAAAACTAATTTTGTCTTGCTAGTAATATGTTTTGCTTCAAAAGAAATTACGGGAGGAAATAACAGATTCAACGTTGTCTTTGATTACAAAAAGCCCCCACGAGCACACGTGTTAGGCAACTGGGGAACAACTTGTAATAGTTTATAATTATTTGTAGGACTCAACTCCAGTAATTTAATAATCAGAATTAAATATTCTAAAATGCAGAAGTAATAATTAAATATTCAGAAGGCAGATTTCCACTCAAATCATAGTTAAGAGAGTATCAAAGGTTTAAGTGAGTTTCAGAAACTTGCTCGAGTGAGAATCTTGATTCCGGATACAACCGGTTCAAAAATTTCAAGTTAAGTGACTTAACTTTCTCAGTGCGAACAGAGTATTAAAGACCTATCGCATACCGATTCTTTAGTTCCGTTAATTTATTTGGTTAATACATAAGCAGGTTTTTAGTAAAAAGTTTAAAGATATCGAGGTGCGATCATAGAGATATGAGCCCAGCTTTAAAATGTTGTTTTAAACAAATAAGGATCATTTTTGGTTAAGGACGAGCCACATTTTTTATTGATGTGCAAAATAGCTCTTTGCAGATTTACATTATTTTTAAGGAATCACTTACCGTAGAAAATATCACCCTTCAGGAAAGATATAAAGATGTATGGAATGCAGCTTGTCTGTATGGCTCCACCATTTGGATAAAAGTCTGCGTGTCCCAGCTGTCGCGGATCTCCATCCGCATACGCTGAATAAAAAATGAAATGAAATGAAATACTTTTTGATAAATAATTCATTTTATTGATGATATTTACACATTTAAAGGTGAAAATGCGTGCAAGGTTCCCACGGTTCCTATAAACAGAGAAACTTAAAAGTAAGAACAATTCAAACTCTATTCATATTTTCCACCCGTGCACATTGCATAGCCTATAATTATGCAGGGTGTTTTAAAAGACCGGGGCGAAATTAAAATTTCATAAGAAACTCTATGGATATGAGGAACATGCAGTTTCATGGAAACATAAACATTTTGTGTAATAATAATAATAATAATAATAATAATAATAATAATAATAATAATAATAATAAGTTTAAAGTTTTGACAATAGAGGGCGCTGCCGAAGACAATGCCATGGAAGTGTCGCAAGCATATTAACCAGCCTACTCAAAATTGGGATTAAATTTGAACATTATGTGCACAATTTCACTTCGTGCACATTTTCAATGTGAAAAATATTAATAGTATGTCTTACTGTGATTACAAAGAGCACATGGTTCCTATTCAGTTCATTTGGAAATATGTGGTGAGGTAGTAGGGCTAAAATCAGCCATGCATTGAGAGATTCAGTGTCGTGCACATACTAGTACTTATAGCTATTATGCGACTTCGTTATGTTATCGTCTTAAGATAAAGCGTTTACTAATTAAACTGTGCTATACTAATCCAGAGATAATTGTAGAGATAATTGTTTCCAGAGAGTCAGTGGTATCGCGCAGCGGAAGTTTTGGTCGCAGAAAGGGACAAGAAAACAATCATTGTCATCGGTTAAATTGTTACGAATAAGGCAACAATTTTGTACAGCAGGTTCCGTACAAAATATGCAACGCTTGCTCATATATCTCAGCTACAATGATCGCAGTTTTGGAAGGTTGATAATGAAGGAGAGTCATCATCACATTGAACAGCTATTGCTCGTGTGTTTTTCTGAGTAACCACAGTTTGGAGAGATGGATACGTCTGTACAAATCTAAAATATTTCGCAACTGCCGATGGATTCTCCCGAAGCAGAAGCATTTACGTGGTGAATCTTTTCTGGAGATAGAGAATGATGAGGCTTGGCCATTTAGCATTTTAAGGATGAGATAAATTAAGTGCATTTTGCTCTGGAACAAATTTTCAAAAAACGCTGCATTTGGTTTATTTTTAAAAATCATGAGTACGTTGAAGCATCTTTAGAACCAGAAAAAATTACGGTCTGATGTGGATTTACTGCATCATTTACGACAGGGCTGTCCAACCTTTTAGTGAGCAGGGGCGCACCTCAGGTATTGGCATTAAACGAAGGGCGCCATTAACTACCTGACTGAAAACATCCGGCAATATTATCGCACAGTCTTAGTATACACACACATCTCAACATAATGTAAAAGAATTTTAAAGCAATAAGGAAAAGACCCTTATAATCCTGGAGCTACGTGTATTCAAATTATGCATTTTCTATGAGAGACCTAATCTAAAAATGTTTGTAAGGTAAGGTGCCAGAAACTTTAATCGCGAATATAATAAGAATAAGAAGACGATAAATAAACATGGAAATGAGAGATACTGCTTGGTTTCTTTTAAGGTATTAAAACAAGCTTTGACTTATTTTGAAGGCTTGAATTTAGTTTTATAAGATGTAAAAAAACAAATCAGACATGATAGTGACAAATCCGTATTGGAAATTTCATAGAGATAGTCTGAAAGAGCTTTCATAAATGAAAATTGTGAAATTTTCTAAGCAAATTGGAAAAAAAGAACTTAAAATTAAAAAAAAATCAAGAGGAAAAATTAAACCCCATTTAATATTCGTATAAAACAGCCAATGGCTCAATAATGTGACAATAGTGGAAAGAAAGAAGCTAAACATTCATGAAAACCTTCAGAGGAGCGGAAGGGGGAAGGGGAGACGAAAAACGTTTCTTTCTCTGTTACTCCTTAAGTATTGAAAAGAGGCATTTTTAATTCTAATCAAATTTAATAATCATAATTACACTTTATACAAAAAACTGCAAATCGTGAAAATATGCATGATTAAATTTTCAAAATATGCTTTTGGCTTTTAATGTCTTTTCACAGATTTTGAAAATATCTCTGATGCAAACAAATTATTTTAAACAAAGAAGTCTCTATACTGTAATTTTACTTCTAAAAATTTTAATAATAGGATTCCTTCAAAAGGGCGCCAAAAAAATCATCAAAGGGCGCCATGGCGCCCGCGGGCGCCGCGTTGGACAGCCCTGATTTACGATTTAACTGTTGGAGGGTATCAATATATAATATAAAATATATCCCACCCCTTGAGGGGGGTGGGATAAACCCTCAAAGAGCTAAAAGAGAACAGTAACCTAATTCAAACAATATTCTCACCAGAAACTTTTAACGAAATTTGATATTTTTAACTTTGGCGACAAAATGTTGAAAAAAAAATCCTTTTCCTTGTTTTAAAGTAACTATTTTCGATTATTTTGGTGAGAATTCAATGTTACAGAGGCATTATTGCTTGCCCCCCAAGGAGCTAAAACGCATTATTACACAGACTTAAAAATCTTGCATGATAACAGGCGAACGATCTTATGACCCTGATTAAGGTCCCACTGATTAAGATCCCCTATACGTCATTTTGACGTCACAAGAAACCGGGATATAAATCCAGTGCTTGAGCATTTCACTTTTCACGAAACCCTGATTAACGTCCCACTGATATACATCCCGCTATCAGACCGGGACCTAAATCCAGTCACAGAGAATTTTACTTTCGTCGAGACCCTGATTAAGGTCCCACTGATTAAGATCCCACTGATTAAGATCCCGCTATACGTCATTTTGCTGACGTGAGAGTAGATGGGACTTAAATCAGGGGGACTTAAATCCAGTGCTAAAGCATTTTACTTTCGACGAAATCCTGATTAACATCCCTATGATATATATCCCGGTACGCCATTTTGATGACGTCACAGTAGATTGAAACTTAAATCAGTGCTAGGAACACATTTGTTTTTTCGCAAGAATTCCTAATTTACGACCTCATGATATATGCTCCCATATGATCCCATTATTTCAAAACAAATGGGATTCATGTAGGATAGGTCACTAAATGTCTGTATTATAACATATTATTATTAATATTATTAAGTATTACTATTATTATTGTTTACTATTACTATTATTATTATTTTATTTTCTCTACCTCGTGGTTTTAATCTGGAATATATTTCTCATGTCATCATTGATGATTTATTAGGATAATATTGAAAAAACTTTCTTTCTATTAATTACATACTTTAAAATCAGCTTGGAAAATGTATAATTTTTAAAATACACCAGCTTCTCGCGCTTTTATAACGATGTTATAGAATATAGACAATATTTATCATTTTTTATTTAACACTGTACTTTAAAATTTTACACTTAAAGACCAGGCACATATAGCACTAACTTCTTTCGGTCAGGCGTTGCTATTTTTGATCTTTCGTATCGGCGCTTTGATGTATAAATTGCTATTTCAGTGCACTGAATCTGAACTTCAAGAGAGAAATCGAACTCGAAATCAGTTGACAGCTTTACGACTGAAGATGGGGGAGATAAACTTTCCCTTCCTTTATCAATTCGGTAGAGTCAGTCCCTCAAAAATCATTTAAAGATGTTTCAAAACTACCAAGCTTTTGTTCCACTCGGAAACAAAGAAAGATTTATTGCTCTTTTAGTGTAATAAAAAATAGTGCTGTTTCCTCGCAGCCTTATATTTTATACTATGATTAATTTTTAGATATTTTCAAGAAAAGATATAACTTTTGCATAAAATACAGTAGACTCTCGTTAATTCGAAATCGGATAATTCGAATCTTCGCTTAATTCGAACTAAACATGAAGTCCCGAAATTTTCAATGGCAAAATAACGTTAAACATTTTCATTAATTCGAATTCATTTTATCTTGACTTCGTTTAATTCGAACTAACGAGAATTCCGATTTTTCATTCTTCCTTTCTTTTTCACGAATTTCAGACCATTTGAATAACTTTCTTTCCTATGCATTTGACATCCACTTTCTTAGTGCCTCGTCTGTCCATCAATGACGCTTAAAAATTTTCTTCCATTGTGCTTGTTTCTAATCACTTAATTGGTTTATGTATTGATACATTCTAATTTAATATTAAGTCATATTCTGATAATAACAGACGAAATAAGTTAAAAAAAAACTCTATAACATTAATTCCTTTGTAAAAGGACCATATTAAGCATGTTTTCATTTCATACTTTCCATAATTCGAACTCCCGATAAATCGAACATTTCTTGTTGTCCCGACGAGTTCGAACTAACGAGAGCCGATTGTATATTTTTTTTTCTGAATTATCGTGCATATTTTCATGTTATTATTATTTTTTAATTTTTAAATTGTTTCTTTGGTACTTTTTTAGTGTAGAGGTCTTGACGAAATAAAAAAAAAAAACTTGTCAAAAAAAAAAAAAAAAAAAAAAAAAAGAAAAAAGAAAAAAAAAAAACGAAATTTGGCATCATATTTTTCTTGAATCTTGTTCTCTTTTATTAGAAATTTGTTTTATAAAAAAAAATCACATCCTTATATCCTTATATCTGTATTATAAAGGCCAAACGTTTCTGTGCGTAACGCATACGTCATTTTGCGCATGGCAACACTTTCAAATTTTGAATGAATTTCGGTATTGCAATTTTTCTACTAAAAGTTTTTAAACTTCTTAATGTCGCACATTTTCAATTTTTACACCATCGTGTAGAAAAAAAATGTACTTTTAAGTGAAATTTGTTTGAAAGCTGTATCTTAATTTGTTTTTGAAATATCAATTTTTTTGTATCTTTTAATAACTCCTTTCTAATTGTGGCAACAGGAGTACTCCATTTCTATTTAAAGCAAAGGTAAAAAGGGAAAAAATTGAGTGCTGTATCTTTATGTTGCCATTTTCTCATTAAAAGGGAAAAAATAGAAATTTAAATATCTTCTGTTATAAATCCCGGTGAATTTTGACTTCTTTACACAATTTGATTTACACGTAAAAGAATATCAACAGTTTAATATCTATCAAAACTGCATATATTTCAAGCGTTCCAACTCCTATGGAAGAGGTGTCCGCAAGATTAAAGGCGGGGCCAAGGTATACGCTACCTAGCGGCAGGGGTGCATAACCAGAGGATTATTAAGTAGATTGCAGTTTCTTTTGTGTGAATGGCAACAAAACTTTTTTGTTTCAATTAAATGTTACTTTAAAATATTACTTAGAATAAGTTTTAGGTTTGAAATATTGTAAATAAATATAGAATAAATAAGTGTAGTACGATTAAATATTAACATAAAATATACTAAGATGAAATATCCTTTAACTATGCGATACAAATATCGCTGATTAAAATATGTTCGATTTTAATTATGTTTTTAATATAATGAAAGATGACTCATATATAATTTAGTAAGTAGATTATATAAATGCAGAATTTTGAAGTAGTGTCACATTTTACTAAAACTTGATGAGCTAAGTTATACAAAATTGTATACACCTTAGTATTTCCTATGATAATATAATGTTTAGCAATGTTTAGAAATGTATAGAATTTAATACTAAATAAAATATTTAACTTTAGCTCCATTTTTAATTATCAATTGCAGACGATAAAAATCCAATGTTTTCTTTGTCGTATAGACTTTTATTATTTAACTTGCAAACATTTCATTCTTTTAATTTAAAAACCTATTTCATTATACGTATATTCGGAATAATTTTAAATGTATGTATTAAATGTTGTTTAGTTAAACAAAGAACTATTGTTAATTTATTTGTTTAAATGTTTAACGTTCTAGACAATAATTTTCTTAAAATCGTAGATTACACACTCTCTCTTTCTCTCTTTTGTTTCTTTTTTTTTAAACAGACAAGGCTATTTCGAGACTTCATATTAAAAATTCAATCACAAATTTCAAGCTATTCTCTCAATCATGACAGATTAATCAAGTCTACGAGGTATATTGCAAAATATTTTTGTTACAGTTTGTATCGATAAAATCATGTACATTTAAAAAAAATAGTCCCAATATCATTTTAATTTCGGGAGAAAAAGTACTAATTAGTAATCATAAGTACCAATATACCCAAATATTGACTTTTACCCTAAAATTAAAATAACAATGCGACTTTTTTTAAATACATATATTTTTAATAAAAAAAAAATCTGAATATTTAAAAAAAAGTCGCATTGTCATTTTAATTTTAGAGTAAAAGTCAGTATTTTTCGTAGCATTATAGGGTACTTATGAGTACTAATTAGTGCTTTTTCTCCCGAAATTAAAATGATATTGTGACTATTTTTTTTAAATGTACATGATTTTATCGATACAAACTGTAACAGAAATATTTTGCAATATATCTCGTAGACTTGATTAATCTGTCATGATTGAGTGAAAATTCAGAAAATATGCGCAAGAGATGCGGAGATAATAAACATCTGCGCATATATGACGTCAAACCCGCGCATTCATTTGCACCCCTGCCACCAGCTGGCGCAGCTTGTTAACTTACGACAGATTCCAGCATTAAGTTAATACGCTCTAGCAGCTCTGATATCTATTTCAGCTAATAGCACCGAGACTTCAAGTTTTGAATCAAAATTATCAAATTAAAATGCCAATTTTTTTTTAAACGTGAATACAGATGTGAAATGTACATTTGTAAATTTTGATATGGTGAAAATGATGCCGGGCTTAGATTACGCTGAAAAAAAAAAAAAAAAAAAAAAAAAAATCTGTGATTGAGTCAAAGTTGAATAAATTTTGCTTTTATCATTTTGGAATACCAGCATTAGAACCTTAATTAATAACATGTCTTTATTATTTTTTACTGCTTACATATACGATTAAAGTTTAATTTTAACAATTTCTACAACTGGGTGAATTTCACATGAACTGCCAGTTTGATGTCCTGATGTTTAAATCTAAATTTCATATTAATAAATTTATTTTTTGATATTCTAAAATCAGGTAGTAGCACATCTTTTTATGCTTAATTCAATGCATTCATTAGATTTTTTCAGAGTTGTGAAATAGTGATCTTTTTTTGGTACTTTAATTAGCAAGTAATGGGAATTTTCTTGTCCTGAATAAAAAACTCGCAAAATTTCAATCTTTTTTTATGCTTCCAAACATTTTAAAATTTTTATATATGGATTAAAAGTAAAATATCCTGTGTTAATTAAACAAATAGACAGTTTATATATTTAAAATTAGTATCTAAGAGTTAAAAATTTAAATGTATTTTGTGTCCGCATATGCAGAACATGAGTGTTACTTTAGGGAAGTTAATAATATTTGTTTTCAAAATATTTGCATATTGCAGTTGGGCGCGGTAGTGAGAAAACGATGTTGTTTCTTCTTTACAGTGCGCTTATTTAGAACGCGATAATTTTGTTTTATAATTGCTATTTATCAGAATGTTCATTTCAACATGGTGAGTATTTTTATTTTCTTACAGGAGTGTTACCCATTTATTTACTATTATTTTTTAACGTATAAAAATGTTAAGTTAGGGAATGCTGTATTTTTTGTTCAGGAATCGATAGGCCCAACTAAAATTTCAATAAAACAATTTGAATTTATTTTAGTGAAGAATTCCTTAATAAATGTCATGAGTGTTACCGTACATGAGTGTTACCTTACATGAGTGTTACTTGGAAAAAGTAACACTCGTGAGAAAAGAAGTTAAGTAATTCTAAAACTATAAACCATGTGTAAGATTTAAGTTATTATTATAATAGACTCATGATTCAGGGATATATTTTGTCATATTATATATATTTATAATTATTTAAAAATTGTAACAGGATTTTCATGTCTGCACACCTGTTTTGTAAGTGCTATTTAAGGTTCAAATTTTTAATTCTTAGTAAATAATTTTTAAAGGACTATCTATTTTACACAAATCATAGTTTAAACTTTAAAAAATCTTTTTATATATATATTGTTACAAAAAAGCTGTTTGCTGCAAGATGAGTTGTGTCGCTTGTCATGATATTGTTACCACTTTTCATGAACGTTACTATAACTAAGAATCAGAATTTTATTAATGCATTTGTTACTTCACTTAAATTAATTGTTTTGTCTATTAGAACTTTCTAATTCTTTATTATAACTGCAATGAAAATAATTAATTTTTTAATTAAATTTGTTTTTAATCAGAAGTTATACCCTTTATTAAAGAAGCAAAGTAACACTCATGGCATAAACAACTATTAAAATGCTTTAAATTTATGAAATAAATAAATACTAATACATTTTTGATTTATTAATACGTATGTAAGAGCCTTAAGCAATTTTTTAATTAATTATTGATACAAAAAAATCAGAATGTTTTATAGAGGTCACACTTATGAGAAAAATAGTGACTGGGGAAGACATTTCTTGAAATTTCTGAAATATAAATAAAAAAACTCGCAAATAATCTACTGCTTAGAATGTTGTAAACTATAAGCAACTCATACCTGAGTAAATTTTTATATTTAAACCAAATTATTATTTCAAATTTTGTTTCACCTAATACGGCAATACATTTGAAAACCACCCAACTGCGTTTTATAGAAATAGTATTTTGTTAGTTTGACGATAAATATCGTTTAAGAGTTAGACGTACCAATATAAAATGCATTTTTTACTATAATTAATTTTGTAGGTTTATTATAATTTAATGAAACAGTTCCTTCTTAAACATTTTCTTTCGTCAAAATTTGACGAGTTCTACCTTGTATATTATAAATGTGATAGTGTGTCCGAAAGTTGGAATGAAATTGGCTTCAAAACGGATGGATTAATTACTTTGAAGCTTTGCTTATAGATAAATTATAGCCCGGAAATGAACATAGGCTATGTTTTATTCATTTTATTCAAATATTTTCCTTAATAATTCAAAATTTCATTATTTTTCATACAGAATCAATAAGCATTTTTTTGGTAAAATTTAACCATTTTCCTTTCTTGTTTTCAACGAAATAGAAATTTGGAATGATAATTTCTCAGCGTCAGTAAATTTTCAACTGAGCAATTTCCGTGCAAAAAAAAAAAAAAAAAAAAAAAAAAATGAAAATTAAAAAAATTAAAAGAAAGTATGTATGACGTCATATTTTAAAAAGAAATAAAGAGAATAATTTTTGTTATATATTAAACATGTATATTTGTTTCATTAACAAGAATTTTTCTGTCAAAAATGGCGGCATAATTAGAAATAAAAAAATGAATGAAAAGGAATAACATTATTAATGAAATATTTCACATGGAAAAATGTGACGTCATTGTTGAAATAAAAGAGGTACCTTATAGTAGTCGTTAAAAATACAAGAGGCATGAATATCAGTAGCTAATGGAGCTAGATAAATAATGACGTCAGATTTAAAATGAATGAGCAAATTTTATACTTATACTAATTAATAAGTTATAAGTTACATACAAATGAAAATTTTTATTCAAAACTCATAATTATTAAAAGAAGATTTTTTTTTTTTTTGGAAAAAGGCGGAAAATATAAATACTAATCAATATATTTTTCACTCTATTTTTTAACACTTTCCAAGAAAGTTGAAAAGTTATTATGCCTTCGGTTTGTCTATCCATCTTGCCGCTTTCTAACTTTAGCAAATTTCATAGCAATCCGAGTAGCCATGAAATTTTTGGACTTTAATAACATTTACCTTAACACGGATACCTATTGAAAATGATGTTTCTACCATGATTAGTTTGTTTAGAGAGATTGTCAAAAATTTCTTTACATTACGGCATTATGTGGAAAAATCATTTCAATTGAATTTTAACGATATGACACCCTGTGAACAATATTACACCCTGTTCAAATTTATATGCATCAACAAAGTGCACTAAAATATTCATTCACCTGTGAACGATATTACACCCTGTTCAAATTTATATGCATCAACAAAGTGCACTAAAATATTCATTTTGTAAAGTATGCAGTGAAAAGGACAATAGGAAATGATATTTTCAATGAAATATTTCACTTGGAAAAATATGACGTCATTGTTGAAATAAAACAGGTACTTTATAATTCTAGTGGCTCTACTTTATAGCAGTCGTTAAAAATACTAGGGACTATTGGAGGAATTAGAGGAATTTCAGGAACTATTGGAGCTCGATAAATAATGACGTCACATTTAAAATGAATGAGAAATATTTTGTAGTACTTATGCTAATTAATAAGTTATAAATTATATACTAATGAAAATTTTCTTTCAAAATTCATAATTATTAGTGGTACACATTTTTGGTGTGGGAAAGGAGAATAAAAACTGATTAATTTACTTACCCATCATACGTAGTATAGGGTAAGTTTTGCAATCTTTTTGAAAATCGAAGTAATTTTTTTTAGCGGATTTACACGTTTCAGACACTAGAGATTCCTAAAAACATATTTTTACAAAAAAAATTTGCCGTTCCTCCGTCCGTCTGCCTGTGTGTCAGTAAGAGCTCTATCTCCCGAACAAATTGAGATAGAGACTTGAAATTTTGTATGTACTTAGTATGTAAGAATGGGACGAAGCCTATTGAATATCAGTAACCTCCATTATCCGGAACTATTTTTTTCGGACTCTCGAAAAATTCTTTCTGATGGAAGGTATATAAAAATTTTCGATTTTTTTTATTTTAAGGAATGGATGTAAAAGACGATAAAATAACACAAATTTTGCATTAACAACAAATTCAATCGGATTATTAGTTAATGAGATATTTCTAATCTTGTTTTCCAAAGTCTTTATTTTTCATGACCCTTTATTTCATTCAAATTTTAATTGAAAAATATATTTTAATTGGAAATGAGACGCTTAATCCGACGCAGTAAACTGTTAGTTAATATGGCTATTATTTTTGGAATTATAAGGATGTTTCTTTTATGCAATTCGGTACTACTTGAGTAGTTTGGCGTTTCATTTAATTTATCGAAATGGGTTCATCAGCAATTCATGACGACAGCATTACTATCATAGGCGTAGAATTGTATGGGCCCATGGGGCTCGGGCCCCTCCAATAATTTTTTCAAATGGGCTGTATTTTTTGGCGTCAATCAATTCAGAAAAATTCACAATTTTTGGAATTTATAATAATTTATAGAATTTTTCTGAGTATATTTTTTTTCAGAGAAAATTTTCTTTCCCTAAATTCGTTGTTAATTTTTATTCTTTATAAACGGCTGAAACAACACAAGAAAACTTTTGCCATAGAGTATGGGCTGGGCACTCTTCGTCTCCCAGGAATTTTTTTTTTCCTTTCTTTCTTCTTTGGACAGTGAGCATAGTTTCTAGGAAAAGTACCTTTTTCTAAATCTGACGTCCTGCATAGGGGGCAATAAATTAACACGTCGTTACGTTAAAAACGTAGACGACGAGTCCAACACGATCAAATTACAAAACCATAGATAAGATGCTTGCCTTTTCCCATACATACAAAGAATGGGCCTTCCGATCTTATAAAGGTCCTAATGTAGGAGCTTCAAAGATCATGAGAGGCGTGGGGAAATACAGAGGTGTTTTTTTTTTTTTTTTCCAGTGGATGATGTGTTTTGTGATTGATTGTGTTGATGTAATTCAGTGCATGTGTGATGTGATCAATGTTTTGCTTTGGTCTGAAGTAGAATGCGGATGGGAATTTTTTTCTTTTTACTGATGTTAGGCATAAAGTATAAAATTTGTATATAAATGCAAACTGCAGATGGAGAAACAACTATTAAAGTTATCTAAAGATACTCAGAAGTTTCTTGCAATAATGGATGATTCCCAAGGAACAAGTAGTTCCAATAAATAGTAAGTATTCAAATGTTCCTACTTTTTATTTTAGAGAATTTATTTTTACGTTATTTTAAGTTATCTGATTAAAAGTCTGAACAGACCTGGGCCGGGCCCGAAATTCGAATTAAGGCCAGTTTCCTCTCATTGACCGCAACCTGGTAAAGTCAGGGCCTCCACCCCCCCCCCCCCCCACACACACACACTCATCTCCTAAGCCTGAACATTTTTTAAAATTCTATTAATCTGAAATTTGATTAATTATTATCCTTTCGATGTTCACATTAGAAATCTGCCCAGCCTCGCAGGTCGATTTCCATTACTGACATTCGGGCCAGGCCGGGTCTAGTCATTAATCTTTTTATGCCGAACTGGATTCGGGCCTTATTTTTTCCCTGGAGTATCGGGCCGGGTCTAACTTATTTTTTATAACTACTAAACTAAATGTTGCACATTTAATATTTTTATACCGTTGCGTTGGAAAAAAAAAATGCACTTTTAAATGAAATTTGTCTGAAATCTTTGTCACTATTAGTTTTCAAATTATTATTTTAAAGTTTTTATTACTTTTTTGTCATAGTGCCATCAGAAGTATTCAGTTTTCGCACACTAAATATGGACTAATCAAAAAACGGATAAAATAAAATAAATTGCGGAATTCAACACAAAAAAAAAAAAAAAAAAAGATTCAGATACTTTAGATTTCTCAGTTCTCTACTGAGGACAACAACTATTTTCCAAATAGTTAAAAGGATTCCCATTTTTTTTGCGGTAAAACATTACCAGTTGTGTTATTTCCGAGATTTCCTGCACTAAAAATGGCAACACGGGATTTTTAGTATCTGAAAATTTTGAAATTTCATAGAATTCAAAATATCCTGATTAGATAATTTTTTGTCAAAGAACAGGATTTATTTTAATATCCTTCTTTGACTCTGGAAAAAAATATTTCTTGGAAATACAAATTAAAGGATGAGAGTGGCGTGCTATATATATATGTGTGTGTGTCATTTTGAAAAAAAAATGCCTTATCTAAAATCTATTCACAATTTGTATACTTTTGTGATTAGAAGAAATATGCTTCTAGCATCAGTGGTACAGGAGTTTCTATTATATCTATTTTAAATTATCCGGTATATAGGGTAGATGTGTCAGTAATGGACCACCTTCCAGTAATGGGCCACCAGACAATTTTTAGTTTATAAAAAAATAATAAATAATAGTTAAGCTTTTATTATTTTTTTCTGAACTCCACCTTGCATGCTTTATAAACTGGATTAATTTTTTACACTTTTCATGAAAACAATTAGGAACTAGAAAATAAAGTTTCACGGTTTCGCTGTTTTTCTTTAAAAATCTTAATGAACATGATAAGAACTGACTTTACTTACTTAGTTTTATGGTAAACGGAAAAAAAGTGTCCGGAAAAAAGTTATCGGAAAAAAAAGTGACATAAACTACAAAAGCGGAAAAAAAGTGACAAGGAAAAAAGTTACCGGAAAAAAATTGACAAGGAATTGATTTTGCGGATTTATTATTGATTTGGGGGGTTCATTAGTTAAGTATGAAAGGGGTTTGGGGGGAGCCTATTAATTTAGGTTAATAGGTTTTTCATGCTGAATTAACTGTTTTGGTTCAATTTTTGGATATACGTTGATACTGAAAAGACGCTTGCCTGATTAGTTTTGGAAGGGACGATTCCACCCCCCCCCCATCCGCCCTAAATTAGATAAATGGATTTTTATGCATAATTATCTAATATTTGTCAAATTTGCATATAGGTTCTTTTTGATAAGGCTTATATATATTATATAAAGCCTGAAGAGTTTTGGGAGTTTAATGGTTTAGTATAGAGGGGGAACGGGGGATAAACTCTCTTAAATTAAATTAATAGCTTTTTACGCAGAATTATCCAATTTGCTTGAAATTTTGGACATAGGTTCATTATGATAATACGCATATCTGATTAGTTATGGCATTCTTTTGCTGATTATAAAGGGGGGATGGGCAATCATCATTTTTCAAACTAGATAAATCGGTTTTTTATGCGCACTTATCCGATATATTTCAAATTTTGGATATAGATTCTTTCTCATAAAGCTAATCCCTGAATAGTTTTACGGGTTTATTGGCTATGTATAGAGGGGGAACGGGGGATAACACTGCTTAAATTAAATAAATGGCTTTTTACGTAGAATTACCCGATTTGATTCAAATTTTGGATGTAGATTCATTATAATAAAGCTTACCCCTGATTAGTTATAGGGTTCTTTTGCTAACTAAAAAGGGGTAGCGGGCGATTGAACCCCCTCCTTAATTTTTTTTTTTTTTCACAACTATCCGGCGTATTTGAAATTTTGGATATACAATTGGTTCTTTCTGTTAAGGGTGTATTTCGATTCAAACTGCTTATTTTCCGATTTATTTTTAAATACATTTTTGATGTCATATGCATCAAACTTGCAAATTGTCGTATTTAGAAAGTACAGAAGGTGCCGTGATTGTCAATTCTTTGATAAAAGCAGAAAGTATTGCAAAAAAGCAATCAAAAACGGCAATTTGAACCGATTTTTCCGAAGCGGGCGATCGGTGAACGAAAAAAAAAAAGGTTATACTGAGAAAATAATTGCTTAAAAATAAAATTCTAATGAATTGACCGTAAAAAGACATCACACGGCACCTCGTATGTCCCTTCAAAAATCACCTCAGCAAGTTTCATGTTTCTACTTTTAAAAATGTGTCTGAAATTGTATCGGAAAATTTCGAGCTGGTGAAGGTGGGAAAGCGTTTTTTCGAATACACCCTTAAAGTGAATCCCTGAATGGTTTTAAGGGTTTAATAGTTAAATTAAAAGTATAGAGGGGGGAAATGGGGATAACCCACAACTAATCAGGGATTCGCCTTATCATAATGAATCTACATCCAAAATTTGAAGCAAATCCGATAATTTTGAGTAAAAAGAAATTTATTTAATTTAAGAGGGGTTTTACTCTATTACCCTTCTATAATTAGACATCAAACCCTTAAAACTATTCAGAGATTCACATTAATGGAAAAATCTACATTTAAAATTTGAAATTCATCGAATAATTTTCCATAAAGTCGATTTATCTAATTTAATGCGAGATAATTGCCCGTCCCCTCCTTTATTATTAAGCAAAAGTACCCCATAACTATTCAGAGATACGTCTTATCATAATGAAACTATGTCCAAAATTCCAAACAAATCGGATAATTCTGTGTAAAAAGCTATTAATTTAATTTAAGGGTGTTCTCAAATGCTCCGCTCAACAAGCGCAAAACGTTTTGTCACATTTACAAATTCATTTTTTAAAAGAAAGATATAAAATGGGAATGCCTGACTATGGAAGCGATTTCGAATCGAACTTATTTTTCCATTTTATCATAATTAAATTAACTATCCAGTTCTGAAGTATTTCGATGACGTAATCACCCGTTTTTCTCCAGCTTTTCGACCGGTTTTTCTGCTTTTGTCGGGAAATGTGCTCAAAAGTGTCAACTTTGACGGCTTGTTATGAAAAATCTATTGTGTTTTTAAAAAACAGAAAATTGAGTGCAATTAGACAATTTCTGAATAATAACACCTGCTATTTTCACGTATTTCCGAACAAAAATAAATTAAAGCATGTGTCACAAAATTACCCCTTTTGATTTAAGAACACCCTTAAGAGAGGTTATTCCCCCTTTCCTTCCTCTATGCTTAACCACTAAACTCCCCAGCGCCGTGCGATAAGGGGGGCGAAGTGGGCGGTCGCCCCGCGCGCGGAAATTTAGGGGGCACAAATTTATACTACGAAAATTATTTTTAGCCTGTCACAAGAAAAAGTTCTGGGTGGGGGGCGCCAAATTCAGACTTTGCCCCGGGCGCAGTTTTAACTTCGCACGCCCCTTAAACTCCTAAATCTCTTCAGGCATTATGTACTATATAAAGATTTATCAGAAAGAACCTATATCTACAATTTGACACACGTTGGATAATTCTGCACAAAAACCCATTTATCTAATTTAGGGCGGATGGGGGGGGGGGGGGTAATCGTCCCTTCCCAAAACTAATCAGATAAGCGTCTTTTCAGTATGATCATGATCGTACATCCAAAAATTGAACCAAAACAGTTAATTCAGCTAAAAAAAAAAAATCATTTACCTAAATTATGAGCCTCTCCCCGATCCCCCTTTCATACTTAACCAATGAATCCCTAAAATGAATAATAAATTCCCAAAATCAATTCCTTGTCACTTTTTTTCCTTGTCACTTTTTTCCGTGTCACCTTTTTTCCTCTTTTGTAGTTTATGTCATTTTTTTCCGATAACTTTTTTCCGGTCACTTTTTTCCTAGATTCTAGTTTTATATCTTTTTAATTTTTTCGTAAAAATTGAATGTTTTTGTTTGGTTAGCAATATAAAACATCGAATTTAATATTTCAATGGCCATTTACAAAATTTTATTTATTTTTAAGATTTTGGGAGGGGTGGTTCATTACTTTAACGCTTAATTTGTGATTTTCTACTAATGGACCACCTAAGTAACCAATACTAAACGTGTAATTTCAGTAGAGATAAAATATTTTGATTTAACTGAAAAGCTAAATAATCAAATTTAATCCTTAAATTTTATCTACTAGAATTCATTAAGGCAATTTCTTTATAAATAGTTGTTTTTAAAAAGGCATCCAAAACTGGTACAAAAAACAAGCACAACATTTGACAAAACCTAGATGTGCCGTTACAAAAGAAGTTGTTTTAAGTTGGTTCAGAAATGTAGAATCATATTTGAAAGAGGATATTACTGATATCTTCTTCCAAGTTCTACATAAGAGAGAATTTTCAATGCAGTTAAAAAACTGGTTTTCTTTTGTGCTCTTAAAACAGGGAAAATTTTCGGACCAAAATCAGTTAAAGATGTGTATTATAACAAAAAAGGACATATCACTGTTATGGGATGTTTTTCAGCAAATAGTGAGATTGATCCATTGAAGATAATATATCCATATAAGTATCTCTAAGAGAAATTGTGGAATCAATCTGTCCCAAATTGATGGGCTGTATGATTATCTGAAAATGGTTGGATAGTGCAAGAACATTTATCATTTTAAATGCATTCTAAAATTCTGTATTGAATAGTTTGGACTATTGGAAAGTGGTGATAAAATTGAAGATTTTTTATTTATATTTCATATTTGCACAGCACATCATTTAGATAATGATATGAATGAAGATTGGAGACTATTTTTATTACTTTATTTTATCTAAACTTGATTTCAGTAAAACACTGTCTTTCTCTTATAAATCCTTTAAATTTAAATATTTTGTTTTAAGTCTTTACAATATAAATCCTTTAATGTAATAAACTTTTAATAATATCATTAAAATTTTGTTTTATATCCACATTATAAATACTTGATTATAATAAATTCATAACTTAAATTTAAATATTTTGTTTTATGTTTTATCATGATAAATCCTTTAATGTAAAGAATTTCTAACTTAAGTTATAATATTTTGTTTTATTAGTCTGTTTTCATTATGTTCTGAAGCAAAATACAATTGAATAAACAATTATCTGTTATTTTTTGTAGGGTGGCCCATTACTGGAACGTAGGGTGTCCATTACTGGAACATAGGCGGTCCATTAGTGGGCTTTTGGGTGTTTAGACGCATTTCTATTATTTAAAATTAAATTTTTATTTCTATTGGGAAATGTAACTATGGGATTAGTTAAATATTGTTTAAAGCTTAATACAATATGAAAAAAATTGGAATTTAATAATTATAACTATTAATAAAATATTACTTTTTAAAGAAATTCCTTAAGGGGGTCCATTACTGGCACTCTACCCTAAATATTTTATTTCACCTTCTAATTTTTCACTATTCAGATTGTTTTGTAGCTAGTCATGGTTAACAATGTTTTAGGGTTGTACAGAATATTTTATGAGCACGTGTGTGTTCCTTAAGGCTACCATTCCGTTTGGCGAACTAATGTTAAATCTGTGGGATTATTTATTTTATTTATTTATTTTTAAATATTTCATTTGCATTTCGACATTTTTAAATATTTTTTTCATTGGATAGCTGAGATCGGTGTCTATATTCAGCTTTTTTTTTTTTTTTTTTACTTTTCCAATTTTGCCTGCGGATTTTTTTTTCTTTTTTTTTTCTTTAATGAAGTTACTTACATTTTCGGAACCGGTGTTTCGAAAGGGAAAATCTGATCATTAAAAAACTGCAATAAAGTATAGGGATCGACTACAGCTATCCAATTCAATACAAATATATACATGTGTGTGTGTGTGTGTAGAGATACCAAAATACAAATGAAATATTTGAAACGAATCTTCCCATAGATTTAAAGTAGACGGCTTAAGGCTACACGAGACTAGCCTTAAAGAGTTCAAATATCTTACTGAAAATAACATATGATTTATTATTATTATTATTATTATTATTATTATTATTATTTTTTATTTATTTATTTTTTTTTTTTTGTGGGACTTTTCAGAGAAACAGATACTTCCATTCACCTCACGTATCATATATAACTATCAAAACTCAGTTTTCACCCATCAGAAAGTACATCTTTGACGCTGAAAAACTGCATTTAAATTTTCTTCCTTAAATTTTAAGAATTAGATAAAATGCTATTGACTTTAGATTTAATGCTGTACCATAAAATCTATAAATTCTATGGCCTTAAAAAAATTACATTATTATGGCATCGAATGTCCACAGAATCAGCTGAAAATTTAAAAGCTTATTCCTTATATATTTTTACATTCTTTAACTCAGAGGTTTCTTGTAATTGGTTGTAATTATAATTTTATGATTTTTGAATGTTAAAAATCTTTACCATTTTCATGGAAACTTATCTAGAAGTGCATTTTCCTTGCGATTGTTGCAGAAACCTACCACGAATGTTTTTCTTAAAAATTAGTGGTGTACAAAAAACGGACCAATACGAATCCTGAAACTAATTTAAAAACTTTAAACTTTTTAAACTACTTTAACTTTATTTATATTCCAAACACACAAACGCACGCATATTTATTTTTTACGCATAAAAAAGTGACGCAGCCATAGGATTTCTTCTCAGAAAAAAAAGGGGGTGTCCAGAATTTTTCTTCATGTCATATATATATAATGAAACCTACTAAGACGGAATTTGAAGACGAAAAATTCCGCTTGACGGGTTTTTATCTTAATAGATGTAATTGCACGGTACTTTTTTCAACGGAACTATGGCATTTTTCCGATTAAGGTAGGTTCCGATATCACAGATTTTGCTGCATTTACATACAATCTTTATATATTTGTTATATGTACATTAAAACCAAAATGCCAAAATGGAGTCTATCTATAACAAATTCTTGTCTTAAATGGAAAATTTTTGTGCTCCGACGAAAGGATTACCATACAATCAAACCTGCTAAAGTCTGCAGAAGCCTGTCACACACATTTTTTCGGCCCTTTACACTTGATTTTCACACGTTTTACTGCATAAATATTTAACCTGTTTGAACGGAAATAGTCCTAAAAAAATCCTAATAGTCATAATAAAAGAATCCTGCTTCAATCGGCAACATATAATAATTATAACGAAATTAATACCTTAAAAATTTACCTGCTAAGGTGGAAACCTCTCTAAAACGGAAATTTTCTTGATTCCTTGCAATTTCATCTTAGAAATCATTACTATTTTTGTATCCATCATGAAATAATTAGTTTCTAGTTTCAAGGGGGGGGGGGGGGCGGATCCCTCCCTCTCTCTCCGCCGCTGACTGAGCCCCTCCAATAATTTTGAAAACTCTACGCCTATGATTACTATGTGTTTTAAAAATATGTAAAGATACTCTTAAACTTTGTTTTGCAATTGCAACGCATTTTGTAAATAGTTTAGACATATTTTATTTTCATATATTTATCGCATATCCATGATGGGTAAGTATTATGGTGGCCCCTAACGACTAGTTTTCTTTAAAATTAAAAAGAATATAATTTCAATTCGTATAGATCAGCGCTGTACCAGATATTTGGCACCCTTTTGAATGTTTCCTACTGCTAATATTTTTTTTTAAATAAAATTCTATTTAAAAATGCTTTATTTTAAATCCTTGATATTTGCTTGAGATATATTTTTGAAAACTATGAAAGTAAATTACAGTCATCAAAAATGAAAATGTGTTTTATTAATTTAACCATATGTTATTGCGTGTCTTCACTAATTTACAGTTATTCTTTATGCAAAATGCTATGGAAAGTAGGCGATGGAAATTAGTAAAAGTTGAAATAAATTAATATGGCTAAGATGTGAAAAGTAGAAAAAAAAAGCGCATCCCTTTCCCCTCCTTCATGCAAGAATGTTAAACTTTTTTTTTTTTTTTTTTTTTTTGTTACTACACTATATAGTGTCATTTTATCACTCAGACTTTTAAAATTTTAGGCATTTTTCAGAAATTGTTTTAAAAAATCAATAAAATCGTACGAAATGGCTTCCATCAATAAAAATTCTTTCAAGACGTTTCTCCGAAACCATCCATGGATTGGTCACTGACATCCTTTCTGTTTTTGTGCTTTTTAGCTCACAGACTATCATAGCCTGAGAGCTTATGCACCCGTACTGACTTATTATATGGTTCAGATAAGAAAATTACTGGTGAAAAAAAATATAGTATATTATTATTATGTTATATTAATTTATTACTTCAGAGGATTATTATATATTATGTTACATATATTATAATAAAAAAAGATGGTATATATATATATATATATATATATATATATATATATATATATATATATATATATATATATATATATATATATATATATATATTAAATATATATATATATTATTATTTAAATATATTCTGTCCAGTGATATATGATGGCATGTCTACGTTTTCACTTGGTCAATACAGAAATGTATATAATGGATGTTATGAGTTGCTTGGATTAGTATTAAAGAGTACTGTAGGCTGGAGTCAGGTATGTCTTTTTTGCTTTATATCTATAATGAGATAAGAAATAAATTGCATGCCATAGTTAAATATTTGAAGATTACAACGGTTTGTTGATGTGAAGTGATTTTCTTATGTGGTTAATGTCTGTTGGTTGGTTATTATGAAGTTGTTTGGATTAAAAAGTATGACTATATTTTAATTTATTTGGCTGATATTTTAATAATGTTCAGTTTCGAATTTATTTTATAGTTTTGATATTTAATGATAGTTTATTCTGATGTATATTGGTTTTGAGAAGTTTATGTATTTTTCAATACTTTTATGGCTTTAGCTGAGTGTTTGGTTTATATGTATATTGTTTTATTAATATTCAATTATAAAAAAATTTTGCACATTAATATGAATAGTAAAAAATACAATATTAACGGTACCGGCAAGATATGGAATTATAAATTCCGTAGTGCTCGGTCGGCTCCAGAATCCATGGTGGGGAGCGGATCGTTAGAAAGTGACCATGGTGGAAAAGAGTTTACAGAGTTTAGAGTTATGAGGAGTATGTCTAATAGTGGCGATTGTGTTAAAAGTGGCATAGATTGGAAATATGTTGGATTACGGAATGATTGTGGTTTGACTAAAGATAGTTGTGCTTATGGAAATACGGAAATTATAAGATATCGGACTAGATATATTTATAATAATTCAATGAATAGCCTTGGGCAATTTAAACATAGTTATAGTGAAAAAAATTACAAAAATAGTAATAACACTGAGAAAAGATATAAAACAAGATGGTTTTATAGAAGGGACTTTAAAAAAAGTCAATTAGATAATGGTATACAGTTAGTTAAATGTAGTGACAAACGTTGTAAAGTTTGTACTTGTGCAGAGATAAAACATAAAGATGAGAGGACAGAGGGACAATGTCTTAAATTTTGTAAAGTTTATAATTGTATTTATAGATTAAGATGTAACGTTTGTAATCAATTATATATTGGACAAACATCTACTCCTTTAAACAGAAGGTTCAATAATCATAAATCGGACATTAGAAAACTTATCATCAAAAGTGAGGATCAAGAAATAGAAATAAAACATTTTTCAGAGCATGGTATTGAAAATATACGGATATCTATCATGTATATTATTCCAAATGAAATGGAAAGAAAATTGTGTGAGAATGAAATGATGAAAAATTATGGTACGGTATATCCTTACGGGTTAAATGTTAAGTTTAATAATAGTAATGTAGTTAAAAATTTAAAAACTGAAAATATAGATGATTCTATTTATGCAAAAATAAATCATGATTTGAGGAATGAAATATTGAATGATAATTGTAATAGTTCTTTTGGTGTAATTACTTGGAATAATAAAAATATTAATAATTGTAAAGATATACTGAACGCAATAATTAATTATAATGGTTTAAGAAGAATTAATGTACTTAAGTGTTTAGTTTTTAACATTAAAAAGAAATTAATTCCCGAAACACTATGGGCATTGCATGACAGAGTAGGATGTAGTAACATAGATTTAGCTTTAGATTTATTGAGGTATAGAATTAAAAAACAGAATTTGCAATTTTACTGTAATTTAAACAATAGCAATAAGGGTTCAGTAGATAAGATATATTTTGTGTTGGATTATGTTGGAAATTGTCAAAATAAACTAAATTATAATAAAATATTAAATAAATATTATGATCTATTACCTGTGGGCAAGCTTAAAATAATTAAGGCTTTTAAATATGATAAACCTTTGGGGCGTAAAATTTTTAACTATAACAGTTTTGCAAAAAATCTTGAGAAAAGTACCGGAGAATGCATTTGTAACTGTAATGATAGTGATTACATAAATTATATAGATAATGATTTTGGACACGTTATAACTGGAAATTTGGAGATAGTAGGGGATGTGGAGTTGAGGAAGTTAATGGAGTATGGAACAAAATATAGAGTGAAACGCATAATACCTAAAAGTGAAGTAATTAAGCGCTTTAACTTAAATTTAGATATTTTTATACAAAAACTAATGTATAGGTATAGTTTACCATGTAGTGTTTTTCAAGAGTGGAAATACCATATACTAAAGGATTTAAAAATGGAATACATTAGAGATTGTGACGGCATGTCACGCGAAAATTATATAAAAATTACAAAATCAATTAAGAATCTCCAGGATAAATTTATAATTACATATGTAGACAAAGCCAACACAAATTACGCATTGATATGTAAAAAACTTTATAGTACGCTTTTAAATGAGTGCTATAACAATAAATTTCATTATCAACTTTTGAATACAAAAATCACTGTTGTGGAGAATAGAATCAAAGCACTTTATAAAAAAGTAAAGTTAAAACAAAAAAGTCTAAATTTCCCTTATCTTATATTAGTTCCTAAATTTCATAAAAAGCCAATTAAATTCAGAAGCATAACTTGTGGTTTCGGATCTTACATTGAGGTAGTTAGTAAAAAATTAAAGGAGATTTTAACAGGTGTGTTTCACAAAGTGATTGGTAGGGAATCAACATTTATTATAAAAAATAGCTACATCCTATTGGATAAGCTGAAAAATATAAAAAACATTACAGGTCTGTATGCATATGACTTCGCAGACCTATACAATAATATAGATTTAACGGATTTAAAAGAGAAAATTGTGGAATTTTATGTTACTGAGTGTAAATCAGAAACTGATATCGATTTATTTTTGAATTTATTTAAATTTGTTGTAGAAGAAAATTACCTTTACGACGGTAAAAAAACATTTAGACAAATTCGTGGCATTCCAATGGGGGGGAGTTGTAGTTCTATTATAGCTGACATATACCTATATTTATATGAACGTAACAATAACTTAAATAAAAATATTTTGTGTTATAGATACATTGATGATGTTTTAATAGTTAAATTAAATAACGATAATATAATTTTAGATTTCTTATATTACCCTACAACATTGAAATTAGAGCCCTCCTCACTGGATTGCAGAAATATTGATTTTTTGGATGTAAACTTAATTTTAGAGCGTAAAAAATTGGTTACAAAGATATTTGATAAACGGAACACTTATAGTTTCCGAACTTTAAAGTTAATGAATTTCAATTCATGTGTACATGTCTCGGTAAAAAGAAATATTTTCAGAAATGGTTTAATTCGTATTGATAGGTTGAGTTCAGAAATTGGAGATGCGATTAATGACATTGTGGAGTGGTACAGACTGGGTTCTGAACAAGATTACCCTCGGAACTTTATGAAAAATATTATGAATGATTTTGTTAGGGGCAGTAGTCGTCGAAATGAACTGAAATCATTATTGAATGGATTTGATAGTTCGACAATTTTAATGTTTTAGTTTAAAGGTCATTTGAAGGTTATTGCTGGTCGATAGTTTATTTTTAGTATGAATGCTTTTAGCTAAAATTCATTTATGGTTGTGACGGGCATGGGGAATGTTGCATGCATAAAATCAGATTTAACCCAGCAGTGCATGTCATAAGCCATGCCGCCCGTCTCCATGTTTGTTAATTTTCGAGTTTCTTGTTTAAGTTATTTATGAGTTGTTATTTGTTGGATCAGTTTATAATTTATGGATTAGTTATTGTTCACGTAGTGGTTTTTCAAGTTTGTTTAGCGGTGTAGATGTTCGTGAGTTTTTGCTTTTAAGAATATTTTTATATTTTATATTTTATATATTTCTTTAGTTGGTTAAATATGGTGTGCGATTTGAGTTTAATATATCAGTCTTATTTAAATATATATATATATATATATATTTATATATATATACATATTATATACATAAACATGCTCAAATATTCGCATATGAGAGAATGTTTCTTTACAATGGCATATTCAGGGGTGGGCTGATGGGGCTGCAACCCCGTGGAAAATTTGTACATAATATAAAATTTAATTAGATAATGCCCGTCAAGATTTGACGGTAAATTACTTGAATGTTTCATCAGAAAAATTCTTGAATTTTGAATTAGTTGCTTTTAAATTTGTCTATTCAAATTGTGATGAATTACTGTATTACATAAGTGATTTCTATATATATATATATATATATATATATATATATATATATATATATATATATATTTTAAGACGATAGATGATCTAATCTATTCGATGAGGTAAAACACTTTTAAGCTTATAATTTACAACAAATTATGTTTATCAGAAATTTAACTAAATATACTGCGGAAAGTATTTATTTTTGCTTACTACAGCCTATTTTCTTTCTGCCCCCCCCCCCCTCAAGTAACAATATTTACTCGACCATTCAAACTGCCATGATTTTTATTTTTATCTGTCTCATTCTCTAAAATCCTAAATTTGAAATTTGATGCAACTAACTATTTATAATTTTTTTATTACTTGGATTTTCTTATACATTTTTATACATCTTTTCAAATATTAAATCATGGGTATCAATGTAATTTATTTTATAGCTGTTATACTAATGTTTTTCTTTCTTTCTTTCTTTCTTTTTTTTTTTTTCTAATGAATGACAAACTTTTCTTTCTTACAGACATTTATATTCTTGATAATGGTTGAAAAAAAGGAACGAAAATTGTAGATCAGGTCAATTTATGTAATTGATAATTGCATGTAAAATATTTTAGGTTAAGTATTTTAAATATAAAATATTATTTTTCCAAGATATTGTTCAATGTTAAATATTGTTCAGTTATAAAGCATTCAAATAATAATAATAATAAAAATCCTAAAACTTTTCTTACTAATAAAATATGTTACTATAGAAATAAATTATCGACGAAAATTCCACACAAAGGCTTGTTATGAAAGATCTATTATGTTTTTTTTTAAAAAAACAGAAAATTGAGTGCAATGAACAGTTTCTCAGTAACAACACCTGCTATTTTTCATGCATTTCCGAATAAAAATAAATTAAATCATATGTCACAAAGTTGCCCTTTTTGATTTATGAACAGCCTTAAACCCTTAGAAATATTCCCGGATTCGCTTTATGATAAAGAACGTACATCAAAAATATGAAATACATCGGATAAATGTGCATTAAAAACAATTTAGCTAATTTAAGGGGGGGGATCATCCCCCTTTTTAATTAACAAAAGAACCCCATAGACACGCCTTATCATAATGAACCGATAATCCAAAATTTGAAGAAACTCCGATAATTCTGCATAAAAAGCAATTTATTAAATTTAAAGGGGGTTATATTCTATTCCCCTTCTATACTTAGTCATTAAACCCTTAAAACTATTCAGGGATTCACCTATGTTTAAAATTTCAAATGCATCGAATTACTCTGCATAAAAATGATTTATATAATTTGAGGCGAGATAATTGCCCGCCCGTCCTTTATTAAAAAGCAAAAGAACCACATGACTAATCAGAGATATGCCTTATCATAATGAACTTGTGTCGAAAATTCCAAGCAAATCGGATAATTCTGCGTAAAAAGCTATTAATTTAATTTAAGAGAGGTTGTTCCCCCGTTCCCCCTCTTTACTTAAGCATTAACCTCCCGAATCTATTTAAGCATCATAAGCCTTATATAATATAATATATAAGCCTTATCATAAAGAACCAATATCCAAAATTTGACACACGTTGGATAATTCTGCTTAAAAACCCATTTATCTAATTTAGGGCGGATGGAAGGAGGGGAGTAATCGTTCCTTCCCAAAACTGATCAGGCAAGCGTAATTTTCAGTATGAACATACATCCAAAAACTGAACTAAAACAGTTAATTTAGCATGATCCTCCAGATCCCCTTTTTACACTTAACCAATGAATTCTCAAAATCAATAATAAGTCCCCAAAATGTATTGCTTGTCACTTTTTTTCCGGTAACTTTTTTTCCTTGTCACTTTTCTTCCGGTAACTTTTTTCCGTGTCACTTTTTTTCCGCTTTTGTAGTTTAACCTCCTCAGTCCTAAGACCAACTTTGAGTCTTACATTTTAAAAATTTCTTGTTAAATGGATTTTAAATACTCTGAACAAAAAAAAAAAAAAAAAAAAAAGGAAAAATGCTGAAAAATTTTTTATTGTTTTTTTTAATTAGAAAATTAGTGTCTGCTACAGGCGACATCCGGTCATAATGATGTACGATATGTTAAATACGAAGTATAAATTTATGTATACATTTATATTTATTTTACGATCGAATAGCATTTTTATGTTATAGTACACATTTATAATAATTCAGAACATATTTTTAAGATTAAATAGTTAATTCATTGTATAGAAACATTATTTATAATAGTTTGAAAATTAAATTGTAATTATCTAATCTTTTAGAAATAACTGAAACTTAAATTAATATATATATATATAATTATTGCAGATACTTTCCTAAATATCAGTAAGAATTTCTAAATCATTTTTTTAATATTATTTTTCGTGAAATAATTTGAAACATTGTGTCAGTCTTCTTGCAGACAAAAAAAAAAAAAAAAAAAAAAAAAAAAACTTTACATGCAGTTTATCGAATCCTTGCAGAATTGGATTTACAACCAGGCATCCTATATCTTTTCTTTTTGTGGGTGGTTTGGATATCTTAGGAAGATGTGAAACCTATCTTTTTCGCAAAGGAGTGGATGACAAGGAAATTCTTTGGTTATATCTGTTTTTCTGTGGTGATGATGGCTCACTAGGAATATACTCTGAGCCACTGCATTCGTCTACACTGTAAAAAAAAGGGTCGATCTACTAAAATAACTTTAGTAATCCTTGTAATTACTAAAAAATGTTTAGTAATCTTAGTCGGTTACTAGAAAATCTGTAAGAATTACTAGAAAAAAGTTAGCAACGAATAGAGTTAATAGTTTTATATTTTTAATAGCTATTACTAAAACTCACTTGGCGTGGCCTCGATAGCATAGTGGTTATAGTAACGGACTCCAGGTTAAATGGTCCCGGGTTCTATACTGGACAGCGCCAAGTACGCCCCGAATGTATGTAGTGTAAGTACTCTATAATAAAGGGATTATGAATTTTCTGTTGGAGCTGGTCGCAATGTTTGGTGCTGCCATCTATTGCGTTTTTGCCGAAAATCTATCGCTTCAGATGTCTGGATGCAGCTCGAAGGAAGCTCCTGCCCTTTGGACGCACGTAATTGTTATTAAAAATAATTTTGGAACTATTACTAAAATTTGCTTGGTGGCTCATACTAAAAAATTTTAAGTTAGTTATACAAAATATTCTTTTGTCCAGTTTACAAAAGAAATGCTTGTTTCACTTGCAAAAAAAAAGTTTGTAATGGTTACTAAAAAATTCTGTGGAATACAAATTTACTAAAAAAATTTTAGTAACCTCTTGAATTTTTTTTTACAGTGTATGCCATAGAAAAGATATTCTTGTAGATGAATTCTAAATGCAAGATAATCTAATATTTCTTTCTTTGATCTATTGAGCAACGTTTGGTGACCTCTATATTCTATCCAACTGGCAGCTATGGCAAAATAAAAATAAAAATTCATAATGACTCTTATGGTCCATTTTTTTGTCCTCGCATGCATTCTATAATAGCTTAAATATCAGTCAAAGAAATCAACACGTCTCATAAATTCATTATACTTTTTTATAATGGATGGACGATTCACTGGCGCATATTCTTTATCCTTTTCGACCATCGCTTACATATATCTTCAGGATGTTTACCGTCAGCTGATGAGGCAAGTATAACTGGTTTGTTATCAAATCATTTCAAGATACAAATTTGTCCATCATTACGAATTTTTTGGTCTACTGAACCCCGTCCAAGCTTTTTCATATCAGAGTCAAATTTAAATTTACATTTGGGGGTATGTTACTCTTTCGTAGAGTACCTGTTCCCTGACATTCAGCTTTATATAATATATAATAAATGTCTAATATAAGAATTGATGTAAAATATCTGTCCATATACAAGGTACAGCTTGGAAGTAAATTCTCTGTAAGTTTAAGCACTAATTTTTCACTAGTATCTAAATATATTCCATCATTCTCATTTATATCCGTATTTATTTTGTCTCCTGTACATTGATACATAAAAATGTCTTATGGGAGACCATCTGAATCTGTGGATAAAAAACCTTCAATACACAGGGATTTGATTTTCCTTTGATGAATCGTCTTCCTTGTGCATGGTTATAAAAAGGAATAATTTGATCATCTATAGCTACGGCTGGGAATTTTTTATTCAACAGACATCCTGATACAACAGTTTGGAGAATAGATTATTTGGCTTTCCCAAATTTATCTTCAGACTTTTCTTCATCGGTCACTGTGAGATCATCTCTTTGTTTTAAATTGTCTCTGATTGAAAAGTAAGTATCACTCGACATGTTATCTTGAAAGCGGGTGTCTTTCGAACATTACATCCGTATTCTAGGATATTTCAGGTAGGTCATTATAATTGAAAAAGAAAAAAAAATTATCTCAGATTCTGTAAGTAAAAGGCTTTTTGGAGTCTCTACTGTTTTCAGTTAAGTATTTTTTACTGTTTTACATAAAAGCTATAAAAAAATTTTAAACTCTACATTCTCTAAGTTTTTTTTTTTTTAATAATGAATTTTAAAACATATTCAATTTACCTCAAAATAATTTTAAAAAATCCACATTTAATTTAAAACTGATCTCACATTGAAAAATTAAGAAAATAATTAGCTCGCATGATTGAAATTATAATATACTGTTTGAAATAATAATATATCTATTTTCGCAAAGATGAGATTATGTTGTGACACCTGGTCTACTTTGCATATTTCATATTAAAGTTTCCGAAGACAATTGTTAGGTTAAGTGGCATTCTGTACTGGGAGTTATTACTGCTGTTTGCTTTCCTACCACACAGAACAGAGCGGGAGATTCAAAATACCCAAACTAGACCACATGTGTCACAACGTTACCTCATCTGTCACAAAGTAATCCCATCTTACGGTAAGAAAATATTTTTAAAAATACTGAATTTAAATTCAGAAAAAATAGTTCTACCAACAACTTCAGAAAATGCAGTTTTACTTGAGCATGACCGGATGTCTCCTACAGGCGACACTAAAATGACCTTGCTTTTTTTAACGCTTAGAGCAGTTAAAGCTTAACAGAAATGGTATCATTAAAAAGAACAATCTTTATATTATAAAATCTTAGGCTGAATAAATTTTAGCAAAATTATTATTAATAGATAAAAGAGATTAACTGTACGCAAGTGATTATTTTTCCTTCGTTTTGGCGATGCCATTTTTGCATACCGCTAATTGAACGAAAAAATTTATTTTGGTAACAAAAAAGCATTTTGCAATATACTGTCATCTATTAACAATAATTGGAACCAGTTTTTAAAAATCTTGGATGAAAATTTTGAATGTGATAAAAGTTTTAATAAGGTCTGTTTAGTGTCGCCTCCAGGCGACATCAGGACTGAAGAGGTTATGTCACTTTTTTTCCGATAACTTTTTTTCCGGTCACTTTTTTTCCTAGATTCGCTTTAGACGCCTTTTTCTGTGTAAAATGTGCTTTATGATGATTAAAATGCATTATAAATGTTTATTAATTTTAAAATAGTTAAAAGCTTACACTTGCCATTTATCAGTTGAAAATCTGAGATTTTTGCGTGGTATCCAACAAAGCTATCCCATTTCTTTGTTTTGAAACGATACGATTGGATGTTAGGATCGCTTGACAGCCCGATACACCCACTGTGCAGTAAAATCTTCCTTGAGTGCATTGGAAGGGTAAACAGTTCATTCAGTGGAGAATAGCTAATGAATGTTGTTAAAATAGAGAGGCGATGCAGCAGTCCAGAGTCCATTCAGGGAATCCTTTCGGGGGGTAGATGTTTGCTTTCCCCATTCGACAGAAGGAATGTCCGGTAGAGCGGGTAGTTTCTGGGAAATATGTTGATAATTATGTACTGTATGTTGGATATATGTTGTAAAATAAAAATGTTAGTTGAATGCAACTGAATGCAAATAATAAATAAAAACAAACTTTCCTTATTTTTTAATTTAATGATTGAAACCAATTTTGTCAGAAAACATTATGACATATCTTAAGTTTTTCTTATAATTATTAATTACAATTCATTTTGATTGGATTTATTTAAAACTGTTTTATTTATTTATTTTTATTTATTTGTGAAAAAAGTAATATGCTAAATCATTTGTTGTAATTGTCACTTTAATTTAGGCCAAATGTTTATCATTTAAAACAGGATTTTTATTCATTCAACTCCACAATATTACATTTCAAAAAATGTAGTACAAAACATTTAAAAAATATATGTTAGAAAATTTTAATGTACTAACTATGTTGCGTGTCTTCATTAATTTGTAATAATAATATTTTTTTATTACTAGCTTATATTGGTAATTAAAAAATGAATCGTTTAAAAACCTGCCCACCCACCTAAGCAAATTTTATATGCATGATTTAAAAGTAGACCTTATTTCCAATCCTTTGGTACCAATAACTTTCTTCTACGATAATTTATTGAAGCGTAAGTAGGTGTGTTTACTTTTTGTTTTCATTTCCCATGACTGTATACTATTCTTTTCACCCAAACCATGAAATTTTCAGCTTATACAGTTTTTCACTATGCACACATCCTTCTTTAACTTATTTTAGTATTTAATATTACATAATAATTTAATTGTAAAGTACCTCCTCAAAATGCACGTAAAATATAACAGTTTATAAAAATGTTAGCTCTTCATTGAGCCTTCAAATCAAATTCATATCATTTGCCCTGGTTTAAAAAAAAAAAAAAAAAAAAAAAAAAAAAAAAAAAAAAAAAAAAAAACCGCAGTAATACAGAACTGAAGGATATTCAAGTGATTTGGGATCGAATATATTTTTCTTTTTTCTAATCTTGAATCATAAGTAATTGTTGCATCATAACGATGAATCTCATGCATTTGAGACTAAATATAAATTCAAAAATAAATTCTAAGAAATCGGCACTTTTCGAATTTGAACAACCGTAATAAAAAATAGTTTTACTTGTAGCTTATCTGGCTAAAATTCGTTATTACAGAAGTATTTTTTATTAAAATCCAGGCATTCAGAATGCGAATGAAGATTCAATCTGATAAATAAATGCCAAATAACTTTTTATTACTAATCAGAGTGTAAACAGTGCTTTTAGTGATGTTTCCAAAGCAATATTGAACATCACAAATATATTGCAATTTACAATAATTATTATTAACCAATTTTCATAATACAACATGAATTTTTTTTAGCTTAAACTTTCACAACGGGATAGGAAATCTTTAAACAGTTTAAAGATTTCAAAGTTTTATTTTTAATTATTATTGAATTTTAATTTTACCAAAAATCTTATAGTATCCTATCTTATATATAAATATTTTCCATAATTTAGCAAATGCAAAATCTGTTTTCGTCTTTTTTTAATCATTATTAAAATATGTGTCTAAAATATTTAATGAAATCATATGAGTATATTCAAATTGATTTTGCGCAATGTTAATAGCTCAGTAATATAGTTCAGCACAATAGCTTTAAATCGAAATCACAACTTTTCAGATTACTACGTATCCTTTGACTTCTCTGCTTTAAAGAAATGATTTGGAAAAAATTGTCCGTTTATAAAATAAATTACATGTTTGGAATAAAATTCTAAATAATGCAACGTCATCACGAGGTAGAGAAAATAAAATAATAATAATAATAATAGTAATACTTAATAATAATAATAATAATGATAATATGTACAGACATTTAGTGACCTATCCTACATGAATCCCATTTGTTTTGAAATAATGGGATCATATGGGAGCATATATCATGAGGTCATAAATTAGGAATTCTTGCGAAAAAACAAATGTGTTCCTAGCACTGATTTAAGTTTCAATCTCCTGTGACGTCATCAAAATGGCGTACCGGGGTATATATCATAGGAATGTTAATCAGGATTTCGTCGAAAGTAAAATGCTTTAGCACTGGATTTAAGTCCCCCTGATTTAAGTCCCATCTACTCTCACGTCAGCAAAATGACGTATAGCGGGATCTTAATCAGTGGGACCTTAATCAGGGTCTCGACGAAAGTAAAATTCTCTGTGACTGGATTTAGGTCCCGGTCTAATAGCGGGATGTATATCAGTGGGACGTTAATCAGGGTTTCGTGAAAAGTGAAATGCTCAAGCACTGGATTTATATCCCGGTTTCTTGTGACGTCAAAATGACGTACCGGGACCTTAATCAGTGGGACCTTAATCAGCGCCCCCTTTATGTAAGTTAAGTCTTCTTTTAAAACACTCGATATGAATGGATAGTTTTTGCTTTCAAGTGCAATAAAATACATTGCTTTCAAAATGCGATAAATGTCATAAAATTATTATCTTATTCATTTCGTTTTGCAGAATTTTAAAGTAATTATATTTAACGAAAAAAAAAAAAAAAAAAAAAAAAACTGAGACTACTCACGAAAGCAGGGACCGATATTAGTATGAATGACATCCACAATTTTTGCATCTCTGTAAGTAACTCTTTGATCTGCAGGCTCGTCCCTAAAAGGGGAAACTGCAGGATCGAGAGCTGAAATGCGTTAACATTAATTAGTAAAAGAGTAGTATACATTAAATTTATAAAATCAATATACAAATAGAAAAAATTCTAATATTTCTAAATGTATTATATGAACTTTAAAATGTTCAGGCTTTACATAAAAGGCGATTAAACAATCAACTATAGATGTTAAAAGTTAATTTTATTTTCATTTTTTTCATAAATAATAATTTAATATAAATAAATAATAAATAATAATTTAAATATTAATTTAAATAAAATAAAAATAAATAAATAAATACATAAAATGAAAATAAAATTAACTTTTAACATCTGTAGTTGATTATTTAATAGCCTTTTAAGTAAGCCTGGACATTTTAAAGTTCATATTATACATTTTATGTTAAAAGCAAGGCGCAAATTTCATTCCGTCATATATTTTATATTTATATTTATCTCTAAATGATTTATTTTTTCACTGGATAGCTGAGATCGATCTGTATGCAGGCCGAGTTTTACTTTTTTGATTTTGATTGCAGATATTTTTATGAAGATACTTTCACTTTCGAAACCGGTTCCTAGAATTGAAGCATACCCATTGAAAAAATCTGAAAAAAAAAATCGAAAAAGTAAAAAACGGCTAGCATGTAGATTGATCTCGGCTATCCAAAAAAAAAAAAAAGAAAAAAAAATTGTTTACAAATATTGAAATGGAACCAAAATACAGTAAAACCTCCATAACGGACACTCCCGAATAACGGACACCTCTATTTAACGGACAGTTTTCAAATCCCCACTCCCAAAACTTAATTTTTTGCATGTTGAATCTCTGAATAACGGACATTCCGAATAGCGGACAGTAATTTTGGCAAAAAAGAATAAAAAATTATCTTTTAACAAGGAAAAAAAAATAAAAATCCTCTAAATTTATCGGGGCAATGTGTACACAAATTTTGTGATCACAGATAAATATGAAGATGAGCTGGAGAAAATCCCCTCTCCCCCTACATTTATCTGTGATCACAACCCCCCCCCCCCCACCCTCCCTCGGATAATTTGAGATTGTATGCTTTTAAGAAGCAGAAAAATACAATAAACAATTATACATTTTTTTTTAAAGCAAAAGATGATTCAAAAGGATTAAAACTACCAACAGACTTAAAACTTCACATTGAAAAATAAATTACATGTAATCGCAAGTAAAAGCCAACTTTTGTAACAAATTTTTTTGTAAGAATGTAATAAACAAAGGATAAAGGTGTGCACAATTTTATTTCAGTTTTATTGCTTTAAAAATATTTTAATTTCTGGTTAATCATATAATAGAGTTTTTAGGGCATTTTAAAATCGACCAATGAAACATTAAGCATTCATTAGCAATTTTTCTATCTCTGAGGTTTTCCCAATAGCGGACACCTCCGAATAGCGGATAATTTCTGCGCTCCCAAGGTGTCCGTTATTTAGAGGTTTTACTGTATATCAATTTCTTACATAGAGTTAGCATTACCGAATGCGTCTTTTCGCTTTATTGAAGTAGCCTCTTAAGTAGATTATTTTTAATAGTGTATGCTTATGATATATTGGAATCAATATTTATTTATTTATTTTCGTAAGCTAGATCTCCAGATCATAGGACTTTAAAACTGTAAGCTTTTTACTGTCGGAATATAGATTTATAAATGCTTAACTTCATTAAGATCGAATATTTTAATAATTTCCGTATTTATTTTTCTTCTTCGTTTTCTAAAACGTATTTATCTTATATTTGTTTACAAATACATATAGAGACTATTTTTGCGATTGATAAGGAAATGATCATTCGAAAACAAAATTGCTTAAAGAACGACAAGTACTGGAGATATAATCAGACAAGACAAAATATATCGATTGTATGAAGTTGAATATGCGAAAAAAAAAAAAAAAAATAAATAAATAAATAAAATAAAATAAAGTAAAATAAAAAATAAAAAATAAATAAGAATTCTGGGTACTATTTGTTATCCTGTCGGCTAATTTCGCCAAATTTTACAAATCGCCAAACTAATAGCCAAATTATACACGATGACGTAATTTTTATTTTAAATAATGAAAAAGCAAATAATTAGTAGAATATTAATAAAAATACAAATAAAAAGGTCGAAATAAAAATCATTCAATGACGTTTTAAACACGTGTATCATATTTATATAATTGAATGTAACATTCACGATCATCCATTATTGGCACTTAATCTTATACTTTGGCGATAGTTTTTTGGTCGACGGGATAACCAAGTAGTACCGAATTCTTACAATGAATAGACGGTATAGTATCAAGGGCTGATGACTTCTACTTTTTCATATAATATACAGTAGAGGACCTATTATCCGGAATCGTCGGGACCAAGGGCTTTCTGGATTTTGGAATTTTCCGGATTTCGGGTCCGTCCGAAACTCGACACTCCCTCCCCCCCCTCCAAAAAAAAAAAAAAAAAAAAAAAAACAAGGAATATAGCACTGCTATCCAGAATATGAAAAAGTGTGTTGTATGAGAAGTCTGTGGAAAAAACACTAAGCTACAATTTTGACTCTTGTACCATAGTACAAAGTCTCAAATCCGGACATCCAAAATTCAGAGCTCTTCAAAATCCGGACGTTTTGCCAACTGGCTTTATATATATACATACCGTAAAATACCATTAATCCACCCCCCCCCCCCCCCCCAAAGGTGACGAAAAATCGTAAAATAATTAGAGGGAGGCGCTTACACGGGATTTTTCCGCAATCGTTTCACAAAATTTGAATTTTTTGCGAGATATCTGCAGAATTTTTTCGCGATATTTGACGAGATTTGCAGGGTTTTATCGCGATATTTGACGAAAATTAAAGCGTTTTATAGCGATATTTGACGAATTTGCAGAATTTTTTCGCTATACTTGAAAATTTTTGCGTTTTTTATGGGCATGAATCATTATGAAATGAATGAATCATGAATCTTTGAATGACTTATGAAGTTTGATACTTGAAGCAATACTTGAAAAAAATTTGCGTTTTTTTTTTAAAAAAAAGTAAATTCTGTGGAAAAAACGCAGAAAAAAGGTGAATTCTGAAAAGCCAAAAAAGCATGAAATCTTAAAAATTTTCGAAAAAATGCACATTTGATCAAAGATTCATGATTCGTTCATTTCATCATGATTCACCTCGATCTCAATCTTCTTCATTTCCTGATTTTGGGTCCTTCCGGATTTCGGAATTCCGGATAATAGGTCCTCTACTGTACTACTGTTATAGGTATGGTTTAATTTTTCATTTGACAAACATTGTGTTACCTGTGATTCTCCTTAGACCTGGAACACTTCTGCCGGCAAACCCTGCTGCAATGGCACCGAAGCTTTGTCCAATGATATGAAATTTTTCTGGACCAACTCCCATTCGACGCTATCGAAAAGTACAGCAATAATAAAGTAAAATTTAAATAAGTTTATTTTATCAGCATCACTGAAAAAAAAAAAAAAAAAAAAAAAAAAAAAAAAAAGATGGACGATTACGGAGATTGTCTAGTACTCATCTGCTCCATGGTTGCATGTGCCCCTTTGCACTAGACTTTTTTTTTGTATGGTTTTAATTCTAATGTAATTTCACCCATTGAAATATTTCTAACGATAGTATAGTAGGACTCCAAACGAAAAAAAAAAAAAATAGTAATAATTATAATTAACCTTCCAGCAGGCGCGCTCATCGTACTAACATGAAAAGTCACACATATTTCCAAGATATGCTATTGTAAAATGTATATTGTAAAATATAACAGCAAGAAGGTCAAATGGAGAGCGGAAAATAGCCAAAGTGAGGTGTTCGAAGTGCCCTTGGGTTTAAATATATGAAACAGAATTATCTCTAGTGTATCTTTCACATAAGCGCGCTGTAAGTTTAAACTGTAAATTACAAGTTAAACTGTGAAAATTGAAAAAAAAAAAAAAAAAAGTAGCGATTACTAAGAAATTTAACAGCAGTTAGAGATTACTTTTAAACACGTAACTAACTTGTTACACTCTTTGGAAAATGAAAGAGATGAATTTTATCAGAAAACATGGTTCGTACGGAGACCGTTATTTTCCAGGTGAAATACCAGAATTTCTTCATAGAAAAATAAATATAGTTCAATAGTGCGAAATTTCGTGTTGTTTAAACATAGATTTTCTATAAGAAAATACTGGTACCAAAGATTTTACTGGTCAGAAAATTCCAGAACCCGTACGAACCCTGGAAAAAGAATTTTCTCACAATTTCAAAAGTTACAGATGTTAGATGGCTCAAATTTTACCATTTTAACAAATGATATTAGTTCTAAAAAGAATTGTTTTTATTTAAATAATTAAACTATAATAAATTTATTAAATTATCACGAATAAAAATTAACAGAAAATTCTATACTGTTAGAAAATACAGTCGGCTCTCGTTAATTCGAACTCGTCGGGACCACAAGAAATGTTCGAATTATGGAAAGTATGAAATAAAAACATGCTTAATATGGTACTATTACAAAGGAATTAATGTTATAGTATTTTTTAAATATATTTAGTCTGTTATCATTAGAATCTGTCTTAATAATAAATTAGAATGTATAAATACATAAAATAATTAAATGATTAGAAATAAGCAAAATGGAAGAAAAATTTGAGGTGTCACTGATGGACAGACGGGGGACTAAGAAAGTGGATATCAAATGCATTGGATTATATGTATACTCGTTGGGAACTATTTTCACAAAAATCAAAGAAAGAAAGTTATTCAAATGATCTGAAATCCGTGAGAAAGAAAAGAAAAATGAAAAATCGGAATTCTCGTTAGTTCGAAAATTAAACGAAGTCAAGAGAAAATGAGTTCGAATTAATGAAAGTTTGTAACGTTATTATGCCATTGAAAATTTCGGGATTTCATGTTTAGTTCGAATTAAGCGAAGATTCGAATTATCCGATTTCGAATGAACGAGAGTCGACTGTAAATACAACAAACAAATGAAAACACGATGTTTGAGTTTGCACATTATTTCATAAATGTATAGTTAATAGATTATCCCTAAAGAAGAAAATAGGTATATTCCTGTATTTAAACCCCCATTTTCTACGTGACGTGTAACCTTGACAGATGTAACTTCACCGTCAGGGATGTAGTAGAGGGTATACGGGAGCATACGCCGTATACTCTCTGGATTTTTTTAAAGGAACACTGTATGCTCTCTGTTTCTCAAGAAAGCTACATTATGTAGACTCTAGGGTATACCCTCTGTTTTAAGAGTGTATCCTCTGCTTTTTTACAACTACACCACTGCTCGCCGTTAATCTTGCGGTCACCTCTCCCATTTAAGATAGGACGCTTACTTTGCACGCTGCTTCGAGAACGCACTTCTGTCGAAGGTAGGGGGCTGTGCATACATAACGTTATCAACTTTTTTTTTAAATTTTGGACTCCCCCCCCCCCCCCATCCGATATCATATGAGGACCTCAGAAGCCAAGGTGTAAAAGTGACATAATTTAGATTTCGAGTAAATTGAATTCAAAGTTAAGCATCAATTGTAATTGAATGAATTGAGATAGGAATCTTTTGCTTATTTCTCAATGTTCTTTGAACTCTTATTTCTTTAACTGTTTAGAAAAACAGCGGATTAAATTTTGTTTTAAATGTATAACTAAGCAATATTTATCAGCATTCGGCACTTGTACCCTTTGGCTTCCAAGCAGTAATGAAAACTGCTTGAAAGTTAAAGGGTACAAGTGCCGAATTAATACAAGAAATAAAAAAAAAATATTTTGAAATAAAAAGTTAATATTTATAAAAAATGAAGAACAATGTTGATATAAATAAATGAATGGATAAAATTTTGTTTAAATAAAAGTTTTAAAAAGGAAAAATTATGAAAAAAAAAAAAAATGAAAATACGAAAAATTTAAGATCAATGTTGATACACATGAATAAAACAACAAACTTTTATTCTAACATAAGATTTAAAATTTTATTACAAGATTTGAAAAAATTGAAATTTTCTGACACTGTCTAACAAAGGTAAAAAGAGAATATCTTTTCAGTTTGTTTATTTGTCTGTCTGTCTATCTGTCTGGCAATCTGGCCGTCTGCCCGGACTCTAACGCTCGTAAATATACTCGAATTGCGCTGATTTTTTTTGGAAATTATTTACGCTTATCCTAGCACGAAGTTTCAAATAAAGTTTCTAGCATGATTAATTTATTTACAGGGACAGTCAAAAGTTTTTCGTTTTATTACAGATTATGGGGAAAAAATCGTTTCAAATGAATTTTAAAGGTATTACACTTTGTGAAATATATTAATATTTATATTCATCTACGAAGTTCATTAAAATATGCATTCTGTAGAATATGTGATGAAAAGAAAAGCTAATATTCATTTACAGAACCGCACAAAAGAATTCAATTACATAATGAAAAAGTGAAAATTGTTTGCAACATATTTTAATTATATTAAACTTTTCATGTATAATAAAATTGATATACGTCCATGAGATTTAATATAAGTTATTATCGCTCATAACATAAAGTTCACAGCATTTACAGGGACGCACAAAAGATTTGAAATAATACATTGTATCCAAAAAACTGTACATTATCGATATTTTTGATGGATGGATAAAATGCCTTCTTAATTATGATATGCGCTTTTAAGTTTCATTAAATTTATACATATTACATGGTATGTATAAATGGTATATTTGATATACAGGGCTACACAAAAGATCTGGTGAAGGTAACTGAATATGAGTATAATTTACTTAAAGATTGTTTTTAAATAAGTTATGTATTTTTATGATGAATTTCATTCAGTTTACTCAAAAATGTTTGTAGAATACAGATAAAATGATATACAGGGCAACACACAGAATTTGATACATGGTCATCTATGGATGATAATTTCTTGAAATATTATTTCAGTAGTCTTAAGAATGTTTTACTTGGAGCTTTTCAATTTTAGTTAAATACTGGCGTATAATACAGGTTCTAGGTAAACTCCAGGGATGAACAAAAGTATACAAGTATGTTTCCATTTATTAGTACAAAATGCTGAAAGAGAAATTTCAAGCTGTTACGCATTTTCTTCCTAAATTAGTTTTTTTTTCCATTATACTGTATATATATAACCAACAGATCAAACACAGGGCTGTTCAAAAGTATTAAAATACATATTTTTCTATTGACAGTAACATTTTATTACCTTAAATTGCGAATTTTTTAAAAGATTTCAGGAAATCTTGGAAAGTGTTTCAGAGACTATGTTTAATGTTTTGTTTTTCTTACTTTTAACAGTTTGCATTTATTTAATGTAATATTTAATGCATTAAAAAGCAAATTCTAAACAGAAAAAGAACTGTCGAAAAATATTTTGAAAAACGACATACAACTCCAGTTCATAAGGTTTAAAACGTCACACGGTGTAAATAATTTTAAACTGTGATTGGTACAAATTGGCATATGATCGTGTTTTTGTACCAATCGACGTTTAAAAAGTATCAAATTACTAGGGCGTTTTCAGAGTCATGAACTAACCTTGCATGTCGTTGGTCGAGCTTCAGCTATATAGAAGTTAATGAATATATGCACTTATATCCCTTGGCCTCCACGCGTTTCACGGTTTCGAGAAAGAGGTTAAGTAACTGACCCCTAAAACTCAATGTATAATTAAAAAATCACTCACAATTCCTTACCTACAAATAAATAGGCTTATTTCCAGATAGCCTGTGCACTTAACTCATTTTTTTCAATTTTGTCACTTATACCCCTTGGCTTCTGGGCTCCTCATATGTTATCATTCCACGACCCCCCCCCCCCCCGCCCTCCTCGGTAATGATGACGGTTCAAGTCTAATTTTTTTTTTTAATCTTTAGACTTTATCTCTTATTTGGAGTAATACAAAACTGGATACATACTTTATTGATTCAAATGAAGAGAAGTCAATAAAATATCATTTTATATCATTTAATACTTGAAAGAAATTGTTGTTATTTAAAAGTTTTTTATAAATAATGTCTTATAGCTCATGCCCTACACGAAGGAAGGGGGGGGGGTGGAAAGATAGAAATTTTTATCAACAAAACAAGTGGGCAACATTCTTTCTCTGTTACTATTATTTATTAGTAAGTACGAGCTTCATTTCAAATATACTTCTTTTCGATTTCTCGAACAGTGTTTATATATGCATACACATATGAAGAAGAAAAATAATGTCAAGTATTGGACTATTCCATTTAAATACTTTTATAACAATTTGGTGATTTAAAAAAAAAAAAAAAAAAAAAAAAAAAACAGTATTTTCATAAAAATAGATGACAAATTAAAAAACGATAACATATTAGTTTAAACGAAAAACCATGTTAAAAATAAAAAAAAAGGAAAATTTTGCTTCGATCAAAAATGATATCGATATCAAAAAACAAATCCCCCCTCTCTCTATCGATGTCTTATGATATCATTTGCTAGACCTCCCCTCCCCCCTGAAATGATACGTTATATTTGCACAGCCCCTAGCTTCAAAGCCTGGCCAACGAAGTGCTTCTAGAGCCGAAGTAAAATTTGACAAAGTATGGCAGTAGGAAAGAAAAGCCAACAATGAGATAGAATTAATAACGTGGCTCAAAGAACGATTTAATAAAGAACTGTGAGATTTTCACAAAGCTGTCACAAAGACAGCAAACTGTTTCATCTCGATCAAATTATCTAATTTTTTTTTCTAGTTAGAAATCCAATAATATGCTATCAACAAAAGCTTCCCTCAAGTTCTTATAAAATACTATATAAAAACAAAAGGATAGAAAATGTTTATTATTGAGAGATAATCTATCATCAGGCATTATAGTTTTTTTTTAATGATCAAAATTTTTACTACAATGAAAGAAATGCAAAAAAGAATAAGTAAATAATTAAGTGAATTTTAATACAATATTAAAAATATATATTTTTAGTTGATTCGGAGGTATCTGACCGCTTAAGGAAAGGTAACAGAATATTTATTGTAGCTCACAAGTTTTACTAACAAGGAAGGTCTCCATTGGGGGCATACTCAGAATTTTTTGAAAAAAATACGAATTAAACTACTCATGTAGGTAATAAAGGATCAGTGAAAATTAGCGGCGGAATTACATTATTAGATATGTAAAAAAACAAAATAGTTTGGAATAATTGGCGTGAAAAGCTGAAAGCGACGCGGGATTTGGCGTACAGTGCATTTCCTCGCCAAAAGCAGACGATTTTAACGAATCTGAAAATTGATTTCAATTGACTTCACTGTTAAAAATCTGCAGCATTTACTGCAACGTCACTCCACTACTTTTAAAGAATATCTCTCTTCTGACCAATGAGAATGCTCCATAGCACCGTGAATTGGCCGTGTCATACACTGTTAAAAATCTTCTGCATTTTGTTGCAACGCACTCCTCCGCTTGTATATAATATCTCTATTCCAACCAATGAGAAAGCTCCATTTCACGGCCAAGTAACCGTTTTCTATACAAGCAAGGGAGTACGTTGCAACAAAATGCAGCAGATTTTTAACAGTGTATTTTTCAATTTGGAACAATTTTAATCAATTTAAATTGTGTTTTAAATGATAAAATATATTAATTTCATTTTGTTTAAGTACGTATAAACGTATGTGACAAAATTACACTTAAAGTAAAGTAAAAATGCAAAACTAAAATTACTTAAACTAAACTTATTTAAATAAATTGAACATAGAAAGTTTTCTCTTTAAAAAGTATTCGAAGCGTAAAAGTGTATTTTTCAAAATTTCGTTTTTTCGCCAACCGGAGATAAATCGCCAAATAAACGAAATTTTTATTATTTTTTTACGGACGTTATAAGGAGATTCCGCCGAAATGTTTTTTATAAACATGTATAACTATATGAGAAGAACATTCTGTAATTTTTTCAGATTTTTCTGAGTATGCCCGTATGGAGACCTTCCTTGTAAGTGTAGCACTAAACATTCAACAAAATAATCAATTGAAAATCACTCACCATTATGTTCTTGATGACAAAACCTATTTGTTCTCCAACTATCTTGCAATTTTGTGAAGAGATGTAATATTCCTCTGTGTTGCCCCAAGTCCAGTCAACGAGAATAACATTGTAATTAACGTTAGATTTCTTAGCTCTTTCAAAGACTTGTTCTTTTGATTCCTAAAATGAATGATAAAAACATTAATCGGCATCCATTTAAAAACTATTATTAAAAAGTCGGAAATTGTCCGTCAAACGTAGCGTATGAGGTGCGTTCGTATTATAAAGAGATTTTAAAAACATCCAGATCTTGGCGTAAGAGTCACGCTTACGCAAAGCATAAATACAATGTATATTATAAGACGACCAGTTAGACAGACAAACCGAATTCACAAACACTTTTCAACTATACTGGAAAATTTTAAAAACGCATGATAGTTTTAAATTTTATTTTCAGCAATTTATAGCAACAACGGAAGCGTACTTGAATTCTTCTGTAGAATTCTGCATTTTACCTACTAACTTTATATAAATACCACTAATTAGCTAAAATTTAAAAACTATTGAAACCACACCTGCAGAGATTATCACCCTTAGACGGTTATGTATCAAATTCTTTGCGTGGCTTTGTATATTGTTTTATCTATATTCTGCAAACATATCTTAGTACACTAAATGTAGTTCAGCGTAAAAATGCGTAATTTATTTCAAACAGCTTTTAAGCTAGTTTCTTTTATACTCAGTACACCTCAAACGTTCCTTTGTATAGCCCTATATATGATTTAAAGCATTTATATACATAACGCAGCATGTAAAAAATTAGTTAAAAGCTCATATCACAACTTCAAATGAATTTTCGGCAATTACCGCTAACATGCAATTTTTCGGATAACGTATAGTATCCGAAATATTTTGTGTGTCTTTGTAAGTATTCTTTGCTTTCTATTATGCAGGAAGTAACTTTTAGTAAACTCCAGCAACGTATATCAATTTCATAAAATGGAAAACAGTTTAATATAATTAAAATGCCCTTTAAACAATGTTTCATCCTATACCATTATGTAAAGGAATATCTTTGTGTGGCCTAAAAATTAATAACAAATATCCTTTGCACCACATGTTGTACTGAATGTATTTTAGTGTACTTCATACATGCATATTAATTTCATTATGTTCGAAAGAGTGTAACACCATTAAAATGCACTTGAAACTATTTTCCCCATTGGCCGTAACATAATGGAATACTTTTAGCTGTTCCTGTAATTGAATTATACATTCAATTTTCATAAAATTTGAAATGATTTCACAAAATTATGCAACAGTTATATGTTTTAAATTTGAAACTATTCAGTTCGGTTATTTTTGTGTTGTTATGTATGTGAACAGACGCACAGTGGGGAAAAATCCCGAAAACCTGGCCAAAAGTAGAAAAATAAAGTTACCAGTTTGGGAATTTCGATTATATAGTGTGCAAAAGAAATGTTTGGAGGATCAGAATCTGTATTTAGAAAAATAATTTCACCTTTTTCTGACAACTTGCATCATTTCAAAAATGATGTTTGTGAGATTATCACATAAAGCAAACAAAACGTGCGAAAAAAAAAAAAAAAAAAAAAAAAAAAAAAAAAAAAAAAAAAAACTGATTTTTTTAAATAAGTACAATTTTTTTCTATATTATCCGATTTTAATGATTTAAAATGGATATACATGCTGATGATATGTAGATTATTTGCATGTATACAAAAATTATATCAAGTAGGGGAGAGTGGGGATACTTGAGCATAGGGGATACTTGAGCCACCCCTATTATCTCTACAGTTGGTCAATTTTTTTTTTCTAAAACTTCCAATATGGTAACATATTTATAGTTCTGAACATGTAAAAAAGAAATCACAGATCTTGGTACCATTTTGAAAGTATAGTGATTAATAGTTGTCTTTTCCCTATCTGAAGTAAATATTTGGGTGCATGGTTTTTTTGTTTTTTTTGTAATTAAAGTTTTGTTTAAAGTTGCAACTATGTACATAAATTTAATAAGCATAATTTCAATTGTATTTTGAATCTAAAATAGTTCTAATAGCTGCATGCTTTATTTAGTAAAACTCTAGGAAACAAAAATAGTGGTAGTGGGGATACTTGTGCCAGTGAGAGTGGGGATGCTTGAGCCATGTCTCAACCACCCCTACTAGAAATTAAACATGGGTGAAAAAAACAAAAAATAAAATTCCATCCTTATATTCACTAATAGATTTTTTTCTGGATAAAAGGAAGAATAATTTTTCATTTTATTTTTTTTTTCTTAAAAAAATAACGACCTAAAAATGTTTCAAAATGTATATTTTTTAAATGAAAATATCCATTTTATTTTTCATTTTGACTAACAAAATAGCCTGTCTAGATAAATATAAACATAGTTTTCAATTTAACTTTTATTAAATTAAAATAACTTTTTAAAACTGTTTTACAGGCTATAATCTCTAATACTTTAATTAGTTAAGTCCAACATATTAAAATATTTATTTTTTAATATAACATATTAAGATTAATATTTTATATTGAAATCGTAACCTCTGTTGCTGTAACTTTTTTTTTATTTGACTAAGAAAATTGAAGAAAAATTGGTAAAAAAAAAAGCTCTCAAAAAACAAGAAAAGCAACAAAAATCCCAGTTCAAACTTACCTGCATGGAGCCAAAGAGGAAGACAAAATATTTTCTTGTGAAATCAAAAAAGTGTTTGAAATAGTAGAATGATACATCTGGCTTAAATTCCGACAGCTACTAAATTAAAAGCATGAGTTCGACAGTATCATCAAAGGAAAATTCTGTCAATGATGGTGATGATGTGAAAATTAAACCTTCTATTGATGGTTGGTTACTAATAAAATATGCCAGAAAGAAAACTGTAAAAATATTTGTTGGATAAGTGCTTAATATTTTGAAAATGAAATTTGCCCGATGAATTGCAGATTCCAAATTTAAATGGCTCTGAAGTAAGAGGGCTTCTACCGTCGTTACAAGTCAAGTTGAAATTATCCTTCGACAGCCAGTCCAAACGACAAAAAATGATCTTATTACTAGCTTTGTTTTCTCAATTGGTTTTGAAGGACTTTATGTTTCATAATTTATCATTCTGTAAAATGTTTGTGCAAAAATAAAGCAAAAGAAAATACTTTTCTAGGTATTTTTCCGTCGTGGCTCAAGTATCCCTTCACTATGGCTCAAGTATCCCTCCCATGGGGATACTTGAGCCACGATGTAAAACAAAAAATAAACACTTATTATACATAGAAAAATAGTTCAAAATTAATTGAAAGTGGTTTTCAGTTGAAGAAAAAATATCAAATTTTCATTTTCAATATTTTATTTTATTCTAAGAAATTATAAAAAATTTTAAAAAATTAAAATTTAAAAAATGGCTCAAGTATCCCCATCTTCCCCTACATAAAAAATTAAAAATGCCATTATTACATTATGAGAATTTTTTTTAAATATATATTGTTATTTTACTTTCAAACATTAAAAAGTTTAAATGTTCCACAGTGTTCCGCAACGAAACCTATTAGAAATAATAGCCTTAACTATTATCTAATGAATTATAAAAAAGCACCTGCCAGAAACAGCCATTCTGCATTTTGTGCAAGTTTTTGTAATAACAAGTAAAAATGTCACTTTTCTAGTCGCTTCAAAAATTCTCAAATTGGAAAAAAAAATATTTTGAAAATTAATTTTATCGTCTGCGATGCTGAATGCAAGCAATTCTTTGTGCAAATTGTTTTATTGACGTTAAATATTATATTCTAAAAAAAAAAAATAATAATAATAATTGTATGATAAGCTGCGAGTGTTTAAGCAAAGAATGATATTGTTCTCTTTTTCCTTTAATAAGTGTGTGTTTTATTTTTTTAACATATAACTAATTATTAATACATAAATAACTGAATGAATTATTATTAATTAATTAAATATTATATGCTTAAATATGTTGAAAGAATGTGTTCAATAATATCAATTTTAATTTAATTTTACGAAATCTACTGTAATGACTACTGGCAGTGATGATATTGGTTTTTCACGGAAAGGCATTTTTCACTTGGTGAAAAGCCATTTAAATGAAAGTATATCTGTGATTTATGAAGATATCGAAAAATGTATTTCCAGTCGACTTAAATGTCCTTTTACATTGCAGGAAGATATCAAACCAGTTATCCTAAAGATGGCAGAAAATGTAAGAGAGCAACAAAAATCTGATATAGTCTTCTCCTTTCATTTCACTGCGCCTTGAAGAAAGAGCAAAATGTAACTAAATATGCTCGTTTAGCTGTTTTTATACGATATTTTGTTGAAAAATGATATTAAGGAGGAATTATTATCGTACTATCAACTACAACCAAGGGGCAGATATTTGGTACAGCAGTTATAAATTCCCTTACTGAGAATGAAATAACTATGTCTGAAATAGTTTCTGTTATAACTGATGGGGCTCCCAGTATGGTGGGTAAAATGAATGTTTTTTTCAGTTTATTTCAAACCCTCATTGGACACATTATTATTGGATTTCACTGCATTATACATTAGCAAGTCCTGTGTGCAAAGACTGGTTTCGAATCTCTTGATGTTATGGCCGTAGTTACAAAAATATCTGTAACTTTGTCATATTTGTAATATTTGTAATATTTGTCACAGCAATGGTGGATCCAAGGGGGGGGGCGATGGGGCGATCGCCCCTCCCCCCTTGGGACCATAAAGGATTTCAAACAAAACATGAGAGATCTTCATGGAATAGGACTTAGGCTGAAACTTATGGCCGGCGCGGCGCGGCCCGAGTCGGGCCGCACCTATTCATGAATCAGGCAATGGTGGATCTAAGGTGGGGGGGGGGGAGATGGTTAAAGGGTGACGGCCCACCCTAGGGCCTGGCTGGGTCAGGTCTTCTGACTTTTAGATCCGGGCAGTGTCCTGATCTTTATTTTTCTGCCGCTTTGGGTCGAGCCTGACTTGTTTTTCTTCCATGTCGAGTCCGGCCTGGAGTCATTCTTCCTAAATATCTGTATTAGAGATGAGACAGTGCTCGGTCTCGGACTCATTTTTTCTGAAACCTATAAATTTTATTAATCAATGAATAGAAAATAGGTAAAATAACATTTTTTCCTCTTTAAACATTACTTATTCCTTTTCAAATCACTATATTGAACATTTTGATTAGAATGAAAGGGAAGCAGAAATTGTGTTTTTTTTTTCTATTTTAACATTAGAATGTTATTTTAAAAGTAAATTATTAGTCATTTCTACAAACCTATTTTAGAAATTTTCCGTCGACGTTCTGGCGCCAACGAAAAGGCGGGAATATTGAATTTGTCTTTAGTTTGATTTTTGTTTGTAGCAGAGGTTATTTTGCAATAGGGTTGTTTATTATTATTATTTAGCCGTTTAATACGGAGAGGATATTTTCTTCCAGTTTTAGGTCAACGCATAATTTAGATTTCTATTGTACACAGCGTACACAGGTCGTAATCGCTTTTCATATGGAAATAATTTTAGTGATTGTTACTTTTTTTGTGAATTCAGCTGATGCTGAAGTTGTACTCCGGAATTTACGAAGGCATAAGTTGGTCGTAAGTAAATTTAATTTCCATATTATTTCGACAGAAAGCAATTGAGCTAGTTTTTTCTATTCCTGTAAAAGCATCGGAATTTAAAATTTTTAATTTAATATTATTGTCTTTTATGATAGGTCACGCCTATCCCAAAAGATTGTTATGAGGAATGAAATGGTTATACAGAGGCGTGCCAGCAGTATTTGGCGCCTGTGTGCAGAACAGAATTTGGCGTCCTACACCCCCCCCCATCCAATCGCCTGTAAAAATGAAACTTTATTCCTCCCCCCCCCAAAAAAAAAAAAAAAAAAAAAACTATGAATATTTATAAATGTGTAGTTGCCATTCTTTTGGAGTTTTTTGAAACAGAAAATTTACTTAATAAAATATGTCTTGTTTCTTTACAGTTCATACTTTATTTCATTAAATAAATAAATTTCTGTTTCCAAACATGCTTGAATTACTTGAAAAATAAAGAAGGATGGCAGCTATGTAAATAAAATTCGTAACACAGTAAAACCGGTGTAAATGAAAGCACTCTGTATCATAATCCTGCGCCCCACACTCCATCTCTACATTCGTTTGGAAAAAATAGTATTCAATATTTGACTTTAGAATATTTAAGGTTATTGCAATTGGCCAAGGTGATCCAAGGCGGTTGGTTAGTAGGACTTAAAGTGCACCGGATTTTAAAACACTTTTTTCATAAATCTATGTTTTACCATTCATATTAACAGCCATCATTGTACTTTCTAATTAATTTATGTCTAAATTAAGCTTTTTTTTTCTTTTTTTTGCTATTTTAGTCTCTGTAACGTGTACGGTTATGTGCACTGTAAAAAAAAAATTCAAGAGGTTACTAAAAATTTTTTAGTAAATTTGTATTCCACAGAATTTTTTAGTAACCATTACAAACTTTTTTTTTTTTTTTTGCAAGTGAAACAAGCATTTCTTTTGTAAACTGAACAAAAGAATTTTTTGTATAACTAACTTAAAAATTTTTAGTATGAGCCACAATGGAAATTTTAGTAATAGCTCCATTATTATTTTTAATAACCATTACGTGCGCTCGAAGGGCAGTAGCTTCCTTCGAGCTGCATCCAGACTTCTGAAGCGGAAGATTTTTGGCAAAACCGCAACAGATGGCAGCACCAAATTTTGCCGACAGGATTTTCATAATACCTTTATTAACGAGTACTTACACTACATACATTCGGGGCGTACTTGGCGGCGGCCAGTATCGAACCCGGGACCTTTTAGCCTGGAGTCCGTTACTATAACCACTATGCTATCAAGGCCACACCAAATGAGTTTTAGTAATAGCTATTAAAAATATAAAACTATTAACTCTATTCGTTGCTAATTTTTTTCTAGTAATTCTTACAGATTTTCTTGTAACCGACTGAGATTACTAAAAATTTTTTAGTAATTACAACCAGGGTTGGCACGGTTTAAACCAATTGGTTTTAACCATGGTTTAAACCACGGTTTAAACCAATTGGTTTTTTTCTCAAAAAAACCAATTGGTTTTTTTCAAAAAAATCTAATGATATTTTCTCGTTTTTCTTCGCAATTTAAGACTTACAAATTATTGGATATAAATATTTTCTACGTTTAACACTTTAATTCAGCAAAAAGTATTAAATATAGTGATTCTAGGTTATTTTTTATGTATAGGATGAAATTCAGTATGCATTGGTGAACATATTCCATTGCTCTAAAGAAAAATCTTAGAATATGTGAACTGATCAAAGATAAAATGGATTAAAAATATTCCATATTTAGTATAAAATATTTTCATTAAAAAATGCAGATTATTTAAAGCAATCTATCATAACATGCACAAAGCTTTTGAATATGGAGCTACATAACTGGATAATCTTTAAGATTTTGGTGAAAGTAAGAATTTTTTTTTTCTATCGGGGAGATTATCTTTAAGAATTAAAATCAAAATATGAAGTTGAATGAGAATTCAAAAATTGGGGGCTAGTTATAGTATTTTAATAATAACAAATTATTTTTTCTCCTCAGTTATCTGCTAAATCCAATGACCATAAATGTTGATTTCAAATTGTCTCTCAAAACACAAAACCCTCAAGAACAATCTCAAATTTATTTATTTTTTTTTTTTTTTAAATTGTAGAAAAGAATTATATTCATCAAACTACATCAAATGTTTATCATAAGTAATAAAAAGATTATATATAAACATTTTCAAAGCATCAATGTTTCACTGTGTAGAGTAGCTTATTGTTTGAACATATAACTTTACTAATATCTATTTAAATTAAAATAGGATTTTTTAAAATTTTCTACATAATTAACTATAACTATTTAATTTAAATTATTTTCAAATGATTTTATACTACTTATAATTCAACAATGTCTATTTTTATCAATAAATATGCATGTATATGTAATAAAAAAGGATGTTTAAAAAAAAAAACCGGTTTAAACCAAAAAAACCTGGTTTAAACCGAAAAAACCGGTTTTTTTGGTTTTTTTCAAAAAAACCTGGTTTTTTTCCAACCCTGATTACAACGATCACTAAAATTTTTTTAGTAGATCGACCCTTTTTTTTTACAGTGTGTAATGCTAATAAGTCCTCATATTTCAAAAATTTAATTTTATGTTCGGAAGTGAAATGTACAAATCTTACAATCATTACAATAATTTATACAGTATTTGAACAGACACGAGTGTACGCAGGGAGTGCAGGGAAGGCTCCTCCTTCAACCTGCGAAAAAATTAGAAAATTTGGATATCTATGGCCAAATTTAGTCTATCTTCATCAACTTTCCTCCTTTTTCGCTATCATGGTAATTCCAGAGTACTAGATAGGTAAAAGATAGATAAAAAGTATTTATTTCGCTCAGAAATCTATGGTGTGAATAAAAAAAAGAAAAAAAAAACACTTTTGTTCAATACATAATAGTTTCCACGAAAATGATCATTAGTAGAAGTGCTGAACAAAATTATTGCTTTAGCCGCTTAAAGTAAACTTTACTCTTTAAGTGCGAAAACCAGTGTTAAACCTACGGCACGAAATGCCAACAGCTTCACAAACGGCTGATGCTCCATTTTTACCAGTTAAAATTTGTCCCATAGATGATGCCAGTGTCTCCAATCAAAAATCTGTACACTGAACAGAACAGAGAACACTAACATACAAAAGGCTGTGCAAATGTAATGAACGTTACTATCATTTTGGCAACTTCTGGACCCCCGCTACCCCTTACGATACCATACGTTATCATTCCTCAATAAAATTCTCTTTTCTTTATTGGTAAACACAAGTATTATTTCAAACATACTTTACACCAGTTTTCTTAAACGCATATTATATGAGAACCTCAGAAGCCAAGAGGTACAAGTGACAAAATTTCGATTTGGAGTAAATTGAGTTTAAAGATAATTTACGTTAAATTGGAACATCAATAACAATTGAGTGGATTGAAATAGGAAATTTCTGTTTGTTGCATTCTGGTCTTTGAACTCTTATTTCAATAACTGTTAAAAAATAGAGTACAATTTTCTTTAAATGTATAATTAATCAATATTGTGTGTTTTTCGAAAAAAGTGGTTTGCCTCTATAACTCAGCAAATAATAAGAAAATCACTTATATTTCTTTACCTGAAATGAAAAAAGCATATTTTTAGGTCGTCTGTGCATTTAGTTTATTTTTTTCAATTTTGTCACTTATACCCCTTGGCTTCTGGGGTCCTCATATATATGTATATACATAAGACAGAAGAATAGGAATGCCAAACATTGAGATATTCAATATTTTGAAAAAAAAAAATATAGTCATTTAATTATTTTAATTTTCATTAATGAGTATTTTCATAAAAATAATTAACAAACTAATGTGTATATTTATATATATGACAAACGGAATGAATTTAATTTAAAGTTAATATATTTGCTAATTTTAAATCATGTCTTTATAATTTTGTGTATCGTAATATAATCATTAAGCATATATATAGAATAAAATGTTTTTGATGTTTTTTCTTCATTTGGTTTTGGTTTTGTGTGTGTTGGTAGTCCCAAATTCGTATTGTTTTGCTTTTTCATGGCAAATACGAAGATGAAACCACACACTTCATTTGTAGTTCCAAAGTATTTGGGATCTGAAGATTCTGCTTTTGTTCTACAAATTCCATTTGCATTCATATTAATTTTTTATTTTCTCCTTCCATGTTCAATGTGCTATAAGTTATTAAATTTAATGGTTCATATATTGTAATAATAATGGTTTTTATATATATATATATATATTGCAAACTATTTTGATGTAACGAACAAGTTAAAAAAAAATGATTAAAAAAACAAGTTGGAAATTGCACGTGAAGCGTAGCAAATGAGGTGCGTTCGTACGATAACGAAGTTTTAAAAATATCATTCTCATGTATCAATCTCATAAAATTGTAAATAGTTAATTACAATTAAAATGCGCACCAAACAATGTTCTCTCTATGCTCATTATGTAATGGAATACTTTTGTTTGACCTTGTAAATCAATAACAAATGTTCTTTGCACAATAGATTATGCAAAATCTATATCAGAATATGTACTTTATGATGCATATCAATATTATTATGTTCGAATAAGTGTAATATTATTAAAATGCATTTGAAACTTTTTTTTTTCCATTGACCGCAATGTAACGGAGTACTTTTGATTGTCCCTGTATTTGATCTATGCATCTTATTTAAAAAAAAGAAAAAAAGAAGAAATGACAAAATTATGTAATAAGTATGTAATTTAAATTTCAAACGATTTAAATGCATATGAAACATTTTCCCCCATTGACCGTAATGTAACGGAATACTTTTGATCGTCCCTGTACTTGATCTATCCATCCGATTGTCATAGAATTTCAAATGACTCGACAAAATTATGTAATAATTATATATTTTAAATTTCAAAAGATTCGGTTGGGTAGTTTTTGCGTTGTTATATGCGGACGGACAGACAGACGGACGGACAGACGGACGTATTATAAAACACCGACAACTATAGGTGCTACGTATTTACATAATTACGAACGCACCTAAAAATGGAAACAGAAAGATAAAATTTTGGTTGGATCATTCAAAAATGATAAATATATCAAGACACCACCCCACCCCTCAATGGAGATATTTTTCGATATCATATGCCAGATCCCCCCCTTTCCCCCTAAAGTGATAACGTTATGTATGCATACCAGTGCCGTAGCTAGAAGTGAATAATGCGAAAAGGAGGTGGGGGGGGGGGTTATATTTTCTCTCTTTCTCTCTGTGACCCAGAAAGATAAATTAGTGCATGTTCACATTGTAGTTACTATGTTTCTCATTAAACTGTTGTAATAGTTTCGTTTTACGCTAAGAAAAGAATAGGATGATGAAAAATTCGAGTGTAAAACGAGTGAAATCTTAAACAGCTTGTTAGCTTTATATGTGTAAATAGGATGAACAAGTGTTGAAACATTTATTTTAGTTACAATTTAGTATTTTTGCAAAGCTGTGAAATGTCCTCAAAACTAAATTAAATTTTTAAACAGAATTTCATTTGAATTTTTGGAATAGAAATAAATTTAGTGACCTTGGAATCTTTTCCAGGGAGGCTCAAAATGTTTTAGGGGAAGTTGAGCCGCCCATAGCACCCTCTTAGCTACGGCCCTGTGCATAGCCCCCCAGTTCTGGTTTTACATTGTTTCAGGATTCTCCAAAACGTCCTCCGCGGACATCACGATTGCGCCCTTAGGTTTTCTTAGCACCCATTCGAATGTATCCTCTTACTAGCTATTTTTAAGATTAAAAATCCATTTTAAGGGATACATTTTTAAAAATAAAAAATATTAGAATAGTTTTCTTATAATAGTTATCGATGACCTTAAATAAGTTTTAATTATTTAATGCTATTAAGTTGTTATTCAGTGATTAAGGTTTCTATAGCTTCTTCATTTATAAAACTTTTAAAGATAGATTGCCCTCTGAAAATCTAATTTTAAATTTATTCTGAATTAAATTATTGAACCATTGTTTAAAAATAGTTTCTGAATCATAGGGAACTTTTAGCTATCAGCGTGAGATATACGCGCATCATATAACACATTTCTAACATATAAATCTACATCTTTCATGGACTGATATTGTAGGAGAAACTTTTACCGGTATTTCCGAATAGTAATTTTTTTCTTATTTATGATATATTCTGAAGTAAAGTGACAATTGTTTCTTATAAATAATAATTAAAAAACAGGGGATGTTAAGCTCTTATGGTAATAAAACTGTATGTTATGCTTTTCCACCGCAGTGAGATAATAATGTTGCATATTTTCTGCTACGTGAATTACGGCGCCTTTCATTATTTATAACTATATGAGATGCGCCTCTGGTTATAAAGGTTGGACAGGTCTTGTGGTCTAAATGATTTATTAGAAGAATCATATCTATACATATAATAAAACAGTAGGACCCGGTGTGTCTGTACATTGAAGATAATTGACAAAAATGGAGTCAGGGCGATAAAAGAAAACCAATGAAACACAAAAAAATTTTTTTTGAATTTTTTGTCTGTCTGTCTGTCTGTCTGTCTGTTTGTTCGAGGTTATCTTCGTAACTACTGAATGGATTTTTATGCGGTTTTCACTAATGAAGAATGCACACTCCCGGGCAGTGTATAGGCTTTGTTTCATCAAAATCGGACAACAGACAAAAAAGTAACAAAAAGAAACAAAAGAAACTATTAAATGCGCTGCTCACGTTTTTTAGTACATAACGTTTTTTAGTACATATAAAATCCAATAGATGTCACTGTGCGATTTTAAAACGCGCTATCGTTATGTTTTCGCCAGTCTACTTAAGTATGAGAAAGTTTCAAGCTGGCTGTCGTTCCATGTGGTTTAGTCGGTAGAACGTCAGTGCGCCATACTGATGGCCCGGGTTCGATTCCCAGCATGGAATTTTTTTTCACTATGTTGGCATTAACGCCTATAAGCAATTAAAAGAATTTGAAATATTGTATTCAAGGCGAATTTTCTCTCTGGGAAAATTTCCTTGCATTAATATGTCAGTGTAATTTTTTTTTCGATTTAATTTTTTTTTTCGAAACTTTGTTTTTCTTAAAAAATTACAGTAAATATTTGATATTTCCCAACGTTTTTTGAATGATCGACTTGCTTTTTTTTTTTTTTAATGAATGTCTGAACCTTATCTAACTACTTCTTCAAGATTTCTTTAGATAAACCGACCAGCGTAGCGGGCGAAGGCCGCTAGTGTTGAATAAAATAAAATTTTAAAGAAATAAAGGAATATTTATAAATAATTTGTATAAAGTAAATCTATACAAAAGATAAATAAGATGCCAAGAAAATATAATATATTTTAGTATGAATAAATTAAGGATTTTTTTTTAAATATTTGCTTCTCAACTGAAATTTTTTGGCGCCTGTGTGTGCCGCACACTTTGCACACTGGGTCGGAACGCCCCTGTGGTTATAGTTAAAAATGTACACTTTTTATACAAAATTGATAAATGCTGCTCGATTCGACAAATAATCAACTGTAATTTCTACAAGTTCCATGCATTATTCATGAAACACACTTCATTAACATGTCCATAATGTTTTCTTATTAAAGGAGACAAAATATGAGAATTTTTTTATGCATAAAGCACATTTTTATTTTATACCAAAATTTTCTTTTGATAATGTTAAATTTAAATTTTCGTTTAAGAATAACATTTCTATGTATAATGTAGTTTAAAAATCATAATTTTCTTTGGAACATTAAAAAAAAGTTATGCATTTTTTTCTTCTACTGTATAATTTCGTTATTGGGCTCGGACTCTGATGGAGCAAAATGTTTCGGGTTCGGACGGGCTCGGATTTAAAATCGTCGAGCTCGATTGGGACCTAATTCTGAAAAAAGAGCCCGAATTCATGTCTTGTCTGTACTGATCAAAATTTCCAGGTCGGGGCTCGGTCCTGAGTAAAAGTTAAACGTTTGTTCTGTGTCCGACCCAGCTTATATGATAAGCATTGTTGGCCCTGCCGTGATTCGTGCAATCAGTGTTGAATTCAGACAGTTTTCTCCAGGAGGGACTTCTGTGACTCTGGGGGGGGGGGGATACAGTAGAGTCCCGGGGAGAAATTACACTTTTTACCATTGAAAACACAAAATTTTCGGGGGGGGGGATATTCGATAGCTCTGAGGGGGGGGGGGACACTGCGTGCAATTCTTCACTCCGGACCCAATTTGGGCTGGCATCTTACTTATTAGTTATTCATAAAAAAATATATTTATGTTGTACATTTGTTTAGCGAAATTTTAAGAAATACATTTTAAAAAAATTACTTTAGTTTGTATTGTAGAGCTTTACTACTATGTTTTATATTATAAGTAGAAGTTAACCGGACCCAAACACAACCCACAGTAAAAAAGTATAAGTTAACCCGACCAGCAGAAAAAAACAAGTTAATCCGACCAGAAGCAAAATATAGTAGTCAACCGGTCTCAAACCCAGCAATTAGCAGAAAAGTAGAAGTTAACCTGACTCACTGCAAAAAGTAGAAGTCAAATGGACATAAATGCAAACCACAAAAAAAGTATTAGTTACAGCGCGGTGCGAAAGGGTGGGGGCGAAGGGGGCGGTCGCCTCGGGTCCGGAAATTTAAAGGACATCAAATTTATATTACCAATAATTACCAATTGGCCTGTCACAAGAAAAGTAGTTTTTTTTGGAGGGGGGGGGGGGGTAGACTGAAACTTTGCCCATGCGCAGTTTTCTGTTCGCACGACCCCGATTAGTTAACACGACCAGCAGCAAAAAATAGAAATCAACTGGGCCCAAACTCGACCCGCTTGAAAAATAGAAGTCAACTGGACCCAAACCCGACCCGCAGAAAATATAGAAGTTAACCGGACCCAAACCCGACCCGCAGAGAAAATATTAGCCCCGACCTACGCATAAGATTCGAGTCTCACAATTTTTTAAATCGTACCCCCCCCCCCCCCCCTTGAAGATTCTCCAGATCCGCCCTTGCGTCACAGGCTTTAAATAAACGAAAGTTTGAGACTTTATTACATGAAGTAAACTCTGTGTACAGTGGATTATTGATGTATAACAATGTTCGTTGGCTAAGTCGCGTCAAAGTGCTGAAAAAATTTATTGACTGTTTAGGAGAAATCCGGTTTTTTTTACACGAAGAAAATAAAATTGAGAAATAAACCCAATTGATCGATGGTAAATAGCTTTCAAAATCAATGTAATTTACAGATTTATGCCAGCATTTAAATGACTTAAATTTAAAGCTTCAAGGTAAAAATAAGATCATGATCGATTCAAGCTTTTGAAGCGAAATTGCAAATATTTAGAAAAGACATTGTTTCCAAAAACTATAAATAATTCCCAAACTTAAAAAAGATTACTGAGACTTTCATTTACATGAAAAAATAGATGATGTAAGTCTCACCAAAGAGATTATTTCTGTCATTGATACATAAGTCGAAGAGTTCTCATCAAGATTTAGTGAATTCAAAAGTTTTTTAGAAACATTTAAATTTATTATCTATCCAGATGTGATTCCTTTTGATAAGTTGAATTTGATTGTATTCCAGTGGTTGAAAATTTCAGAAATTGAAATGGAACTTATCGACTTCCAATCCAGATCAGTATGGACTCAAAAATTTGTCAAATTAAGTTTTCTATACGATTTGGAGATGATTGAAAAAGACAGATTATCAGGCATCATAAATAAAAATGCTGATAGTAAAATTATGTCCACTTGGAATCCAATTCCAGACAACTACAGTTGTGTAAAGAAGTTAGCGTTTGCTATACTGGCAATCTTTCCTTCTACTTATGCTTGCGAATCATTATATTCAGAGATGAACAATATTAAAAATTCAAATCGAATCAAGTTGTCAGAAGACTCCAGTTCATCATGCATTTTATTAAAAATAACCAATTATGAGCCCAATTTAAATCATTTAGCATCCAAGATGCGACATATGAAATCACATTAATTTGCTTAATTACTTTACTCTTTTCTTATTTAAATTACTTAAACCGTCACTCCCTTAAAGCACATTCTACATAAAACGCCAATTTATTACAGTTCCAACCAAAGTGATAAGAATAACGCTGCAAAAAATCCTAATAAATCTTGAGGTCGACCACTTTAGGTTTTGAATTTACCTTCTTTATACAAATGATAATTGCAAATCCATAGAAGAAACTAACATTTGTGATAATGAGTTAAATGAGAGTGATAATGAACTCGATGAAGAGAAAATTAACACCAAAATGTCAAGTCAGTGTCGTTACGTACTTTAAAAAGCTTTTATTTTTGTTTATTTATTATTTATTGAAAATAAAAGAAGATTTTGCAATACTTATGAAATGATAACATAAAAATGAATTTATGAAAACCAAAGAGCTAACGGTGTTCCTTTTTAACAGACCTTTAGGTAATGTTTTTTTTTATATTTGCTAATTTATTCTTTATACATTGTACTATATTTTTAAAATAATAATTTCTCATTTAACAGTATATGTAAAACAAATATTATACAGATATAAGTCTTAATTTTTTTTTAAATATTTATTTTATGTTTGTGTGTCTGTTTTAAAATAAAATTACATCCAATATAAAACTATAAAATGCCAAAATCGACGCCATGTATTACCATAAATTTTATAATCTGTTTCTATTCGAGTTTAATATTTTTTACGATTACTGTATTTATTTCTTATATATTAGGGAAGAGTGGGGATACTTGAGCCACCCCTATTATTTCTACAGTTGGTTAATTTTTCTTTCTAAAACTGCCAATATGGTAACATATTTATAGTTCTGAACATGTAACAAAAAAAAAAAAAAAAAAAAAAAAAAATCACATACCTTGGTACCGTTTTGAATGTATGATGATTAATAGTTGTTTTTCCCTATCTAAAGTAAAAATTTAGGTGCATGGTTTTTTTATTTTTTGTTATCAAAGTTTCGTTTAAAGTTGCAAAATATATATAAATTTAATAAGTATAATCTCAATTGTATTTTGAATCTAAAATAGTTCAAATAGCTGTATGCTTTACTTAATAAAACTCTGATAAACAAAAATAGTGGTAATGGGGATACTTGAGCCAGTGAGATTGGGGATACTTGAGCCATGGCTCAACCATCCCCACTAGGAAATTAGACATGGGTAAAATAAACAAAAAATAAAATTACGAGCTTATATTCACTAATAGATTTTTTTTTCGGGATAAAAGGGAGCATAATTTTTTATTTTTTTTTCTTAAAAAATAATGACTTAGAAAAAAAAATTTAAAAATGCATTTTTTTAAATGAAAATATCCATTTTATTTTTCATTTTGACTAACAAAATAGCCTGTCTAGATAAATGTAAAATAATCTCTAATACTTTAATTAGTTAGGTTCAACATATTAAATATTTATTTTTTAATATAATATAGTAAGATTAATATTTTAGATTGAATTTGTAACATCTGTTACTGTAACTTTTTTTTAAATCAAAGAAATGACTTCTATTGTCCCCAACAGAGGGCACTACTGAGTTACCATGTAGGTAAAAGAAAAAAGATTCCAAAAGATTACAACCATTCTGAATCTGTTCTGCATACATATTGCCAAAGAGCTGAAACATCTAAATTCTAATCTCAGTTGGTTTTAAAGGACTTTATGCATCATAATTTATCATTCTGTAAAATACTTGTGCAAAAATAAGCAAAAAAAAAATTACTTTTGTAGGTATTTTTCCGTACTGACTCAAGTATTCTTTCACCATGGCTCAAGTATCCCCTCCATGGGGATACTTGAGCTGAGCCACGATGTAAAAAAAAAAAGTAAAAATTAATTAGACATAGAAAAATATAGTTCAAAATTAATTGAAAGTGGTTTTCAGTCGAAGAAAAATTATAAAATTTTCATTTTCAATATTTTATTTTGTTCTAAGAAATTATAAAGAAATAAAAAATAAATAAAATTTAAAAAGTGGCTCAAGTATCCCCATCTTCCCCTACTTTATTTCTGTGATTGTATAATTAATTAATCTTATCATATGACAAGATGTTTTGATAGACTTTTCAATATGATACGTTATTCAATTTAGATGTATATGATGGTAATAACTTCAGGTATGTTATCCACATTTACCATAATCTAATAATAGTATAAATAAATAATTTTGATTCATTATTATTTATTTTTTGAGAAAATTGCGGGGGAGGGGGGGGGGAGAGTTGTTAACATGCCATGGTCATTTGAATTTTTTTTTTAAAAAGGCACGCGGATGTGAAAAGGTTCGCCGACTCTGGTATAGTGCATTTCTAACATAGTCTGAAAATCATTGGATTTCTATAATGGATCCAAGTTGCGGTTGATACATACAGTTGAAAAGCTTGTGACATCAGAAATTTTCCATCAGTCTGATGGGGTCCATTGATTTAAAAAGTTTGAGTTTGATAAATACCAACACAACTTTTTTTTTTTTTTAATATAACGTAATTTTCAATGATCGAAATACGCTTTTAATTGATTACACAAATTGATTGTATGTTATAGAAATATATATATACAGGGTGTCCGAAAAGTCTGGAAACGGCCGAATAACTCGAGAAATACATATGAGATTGAAAAACGTAAATATACGTGTTAAATATTTTTAAATAAGCTACTCTGTGATACCAAATTTGACCTTCGAAACCGACCCCCTGGGGGTCAGAGAGGGTCCAACTTTGAAATCTTAAATTATAACCCCCATTTTTTATTGCAGATTCGGATTCTACGGACAAAAATACGTAACTTTTGTATTTGATGTTTATTTCAAATCTTCGTTTATCACGGTGTAATCGAGCATATTAAATCGATACATATTCCCGCTTTTCCAACGGGATTTTCCCTAATCGAAACTGATTGGGCCGAATTTTCGACGTCAAATTCCTCGTCTTTTGTAGGAATAGCGTTTCCTGAAAATCACCCGTGGCGATTATTTCAATAGTGCTACACTGTTAAAAATTTGACCCATTTGCTGCAACGCCACTCCACAGCTATTATAGAATATCTCTTTTGTGACCAATGTGAATGCTCCATAACACAGTAAAGTAATCGTTTTCTATAAAAGCGGTGGAGTGACGATGCAGCAAAAGGGTCAATTTTTTTACAGTGTACTTTACTGTGTTATGGAACATTCTCATTGGTCATGAAAGAGATATTCTATAAAAGCTGTGGAGTGACGCTACAGCAAATGGATCAAATTTTTAACTGTGTAGCACTACCGAAATATTCGGCACGGGTGATTTTCAGGAAACGCTATTATTGCAAAAGACGAGGAATTTGATGTCATAAATTCTCCCCAATTAGTTTCGATTAGGGAAAATCCAGTTGGAAAAGCCGAAATATGTATCGATTTAATATGCTCAATTACACCGTGATAAACGAGGATTCGAAATAAACATCAAATGCAAAAGTTACGTATTTTTGTCCATAGAATCCGAATCTGCAATAAAAAATGGGGGTTATAATTTAAGATTTCAAAGTTGGACCCCCTCTGACCCCCAGGGGGTCGGTTACGAAGATCAAATTTGGTATCACTGAGTAGCTTATTTAAAAATACTTAACACGTATATTTACGTTTTTCAATCTCATATGTATTTTTCTAGTTATTCGACCGTTTCCAGACTTTTCGGACACCCTGTATATCTTTTAGACTGGGAAGCGGCGACACAGGAAATCACCTCATAGATTTTACGGTTGAATTAATTAAAACTCGATTCATATATTAAAACTTAATGTGTCTTCCAAGTCATACCTTGGCGGAAAACACCCAAAAAACCCACTTTTAGCGGTTGGCTAGTGGATTTACCATTGTGTTTTCTTACTCCCGGTGTTCCATCTTAGAATCCTTGGGTGCAGGAAAGCACAATGGTAAACTTACAAATCAAACGCTAAAAATCGAGTATTCAGCTGTTTTCCACCAAGACGACTTGGCTGACCGAATGCCTTTTAATACGAGAATCGCGTTTTAACTATTTCGCCATTAAACACGTCTGGAATTTCAGTCGTAGACATGAAGATAGAATAGTAGAAGGAGAACTGAGAAGATAGGCTTTTCCCAACAGAACTTAGCCCCAAAGTATTGCCCGGTGCATGGCGTGGCGCTAGTGATGATGGACTGACTTTCGATCACATGACCTGTTTGACTAGTCTCTCGACTAATCTGCTAGCGGGACGTAGGGGGCGCCGGATTTCATCTTCTTCCAAACCGCCGGAAATGCCAGCCAAACTCACAAGGAAGGTCTCCATACGGGCATACTCAGAAAAATCTGAAAAAATTACAGAATTTTCTTCTCATATAGTTATATATGTTTATAAAAAGAATTTCGGCGGAACCTCCTTACAACGTCCGTAAAAAAATAATAAAAATTTCGTTTACTTGGCAATTTATCTCCGGTTGGCGAAAAAACGAAATTTTGAAAAATACGCTTTTACGCTTCGAATGCTTTTTAAAGAAAAGACTTTCTATGTTCAATTTATTTAAATAAGTTTAAGTAATTTTAGTTCTGCATTTTTATTTTACTTTAAGTGTAATTTTGTCATATACGTTTATATGTACTTATAACAAAACGAAATTAATATATTTTATCATTTAAAACACAATTTAAATTGATTAAAATTATTTCAAATTGAAAAATACACTGTTAAAAATCTGCTGCATTTTGTTGCAACGCATTCCCTTGCTTGAATAGAAAACGGTTACTTGGCCGTGAAATGGAGCTTTCTCATTAGTTGGAATAGAGACATTATATACAAGCGGTGGAGTGCGTTGCAACAAAATGCAGCAGATTTTTAACAGTGTATGACACGGTCAATTCACCGCTATGGTGCTATGGAGCATTCTCATTGGTCAGAAGAGAGATATTCTATAAAAGTAGTGGAGTGATGATGCAGTAAATGCTGCAGATATTTAACAGTGAAGTCAATTAAAATCAATTTTCAGATTCGTTAAAATCGTCTGCTTTTGGCGAGGAAATTCACTGCTCGCCAAATCCCGTGTCGCTTTCAGTTTTTCACGCCAATTATTCCAAACTATTTTATTTTTTTACATATCTAATAATGTAATTCCGCCGCTAATTTTCACTGATCCTTTATTACCTACATGAGTAGTTTAATTCGTTTTTTTTTTCAAAAAATTCTGAGTATGCCACCAATGGAGACCTTCCTTGTCAGAAAGACTTTAGGGGCATAAGTGGAAGCACCGTCTTTGTTCTCCTTCTACTATTTCTATCTTCATGGTCGTGGACTCAATGGTTGAATTGCCTGTTCTACCGCTTCCCAGTCGCGTAATTTTTTTTCCCAACCACCTTCGTCGTTCCAAGCCCAAGCTCGCACTCTGATTGGTTGCTGCTCTCGGCACTGTTTTCATGTAACTTGGCGATAATCATACTTGGCGTAGCGATAGATGCTTCCGTCGAGGAGTTTGATTTCCTTCCGAACCGAGTATAAAGTAACTTTTCTCTTGCAGCATTGGATTGGATGGAACGTGTCTTACTGAAAGCTGTACTCTTTAAAAGTTTTTACACACAACTTTTTACTTTGTACTCGGTTTACTTCGTGCTCGGTTCGGAAGGAAATCAAACTCGACGGAAGCGTCTATCGCTACGCCAAGTATGATTATCGCCAAGTTACGTAAAAACAGTGCCAAGAGCAACAACCAATCAGAGTGCGAGCTTGGCCTTGGAACGACGAAGGTGGTTGGAAAAAAAAATTACGCATCCCAGTCCATTTTGAACTCACTCTCATCCAAGCTGTTCGGCAGACTCCGTCAAGCCATCCGTGAATGAAAATTTCCGTGTTGGCATCTCTGTCATAAGTAGTTCGGTATGGCAAAGAACCGCCGCACTTGTGGAGAGTCTCCGCTCTGTTAGGGCTTCGTGGAGTAAATAAATATACTTGTGTACTTGGTTCAAGATTAGCAAGATTTCTACTTCTCGGTGTAAAACTTTCGGCTAGAGATCTATAACATCTACGATGTCGTTTCGTTCTGAAGCAAAGTTCACTTTGATTAAGAAAGGCTTGGAAAGGGTTCTGAGCTGAAATAGGAAAAAGTCTCGTTAACTTTGCTTTAAGAATATATTTGATTATAACAACAATGAAACGGAAAGAATTAGAAAATGTAATTAAAATGTACCGGCTGTTTTAAAAATCCGACGCAAAAGTGAAATGCAATAAAATAAAAATAAAATAAAATAAATGTCCGAGAATATCTTTGATCTCGCAGATAAATATTCAGAACGAGACAGGATTTTCAAAATCCAGAAAATAACCATTAATTGCCAGCTAGCAGTAAGGGATTCCTCTTCTAAGAAAACAATAACCAAATTACTAATATTAAGTGTATTATAAATGTGAATGTTTGACTAAAGTCAAACGGATGATTTAAGGACTTTGTACGTTTACATAGATTATAACCAAAAAATGACAAAATATTATATTTTATTTATATTTTTCTTACTAATTCAAAATTTCCTTATTTTCATAGAGCAATAAAGCATGCTTCTTATAAAATTTAACTATTTTCCTTAGTCATTGCCAAATAATCTAAATTCCTAATAATAATTTTTTTTAGAAACAATTATTTTTCAGCTGAAAGGTTTTTACGTAAAAGAAGAAAATTAAAAAAATAAAGAATTAAAAAGACATATGAATATGATATCAAATTAGAAATAGAAAGGAAATTTTCAAATTTTTGTTCATATTGCAAGTTGCATGCAAATGCGTAAGTGCGCAGAGTAGACGAACATGACTTCAAATATGCAAAATAAAGCGGATATGGTTTGATGTTAAAACAAAATGGTCATAAATTTTCGTATAATTTCTTACTGTTATCTTTCCTTTTTCCATTACTTTCTATATGAGTGCATTTTGAATGCACGTCAAACTTCCTTTTAACGAAAGACCTATTTAACGAACTTTTCTACTGACTTTGAGCACTATTAGCATGCAAAGTAATCTCCATATTACGAAAACTATATTTTATTTTTCGAAGTTTATTCCACTTTCGATAACCAAATATATCAACTAAAATAAGTTTAATAGTGCAGAATACCTTTATCCTATTACGTTTAAACAAATAAAGTAAATTTTAGAAATGCAGAATACCTTTATGCTGCGATGAACCACGCTTGAGAGGAAACTGGACAGAACTGCGCATGGGCGAAAAGAGCGAGTCCATGTCAAAAATGGGGAAGTTAGTACCATCTCGAGATGGGTTAGTTTATTAAACAACCCTAGATGTGTCGAGTTTTTTTTTTTTTTTTTTTTTTTTTGGGGGGGGGGGGAGGAATAGCTTTTTGTTTCTGTAATTGAATTATATGTTTTTAAAATTACATTGTAATTGTGTTACACGAAATAAGTTATAAAAAGACAAGTATAATAAAAAAGACGATTTAAAGGTATGATTATTAAATTTAGCTTAATAACTTTTCACTCGCAATATAGCGCAATTTAATCTTTTTAGAAGTAACGGCAGCATGGCGTGATTTTAAAACATACCAGATTAGCAATTTTTTAAAAATGTTTCTTTACATTATTGTGTACATTATTTATTTATATTATTTGCATGCATTAGATATGAATATGGCGCAGATGTCATATACGGTTTGGAACAATTTTTTTCCTACGTCAATTTGGCGAAAATCTCATTTTCGAATACTGGTTAAATATACATGTTTAAATTATTTTCTATTATTTAAAAAAATAACAATAAATAAAACAATTTTTAAATATATTAAATTTTAAAAACTAATAACTATAGAACAAAAAACATTTTATATAATTTCAATAAAAGAAAAATTAAGGTAAATAAACAGTTTATCAAAAAATAAGCAACAATATCAGGGTTACCACATTAGGCAAAATAACGCCATTTTGACGCCAAGTAAATCCTAGTGAGTGTATGACATACATGTGCCCTGAATATTTAGGTTGTTACAATTGGCGAATTTCTCACATAGCCTCCAAGTCAGATGACAAGCAATCGTTAAAACTGTGTTTTAGCTATAAATATAAATGTAAAAAAAAGACATGCTTTTATTAAAATTGACAAAAATGTTGGAGAAAACATATATTTTGGAAAAGTTATTCCGAGAACTGATAGAAGGTGTACAATCTAATTAATTTAAAATAAAATTTTATTCGGAACAAAAAATAGAAAACAATATTTAATATCATTTACATGAATACGTAGAAGCAATCATGGCCTTAGTCCGAGAGCCGACCGTCGATTTTCCTATGTATCGAGTACAAAGACCGGACATACATCAAAATGTAGGTTCCAATGTGCACATTAAGAATATCACTGGCTGCCAGGTCCTACCCTGCTGGAACCCAAGGCAGCCGCACTTTTATGACGTCAATTTTGAGTGTTTACCTATGTATGGAGTACAAGGACCGGACATACATCAAAATGTAGATTTCATTGTGCACATTAAGAATATCACTGGTTGCCACATACATCAATATGTAGATTTCAATGTGCACATTAAGAATATCACTCGCTGCCAGGTCCTATCCTGCCTGAACCCGGTGGCAGCCGCACTTTTATGACGTCAATTTTGAGTGTTTGCCTATGTATCGAGTACAAGGACCGGACATACATCAAAATGTAGGTCTCAATGTGCACATTAAGAATATCACTGGCTGCCACATACATGAAAACGTAGATTTCAATGTGCACATTAAGAATATCACTGGCTGCCTGGTCCTTGAGTGTTTGCCTATGTATTGAGTACAAGGACTGGACATACATCAAAATGCAGGTCTCAATGTTCACATTAAGGATATCAGTGGCTGCCAGGTCCTATCCTGCCGGAAGCCGGTGGCAGCCACACATTTATGACGTCAATTTTGAGTATTTGCCTATGTATCGAGTACAAAGACCGGACATACATTGAAATGTAGGTTTCAATGTGCACTTTAAGAATATCACTGGCTGCCACATACAACAAAATGTAGGTTTCAAAGTGCATATTAATAATATCACTGTCTGCCAGGTCCGATACATAGGTAAAAACTGAAAATTGACGGGAAAAAAATGAGTCTGCCACTTCGTTCCGGCAAAATTTCACATGGCAGACCATGATATTATTAATGTGAACTTTTAAACCTTCATATTTATTTATATATGGTCCTTAAATTCGATACATAGGTAGACATTCAAAATTGATGTCACAAAAGTGTTGCTGCCACCTGATTCCGGTAAAATCGGACAAAGTAGACCCTTATATTATTAAAATGCATTTTCAAACCTACATTTTGATGTATGTCCGGACCTTGAATTCGATACATAGGTAGACACTCAAAATTGACCTCATAAAAGTGCGGCTGCCACCGGGTTCCGGCAGGATAGGACCTGTCAGCCAGTGATATTCTTAATGTGCACATTGAGACCTACATTTTGATGTATGTCCGGTCCTTGTACTCGATACATAGGCAAACACTCAAAATTGACGTCATAAATGTGCGGCTGCCACCGGGTTCCTACATGGTTGGACCTGGCAGCCAGTGATATCCTTAATGTGCACATTGAAACCTACATTTTGATGTATGTCCGGTCCTTGTACTCGATACATAGGCAAACACTCAAAATTGACGTCATAAAAGTGCGGCTGCCACCGGGTTCCGGCAGGATGGGACCTGGCAGAGAGTGATATTCTTAATGTTCACATTGAAATCTACATTTTGATGCATGTGTCAGCCAGTGATATTATTAATGTGCACATTGAGACCTACATTTTGATGTATGTCTGGTCCTTGTACTCGATACATAGGCAAACACACAAAATTGACGTCATAAAAGTGCGGCTGCCTTGGGTTCCGGCAGGATAGGACCTGGCAGCCAGTGATATTCTTAATGTGCACATTGAGACCTACATTTTGATGTATGTCCGGTCCTTGTACTCGACACATAGGCAAACACACAAAACTGACGTCATAAAAGTGCGGCTGCCACCGGGTTCCGGCAGGATAGGACCTGTCAGCCAGTGATATTCTTAATGTGCACATTGAGACCTACATTTTGATGTATGTCCGGTCCTTGTACTCGATACATAGGCAAACACTCAAAATTGACGTCATAAATGTGCGGCTGCCACCGGGTTCCTACATGGTTGGACCTGGCAGCCAGTGATATCCTTAATGTGCACATTGAAACCTACATTTTGATGTATGTCCGGTCCTTGTACTCGATACATAGGCAAACACTCAAAATTGACGTCATAAAAGTGCGGCTGCCACCGGGTTCCGGCAGGATGGGACCTGGCAGAGAGTGATATTCTTAATGTTCACATTGAAATCTACATTTTGATGCATGTGTCAGCCAGTGATATTATTAATGTGCACATTGAGACCTACATTTTGATGTATGTCTGGTCCTTGTACTCGATACATAGGCAAACACACAAAATTGACGTCATAAAAGTGCGGCTGCCTTGGGTTCCGGCAGGATAGGACCTGGCAGCCAGTGATATTCTTAATGTGCACATTGAAACCTACATTTTGATGTATGTCCGGTCCTTGTACTCGATACATAGGAAAATCGACGGTCGGCTCCCGGACTACCTCATATGCTATTCCCTTAAGTCTGAATGGAATCGGCTTGGCATTCTGCCAACTGAAGACATTACAAAGGTGGTATATCAGTACAAGGTTTAAATAAATAAAATAAGTTTTAAAAATCCAGAATGCATCATTTTAATTAATTTTTTTCAATTAATTATCAGCAGTGAAATTACTGAATATTTAATATGTGACTATCACTAACACGTCGTAGAACCAACATAGTGAAAAATGTTTAAGCTGGGGGACCGAACCCGGAACCCTAGGAATAGCGCTCAAAGTGCTCTACCATTTAAAATACGAGGACGATGTCCAGCTTGCTATTTCTCACTGATAATAACCTCATTAAAAATAAATCTCACTAAAATCTAGCTAAACTCACTTATAACATCACTAACAAGGAAGGTCTCCATTGGGGGCATACTCAGAATTTTTTGAAAAAAATACGAATTAAACTACTCATGTAGGTAATAAAGGATCAGTGAAAATTAGCGGCGGAATTACATTATTAAATATGTAAAAAAATAAAATAGTTTGGAATAATTGGCGTGAAAAGCTGAAAGCGACGCGGGATTTGGCGAGCAGTGCATCTCCTCGGCAAAAGCAGACGATTTTAACGAATCTGAAAATTGATTTTAATTGACTTCACTGTTAAAGTCTGCAGCATTTACTGCAACGTCACTCCACTACTTTTATAGAATACCTCTCTTCTGACCAATGAGAATGCTCCAGTGTATCATACGATGAATTGACCGTATCATATACTGTTAAAAATCTGCTGCATTTTGTTGCAACGCACTCCACCGCTTGTATATAATATCTCTATTCTAACCAATGAGAAAGCTCCATTTCACGGCCAAGTAACCGTTTTCTATACAAGCAAGGGAGTGCGTTGCAACAAAATGCAGCAGATTTTTAACAGTGTATTTTTCAATTTGGAACAATTTTAATCAATTTAAATTGTGTTTTAAATGATAAAATATATTAATTTCATTTTGTTATAAGTACATATAAACGTATATGACAAAATTACACTTAAAATAAAGTAAAAATGCAAAACTAAAATTACTTAAACTAAACTTATTTAAATAAATTGAACATAGAAAGTTTTTCTTATTCGAAGCGTAAAAGTGTATTTTTCAAAATTTCGTTTTTTCGCCAACCGGAGATAAATCGCCAAATAAACGAAATTTTTATTATTTTTTTACGGACGTTATAAGGAGGTTCCGCCAAAATTTTTTTTATAAACATATATAACTATATGAGAAGAACATTCTGTAATTTTTTCAGATTTTTCTGAGTACGCCCGTATGGAGACCTTCCTTGTAAGTATAAGTGAGAAATGGCAAGCTGGGCATCGTCCTCGTAGCTTAAATAGTCGATCACTAGGAGCGCTATTCCAAAGGATCCGGGTTCGATCTCCGGCTTGAACATTTTCCATTATGTTGGTTCTACGACGTGTTAGCAATGTAATAGTCGCATATTAAATATTGAATCCAGAATACCTTTAAACTTCAAGTTTTAAACAAAAATGAATAAGCTTAATAAGCCCAGAATATCTTTTACTGATGTTAACGGTCTCACAGAGTGTTGTTTATTTTTCAATCTTTTTAGTTTAACAAAAAACACTACCGAAATTTTGTTTTATTAGGAATTTTAGTGCTATCACCAGAGACATTTCAATAGATTCATTTTAATTATGACAGCCTTGTACAAAAAGTTAAGTACAAAAATACTACCCTAATCGCGCTTTTTTATTCATCATTCCTTTGACAGATAATTTCACAGTAGTTATGTGCCGATTTCTGTCTCATCAGTTAAAGGTTAATTTTAAAAACTTTCTTTTGTATCGCTCCTGTAGCTTTGCAGAATTTTTATTCAATTTTTTTTACAAATATAAACATTAACCCTTTATTATATATCGAGTATAAGAAACAAACTTCCAAAAACATTCAATTAAGGAAGCTTTGTCCATGGGCAACCCTCCCTCACATTGACTGGGTCAAGCTTCCCCACATAGCCATTTTGCAATGAATAGCACATAATTATTTTAAGCCTTATTTATTGTACAAATTTCACGCCTAGAAGTAAAGCTTAATATTTCTGCATTAATTAAAACCTACTTATTATAATTTCTGTAACCCATTTTATCTGAGAAAATCTTACAGAATATTCCTAAAAAACTTATCATTTATGGGGAAAACTCGTCGCAACTGATTCTGTCCATACCGGTTTCAATTATCAGCATGAAACGAAAGTTGTTGTTTGATCTTTCCATTAGCTTTTGTTGTTATATAGCGAAAAAAGTCTGAAATGCATTTAAGTGTGAGTGTGAAAATGGACGGGTGAGTCAAGCCCAAATCTGTAATAAAGCGTCCTAACAAGGAAGGTCTTCTTACAGGGCATACTCAGAACATGTTGCAAAAAATACTAGTGGTACTACTTACGCATGCAATAAACTATCACTTAAAATTAGCGGCGGAATTCCAGTAGAAAATCTGTAAAAAATAAAATATTTTCAAACATTTGGCGCGAAAATACGAAAGCAACACGCGATTTGGCGAGCAGAATTTTTCTCGACAAAAGCAAACGATTTTAATGCATCTGAAAATTGCTTGTTAATTGTCGCTCAAAATCCTTCAATACTCCCACCAGTTACTTTTTCATTGTAAAATTTACCTTATTTAATTAGAGCATTTTCGTGATTCAATTACATTCAAGTTTTTCGGTTTTGAAAAACCAGTGATAAAAGATTAAAAAATAAGCAAATGACTCTCGTCGCGATGAGGTTAAAGAGTATTCGACATAAAAACGTGATTTTTGAAATTTTGTTTCATCGCTAACTGATGATACATCGCCAAACAAACGGAAATTTCATTATTTTTTTACTGACATTCTATCGAGGTTCAGCCGAAATTTTTTTTATAAACATATATGTCCATAAGAGAAGAACGTTCTTGTTTGGTATTTTTCTGAGTATGCGCGTATGGAGACCTTCCTTGTGAGATAAATGGGAGAGGTGTCCGCAAGATTAAAAGCGGGGTCACATCAATCAAGATCATATGCTACCTTGCGGAAGGGGTGAATTACAAGAGGATTATTAAGTAGATTATAGTTTTTTTTATGTGAATGGCAATGAAACTGCTTTGCTTCTATAAAATGTTACTTTAAAAAGTTTCATAGAATAAATTTAGATTCGAAATATTTTTTAAATAAATATAGAATAAATAATTGTAGTACGATTAAATATTAACATAAAATATACTAAGATGAAATATTATTTAATTATGCAATAAAAATGTCGCCGAATTAAATATGTTCGATTTTAATTATATTTTTTAATGTAATTAAAGATGACTCATAAAAATTAGTAAGCTAAGCAGTTAATATGTAAAGACAGAATTTTGTAGTAGTCGCACATTTTACTAAATTCTTCATGAGCTAAGTTATACAAAATGATATACACCGTTGTATTTCTTATGAGAATACAATGTTTATCAATGTTTAGAATATGTATAGAATTTAATACTAAATAAAATATTCAATTTTAGCTCCTTTTTTTCATGTACCGATTGCAGATATAAGGATCCAATGTTTTCTTGGTCGTACTGCACTTATGTTATTTAACTTACAAACATTTCATTCTTTTAATTTAAAACTCATTTCATTATATATTCGGAATAACTTAATTTTAAATTAATGTATTAAATGTTGTTTTATTAAGCAAACAAATATTGTTCATTTATTTGTTTAAATATTTTGCGATTCTAAACAATAATTTTCCTAAAATCGCAAATTAGACTCTCTTTTTTTTTTTTTTTTTTTTTTTTTTTTTAACAGTCAAAGCTATTTAGAGAATTCATATTAAAAATTCAATCATAAATTTCAAGTTATTCTCTCATAAAAGATGAATCTTGTTTTACCAGATTTATTGTAACAAATATTTTTGGTACAGCTTTTTCTGATAAAAATATGCATATTTGAAAAAAAGTCGCATTGTTATTTTAATTTCAGGGCAATAGATAATATGTTCTCATAACATTAGTGCTTTTTCTTCCGAAATTAACATGATATTGAGGCTATTTTTTTTTTTAAATGTACATAATTTTATCAAAAAAAAAAAAAAAAATGCAACAAAGATATTAGCAATAAATCTGGTAGACAAAATTCATCTGTCATGATTGAGTGAAAATTTAGAAAATATGCGCAAGAAATACGATGATAATAGTTATCTGCGCATATATGACGTCATACCAAAAATCCGCATATTTGCATTTATCACCCCGACCACTAGCTGGCGCAGCTGTATCAATTTACGACAGATACCAGCATTATCTTTGAATGCATAATATGTATGCAGTTTTGGTCAAGCCTCCCGTTATGCTCAACTATTCCTGTCTCCCTATATTAAAAAAATCATCTGATCCTAACCAAATTATTTAAAAACTATTTTTTATATTTAATAAGGCATATATATTGTTTATACACTTGCAGAGAATACATTTGCTAAACTTTGCAATGTTATGTCAACAAAATCTAAAAACTAAGAAATTTATCTAACAGTGTGTTGGTAAATTTTCACATCTGTGTAATGGCAACAAATTGTTATGACAGTTTTATTTAATTTCAAATGAATGGAAAAAGCATAATGTTTATATTTTACTGGAGTATCGGTGAAAATTTCACAAAGGCATGCCTATCTCAACAACATCTCAGTAAATCACATTCACACTACAGCTAATTTTATTCTTATTGATCTTTCTGTTCTGATAACAGATGGTCATGAATTAATTAGTTTTATTGGAAATGTCATTTCAACCAGCATATTAAATGCACTGATTTTTTTTCAAATTTCTTTTTATTGACTCGACGAACAACCCACATTTAAAATTATCATTAGATAGAATTTGAGTTAAAAGCTGATTTTTAAAATCATTATGTTGTTCAATTATTATTATCGTCTTAAGATAATCGGTTGTTATAAAGATTTTTAAATGTAACTTATTTATTATTTGAACAGCTGAAAGTATTTTGCAATATGAGATTTTAAGTTGGTTGTTGAGCAGTGCAGTGTTGGTAAAGGAACTGGGATTATGGTCATAAATGGCAAAGCTACTGCCAGACAGTAATAATTTCATTTGACATGTTTAAGAAGTGATCTTTTGTACATTTGTTACTTTTACTGTTACAGAGTAAAAATTTTTAATATTATTTAATTTCATTTTTATTGCTGTATATATAATTTGTTATTTTATTATTGTATATATTATATTTAAACAAGAGTATTACTAAACTAGATCTTAATCACTACAATATATCTGAGTATATGATTAAAAATTTTATTTTATCAAAATTTTGTTAAAATAACTCAAATTCACATTATTTTTTATTTTCTAACAATCTAAAAAAGAAGTAACAGCATCCTAATAAATTTTTGATTAACACGTTATTTATCAGAAAACTCTTGATTTTAAAAAAATAACAAAATTGTAGACACATTTAGAGTTAAACCTAACCAAAAAAAGAACTAATAATAAGCATTCATTATTTGTCACGTATAAATTATTTGAAACTTATTTAGTGATTTCATCTGGAAATGAGTTCTTTTAATGCACTCTCTCTGCATATAGAACATTCATTAAAAATAATTTAAGACAATTTTCCAAACATTTAATATATATTTTTTTTAATCTTAAAAAATATTTTACTCAGGTACAAAATAATTAATGGTGATTATGTTTTAAAATCAGTAAAAAACATACTCAGTTTCATTGAAATCTGTGACAGTGGCTTATGGGAAACGGCATGCAATTGTTTGATTTTATTTGGAATGTCCCTCAAAATATTTTTAAATACAAAATACTTCTAAAAACACCCAAAATTTCACTATTTTTATTTCATAAGGAAGTATAATTCCCAGCAAAAATAAATTTAATAGAAACTGCATCTTTTGTGATAATGCCCTTTTTTTTTTTCGTTAATTTAATATTTTTTATAAAAAATTCACAATTGATAGTTTCTAAAATTTTTAGACAAGCTTAAAATGTTATAAGCAATACAGTATTTTTTTTCTTAAGCTGCGTACCTAATTTATTATGCATAATTATTTGAAGATGATTTGTCGAAGAGATATTGAAATATAATTATATTTATGACATGCTACATTTGAAAACTGAGCAGTCAAAAATGCCAATTGACGGCAGTTTTTCAAAATTTTCATAATTTTTTTCTCTCAGAAACTATTTCGCCAAAGATTTAAAAAAAATTGCTGGTAATCATATCTTTAATAATAAGAACAAACACACCCAGTTTCATTAACACCTATGATCGTGGGTTATAGGCCTGCCTGAACTGACATGAAATGACTCATAGGAAAACTTTAGAGGTAAAAAAAATTCAATTAACTTTACGTACAAGGATGTTTTCGTCCATATTACATTTCAGTTTGCTTTCAGGATATTGCATAAGCTTATTATCACTGAATTTCAGCTGCACATAAGTAAGTGAAACTCTTTTTACACTGGATTATGACTGTGGTAAACTGTTTGCAGTTCAATGCTAATCTTATTGAAGTAATGCGTCAGTTTACAAAAGGTGTCACTGATTATCACGTAATATGTTTATTCATATTATTACATTTTCATCAGAAGCGGATTAACTACCTCCCGGGCCCCTAGGCTAGATTTTTTTGGTGGACAACCTCCTCTCCCCTCCCCCGGTCCTCAAAGCAATGCATTTTTCTATTTTCTGGCAGAAAAAAAAAGGAAAAATTAGGGCCATATAAAAAATAAAATTTTATATTGTAAAACACATATGCAGCAACATATAAAACAAAAGCTCTATTTAAATTATACGCGTTTTTGTAGTTGAAAGAATTTTTCTATCATCAGCGGTTTCTATCACACTAATGTTAATGCTAATCCTACGGGGCAGTTCTTTGCAGATTTCTCGCACGCATTTTAATATTTTTGAATGAAATTTTTTTCATAGGATAGCTTAAGACGATCTATAATCACGCTAGTTTTTACAATTTTTTTTATATTTTTGTTAAAGTTTTTTTTTTTCTTTTGGTACGTGATAGTTTTGCTTTCAGAACCAGTTTAAATCGGTTCTAAAAGTTAAAGTAATTTTTTAAAAAAAATCTGAAATCAAAATCCAAAAAGTCAAAACGAGCCCGGTTAGGGATCGTCCTCAGTTATTCTTCACAAAAAATTTCAATCAAAAATATTAAAATGCATGCATGAAATTTTCAAAGAACTGCTCCATAAGATTAACATTAGCGTTCCCGTGTTCTTTATGTCTAGTGTAGCCTCTTAAGCAGCTGCTTCAAGCAAGAAAACACCCATTCTCTAATGTTATTCCTTGCTTGAACACGGGTTAGGTTCCCTTAGAAAGACCTCCCCCTCCCACGGAGGGCATCCCATCTTTTAGGACCTATATATCACGTGTAGATAATCGGCCGGCATACAATAAACCATAACAAACTTAATGTTAATCCAATGGTAGAAATTTTTTTTAAACATCTCCTTTGCATTTCAATATTTTTAAGCGATTTTTGCATTGGATAGATGAGGTCTTCTCCGCAAATGCGTTTTGTACCTTTTTACTTTCTTCTATCTTTACAAGAAGAAAGTATTGGATTCATGAAAATTTTCGACTTCCGGTTTTCGACGGATTTATACGTTTTAGAAGGTCCTGAACACATTTTGACTATTTTTAGAAAATGTCTGTCTGTGAGTCTGTCCGTCTGTCTGTGAGTCTGTGTGTCTGTCTGTGAGTCTGTCTGTCTGTATGTGACAAAAAATTTGTGGGCGCTCTATCTCAAGAACTAATGCTCGAAATTTAATAAAATTTTATATTCAGTTAGACCTTGATATGAATTAGTGCCTATTGGTTTTTGGTGAAAATTGGCCTGCAGGTGGCGCTGCTATACTATGTTTTTCATAATTTTCAAGATTGCTGTATCTCAAGAACTAATGCACAGAATTTCACCAAACTTCAGATTCCGCGATACCTTGAGATACATAGCCACTGATAAGGTTTTGGTGTGAACTGCCCTATAGGTGGCGCTGCTATGCTACATTTTGCACGATTTTTGCGATAGCTATATTTCAAGAACTAATGCAGAGAACTTCATCAAATTTTAGTTTCTTTTACACTAGAATATATAACATAATTAGACGCTAATTACATTTTGGTATAAACCTTGTAACAGGTGGTGCAGCTATGCATCATTTTGCACGATTTTTCCGATAGCTATATCTCAACAACCAAAGCACAGAATTTCATTCAACTTCAGATTTTGTTACAAAATGACATATAATTACACGATGATTACGTTTTGTTATAAATCCTGCAACTGATGGTGCTGCTGTGCTATATTTTACACGGTTTTTTTTTAAACTAGCTATATCTCAAGAACTAATGCACAGAATTTTATCAAACTTCAGATTCTTTTACACCATAACATAATTAGACGCTTTTTTACGTTTTGGCATAAATTGTCCAAGATATGGTGTTGCTGTGCTACGTTTTGCAATTTTTTTGTTATAACTATATCTCAAGAACTAATGAACGAAATTCCATCAAATTTCAGATTCTGTTAGGTCTTGACATCAATAGATGCTTATTAGGTTTTAGCATAAATTACCCAACACGAGGCACTACTAAGCTCATTTTCTCAGAATATTAATTAAATTTTGCGTTTTAGGTTTTTTGGATACCAGATTCTCAAATGTTCGAGGAAATTCGATAGTGGGTAACTTTGAGGTCACCACGTTTTTTTTTTTTTTTTTTTTTTTTTTTTTTTTTTTAATATTAAAATGTACTTATGAGATAGAAGAAAGTTTCGGGATTGACACATCCAACTAGTTTAGTATAGTTGAAGATTTTATTATTATTATTAATAGGATAGTTCTACTTTTTGTAGAACTTCGAAACGTTTCGTTTTTGTAGAAGGTTTCGAAAGTAAAAATAACTTTATTAAAAAAAAACCCTGCAAATAAAATAGGAAAAAAAAAAGTTAAAAACGGCCTTTCTAGAGCTGATATGAAGAAAAAATCTGAAAAAAAAAATCGTAGCATCGGGGCCCCTTTTTTTCTGGGCCCCTAGGCTTCAGCCTACTCAGCCTAATGGGTAATCCGCTTCTGATTTTCATGCATTCAGTATTTCGATTCGATTCCTTATAGTATGTTAAATGACGCTGTTATGTACATTTAAATGCTTATGATGAGTCAGAGTAAAAAATGATGACAGTTTTGCAGCTGTTTTTTTTTTTCTTTTACAAACGTTGACTTTCATCGCTTTTTCACTTTCTATCTAACTTTAGTTTTTTCTAAGGACTTTCACCACTCTTTCTTTTATACTGATTTTCAACTCTTTTTTCGAAGGATTGATTTAATTTGTTCTTTGCAAACATTTTACCATTGAGCCTCGTAAGCTAATAGGTGAGGTTGTCATTTCAAATTTTCACAAAAAAGGGACTATCATCGTTTTAACATTTCACTTTCATGTACTCTTTGCAGACATGGAAGAAATACACAAGAACGAGAAAAAACAACCTTTATGACAATTTTTTATTTTTGGAATATAGTTCTCATGTTTTAGAAATACGTTTTTCCCCCTTCTTTTCCATCCTTACTTTACCTTACACTAGCAAAACCCACGGAGTTGTTCGCGTAATTGCTGAAATGTGTCAAATTTGTGAGCTTATATTTGTTAGAAGAAATTATACCTCAACATGTGATTCAGAAATTACTAAGTAAGCCCATTTTGACAAACACAAACACAGACGAACACAAAGAAGAAAAAAAAACGCAATTTAGAACGTTTTTAACTCATTTCATCTTTTTAAATTTCGAACTGTCTTAAAATTGTTCGTAGCAAATAAAGCTAATGACCACAGCGTCAAGTTTTTAATTTCTAGGCTCACCAATATCACAGAAATCGCAATTTAAAAAAGCTCTTTTACTCCTGCAATCACTTGAAAATTGCTGTAATGACATAAAATATACCGCAGTGTTGAATGCAGACACTTTTCTCCGGGAGGGACTTCTGTGGCTTCCGGAGGGGGGAAATTACACTTTTTTACCATTGAAAACACAAAATCTCAAAAATTCAGGGGGAGACATTTGAGAGCTCCGGGGGGGGGGGGATATCCCACCCTCCGGACCACCTCCTGAGTTCAACACTCATATAGCGTATGTTGGAACAGAGATGACTGCCAGCATTTGAGCAGAGTTTTATAAAAAAATCAGTTCTGTAGTTCCAAAGATTATCCCTTACAAATAAAGAAAAGTTTATATATATATATATATATATATACAGTAGAACCTCCATAAGTTAACCACCCAAGGGGCTGTAACTAAGTGGTTAACGTACGGAGGTGGTCAACTTAGAAAATTTTTAAAAAGTGTTTAGTACAATAATAGAAAAAAATAGTAAACTTTTTTAGTATTTTTAAGGAAAATTTAGAAAAAAAATTAGCACTTACTCATTTTTATTTTTACTGAAAGTGCAGCACATTTTTACAATTTTTGAAAGAATATTTCGATTTTTGTTTGAGTCCTCTTTTTGTTCGTTAAGTAACTACAAAAAGCATTTTCACAGTTTACAAGTCCATTAAGCATGTTTGGACATTTTCCTGTAGCGAGATCATTAAGTTGCTCCACCATGCGCTTTACATCTTCTTCCCTCAGTGTTGGGTACTTTTCAGTTTCGTCGTCACTTGAATCATCATCTTCTTCGCCGTCCATTTTTTGTACCTTAGAGTCCTCGCTCTACTTAGTTTCAGAGAGTATCTGATTAAAAATTGTCTCTGGGTCTGATTCAGCAGATGTTGCTAATTCATCATCCATAGTAACGTAATCTTCAAAATCAACTCCATCAAAAACTGACAAGGGAGATAGAGGAAGCTCATCGTCTTGCACCGATGCTGTAGCTGTAATAAGTACAGCTTTCTTAAAACATATCTTAATCGTGGTTTGCATAACTTTATTACAAGCAGAATTGATCCAATGAACATTATTCAAAGCATTTACAGACGCAGCTGTTGACGATGCCAATGCAGAAGAACCACAGGTTTGAGCTCTCATAATTAACCATTCCAGAAGTAGAGCTCTGTAGTGCACTTTGAAGGACTGAATAATGCCTTGATCCTTTTATCTTTTAATAATGGTTGCGTTTTCGAAATTGTGTTTGGGGGCAAAAAGTTTAGCTTCATATTTGTGAGATTATTTACTTCCGGGTGGCAGCGACAGTTGTCCATGAAAAGCAGAATAGACCGCTTCTTCCTCATTTCTGCGTCAATTTCTCTAATGCGTCTAATGCGTCAATTCCTAATTTCCTTTTTTGCAAGCATCACCCTTCATTACTAAACTTCTATCAGGCATTGCTTTAAAGAAGAGTCCACACTCATCAGCATTAAATGTGTCCTCATCTTCAAAACCTTTAGCAAACTCCGGGAATTTTTCAACAAACTTCTTCACTACTTCAGATGAAGCCTCATAGTTCTTGATTTCAAATTCTTTTGCAATTTTTTTTTTATACTTCTTGAAGTATAGGTCTTGATATTCTTGCATTGATTGATCTCTTCTCTTTAAACAAACGAAACGTGGCTTCGTTCACAACGTCGAGGCACGTTTTTCTGCGTTTTCTTTGGAGTCCCCCATTTTCGAAGGAATATCTTTCCGGATATTCTGCCTTGCGTTTTAAAATGTTGCTCACAGTTGTCTTGCTCACACCAAATTTTTCTGCTGTTTTTCTTTGGCTTCTGCTTTCCAGAAAGTTAAGTAGATCCACTTTCCCAACTTTAGTTCTTTTGGAGCTTTTCTTTGAGCCATTTTTAATAAAAATTCGCAAATAAATGTCCGGTCCCGTCACAGCGCGATATGCAGAAAAAAATAACGGAATGTGTTTCACATGTGAGCGATACATGTTGTTTTCCAATTCTTCGTACGTATATCCCCCACTCCGGTGCATTTTTTGACAGATTCCAGAAATTCTGGATTCTCCCTGCCATTGCATCGTACTGGAAGTGAACAATGAACGGAGCACCACAAGGGGGTCGAATGTTGCTCGGATAAGCCGAATGACTGATAAAGAAATTCCTGAAAACCGGGCGGTCAATGGATGAAAAAAAAAAAAAAAAAAAAAAAAAAAAAAAAAAAAAAAAAACGGAGGAAGTTCAAGAAAATTCAAGCAAATTCAAGAAAATATCAGTGGTCAAGTTACAGAGAGTAGAACCCACTAAAAAGTGGTCAACATACAACTTACGGAGGTGGTCAACATAGAGAGGTAAATCTCCATTGAAAATGCATTGCGACCATTCAAACTAATAAATTTCGGTCAAAATAGAGAGGTGGTCAACTTTGAAGGTTTTACTGTGTAAAGCATAGATTAATCAAGCATCAAGCATAAATTATGGAGCACTTTCCAACATATTCAGAATAATGTAACAAAACTGCACCGTTTAAAAAATTAATGCATTACGTCTCATTTCACCATATTGAAATGTATAACGCATTTCAAAATCGAATTTCAGCTGTTCCCGTCTACAGTCGGAAAATTATCCGAATTTTTTTAGCAGCCTTGTATATGATATAGACATTTGTATCTATTAACAAGATGCATTCAAAAATTTAGTTCATTTAAGAGATACATATATTTCAGTGGAAAATTCCCCTTCAGCAATTTCCTCTAATAAGGGGAATGGTATGAGAATACTCTTGTAGAGCCCTGTATATGAAGTATAAATATAAAATTTACATAAAAAGAATAATGTGTAAAAAAACTAATTAAATTTAAAAGTGCACACCGAATTTTAAACCGTATTCTCCAACAATTATTATGCATAGACTATACTGTAACCGATTTCTTTTGTGTGTCCCTGTAAATTAATAAAAAATGCTATGAATGCTCTGTTTAACGTATCGTAGTGAAATTCAATGATTTATATCGGTTTCAATCAGGGCTGGGTTTTTGCTGGCAGAAAATAGTTTCTGTCATGCCAGTGGCAAAAAGTTAAAATAACCGGTTTTAACCGGCAGAAACTGGCATAAACTGAGATTTTTTTTGTGATATTAAAGTGCTTATATATATAATTTATTCGAGATAAATAATAAATAAAATATTATGAATAGTTTTAATTTTAAAAATATATAAATTAGAATTTGATAGTTTTGAATCTTTCAAGAAGAATGATCCATATTATTTGCATATAATTGAAAATCATGAAAATGATAATATATTAAGGACATAGCAGTTGTTAAAATTATAAATAAATATTATGATTTATAAAAAGTTAAAAACTTGTTAAAAATGTTAAAATCTATTGCTGTTGCTTTAGATAAAACTGAAAAACATGAGTGTTCTATCGCAGCTCCTCATAAAATTTGCTTAACTTTACTCAATAATGGAAATATTATGGAAACTCACAAATGCAAGATTCAAATCTCATTTAATGCAGTGCTAGCTTATTCAATTCATCTAAAGCATATGGGATCAAAATTGACATTTGAGCATAAAGAAAGAGCAAGAAATTTGCTTTTTGATATTCATCTAAATTTTGTGCTGTATATAATAACCTCTTGGCAAAATAAACTCCTTTCTGAGAAACATATATCCCCAAGGAAGTCCTGGAAAATGTCATGACTTCTGTGGGTGATTGCTTTTAAAAACAAATATCAATGAAAATGAACATTTTTCAAATTTTACATCATCAATGACATTACCAGCAAGTAATGCTGGTCTTGAAAGAATATTTTTCAACTTTTCTTTCATTCAGAACAAATTAAAAAAACAGTCTAGGTTGAGAAATGTTAGCAAAATTAATAACATACATTATAGAATGCTCTTAGTATATTATTACTTTTTCCACAAAAATGAGTTAGTTCTTTCAATATTGTAAAATAATTGTACAAGATATTACATTTAAGTTTTTTTTTATATGTTATTTTTGTGCTAGAATTATTTAATTATATATTTTTAACAAGAATTATCTCTTTGTATGTAGTAGTAGGTAATTTTTAAGGTATTGCAGTGTATTATTCATTTAAAAATACTCTGAAAAGTGATGTTAAAATATCATAGAATTTTTTATACATTTCTTTTTTTATAACTTTTAAATAGAAACTCAACCGTAAAGAATAATATCAATAGTCAAATTTGTGCAGCATCAGATTACTGCTATGAAAATTTCTGTTTTCAAGTGACAGAAAATTATTATATAAACAAAGTACATTTATATGATCCTTTTGAAACTTTTTGCTATTGTAAATAACATTCATAATCTTTATTTTAATTTAACTAAATTCTTTATATATTAAATAAAATACTTACTAGCAAATGAATCATTGCAGGTTAAAGTTCTTATTAGTATCATTTCTTAGTTTCTGCCAGTTTTTGCCACTTACTGGCAGAAACTACTTTCTGCCATGCCGGTTTTAACCGGTTATAACCGCCGGTTTAAACCACCCCGGCAGAAACTTGCCATCCCTGGTTTCAATACATTTGAAATAGCGTAATGTCATTAAAATACTTTTCAAACGATTTTTTTCCTATATACCATAACTTAATCTGATTCTTTTGTATGTCCCTGTAAATGAAACATTAATCATACATACTTTATATGCAATACCAAACATGCTTTGGTGACCCTAAATAAGCTTTATCAGTTGCATGAAAATCCGAGAATATTTACAGGATTTACTAGGGAACCTTCCCAGATGTAAATTGTGGATTTGGGCGAGTGTGGTATTAAAAGAAAGATCTCGTTATGTACATTAAAAATTGCAATGGACTACTCGTCCGAATCTAATCGTTTTCGAGATATCAGCACTTGAAGTGTGAATGAATAAATAAATAAATTTACAAGAACGCGTATAAATTGTTAGCAAATTAAAAATTTCTTTGCACTGTTTTTAATACTTCTGCCAAAACCTTTTCCCGAGCTACGAACAAAATCCTTTACACCCACACATTGCCAATTATCTCCCGTCTTTTAGACAGGCACTTCGCAATCTACGAAATTTTCGGATACGGCTGCATTCGGAGAGTTTTTCCATCTGTTTGCTATTTCCAGCACTTTGTTATATGCAAATTTTTCGAAAAATGTGTGGCGTGACGTAATATATAAACTGTATGTATACATAGTGTGTAAAATAGAACGTTTTTCTTTCGCTGGCTTGACTTACGAACAATTTATATTCGTGCCTATCAATTTATTTATTTATTCTTTCACATTTCAAGTGCTGATATCTCGAAAACGGTTGGATTCGAAAGAGTAGTTCCGTTGCATTTTTTAACATACACGACGAAAATTTTCTTTTAAAACCGCACTCGTCCAAATCCACAACTTACACCTAAGAATGTTCTTTAGTCAGAGCGTGGACAGTTGGACAGACAAACCGAATGTATAAGCATTTTCAACTTTATTCGAAAGTGCCAAAAAAAAGAAAAAAAAAGTACTCTACGATTCAGTATTTATTTCTCTTTATTGTGTTCATTTATGCACAATATCTAATTTAATATTTCTCATATGTTCACATTGCATGGATAAAAGTTACTGCCCGAATTAAAACACATTTTTCCAATATTTCTATTGTATGTGCATGTGCACTTTTTATTTTATGCATGCGTATTTAATTATGCAGATTTCATGAATTTAAGTTCATTTCAGTTTAACTAATTATCGTCATAACGAAGTTTTTAAGTGTAATCATGAGACTTCGTTAAAAGGAAGTTTCACTGTATTTTTATTTTATTTATTAATTGATGAATGTTTTAATTTCATTTTGGAATATAAGCTGGAAACAAAAGTTGAGCTAATTATATCAGTTTAAATTAAAATGGATTTATTTTTTGTAATCGTCTGCACATCATACAAATAGATTTTCTAAAAAAAAAAAAAAAAAAAAAAAAAAAAAAATGGTTGAAAATTATTTTTAAAAAATTGAAATTGAGCAAACACTGGTATACTTTTCAAAGAAATTTTGATAGAGTTTTCGCACAAATAAATTGCACTTTTTTCCTTATTCGACGATACAAACTTTTAAAATGTGCGATATTTTGAAATTTAGAAAAATGCAGCAAAAGTTAAATTTAACCGTTTGCTGTTGTCACCTCCAAAATGACGTCAGGGTCACGCAGAGATACTTTGATCTTTTATAATACAGGCATCACATTTTAAACAGCGCACCGAGGGGCAGGAAGACTCCAAAGTTGGCAAAAAATAAAATTTACTTTGAACAAAAAAAGCACATCATAGATTCTTTTGTAGACTAAAAGTAGTAAAACTTTAAACGTCTACATAAGATATAGCATAATATATTAATTTACAAACTTTATTCAATATTTTTTGTAGAAAAAATTGTTAAAAGCAAGAATTTAGGATAGTATTATACAAATTAAATATTTATAAATCATCCATAATATCGCATTCAAAATTTTAAAAAAATTAACACACTTAATAATTTTAATGATTCTCAAGCAAACCTTAAAGTGAATATTAGCAACCCGTTTTGAAGGAATGAATCCACCTTTCTCAGGCAAAATGTATACATTACTATAAAGACAGCAGAAGCAAAACTGTTTCTGCTGTCTTAGTGCTAACGCACACTTTTTGTTTTCTTGTCTTTCAGATCATGTCACGTACACTAACGAAGATGTAGAACTAGAATCGCGTAACCATTTCGGTCTTAGTCTTTTTGATCGTCCAGAACAAATTCAGACGGAATATAATGTAATATACGTTTACTTTTCATTGACGCTTCTGTTTGCTTTTCAAATCGAGGAAATGAAAGAAGCTATTTGCCAAGCCACTCTTTATTAATTCTAAATAATCCCTTGTCTCGCCAGGCTTTTGCCCATCGGAATTTATATTAAAATTTAAAACATTTATTGTTCTTTTCATTTACTTTTCATTCTACTTGTTCGTAGTTTTTCCGATTATGAAGTTCTTATACCAAAAAATCATATTACTTTTCAAAAAATTTTTCATTGAAACGCTTCATCATAGTCAGTTTAATTTAAATACATTATTTTGTAATAGATAATGCATTTAACATCTTTAACAAAAAAAAAAAAAAAAAAAAAAAAAAACAATATAGAATCATGTTTGGCACACACTAACAAAAATTTAAGGATGACTTACTATAAAAATGACCATACAATTAAACAAGTTGGAAATTGCACGTGAAGCGTAGCAAATGAGGTGCGTTCGAACTATAACGAAGTTTTAAAATATTCAAATCTTGCTGGTATAGTAGAGCGTACTTTGAATACAGTATAGTGGTCGAAATCTTTGTGTTCCTGTAAATATGCAGGGAGTAATTTTTATTATACTTCATTAACGTATATCTTATTCATAAAATGTGAAATAGTTTAATATAATTAAAACATGCCCCAAACATTGTTTCCCCGTCAAACATTATTTAGTGGAATACGTTTGTGTGGCCCTGTAATTTAATAATAAATATTCTTTGCATCCCAGATTGTACAGAATGTATATTTTAGTACATACTTCAGAGATTTATGTCAATTCTATTATGTTCAAATGAGTGTAACACCATTAAAATGCATTTGAAACTTTTTTGCCCCACTGATCGTAATGTAACGGAATACTTTTGATTGTCCCTGTAATTGATCTATGCATCCGATTTTCATAACATTTGAAATGACTCGACAAAATTATGTAATTAATATACGTTTTAAATTTCAAACTATTAAAATGCATTTGAAACTTTTTTCCCCATTTACCGTAATACAACGGAATCCTTTCGATTGTCCCTGTAATTGATCTATCCATCCAATTCTCATGAAATTTGAAATGACATGACAAAATTATGTAATAATAATGTATTTTAAATTTCAAACGATTCGGTTGGGTAGTTTTTGCGTTGTTATATGCGGACAGACAGACGGACAAACGGACGGACTGAGCGACAACAATAGGTGCTACGTATTTACATAATTACAAACGCATCTAAAAAGGAGCAGCAAAAAAGAGCAAGATTTTCTGATATATTTGACCTTCTAAAACTCAAACTTAGTAGAAAAATTATTATTAATACTTAATTCGTCTTAATTCATCATAACTAAAACCTTCAATGTTTGTAGACACTGCTATTTTTTTTTCATCAATATATTTTCTAAGCGTCTCTATATTTATAAGAAATCATATTAAAGCAAAATGAAAGTTAAGGGATTTTTGTTACATATCTGTAGTTAAAGGTTCCATAATCAGAAAAAAAAAAAAAAAAAAAAAAAAAAAAAAATAGCGAAATTAACAAACGAACGTTGAAGCAAAATTATTAATTTTTTTTTCCCATTTATTATGAAAGTACAATATGCAGTTTAACTTTTACTTACCCATCATACGTAGTATAAGGTAAGTCTTGCAATCGTTTTGAAAATCGAAAAAAAAATTTTTTTTGACGTTTCAGATACAGAAGATTCCAAAAAACATACTTTTAGAAAAAAAATTTGCCGTACGTCTGTCTGTAAACGCTCTATCTCACGAACAATTTGAGATAGAGATTTAAAATTTTGTATGTACTTAGTATGTAATAATGGGACGAAGTCTATTTAATATCAGTAACCTCGATTATCCGGAACTATTTTTTTCGGACTATTGAATAATTCGTTCTGATAAAAGGTACATAAAAAATTTCGAATTTTTTTATTTTAATGAGTGGATGTAAAAGGCAATAAAATAACACAAATTTTACATAAAGAACGAAGTGGATCGGATATTAGCTGCCAAGATATTCGTAATCCTGTTTCTCACATTCTTCTATTTTTCATGACCCTGTATTTCATTCAAATTTCAATTCAAAGATACATTTTAATTGGAAATGAGACGCTTAATCCGACGCAGTAAACTGTTAGTTAATAGGATTATTATTTTTGGAGTTGTAAGGATGTATCTTTTAAGCAGTTTGGTACTACTTGAGTAGTTTGGCATTTTATATAGTAATTTGTCGAAACTGGTTCATCAAGCAATTCATTAATAGAGCATTACTATCCATATTAACAATATTTAAATGTACGTTTAATTTTTGTTTTGGATTTGCAATGCATTGTATAAATGGTTTTCACATGTTTTATTTCCATATATTATATTATGCATATCCATGATGGGTAACTATTACGGTGGCCCCCAACGACTAGTTTTCTTTAGTGACGACCAAAATAACTCTGCGCAATTTTTAATACTAGGCAGATGTTTACTGACATCTGCTCTATTAAAGTGACATATGCCGGTAGTTCAAAATAAAATTTAATTTTTTTCGATATTTTGCCAGATTTGAAGGCTTTTTGCCCCACTGTGCAGCGGTTAGATTTAAAATGTTATACTTTTTAAATATCGCACTTGTACAGAAACATATAAATGTATAGCATTTCAAAAGAGCAATAAATATTTATAAATAATAAAAGTTAAAATGTATGACCTGGGCATCCTTAAATTGATATAATGATTAAAACTAACAGGCATTAAATAAATTACAGCTGAAAATAAAATTTATCTAATTATTTTGTTTACCAATGTAAAATTTTGTTTTACCTGAAATTACGTATAAGCTGCATAACAAGCTTACAAGAAAAACGAGAGATTCCATTTCAGTTGTACTTCTTTGGTTCCCTCCAACTCTAATACTATTACTCATTTACTTTAGTGTTACTGATCATTATCTATTAAATTCTACGAAAGTTTAAATAGCTGCTCCTTACGTAAATAGCTAGAAAGTATGAATACACATGGCTGAGACGGAAAACCGTCTGTAAAGTAACTAGAGTTTTTGGATGATTAGTCGTGGGTAAGTAATGAAAAAGTTATTTTACAAGGGGCTGTACATTATAGGTGTAGATTCACGGTAGCCAGTCGCCACATGGCGACTAAATCTTTTGACTAATTTTTAGCCTCTAAGTCACTTTTTTTGACGAATTTCACGTATTTTGCTGTGATTCTTTCATGAAAATCACGTTTTTTCCATGGTCCTTTCACAAAGTTGACGATTTTTATTTTTCCCGCGACTCTTTGACGAAATGCGTGTTTTTTAATTAACTTAAAATTACACTATGTGCAAACTACTTAAAAGATGACAAAAAATATTTAAAAAGATGTTGAATTAGTTTAGTTCTTGGTACTTTTAACTGCAAACACAGCCATCATCAAAGAATACAGAAAATAAATAAATAAATAAATAAATAAAAATAAAAAAATAAACAAAAATCTGTTATTAGCGTCTTATTTTTCAAATGCCACATAGTTTGTGTCGAAAGGAATGAAAATGAAAGTCAATTTTTAGATCCGGAAAACATTGTTAAAATAAAATAGAGATATTGAGGATATTGGAATATTACTTGTTTTATGATTCTTTAAGCAAACTGATCCAAATTATGGGTATGTTGTAGGATAAAACGTCATTACAAATAGTAATTTCTTTAGAATAATGATTCCTACTGATTCTCGGATGATTAATTCATGATAATTCTTCAAGGGACATATAATTTTTGCATCCTCGAAATTAATTTGTATATGCTTTTGGTTGAGACTTGACAGGGCTGTTGCGGGTCGATTGTTATTTCAAATCTCCCAAATCTTCATTGATACGATTTTTAAGTTCACGAGAAGTCATTCCTGTGTATTCGAGATAAATATTTTCTGTTTTTAGTCGAATTACAAAATTTCATCTTTCGGGATGAGATCTATTTTGACATCAAAACTAGATTTTTCAATTTTACTGAAGGAGTGACGATTAAAGGAGGTGGGTTGATAAGGGCAGTTTTTCGCCCATCATTTACGCGAAAAAAAAAGTTTCGGATTCCAATAATTGTTCAATGTCTTTGTATACTTAAAAATATGTATTTTTGTTTAATATAAGATTTACGTGATAATTAAAATAATAAGTCACAGAAATAACAGCCCGAAAAGAGAGCGTTTTGGCTTTTTCTTATATTTTGTCATTTTTTGTATCTTTGAATTATTTATTTCTTTTTTATATTTATATTTTCTTTTTTATTTATTATTCTTTTTTATATGAAGCGCTTTATGAACCAAGTTAATTTTGGTATGCAAGGATACTACTCTTTATAAGCTTTTATTACTTTATTTTGATTTAGTGAAAGCTTCTATCTATTTGAGAAAAAAAATGTTTCATGGGAGAGTATCCGTTGCACTGCTATCAGAGGACTAGCGTCTAGACCCCGCCCCAAACAACGGCTCTTATCACAAATGCACTCATGGTTTTTTTTACTGCATGCTGTTTTTACTACATGTTTTTACTCCTTGTTGTTTTTTACTTCATATTGTTTTTATTCCATGTTCTTTTACTCCATGTTTTTACTCTATGTTGTTGTTTTTTACTCCATGTTGTTTTTAGTCCATGTTGTTTTTTTACTCCATGTTATTTTTACTCCATGTTGTTTTTATAATTAATTTTATAATTAATTTTAATGGTAATAAAATGTCTTTGTCTAAGGATGTCAATGATAAATCACTAAATGTCTTTAAAAAGGGAAATTATAGGCAGCTTGGGGAATTTCTTGAATGCATTTGTGATAAGAGCCGTTGTTTGGGGCGGGGTGCTAATATCCAAACACTCAAGGCCACAGCACCTTGGCGAATAACGGAGGGTGCCTGCGAGAAGATCGAGGCAGAGGAGAAATTTTACAAGCTTTGCGCTCTTTGACATTGACATTACTGATCGTGACTTTTAATTCGTATTGATTCAAATGTTATTCTGTTTCCATATCATTTTTTGATTGTTTATATTAATATTTAGCGCTTAAAAAGTTATCACTTTTATAAGAAGGATTAAACAACCATTCAGATTTATGGAAATTTTCAAATTGTTCGCCACCATTCACATACATGTGAAATAAATATATTTTTAAAAGGAAAAGGGTCGTTAAAATCCGTTTAATTTAATTATTTCTTTAATAATTTATCTAGATTTTCCTTAAGCCAATCAGACTATGTAAAAGGCAAATTGAAAATATTAAATCGAAATATTAGCTTCATTAAAAACACCCTGCTTCAAAATTAAATCTATACATATAATAAAACAGTAGGACCCGGTGTGTCTGTACAATGAAGATAATTGACAAAAATGGAGTCAGGGCGATAAAAGAAAACCAATGAAACACAAAAAATTTTTTTTTGAATTTTTTGTCTGTCTGTCTGTCTGTCTGTCTGTCTGTTTGTTCGAGGTTATCTTCGTAACTACTGAATGGATTTTTATGCGGTTTTCACTAATGAAGAATGCACACTCCCGGGCAGTGTATAGGCTTTGTTTCATCAAAATCGGACAACAGACAAAAAAGTAACAAAAAGAAACAAAAGAAACTATTAGGTGCGCTGCTCACGTTTTTTAGTACATAACGTTTTTTAGTACATATAAAATCCAATAGATGTCACTGTGCGATTTTAAAACGCGCTATCGTTATGTTTTCGCCAGTCTACTTAAGTATGAGAAAGTTTCAAGCTGGCTGTCGTTCCATGTGGTTTAGTCGGTAGAACGTCAGTGCGCCATACTGATGGCCCGGGTTCGATTCCCAGCATGGAATTTTTTTTCACTATGTTGGCATTAACGCCTATAAGCAATTAAAAGAATTTGAAATATTGTATTCAAGGCGAATTTTCTCTCTGGGAAAATTTCCTTGCATTAATATGTCAGTGTAATTTTTTTTTCGATTTAATTTTTTTTTTTCGAAACTTTGTTTTTCTTAAAAAATTACAGTAAATATTTGATATTTCCCAACGTTTTTTGAATGATCGACTTGCTTTTTTTTTTTAATGTATGTCTGAACCTTATCTAACTACTTCTTCAAGATTTCTTTAGATAAACCGACCAGCGTAGCGGGCGAAGGCCGCTAGTAAATAAATATAAAGACATGGTCTAGCTTTGATTTATAGATGATCTCCTACGCAAATTTTATATTTATTAAACAGACTTTATTTTCAATTTTGTTTAGCTCTAAAAACTTTCTTCTATTATAATTTGTTGCAAAGTTAGTAGGGGTTATTTACTTTTTTTTCTACAACTGTACATTTATCATTGAGTATATAATATCATTCTGTGAGAAAAGTTCGATTACACGAATAGAATAAAAAAAAAAAACATATTCTCTGTGTGTGAAATCTTATAAAAAAAGAATGAAAATAATGAATTAAAGCCTTAATCTTAACTTTTATGTAAATAATTTAATTAACATTAAATTATTCAAAAAAAAAAAAAAAAAAAAAAAAAAAAAAAAAAAAAAAAAAAAGGAAGAAGATTGAATTTAGTGAAATTGAAATAGCTTTTCTTATTTCTTTACTTGCGTTTATTTTCCAATAAGAAATAAAATTTTGTTGAGCATGACAAATTTGTTTGAAAGCTGTATCTCAAAGTATTTTTCAGTTATTATTTTTTTTGTAGTTTCTAATACTTTTATGTCATTGTGGCAATAGAAGTATTCAATTTCTGTTGAAAGAAAAGGGAAATATTAATTTACTGTTTTGTTGACAAAAGAGAGAGAGAGCTTCATTTTTATGATGATCAAAACAATGCTTACGTAATAACAGAGTCATATATTACGTACGCCATGAATTAAACATTAATATTCTTGGACCATTCTGAAAAAAAAATTAAAATGCGGACATGACGACGATTCAGATATACCTCAGATAGATCTATTCTCGATCGAAAACAATCATTTTCTAAATGATTAATAAATAAATAAATAAAATAATAAATTATTGTGAAAATCCAACATGTAAATTGCACTTGCAATCTTTTCATATTAGGATGGTAAATACATCCTGCATCAAAACAAAACTCTACTAAATGCTTGTTAAAGATAAAGAACTATGATTTATGATAAAATTTCTAAACATAAACTTACATTTAAATGAATTTACTCGAAACTAAAAATAAGGAAGAAAAATATATTACTAAAAAACTATAAAAACAATTTTTTTAGTAATAAAAAAAGACAATTTGACGAGTGACTACTGTTGTAAGATATATATATATTTATAGACGTAAATGCATGCGATTTATACATAGTAATAAATCGCATGCATTTACGTCTACAGTTATTATTGCACTGTGGCACTAATATATTTATCAACAGTTTTTTCTAGAATAATTATTCCTCTACCTAAGTTTACAATACTTTATTACAGTGTTTACTATTTCTACACTACAGAAAAAAAAAAAAACTTTAAATGGCTATATGAGATAAGTGTAGAGCTTAAGCATTAAATTGTGATATATTTATTAGTGTTTTTGAACTATGTTAATGAAAACACTGTGAATAAAGTATGCTAATGTTAACTCACTGAATCACAATCACAACTCATACATTCTTTCAAACTTTCGCTCAGCCACAATGCAAAATGTTTTCAATGTTTCTGTATTATTGTTGTATTCTATTACACTGAGAAATTGTAAAACATTTATCAAGATAAGACACATTGATAAATTTCAAATGAAAATATCGTTTCAAAAATTGCGATATATTAATTTTGTTAATAATTCAGAATTTTTAGTATTGTAAGGGGCTAAAAATAAGGTCTCTTTTTAAGTTTTAATTTCATGATTAAAGGCAAGCCCTAAAAAGAAAAGGTCAATTTTAATGAATTTCGTTATTAGTAAAATTAATGTTATTTAATTAATATTATTAAATAATATCATTTTAATAATTAATTTAGTATTTTTAAATTTATATTTTATGAAATTAATTATTTATTTATTATGTGTTCATTTAAATTGCTTCTTGCTTCAACATATTATCAAACACCAAGCAAATTGATAAATTAACGTCAGTAAAAATCAATTTTCGGTAAGATTTTTAAATTCTTTGATTGCTCACAAAAAGTTTTATTAGTGAGAAACAAATCATAAGAAATGAATATCTTAAATTCAACATTTTATGCTTTTTTTTTTTTTTTTTTTTTTTTTTTTTATTATCATGCGTTTTTAAATTATTTTTGGTAATTAATAACCAGAACTCTGAACTGATTTGAGAAAACTGAATACATACAAGAATCTGAATAATATTAAATTATTATAGATTGTAGATGCAGCATAATTAAATAAAGTCAAACAGTCATTTGTTTATTTGGTATGAAGTCATTTTGCTTTCATGATATTAAAAACCCCACTGTCAATATCAAAATTCTAATAAGCTATCTTACATTGAAACTGCACTATGTATCCATTCGTAATAATAAGCAAATATAAATAATATAAAAAAACATACAAAAATTTTTGAAAACATTTCACATATTTGTATTTTAAATGAATACCACTAATTGTCTGTAATTAACTATCAGAGGTGATAATAATATGTTTCTTATTGTTCTTTATAGGCCCTAAACGACACTATTTAGCATAAAATAATTCCTTATAGATGCACATGCTTGCTACACTGCCTTAAGAGCCTACATCACTCAAACCGGAACTCAAAATCCTCTCACGAAGCTATGCGAGTTGCCACCGCAAGGCGTATCCCAAACACAAAGATTGACACTTTAAAAGACCAATGATGTTTCCGAGGCTTATAATTGACAAGAAAAATGGTCATCTCATGACACCCTTTCCCTCCAGGCGAAAAATAAAGGGGATTTGATACCCCATCTGGAAAAAAGTCATTAGCAAATACTAAACGAAGACAACATTCTCGCACCTTTTCAGTCCTGATGGCCCGAGGCTATTTACATTTGGATAGGTTCTTCTGGCTTATTTCTGGCCAAAACCGTCGGATCCGTTTTAAAACAAGTCGACTCCGATCTAATATATTAGACAGTTTGAAGTGAAATTAAACCATTTACATATAATTTTAAATCCATAAAATTATTATTATTATTATTATTGGATTCTATCCTGCTATGCAAGTTGAAGATTTCCCATATACTACCCGGCGTACCGTTCGATGAAAACCGTTTTTAATTTAAAACTCATGTAGAACCCGAATTATTTCCGGACTACTAAAATTTTCACTTTTTAATCATTTATTTTCTTTCCATGGAAACTTTTTTGCTCAAGAGGATACGAATTAACAACAAAATTGTAAAAATTTCCACTTTTCAAATCCACCGAAGATACGAAACCGTAAAATTTCTATCTTATTTAATTCTTTAGCTTTCGATAGCTGAATTTTTTGGTTTTGTGGGACGCGAATTTGAAAAATAGTAAAACGGAATTTAAGTATAATTTTTTCAAAGTCCTAAGAACTGAATTAATACCGAAAAGGTGAAAATTTCGCCTTACCTTTTCATGCTTTCCTTATAATTTTAATCAAAAGCAACACTAGTATATTAATTAGCCAGTTCAGAGTCGGAGTTAAAATTTCTAAAGTAAAAATCGGCCTTTTTTTTTTTTTTTTTTTTTTTTTTTTTTTTTACTGACTCCGCAGCCTGGTTTTCTGTGCCCCCCCCCCCCCAAAAAAAAAAAACCTCTACAAAATGTTTGTATTTTTTAATTATTATTCCTATATATCTCGAGACATGTAGCCATAGCTTGCTATTTGTCAAATAGAATATTAAAGAGAATAAAATTCTATATAAAGGCCGTTTTTTACTTTTCCATTTTTTTTACCTATTCGATTTTGATTGCAGAATATTTTTATGGAAATTAATTTTTAAAACCGTATCGAAAAATGAAGGTCTCCAATCCAATGAGGAAAAAAAGATATATATTGAAATGCAACTGCGATATCTTTATAAATTTCGTCCATAAAATTAGCATTAAAAATGGGTTCTTTCACTTGACTGAAGCAGCCACTTCTCAGTTACATTTCAAAATTTTTAAATGATTGTTTTCATTGAATAGCTGAAATCGATCTGTTAGCCATTTATTGCTCATTTGACATTCATTTACAGATATTTTTATTCGAGTCATTTTCTTTTTCGGTTCCCGTTTCGAAAGTAAAAACATCCCCATAAAAAAATTCTTAAATGAATATCGGAACAGTAGAAAATGGCTTTTGTACAGATCTATCTCAGCTATCATACGGGAAAAAAAATGGAACTGGCGTATCTGTATAAATTTCTCCCATGGGATTAGCATTAGCGAATGGGCTTTTTCGGTTTACTGAAGTAGCCTCTTCTCGATTGCATTTCAATTTTTTTATTTACTTATTTATTTGTTTGTTTATTTATTTTGCATTGGATGTTTGAGATCGATCAGCACAAAGGCTGTTTTCTACAATTTGGATTTTTTGTTTAGATATTGGCTTATTTAGTCAAGCAACAAAACAACCTACTTGCAAGTGGTAGTCTTACAATAGAAATTTATAAACGTATATAGTCGACATTTTAATATTTTTAAATAAATGTATATATATATTAACTTACACATATATATACACATTTATGAATATGTATATATTTTTGCATTGGATAGATGAAATCGATCTGTATAAAGGCAATTTTCTATTTATTATTATTATTTTATTTATTTCTTTATTTTTTTATTTTTTAACAGGTATTTTAAACAGGCTACTTCAGTTAAGCGGAACAATACATTTGATAATCTTAATCGTATGAAAGAAATTTATAAAGATATCTCATCTGCATTTTAATATTTTTAAATGTTATTTCAGCAGTGGGTAGATGCGGTCTCTTGCTAGTGATAGTCTTATGACAAAAATTTACATACACATATCGTCAACATTTTATTATTATTATTATTATTATTATTATTATTATTATTATTATTATTATTATTATTATTATTATTATTATTATTTTACATTAGATAGCCGAGGTCGATTCGCACAAAGGCCATTTTTTTCATTTTCGATTTATTTTACGGATATTTTAAAAAGGATACTTCAATCAAGCGAAACAATTCACTAGCTTATGATAATCCTAAGGTAGAAGTTTAAAATATATCTGGTCTGCGTTTTAATATTTTTAATTTTTTTTTACGCCGTTTTCCACTTTTTTTTTTTTTTTTTTTTTTTTTTTTTAAACTTATATTTTAAAGAGGCTGATTCATTCAACTGAAGCAACCCAATCGTTCATAATCTTATGATTTAAATTTATAAAGATATCTCATCTGCATTTCAATGTTTTTAATCTTTTTTTGCATTGGCTATCTGACGTTGATCTGTACAGATACCGTTTTCTGCTTTTTCAATTTTGTTTATTTTAAAGAGGTTACTGCATTCAAACAAAACAACACTTTCTCTATAATCTTGGTGCTAAGAAAGATATAATTTAAATGTTTTTCGTCTACTTTTTTTTTTTTTAACTTATATTTTAAAGAGGCTAATTCATTCAACTGAAGCAATCCAATCGTTCATAATCTTATGATTTAGATTTATAAAGATATCTCATCTGCATTTCAATGTTTTTAAATCATTTTTTTGCATTGGCTATCTGACGTTGATCTGTACCGATACCGTTTTCTCTTTTTCAATTTTGTTCATTTTAGAGAGCTTACTGCATTCAAACCAAGCAACACCTTCTCTATAATTTTAGTGCTAAGAAAGATATAATTTTTTTTTTTTTAACTTATATTTTAAAGAGGCTAATTCATTCAACTGAAGCAACCCAATCGTTCATAACCTTATGATTTAAATTTATAAAGATATCTCATCTGCATTTCAATGAAGGTTACTACATTCAAACCAAACAATGATTTTTTCGCATTAGATATCTCAGATTTTTCGGCCCAAAGACCGTTTTGTAGTTTTTAGACTTTGTTCAGGGGAATTTTAAAAAAGCTTCTTCAGTCATGATAAATCCAATTGTAGAAATTTATAAAAATATCTCTTCTACATTTTAATATTTTTAAATGATTATTTTATCATTGAATAGTTGATATCTTTCGGTACAAAGATCGTTTTGTACTTTTTCGACTTTCTTTAGGGAAATTTTAAAAAAGCTACTTCAGTCAAGAGAAATCCAATGGTAGAAATTTATAAAAATATCTCTTCTACATTTTAATATTTTTAAATGATTTTTTTAGCATTGAATAGTTGATATCTTTCGGTACAAAGATCGTTTTGTACTTTTTCGACTTTCTTTAGGGAAATTTTAAAAAAGCTACTTCAGTCAAGTGAAATCCAATGGTAGAAATTTATAAAAATATCTGTTCTACATTTTAATATTTTTAAATGATTTTTTTAGCATTGGATAGTTGAGATCTTTCGATACAAAGATCGTTTATTACTTTTTCGACTTTCTTTAGGGAAATTTTAAAAAAGCTACTTCAATCAAGTGAAATCCAATGATAGAAATTTATAAAAATATCTCTTCTTCATTTTAATATTTTTAAATGATTTTTTTAGCATTGGATAGCTGATATCTTTCGGTACAAAGATCGTTTTGTACTTTTTCGACTTTCTTTAGGGAAATTTTTAAAAAGCTACTTCAGTCAAGTGAAATCCAATGATAGAAATTTATAAAAATATCTCTTCTACATTTTAATATTTTTAAATGATTATTTTATCATTGGATAGTTGATATCTTTCGGTACAAAGATCGTTTTGTACTTTTTCGACTTTCTTTAGGGAAATTTTAAAAAAGCTACTTCAGTCAAGTGAAATCCAATGGTAGTAATTTATAAAAATATCTCTTCTACATTTTAATATTTTTAAATGATTTTTTTAGCATTGGATAGTTGATATCTTTCGGTACAAAGATCGTTTTGTACTTTTCCGACTTTCTTTAGGGAAATTTTAAAAAAGCTACTTCAGTCAAGTGAAATCCAATGGTAGAAATTTATAAAAATATCTCTTCTACATTTTAATATTTTTAAATGATTTTTTTAGCATTGGATAGTTGAGATCTTTCGATACAGAGATCGTTTATTACTTTTTCGACTTTCTTTAGGGAAATTTTAAAAAAGCTACTTCAATCAAGTGAAATCCAATGATAGAAATTTATAAAAATATCTCTTCTTCATTTTAATATTTTTAAATGATTTTTTTAGGATTGGATAGCTGATATCTTTCGGTACAAAGATCGTTTTGTACTTTTTCGACTTTCTTTAGGGAAATTTTAAAAAAGCTACTTCAGTCAAGTGAAATCCAATGATAGAAATTTATAAAAATATCTCTTCTACATTTTAATATTTTTAAATGATTTTTTTAGCATTGGATAGCTGATATCTTTCGGTACAAAGATCGTTTTGTACTTTTTCGACTTTCTTTAGGGAAATTTTAAAAAAGCTACTTCAGTCAAGTGAAATCCAATGATAGAAATTTATAAAAATATCTCTTCTAAGTTTTAATATTTTTAAATGATTTTTTTATCATTGGATAGTTGATATCTTTCGGTACAAAGATCGTTTTGTACTTTTTCGACTTTCTTTAGGGAAATTTTAAAAAAGCTACTTCAGTCAAGTGAAATCCAATGGTAGAAATTTATAAAAAATATCTCTTCTACATTTTAATATTTTTAAATGATTTTTTTGTCATGGAATAGCTGAGATCTTTCAATAGAAAGATCGTTTTGTACTTTTTCGACTTTCTTTAGGGAAGTTTTAAAAAAGCTACTTCAATCAAGGGAAATCCAATGATAGAAATTTATAAAAATATCTCTTCTACATTTTAATATTTTTAAATGATTTTTTTTTGTCATGGAATAGTTGAGATCTTTCAATACAAAGACTGTTTTGTACTTTTTCGACTTTCTTTAGGGAAATTTTAAAAAAGCTACTTCAATCAAGTTAAATCCAATGATAGAAATTTATAAAAATATCTCTTCTTCATTTCAATATTTTTAAATGATTTTTTTATCATTGGATAGCTGATATCTTTCGGTACAAAGATCGTTTTGTACTTTTTCGACTTTCTTTAGGGAAATTTTAAAAAAGCTACTTCAGTCAAGTGAAATCCAATGGTAGAAATTTATAAAAATATCTCTTCTTCATTTCAATATTTTTAAATGATTTTTTTATCATTGGATAGCTGATATCTTTCGGTACAAAGATCGTTTTGTACTTTTTCGACTTTCTTTAGGGAAATTTTAAAAAAGCTACTTCAGTCAAGTGAAATCCAATGGTAGAAATTTAAAAAAATATCTCTTCTACATTTTAGTATTTTTAAATGATTTTTTTAGCATTGGATAGTTGAGATCTTTCGATACAAAGATCGTTTATTACTTTTTCGACTTTCTTTAGGGAAATTTTAAAAAAGCTACTTCAATCAAGTGAAATCCAATGATAGAAATTTATAAAAATATCTCTTCTTCATTTTAATATTTTTAAATGATTTTTTTAGCATTGGATAGCTGATATCTTTCGGTACAAAGATCGTTTTGTACTTTTTCGACTTTCTTTAGGGAAATTTTAAAAAAGCTACTTCAGTCAAGTGAAATCCAATGATAGAAATTTATAAAAATATCTCTTCTACATTTTAATATTTTTAAATGATTTTTTATCATTGGATAGCTGATATCTTTCGGTACAAAGATCGTTTTGTACTTTTTCGACTTTCTTTAGGGAAATTTTAAAAAAGCTACTTCAGTCAAGTGAAATCCAATGGTAGAAATTTAAAAAAATATCTCTTCTACATTTTAATATTTTTAAATGATTTTTTTATCATTGGATAGCTGATATCTTTCGGTACAAAGATCGTTTTGTACTTTTTCGACTTTCTTTAGGGAAATTTTAAAAAAGCTACTCCAGTCAAGTGAAATCCAATGGTAGAAATTTAAAAAAATATCTCTTCTACATTTTAACCCTCCAAGCGTCTAGCAAATGGGTAAAATTGTAATGTTGTTTTCTCTGCATTTTGTTTTAAATGCTAATAAAATATGACTATTTCAATATTACATGAAAAATCTTATTTAGTAATATAAATGTAATTCTTGAGAGTCTTAATCATTCTTTAATACTTTGAAAATTCATTAAATGTATAGAATTATAATATCTTAAACATTGCTTATATTGCAGTGAAACCTGGAGCTTAGTGTACGGAATATTACGGGCCAAACGCTTAGAGGGTTAATATTTTTAAATGATTTTTTTATCATGGAATAGCTGAGATCTTTCGATACAAAGATCGTTTTGTACTTTTTCGAGTTTCTTTAGGGAAATTTTAAAAAAGCTACTTCAATCAAGTTAAATCCAATGATAGAAATTTATAAAAATATCTCTTCTTCATTTCAATATTTTTAAATGATTTTTTTATCATTGGATAGCTGATATCTTTCGGTACAAAGATCGTTTTGTACTTTTTCGACTTTCTTTAGGGAAATTTTAAAAAAGCTACTTCAGTCAAGTGAAATCCAATGGTAGAAATTTATAAAAATATCTCTTCTTCATTTCAATATTTTTAAATGATTTTTTTATCATTGGATAGCTGATATCTTTCGGTACAAAGATCGTTTTGTACTTTTTCGACTTTCTTTAGGGAAATTTTAAAAAAGCTACTTCAGTCAAGTGAAATCCAATGGTAGAAATTTATAAAAATATCTCTTCTACATTTTAGTATTTTTAAATGATTTTTTTAGCATTGGATAGTTGAGATCTTTCGATACAAAGATCGTTTATTACTTTTTCGACTTTCTTTAGGGAAATTTTAAAAAAGCTACTTCAATCAAGTGAAATCCAATGATAGAAATTTATAAAAATATCTCTTCTTCATTTTAATATTTTTAAATGATTTTTTTATCATTGGATAGCTGATATCTTTCGATACAAAGATCGTTTTGTACTTTTTCGACTTTCTTTAGGGAAAATTTAAAAAAGCTACTTCAGTCAAGTGAAATCCAATGATAGAAATTTATAAAAATATCTCTTCTACATTTTAATATATTTAAATGATTTTTTTTATCATTGGATAGTTGAGATCTTTCGATACAAAGATCGTTTTGTACTTTTTCGACTTTCTTTAGGGAAATTTTAAAAAAGCTACTTCAGTCAAGTGAAATCCAATAATAGAAATTTATAAAAATATCTCTCTATATTTTAATATTTTTAAATGATTTTTTTATCATTGGATAGCTGACATCTTTCGGTACAAAGATCGTTTTCTACTTTTTCGACTTTCTTTAGGGAAATTTTAAAAAAGCTACTTCAGTCAAGTGAAATCCAATGGTAGAAATTTAAAAAAATATCTCTTCTACATTTTAATATTTTTAAATGATTTTTTTGTCATGGAATAGCTGAGATCTTTCGATACAAAGATCGTTTTGTACTTTTTCGAGTTTCTTTAGGGAAATTTTAAAAAAGCTACTTCAATCAAGTGAAATCCAATGATAGAAATTTATAAAAATATCTCTTCTTCATTTTAATATTTTTAAATGATTTTTTTATCATTGGATAGCTGATATCTTTCGATACAAAGATCGTTTTGTACTTTTTCGACTTTCTTTAGGGAAATTTTAAAAAAGCTACTTCAGTCAAGTGAAATCCAATGATAGAAATTTATAAAAATATCTCTTCTACATTTTAATATATTTAAATGATTTTTTTTATCATTGGATAGTTGAGATCTTTCGATACAAAGATCGTTTTGTACTTTTTCGACTTTCTTTAGGGAAATTTTAAAAAAGCTACTTCAGTCAAGTGAAATCCAATGGTAGAAATTTATAAAAATATCTCTTCTACATTTTAATATTTTTAAATGATTTTTTTAGCATTGGATAGCTGATATCTTTCGGTACAAAGATCGTTTTGTACTTTTTCGACTTTCTTTAGGGAAATATTAAAAAAGCTACTTCAATCAAGTGAAATCCAATGATAGAAATTTATAAAAATATCTCTTCTTCATTTTAATATTTTTAAATGATTTTTTTAGCATTGGATAGCTGATATCTTTCGGTACAAAGATCGTTTTGTACTTTTTCGACTTTCTTTAGGGAAATTTAAAAAAGCTACTTCAGTCAAGTGAAATCCAATGGTAGAAATTTATAAAAATATCTCTTCTACATTTTAATATTTTTAAATGATTTTTTTGTCATGGAATAGCTGAGATCTTTCAATAGAAAGATCGTTTTGTACTTTTTCGACTTTCTTTAGGGAAGTTTTAAAAAAGCTACTTCAATCAAGGGAAATCCAATGATAGAAATTTATAAAAATATCACTTCTACATTTTAATATTTTTAAATGATTTTTTTTTGTCATGGAATAGTTGAGATCTTTCGATACAAAGACTCTTTTGTACTTTTTCGACTTTCTTTAGGGAAATTTTAAAAAAGCTACTTCAATCAAGTTAAATCCAATGATAGAAATTTATAAAAATATCTCTTCTTCATTTCAATATTTTTAAATGATTTTTTTATCATTGGATAGCTGATATCTTTCGGTACAAAGATCGTTTTGTACTTTTTCGACTTTCTTTAGGGAAATTTTAAAAAAGCTACTTCAGTCAAGTGAAATCCAATGGTAGAAATTTATAAAAATATCTCTTCTTCATTTCAATATTTTTAAATGATTTTTTTATCATTGGATAGCTGATATCTTTCGGTACAAAGATCGTTTTGTACTTTTTCGACTTTCTTTAGGGAAATTTTAAAAAAGCTACTTCAGTCAAGTGAAATCCAATGGTAGAAATTTATAAAAATATCTCTTCTACATTTTAGTATTTTTAAATGATTTTTTTAGCATTGGATAGTTGAGATCTTTCGATACAAAGATCGTTTATTACTTTTTCGACTTTCTTTAGGGAAATTTTAAAAAAGCTACTTCAATCAAGTGAAATCCAATGATAGAAATTTATAAAAATATCTCTTCTTCATTTTAATATTTTTAAATGATTTTTTTAGCATTGGATAGCTGATATCTTTCGGTACAAAGATCGTTTTGTACTTTTTCGACTTTCTTTAGGGAAATTTTAAAAAAGCTACTTCAGTCAAGTGAAATCCAATGGTAGAAATTTAAAAAAATATCTCTTCTACATTTTAATATTTTAAATGATTTTTTTTTGTCATGGAATAGCTGAGAACTTTCGATACAAAGATCGTTTTGTACTTTTTCGAGTTTCTTTAGGGAAATTTTAAAAAAGCTACTTCAGTCAAGTGAAATCCAATGGTAGTAATTTATAAAAATATCTCTTCTACATTTTAATATTTTTAAATGATTTTTTTTGTCATGGAATAGTTGAGATCTTTCGATACAAAGATCGTTTTGTACTTTTTCGATTTTCTTTAGGGAAATTTTAAAAAAGCTACTTCAATCAAGTGAAATCCAATGATAGAAATTTATAAAAATATCTCTTCTTCATTTTAATATTTTTAAATGATTTTTTTATCATTGGATAGCTGATATCTTTCGATACAAAGATCGTTTTGTACTTTTTCGACTTTCTTTAGGGAAATTTTTAAAAAGCTACTTCAGTCAAGTGAAATCCAATGATAGAAATTTATAAAAATATCTCTTCTACATTTTAATATATTTAAATGATTTTTTTTATCATTGGATATTTGAGATCTTTCGATACAAAGATCGTTTTGTACTTTTTCGACTTTCTTTAGGGAAATTTTAAAAAAGCTACTTCAGTCAAGTGAAATCCAATAATAGAAATTTATAAAAATATCTCTCTATATTTTAATATTTTTAAATGATTTTTTTATCATTGGATAGCTGACATCTTTCGGTACAAAGATCGTTTTCTACTTTTTCGACTTTCTTTAGGGAAATTTTAAAAAAGCTACTTCAATCAAGTGAAATCCAATGATAGAAATTTATAAAAATATCTCTTCTTCATTTTAACATTTTTAAATGATTTTTTTAGCATTGGATAGCTGATATCTTTCGGTATAAAGATCGTTTTGTACTTTTTCGACTTTCTTTAGGAAATTTTAAAAAAGCTACTTCAGTCAAGTGAAATCCAATGGTAGAAATTTATAAAAATATCTCTTCTACATTTTAATATTTTTAAATGATTTTTTTAGCATTGGATAGCTGATATCTTTCGGTACAAAGATCGTTTTGTACTTTTTCGACTTTCTTTAGGGAAATTTTAAAAAAGCTACTTCAATCAAGTGAAATCCAATGATAGAAATTTATAAAAATATATCTTCTTCATTTTAATATTTTTAAATGATTTTTTTAGCATTGGATAGCTGATATCTTTCGGTACAAAGATCGTTTTGTACTTTTTCGACTTTCTTTAGGGAAATTTAAAAAAGCTACTTCAGTCAAGTGAAATCCAATGGTAGAAATTTATAAAAATATCTCTTCTACATTTTAATATTTTTAAATGATTTTTTTGTCATGGAATAGCTGAGATCTTTCAATAGAAAGATCGTTTTGTACTTTTTCGACTTTCTTTAGGGAAGTTTTAAAAAAGCTACTTCAATCAAGGGAAATCCAATGATAGAAATTTATAAAAATATCTCTTCTACATTTTAATATTTTTAAATGATTTTTTTTTGTCATGGAATAGTTGAGATCTTTCGATACAAAGACTCTTTTGTACTTTTTCGACTTTCTTTAGGGAAATTTTAAAAAAGCTACTTCAATCAAGTTAAATCCAATGATAGAAATTTATAAAAATATCTCTTCTTCATTTCAATATTTTTAAATGATTTTTTTATCATTGGATAGCTGATATCTTTCGGTACAAAGACCGTTTTGTACTTTTTCGACTTTCTTTAGGGAAATTTTAAAAAAGCTACTTCAGTCAAGTGAAATCCAATGGTAGAAATTTATAAAAATATCTCTTCTTCATCTCAATATTTTTAAATGATTTTTTTATCATTGGATAGCTGATATCTTTCGGTACAAAGATCGTTTTGTACTTTTTCGACTTTCTTTAGGGAAATTTTAAAAAAGCTACTTCAGTCAAGTGAAATCCAATGGTAGAAATTTAAAAAAATATCTCTTCTACATTTTAATATTTTAAATGATTTTTTTTTGTCATGGAATAGCTGAGAACTTTCGATACAAAGATCGTTTTGTACTTTTTCGAGTTTCTTTAGGGAAATTTTAAAAAAGCTACTTCAGTCAAGTGAAATCCAATGGTAGTAATTTATAAAAATATCTCTTCTACATTTTAATATTTTTAAATGATTTTTTTTGTCATGGAATAGTTGAGATCTTTCGATACAAAGATCGTTTTGTACTTTTTCGATTTTCTTTAGGGAAATTTTAAAAAAGCTACTTCAATCAAGTGAAATCCAATGATAGAAATTTATAAAAATATCTCTTCTTCATTTTAATATTTTTAAATGATTTTTTTATCATTGGATAGCTGATATCTTTCGATACAAAGATCGTTTTGTACTTTTTCGACTTTCTTTAGGGAAATTTTTAAAAAGCTACTTCAGTCAAGTGAAATCCAATGATAGAAATTTATAAAAATATCTCTTCTACATTTTAATATATTTAAATGATTTTTTTTATCATTGGATATTTGAGATCTTTCGATACAAAGATCGTTTTGTACTTTTTCGACTTTCTTTAGGGAAATTTTAAAAAAGCTACTTCAGTCAAGTGAAATCCAATAATAGAAATTTATAAAAATATCTCTCTATATTTTAATATTTTTAAATGATTTTTTTATCATTGGATAGCTGACATCTTTCGGTACAAAGATCGTTTTCTACTTTTTCGACTTTCTTTAGGGAAATTTTAAAAAAGCTACTTCAATCAAGTGAAATCCAATGATAGAAATTTATAAAAATATCTCTTCTTCATTTTAACATTTTTAAATGATTTTTTTAGCATTGGATAGCTGATATCTTTCGGTATAAAGATCGTTTTGTACTTTTTCGACTTTCTTTAGGAAATTTTAAAAAAGCTACTTCAGTCAAGTGAAATCCAATGGTAGAAATTTATAAAAATATCTCTTCTACATTTTAATATTTTTAAATGATTTTTTTAGCATTGGATAGCTGATATCTTTCGGTACAAAGATCGTTTTGTACTTTTTCGACTTTCTTTAGGGAAATTTTAAAAAAGCTACTTCAATCAAGTGAAATCCAATGATAGAAATTTATAAAAATATATCTTCTTCATTTTAATATTTTTAAATGATTTTTTTAGCATTGGATAGCTGATATCTTTCGGTACAAAGATCGTTTTGTACTTTTTCGACTTTCTTTAGGGAAATTTAAAAAAGCTACTTCAGTCAAGTGAAATCCAATGGTAGAAATTTATAAAAATATCTCTTCTACATTTTAATATTTTTAAATGATTTTTTTGTCATGGAATAGCTGAGATCTTTCAATAGAAAGATCGTTTTGTACTTTTTCGACTTTCTTTAGGGAAGTTTTAAAAAAGCTACTTCAATCAAGGGAAATCCAATGATAGAAATTTATAAAAATATCTCTTCTACATTTTAATATTTTTAAATGATTTTTTTTTGTCATGGAATAGTTGAGATCTTTCGATACAAAGACTCTTTTGTACTTTTTCGACTTTCTTTAGGGAAATTTTAAAAAAGCTACTTCAATCAAGTTAAATCCAATGATAGAAATTTATAAAAATATCTCTTCTTCATTTCAATATTTTTAAATGATTTTTTTATCATTGGATAGCTGATATCTTTCGGTACAAAGACCGTTTTGTACTTTTTCGACTTTCTTTAGGGAAATTTTAAAAAAGCTACTTCAGTCAAGTGAAATCCAATGGTAGAAATTTATAAAAATATCTCTTCTTCATCTCAATATTTTTAAATGATTTTTTTATCATTGGATAGCTGATATCTTTCGGTACAAAGATCGTTTTGTACTTTTTCGACTTTCTTTAGGGAAATTTTAAAAAAGCTACTTCAGTCAAGTGAAATCCAATGGTAGAAATTTATAAAAATATCTCTTCTACATTTTAGTATTTTTAAATGATTTTTTTAGCATTGGATAGTTGAGATCTTTCGATACAAAGATCGTTTATTACTTTTTCGACTTTCTTTAGGGAAATTTTAAAAAAGCTACTTCAATCAAGTGAAATCCAATGATAGAAATTTATAAAAATATCTCTTCTTCATTTTAATATTTTTAAATGATTTTTTTAGCATTGGATAGCTGATATCTTTCGGTACAAAGATCGTTTTGTACTTTTTCGACTTTCTTTAGGGAAATTTTAAAAAAGCTACTTCAGTCAAGTGAAATCCAATGATAGAAATTTATAAAAATATCTCTTCTACATTTTAATATTTTTAAATGATTTTTTTATCATTGGATAGCTGATATCTTTCGGTACAAAGATCGTTTTGTACTTTTTCGACTTTCTTTAGGGAAATTTTAAAAAAGCTACTTCAGTCAAGTGAAATCCAATGGTAGAAATTTAAAAAAATATCTCTTCGACATTTTAATATTTTTAAATGATTTTTTTTGTCATGGAATAGCTGAGAACTTTCGATACAAAGATCGTTTTGTACTTTTTCGAGTTTCTTTAGGGAAATTTTAAAAAAGCTACTTCAGTCAAGTGAAATCCAATGGTAGTAATTTATAAAAATATCTCTTCTACATTTTAATATTTTTAAATGATTTTTTTTGTCATGGAATAGTTGAGATCTTTCGATACAAAGATCGTTTTGTACTTTTTCGATTTTCTTTAGGGAAATTTTAAAAAAGCTACTTCAATCAAGTGAAATCCAATGATAGAAATTTATAAAAATATCTCTTCTTCATTTTAATATTTTTAAATGATTTTTTTATCATTGGATAGCTGATATCTTTCGATACAAAGATCGTTTTGTACTTTTTCGACTTTCTTTAGGGAAATTTTAAAAAAGCTACTTCAGTCAAGTGAAATCCAATGATAGAAATTTATAAAAATATCTCTTCTACATTTTAATATATTTAAATGATTTTTTTTATCATTGGATATTTGAGATCTTTCGATACAAAGATCGTTTTGTACTTTTTCGACTTTCTTTAGGGAAATTTTAAAAAAGCTACTTCAGTCAAGGGTCATTCCATGTCAATTCAACCAGACCTTGTAACCCGACCCCCAGGGATTTTGATGAAACTTTGTGTACACACTAATTCTATCATGAAATGATTCCATCAGAAATTTTTCCTTCCTAGAACTCATAGTTTGTGAGATATGGGGGGTCCAATCCTTGGGGTTTTCTCAAATCGCACATTTCTGAGTCTGTATTTTGAGATTGCAATTCCATCTTCAAAAAATTGTTTCTCTGGATCTAAAATATGAATCATCTTTAAAATTTCACTGTAAAAATATAAATAGATGCAGATTTTAATAAAAAAATATTTAAAAAATTTACTTGTAATATTTAGGATAAAAAAAATTAGCCAAAGTTGAGAGTTATGGTTATTTTTCCAAATTTTTGTGACTTGACAAAAAAGGTTGTACACAAAAAGGCAAATTAAATTTCCAATTTCTTTTTGTCTTAAATAAAAGTTTACACTTTGGGCTTTCTATCTATGAAATAAAAAAGATGTGTTTCGCATGGCTTATGCAAAAATTTTGGGTACTTTCCAATTAGCCGGATGAGTGCTTTTTTATATATTACATATGCACACAAAAAAGCAAATGAAATTTCCCATTTCTTTTTGTTTTAAATAAAAGTTTACACTTTGGGCTTTCTATCTATGAAATAAAAATTATGTGTTTCGCATGGCTTATGCAAAAAATTTGGGTACTTTCCAATTAGCCAGATGAGTGCTTTATTTTTATATATTACATATGCACACAAAAAAGCAAATGAAATTTCCCATTTCTTTTTGTTTTAAATAAAATTTACACTTTGGGCTTTCTATCTATGAAATAAAAATGATGTCTTTCGCATGGCTTATACAAAAATTTTGGGTACTTTCCAATTAGCCGGATGCGTGTTTTATTTTTACATATGTACACATGTATAGATCTATATAAATGCAGATGTATTATACATGTACATATATATGTATATATACAGTATATTGATATATATATATGTATAAAACTGGTGCCCGTCTAACCGAAAAGTACCAAATTTTGCCTTGTTTTGAGAATCTGCACCAATTAAGAGGAAAAAAATCTGACTAAGTTTAGCTGTGGTACTTAAATAATTACTGGAATTTCTATGAGTTATTGAATTTAATGTTATTTGATGAATGTTTTTTTTTTAATTTTCAAAGTAAAGTTTAGGCTTTGTTTTTTCTGATTAAAAAAAATCTGACTGTAATATGTTTCCCCATTAAATTTAGTGAATGGTCCATTTATTTCATTCAGTTATTTAATAATGGGCATTTTTTGACAATCTAAAGAATCTCTTACTTTTATTTTCAATAATTAAACTCAAAACAGATTTTTTTTGTACAGTATAAAATAGAAATTTTTTTCTTCTCATATTTCCATTCTTTTTTTCGAATGCTTATATATTAATTATTTGTGTTTAAAAAAATGTTCATAACCTTGTATTTCCTTTCCTTCGTTAATTTTAATCAGTTTAAATATTTATATTGGCAAGTTTAAATACACAAATGTTTAACAGAACTTGAATTTGTTTCTATAGTCTGAAAGATTTAATTGCACCTGCCTTGTATAAACACCTTCTGATAAAGGCAGGGTAATGCTCGTTAGTATGAAAGCAGATGTTTTGAAATCAAGTTAATCAAATTATTGCCACTCTGTTGTTTCTTATCATAGAAGAATGATTTAACTTTTACTGTGCTACAAAAAATACATTCTGATCGTTACATATTTTATAGTTTATGATATGTATAAATATTTTTTTTTGCTTTATTGTTTTAATATGGAGCCTGATATTAAACCTTCTACTAGTCTTCAGGCTTGCAGTATTGAAATATTAACTGGTTTAGAATGTCACAAAACTAGCTATACAAATAACAGAGAAATAGACTACATTGATAATCTCTGTGATTCAGAAAAAGAACTTTTATTAGTTAGGACTATTGCATTAATAAAACAAAAATTAAGTGAAAACCGTTTGATTAACATATGTGAGCATCACAGAATTTCGCTCTTAATGAAATATGAATTATATAAATGTGGAGATCCATTTAAGCGGCATAAAAAGCAAGGGAAAAAAGCAATTAGGGCAATTAATAGAGATTTATATACGGACGAAAAAGTAAACCAAAGTTGAAAGTCATGATTATTTTTCCGAAATTTTGTGACTTTATGAAAAAGTCTCTACATGAAAAGGAAAATGAAATTTCCGATTTGTTTTTGCATCAAATAACATTAAATTCAATAACTCATAGAAACTCCAGTAATTATTTAAGTACCACAGCTAAACTTAGTCAGATTTTTTTCCCCCTTAATTAGTGCAGATTTTCAAAACGAGGCAAAATTTGGTACTTTTCGGTTAGACGGGCACCAGTGTTATATATATCAATATACTGTCTATATACATACATATGTACATGTATAATACATCTGTATTTATATAGATGTATACATATGTGCATATGTAAAAATAAACAAGCATCCGGTTAATTGGAATGTACGCAAAATTTTTGTATAAACCATGTGAAAGACATAATTTTTATTTCAGAGATAGAAAGCCCAAAGTGTAAACTTTTATTTTAAACAAAAAGAAATTGGAAATTTCATTTGCTTTTTTGTGTGCATATGTAATATGTAAAAATAAAGCACTTATCCGGATAATTGGAAAGTACCCAAAATTTTTGCATAAGCCATGCGAAAGACATCATTTTTATTTCATAGATAGAAAGCCCAAAGTATAAACTTTTATTTAAAACAAAAAGAAATGGGAAATTTCATTTGCTTTTTTGTGTGCATATGTAATATATAAAAATAAAGCACTCATCCGGGTAATTGGAAAGTACCCAAAATTTTTGCAAAGCCATGCGAAACACATCATTTTTATTTCATAGATAGAAAGCCCAAAGTTTAAACTTTTATTTAAAACAAAAAGAAATTGGAAATTTAATTTGCCTTTTTGTGTACAGCCTTTTTCGTGAAGTCACAAAAATTTGGAAAAATAACCATAATTCTCAACTTTGGCTGACTTTTTTTATCCTAAATATTAAAAGTAAATTTTTAAAATATTTTTTATTAAAATCTGCATCTTTTTACCTTTTTATAGTGATATTTTTAGGATGATTCATGGTTTAGATCCAGAGAAACAATTTTTTGAAGATGGAACTGCAATCTCAGAATACACACTCAGAAATGTGCGATTTGAGAAAAACCTAAGAATTGGACCCCCCATATCTCTCAAACTATGAGGTCTGGGAAGGAAAAATTTCTGATGGAATCATTTCATGATAGAATTAATGTGCACACAAAGTTTCATCCAAATCCCTGGGGGTCGGGTTACAAATGGGGGAAAAATTGGTTGAATTGACGTGGAATGACCCTCAAGTGAAATCCAATAATAGAAATTTATAAAAATATCTCTCTATATTTTAATATTTTTAAATGATTTTTTTATCATTGGATAGCTGACATCTTTCGGTACAAAGATCGTTTTCTACTTTTTCGACTTTCTTTAGGGAAATTTTAAAAAAGCTACTTCAATCAAGTGAAATCCAATGATAGAAATTTATAAAAATATCTCTTCTTCATTTTAATATTTTTAAATGATTTTTTTAGCATTGGATAGCTGATATCTTTCGGTATAAAGATCGTTTTGTACTTTTTCGACTTTCTTTAGGAAATTTTAAAAAAGCTACTTCAGTCAAGTGAAATCCAATGGTAGAAATTTATAAAAATATCTCTTCTACATTTTAATATTTTAAAATGATTTTTTTTTTTTTTTTTTTTTTTTTTCATGGAATAGCTGAGATCTTTCGATACAAAGATCGTTTTGAACTTTTTCGACTTTCTTTAGGGAAATTTTAAAAAAAGTACTTTAGTCAAGTGAAATCCAATGGTAGAAATTTATAAAAATCTCTCTTCTACATTTTAATATTTTTAAATGATTTTTTTATCATTGGACAGCTGATATCTTTCGGTACAAAGATTGTTTTGTACATTTTCGATTTTCTTTAGCGAAATTTTAAAAAGTTACTTCAGTCAAGTGAAATCCAATGGTAGAAAATCAGTTTCGAAAAAAGTAAAAAGCGGCCTCTCTACAAACCATCGTCAGCTATACTGTGCAGAAAAAATAAAATAAAAATTGGAATGAAAGTATGGTATCTTTATAAAAATCTTCCGTAGGTTTAGTATAATTGAGTTTGTCTTTTCGCGTGACTGAAAAAAACCGCTTTCTAAAACTTAGAACAGTTAGACTATGACAGGCTTTGGAATATATGCGTAATATTTAGTTAAAATAGTATAAGAACTTTAAAAATCATTCGTTTATCTTTCTGAAAGGGAAAAAGAAAGACAATTTATATACAATAAAGCATAAATATATCATTTACGGATGTGAATTTTACCGCAACAGAATATATTTTCTAAAGTATTGTAAATTAGTCATAATTTTCGATAGAAGTGTCAAAATAAATATATTTCTATCTTTTAAATTAGTGTTATCCGATTTAATCATGAATTGCATAATAATTACTTTATATTTTAGAGTGGGTATACTGCAAACTTTTATGGATTAAAATAGAAATATTTATAAAATATTTATGAAAAGGAACATTTAAACTAATTCATTAAGAATTGTCTAAAAGGATGATAAAAAAAAAAAAAAAAAAAAAAAAAAAAAAAAAAAGATATAGAAAAATTTAATACAATTTTATTTATTCGCGTATATATCTATTAATTTTTAATGTCAGAACCATTGTTATTTTCTTTCTACCCTTTCTTCTTTTCCCTTTGTCGTCTGTAGATGACAAAAAGTTAATTCTATTATGTTTTATAAATTAACGAATATTTCATTTTGATGTTGTACGCAATTAAAGAATCTTTTTTTAGAAATTAAACTTCAAATATATGGAAGAAAAATAATAAAAATGTTAAATGTGTTTTTATTCGAAATCAATAATGCTTTTAAAGTACATTTGAGATTGCATGGCTAGGTAAACAAACTTTTTGAAATCAACATGTATTTACATCATTTCTGAAATTCATTTCTGATCAAACCTCTTGCGTGAAATATCATGCATTCAGGAAAGGATGTTTTTATTTTTTTATCCTAAACCAGCAAACAGCATTTTACTAATAGCCACAGGCAAGATTTTACACCTTCGTCCCTGTAAGACTCCCTGTAGGTAAACCCATATCGTCTTTCACCCTAATTACTTTTAAGGCGTCTCCCTTTTAAAGGCGGAGTTAAACACCATTTTCGACTATTCTAAATCAAAGTGTTTCAACTTTTTATACAAATAGCATAGATTAAATTTTTTTTAAAATCAAAATAAAAAACATTTTCTGAAAGGTAAATAATTAAACTCTGCATGCTGTTTTACCAAATTTTAAAATGTCAAACAGATTTTTCGTAATAAGACATTAAAGGTGAATTTTAAAGACTATAAAATAACGCACTTGTATCGCCTTAAAATTAAAAAAAGAAATAAAATTTCAGAATGACGTGCATAGTTTAAACCTACAGGTTTTCAAAACAACAAAAATTATTAAATTTGAGCAAAATGCAAAGGAATGAAAGCGATAAATTTCTTCCATTGAAATAACATTAGCCGTTCTATCTCGGAGCGTTACTGATGTAGGGCCTTAATCGAAAATAACATCTGTGCGCACACGCGGAAAACGCTTTTCTCCCAAATTCATTTGGCCTGCTCCGTTTTTCGCCAAGGTGCTGTGGCCTTGAGTGTTTGGATATTAGTGGGCGGGGTCTAGATACTAGTTATCGGAGGGCATTGAGATTTGTTTTGCCGTGCTGTTTCATTCAAACAGTAAAATGTTACAAAACATTCAGATTTGTTTTGTCAATGTTGCTTTCTAAACCTGTTGTTGTAAATATCTATTGAAGAACTTAATAATAAATAATGTTTGGAAGTCTGTGTCATTGTTGTAAAACCTGGCGCAAAACAAACAGTAATTTTCACTTCTGTTTTAACAGAAAAGTATATTGATACTTGGGTAATCTAAACAATGCTATCTACAAGGTGACTCTAAATTTTTCTCTAACTGCAGATCATATGTATTTCGTGTGCTTCAAGCTCGAAATATTTTTATTCCTTCTTCCGAGGGAACAATAAGAGATTATGCCACAACGAGTATTGCTGATGACACCACAAATAAAAAACCTAATATATACATATTTATCAATACCTTGTTGTCACAACTCTAAACTTTGCTGTATAATATGCAGAGGCGTGCGAAGTTAAAAATTGCGCCCTGGGCAAAGTCAGAATTTGGCGCTACCCCTTCTAACATTTTCCTGCGATAGGCCAAAAATGACGTTTGTAGTATAAATTTGGCACCCCTAAATTACCGCGCCCGGGGCGATTTCCCCCCATTCTTTCGCACGGAGCAGATAATATGTAAAAGTAAGAACTGCCTGAATGCTGTGACTGAACCAGCGGCGTATGCGAACAGAAAGTTGTGCCCGGGCGAAGTTTCATTTTCGCTCCCCCCTCCCCCCCCCCCACACACGCTTCCATCACCATTTCTCTTTGTGACAGGTGTCACAAAATTGAAAAGTGTAAAAACACAAATGCATTCTATTGAGTACATGTTTGTTGCTTATTTTGGAACTTTAAAAGTTTAATTTCAACAACTAAATGATATAAAAGAACATTGCACTTATCTTTTGGCAAAGGGGATCTGGAAGACATACACTTAAAAAAGTATCTAACAGTATTGTATAACGACTTTTGAACTCCAAGGAAGAAGTAACGTGCTATTTTGATAACGTATGTTTCTTTTCACAAAAAAATTTTCAATATGTTTATGTATATGATTTTTTAGAAAAAAAAAGGGAAGAAACAAACGACGATGGTAATATAAATTTGGCGCCTCTCAATTTCTGCATCCGGGGCTACCGCCCCCTTCTCCCCCCCCCCCCCCCACTTCGCACGGCCCTGGATTGAACCAAAAGCAGTTCGAACTTAAGCCTTTATAGAAACTAGAATTTATATTTCGTCGGGAAAACGATGTTGTAAAACTCATATTACGGGGCCAATATTCAGTGAGTTGGTTCTGCAAACTTTCCGCTCTGTAAGTGAGAATACATCAATGTATGAAAAAAGTGTTGAAAATCTTTTAAACAATATCAGAAACTTAACAAAGACGAGAGGCCTCGATTTTGATACACTAGCGCACCTTCTGAATCCAGTCTGATTTTAACAATATTTTTGAACTATTGAAGTCCAAAATGCGTCTCTAAAAAAAGATATATCTCGTGCTTCCTTGGAAAGCTTAGAACAGGTCTCTGCAATGTGTTCTGTCCGCCAGGGCCGGTGAGAGGGGGGGGGGGCACAGGGGGCAACTGCCCAGGGGCCCGGGACCAAAAGAGGGCCCGGTTTCAAATGGAAAAATTACCGGAATTTCATAAAGTTTCAAATCTTAATTTGGTCATACTTTTTTTCCTTTACCAGCTGAAAAACATTTCCCAGAATTTAACTGGAGGTTTCCAACAAAGGTACAGGAAATCTCCCATTGAGAGTTCGATTAAAACTGTGAAATAATTGATAGTGTTAGAAAAATTCGGGAACTTCCTGTCTTCTTCTCAGATAGCCGACCACAGTGCTTATGCCCTTTTTTGCCTTAAAGGCAAAAAAGGGCCATCGCTTAGTTCCATCATTTGTCTCCCATGTCTTATTCATTGCAATCCCGATGTCTCATTAGGCATTGTATTGGTATCAGGTTGTAGATTTCGGTAATTACTTTAGTTAAAATATTATTGTGCGAGTGACAGGGACATACACATCGGGCGATAGGAGATGCAGTTGTATTGGGCTCTAGCTGAAAAGGGCACTGTGAGGATCGAATTTGTATTAAATGCATGCATCCATTATATACAGGATATGCAATAGGGCTTATCTCACCTTTGTTCCAGGCCTCCAGTTCTTTCTCTTAGACCTGACGGGTGAGCTTAAATAAAAACCATTATTATGAAAAGACAGTGGCGTAGCTAAGGGGGGGCAAGGGGGGCAGTCGCCCCGGGCGCCGAGGTCAAGGGGCGCCAAATTGAGAGAGGTTTAAATTGAAATTATCTCATATACTTTGACAATAAATTTAAAAAAAAAGATTTTTTTTCTATCTTTCTTTTTTTTTTTTTTTTTGTATGTGTGTCCGAAGTATGAAAATTTTCTTTAGTAAGATACTTTATTATATCCAAATAATGAAGAACGAAATGTTTCTAAAGGGATGGCTGGACACACTTTGTATTTAAGATCTGTACCTGAATTCAGGCACAAAAGCTTTAAGCTGGCGCCAAATTCAGAGGAGCTTTAAACCGAAATTATTTCACATATTTTGAAAATAAATAAAAATTGTCTATTTTTTCTTTTGTGCGTGTGCGTGTGTATGTAAATGTTTTAAAGGAATTTTGATGAATGTGGGGGAAATGGAGTGATTCTTAATTGTTAATTATTGAAGATTTTTAACTGTTTAGCCTCCAATAAGGGCCTATTGGTAACTTGTAGTCATATTTTTAATATGAAAAGAACATTTTTCATTTATTTACTAATCACGCACACCGATGGTTTTTCCAAATGAACCGCGAATGTTTAAAACCTCTATTCATATTAAAATTAAAAAACAAAAAAACGAAAAAATGAACCTCTCAGAAATGAATTTCTGGTATATATCCCCACTGTCTGCGGCAGCGTACACTGTAAAGAAATAAAAGGACGATTTTGCGGAAACCTGGACGCCAGTGCAATTTACTGCTTTTTAACGGAATTTTTGAATTTTTTTTTTTCGTTTTTTTTTTCTGAAATTTACAGAAATGTTTCCGTTAAAAAACAGTAAATTGTATTGGCATCCCGATTACCAGTACAATTTCCGTAAACTTGTCCGTTTTTTTTTTTTTTTTTTTTTTTTTTTTTTTTTTTTTTTTACAGTGTAAATCTGGCGCGATACGCACGCATTTGTAACCACTAGAAACATCCATTCAAGTTTATCTCTTTCAAACTGAATCTCTTGCACTGGCCCTTGCGGCCTACGTTAGAGGTCTGCATGGGTCGGAATTTCCTTGCTCTGTCCTTGCCTCGTCTGAAAGAAAATTATTTTGGCCCGGCCAGGCCCGATGTAAAATTCAAAAGTTCCATCCGAGCCCGACCCAGCCCGTTTATATTTTTACATTTTTAGACCGCTCTCGTCCAACACAATTTCTACTATTTCGAAAAAATTCAAAGTTTTATCACATAATTAATTTAAAAAAAAAATTACTGCATACAACGAAAAAATGAAGCAGGACGCGTTTCGTGCCACAACAATAACAGCTCTTCATCAGTTGAACCAACACGAGTCCGTAAGGGTACAGAATAGCACCCTGCTTTGTTTTTTCCTTTAATGGTGATTTTTACAAAGTGTATTATAGAGGTCTGCACGGGCCGAAATTTTCAGGCCCGAGCCCGGCCCGAAAGTTAAAATTTCGGCCCGGGCCCGGCCCGGCCCGAACGAAAGAAATATTGGCCCGGCCCGAACGAAAGAAATATTGGCCCGACCCGGCCCGGCCCGAGCGAAAAAAATATTGGCCCGACCCGGCCCGGCCCGAAAGTTAAAATTTCGGCCCGAGCTCGGCCCGGTCCGGAAAAAAGTTTAATCTTCGGCCTGAACCCGGCCCGGCTCAAGTGAATTTCTACAGAACATTGATCTTTAATCTTATGGAAGAGTTCTGACCAAAAAAAATTATATTAGTCTTTTTTTTTTTCATGTTTATAATCTCCATTTATGCAGAAGTGCCGTAGGCTGCGATATTTACGCTTTTAAATGAATCTTTGTTTGTTGTATGTAAATGTTTCAGTTATCACTAGTATTATTAGTCCATATTCTCTGTAATGGAGAGAAAAAGTTGAAAAAGCAGTATATGGTAAAATTTCCAAAGACGAAATCGCTTTGGAACAAAAAAACATTCTCTTTTTAACAGATGTAAATGTTTAATATATTTTTTTCTCCCGTATTGTTGTATTCATTTTGCATGGATGAACATTTTAAAAGAAACTTTCAGTTTTCAGTTTAAAAGAAAATTCCGTCATAATCATGTTTTCTTTTTCTTTTTCTTTTTGTGTGTGTGTGTGTGTGTGTGTGTATGTGTGTGTGTGTGTGTGTATGTGTGTGTGTGTGTGTTTAATTCTATTTTAAAACGCCTAGTAATCTACGATTCTTTAAAAGGAATAAATTCTAATGTTTAATTGCAGAATAATGACGGCTTAAAAGTATATGCCTTTTTTGCAAACATTTTTGGACAAAGCCAAATATTACTGATTTATAAAAAATTGAGAAAAGGATTTCCATATAGGAAGATTCAATAGGAACTGATTATTTTGGTCCATGAAAACTAGGAAGAATGGAATCAGTCTCGGCTTCGTACGGAAAAAAAAGTTAGCCCCGGCCCGTCCAGCAAAAAAATTAAGGCCCGAGCCCGGCCCGGCCCGAAAGATTATTGACTAGGCCCGGCCCGACCCGAATGCCATCATTGGAAATCGGCCCGAACCCGGCCCGCGGGCCGGGCCGGGCTCGGGCTTCGGGCCGCGGCCCGGCCCGTGCAGACCTCTAGTGTATTATTCTGATTATTATTTATCACCAGTGTTATCAGGGTATTTTCACTACTTTTATTACACAGTTTCAAGAGTTACGATGTTTTTAATTTTCTTTTTTTTTTTTCTTTTATTCTAAACCATATTAATTTTTTAATGAATCTTTGTTTGAATGTTGAAAGTCTAAAAATCTAAGTAATCATTAATATTGCTAATGTGTATTTCCGGTAAAATGTAATGTAAAACAATTCCATAGATATGTATGCAGTATTCTTTAAAGAAATCTTAATTATAAAATCTGATTTTTTTAGAAATAGTAAAAATTGTGTCGGGTCATAACAAGCCGGGCCTGTTTTCACTCATTTCTGTACGGACCGGGCCTAAAAATAAAAAATATAAACGGGCCGAGCCGGACCGGGCCGTGCCGAAAAAACTTTCCTACGGGCCCGGGCCTGGAAATTCTGGCCTGTGCAGATCTCTAATTCCAATAAAGATTCATTAAAGAATGAATATGGCTTAGAATAAAAGAAAAAAAAAAGTTTAAAATATCATAACTTTTGCAACTGTACAGTAAAAAGTTGATTTACGAAAAGATTTCTATATCATTTTGTTAAAGATTTTCTCAAAACCAAAGGATCTACTTTCTAAAACATTTCTGAATTCATTTCTTTTCAAAAATGCATAAGCTTAGCAAGTGTTTTTATTCATAAACTATGTAATCGAATGATGTTATCCATTTTTTTTATAGAAGCAATTTAAGAAAGTTAGCGTTTTGTATCGAATTTCCGGAAACGACAGCATGGGAAAGGAGAAAAATGTGCAACCACGTGAGAAGAGTCACTTATATCTATGCAAGTATATACAAGTATCTTATTTACCAAAAATGGAAAACACTATTCAGATTCCAAATCCCTTCAATAGTCAAGCTTGTCAATTTTATACCTTTATAGTTAAAAATTATTCAGAAAATGCGTCAAACTTTCGCGTTGTTGAGCAGCAAATTTAAGAACCACCAAAAAGTATATTTCCAAATATTACGTTAACATAAGTTCTTTATCGCTATCAGTACTTGTACAAATCATATTATCAGACGCCCTACACATTTTATGAACAATTAAATCTAATTCCCGCCCGGCTCGACTATGTGTAGAAAAACGATTCAAGCCTGATCTCGGCCCGGCACAAGTCTGCCAAAAAAATATTACGCCTGGCTTAAGTACAAAGTAATTGTCCGATGTCAATCTCTACACTGTACAAGCTTCATTTCTGTATTGATGTTGTCAAACTAGGATCGGCTGGTGACATACATTTATATTTATTTTGGTTAAAGCCATTCGTTGGAAAAAGCTTATATTTCATCGTCTTTTCTGAAATTTTTATAAAGGGCTTTTAAATTTTTTTGATCTGCTCAACCGGCCCATTAGAAAATTCGGAACCATTTCTCCGGGCCGCGTCCAGGCCCGGTCCCGTGCAGACCTCTTTCCTACGTCCGCATATAGAAGACGTGCTGAATGCACACGCTCCGAAAAATCTGCAAAGAATCGAAGGTGAGTTGACAGAAACAATGTTGCCAGTGGGCTACATTTTTAAATTCGGATTTCTTGATTGCCACCACTTCTTTGAAATTGTAAAATTTGTCTTACTTAATGACATGCTTATTAAGGCGAGAACAAGGGGAATTTTACCATTTGAAAAAACTGGTGTCAATTAAGAAATCTGAATTTTGAAAAAAATAGCCCATTGGCAACTCTGCCCAGAAATCGGACCCATGAAACTTCAGATAAAAATACTCTCTGGCGGTAAAGGAAGAATTAAAAATTGCACGACAATTGAAAACAAAGTTGGATGAACAAAGCCCATTTGAAATTGGGTCTGAAAATGTGTCCCTTGTACTGGAAGGTGAGCAAAAAACTGGAAGAAAATCATATGCCAATGAATGAATCAATTCTCGTTGAAATCTGGCCCACAAAATCAGAGAAAAGAACTCGACGTTACTTTTGATTAACATAAATAAAATTCGTCCTTAACAGAACACACTAATAATCTTCGATTAAATTGATAAAATGCTTTTAAATTATGTTTATAGTGTTCATTTTATAAATGAAAAAGCCTGTTTGGTTACTTGGAGTCACATTTCTAATATCGAACGAACATCTTTCATTTGTATACAAGCTGTACCCGTCTGTTGATTTTTCCAAACGAAATGATTAAATAGGGGGTGCCAAATTGAGAGGAGCTTTAAACCGAAGTTATTTCATATATTTTGACAATAAATAAGAATTGTTGACCTTTTCTGTTGTGTATGTGCAACGTTTAATAATTAAGTCGATTGCATATATGTCATACAATGTCTGATCCACCAATTTTTGGAAATAAGTTGGAAAATTCATTACTTTTTGACTTTTGTCAATTTTCTATTGATTTTATAAGCACTGTATTTTCAGCACTGTAATAAAATGTGGGCGACTTAGTCCCTAATTTTCATTTCTTAAATCATATAAAAAAGAAAGTAGGACTTTTCAGCCTTCTCAGTACAAATGGCTGTTTCCGTCATATTAGAAGTTAAATATATTTGATATACACTTTAATTTAGTGCATATGCATTAGAAAATACTATTTCTATATCTATCTATGTAAGGAATAACTGGGAAAATAATGGATGAAAATAATTTTACTCGGGAACCTCTATGGTCACCGAACTCGTTTATTTCGTTGCTGCATCTTAAAGTCATCTTTGCAAGTTCGATCAGAGGTCCCACGAACCATTTACGTGAATCTCGGGACCTACATGGTCATAGGTTGTGCATTGGGCAAGCATCTCAAATGGGCAAAATCTAATTTTTTTTTTTTTTTTTGTGCGGATTCTTGTCAATATGTTATGGAATGTAATATTTTTTTCTATCTGGGCACGAATGTGTCAATTCGGCAGGAACATTTAGTTTAATTAGTTAATTAGCTCTTGATTGGTCAAGAATCGCATAAGCTCCGGGATCTGTGATGTACAAGGTTTATCGATTGAATAATCGTGCTATAAATTAATCTAATTTTGTATGTATCATTTTTTGCAGCTCTATATATTAACCCTCTATTTATTCTGTTGATCTGATTCGAAATATCAGACCAGATTGTGTGATCGTTAAGATTGGTTGGATGAATGAGTCCTCCAATATTCGTCCGGGAAGGCTCAGTTGGAAGAGCATTGGTGACTTTAGCCAGTAAATCCCTGGTTCGATTCGATGCCCAGACTTTTATCACCCACATGGAAAATTTACATTCTGCGAAAATTATAAGCCTTTAATAACCGGGCTCCATACATTTTAATTTCGTATGTTTATGTAATCAGCTGAATCGTTAAAAACAAGGAAGAGTGAAGACTCTTTACAAGCCCAAAAAGAGTATTTTCTACTCTCAAGGGAAAATAATGAAAATATTTTCTTTTTTTCTGGGGGGCAGTGGGGGGGGGGGGGCGCAAAATTTCTTCCCTGCCCCAGGCGCCAAAATACCTAGCTACGCCACTGTGAAAAGATAAAAAAAAAAGAAAGAAAAATCTCTGAAAACAGAAATACGTTAATATATTTCTATTAGTATCTTTTAAAATATCAAACTCACAAACTTTATTAAACACGAAATTCAGTATGCATAAATTTTTAAATAATATTCAAAATCCACCACCTTCCCTTAAAATTGCTGGTCCCTAGTCCAGCGCCGTAGCGACAAACTCCAAAATTCAGGGGCCCTAGTAGTAAGCTCTTGTTCCTTTGAACCGAAAAATATATTTTTAAATCATTGTTTTAAATGTATGTTTAAATAACGTTTTATTTTGCTTCATCGAAATTCTTTTTTGTCAAAGATTTTGGTTAAATTTTGAAAATAAATAGATATTTGCTTTCTTCCTATACCCACCATTCTTTATAAACATGTCCAAGATGGAAGAGCTTTTGAAGGCTCTAAATTCTATTTTAAAAATAAAATGGCATTTTAGTCTTCTTAAGGGGCCTTATCCATGGGGAAAAAGGTGAAACCAAAGATTCAAACTTCCAGACCAAAAACTTCCTTAATACTATATTTTTTTAAAAACCAAAACAGATATGCACAGTGTTAAATTCAGACACTTTTCTGTGGGAGGGATTTCTCTGACTCCGGGGTAGGAAAGGGGGGGGGGGACTGCACTTTTTGGCCAACGAAAATGCAAATCTCAAATCTTTTGTAGAGGGACATCTCTTTGCTACAACGAGAATGTCTCCCTCCCCCGGGTCATTCCCAGAATTTACCACTGGATATATGCTTTTTCCTACAGCAACCACTCTTTTTAAAGGTTCCCAGATGTAAGAAATTCTACAGGCTTTAAATTCTTTTTAAATTGTTTTTTTAGACATTTCTATAAAAGTGCAGAAAAGTTGGAATCCAAGATTTAAAAATTTTAAACCCATTTTTTTTTCATTCAAATGTTTAAAAAATATGCTTTTCAATCTCGTCAGGGCCATAAAAAGTTTCATAACATCCTTAATTCTATTACTTCCTTTAAATAAAAGTGTTTTCTTTCTATATAATGTCAAAATTCTTTTTAAAGTTATCCTGATGAAATTTTGCAGGCTCTAAATACTTTTTAAATTGTCTTTTTGGGGATCCCCTAAAAGTCTAAAAGTGATGAAAAGTTGAAACTCAAGATTCAAACCTTTTAGTCCTCATTTTTATTATTCAAACGTTTTTAAAACGTGCTTTTCAATCTTGTTGGAAAACCCAATAAGTTCCAACGCTTCCTTAATACTATTACTTCTTTTAACCAAAACAGATATGTGCTTTCTTTCTATAGCCAGCATTCTTTTTAAAGGTGCCCAGATGAAAGAAATTTTGCAGGCTCTAAATTCTCTTTTCTAGGACTTATAAAAATGAGGAAAAATTAGAGCCCAAGATTAAAAAATTTTAAACCACTTTTTTTATTCAAATGTTTAAAATTTTCGCCTTTTAATCTCATTGGGGGCCCCAAAAAGTTTCAAAACTCCTTAATGATATTACTTCTTTCAGCCAAATGTGCTCGATTTCTATAGTCACCATTCTATTAAACGTACTCAGAAGAAAGGAGATTTGCAGGCTATAAATACGTTTAAAATTGTCTTTTTAAGGCCCCCTACAAAAGTGAAGAAAAACTGGAACTCAAGATTAAGAACTTTTGGAGCCATTTTTATTGTTCAAATGTTTTGAAATTGTACTTTTTAATCTTATTAAAAAAAGAAAATAAAGTTCAAAAATTGCTTAATCTTATTATTTTCTGACCAAAACAGAGATGCGCCACGATTTTCTTTAAAGTGCCCAGACGAAAGAAATTTTGCCGACTCTAAAGTCTATCAAAATTCAATCGAAGTTTAACAATCACCTTTAAAATTAAACCTGTTTGTAAATCTGAACCTGATTCAATTAGGGGGAGTAGTTTTGAATCAAATAAAAGACAATAAACATTATGTTCTTAAGTTTAAATATATATATATATATATCACTGATTCGATTATACGCTGATTCGAATAAGCGACGGATTTTTTTTTCTTGTAGGGGCCCGTAATTTTTGCCAGCCCAGGGGCCCGTGAAACCTGTCATCGGCCCTGCTGTCCGCATTATTCAATATAAGAAAAAGAATGGTATCTTTTGTGCAATATGCAAGCCAGGCAAGAGCAATGGTGCTTCGGCAATGAAACTTCGAAGAACAATGGCGCTAATACATTTATACATACATTTAAAAAAATGCACACAACATTAGAAAATAGATTTGGCCAAAGGATGTTAAGATTATTGATAGATGCTTCCAGCATTATTCGAAACTTGTGCAAGAAATGGAACCAGTGTTGGGGGATGGCCCGGAGGGACATTCCCCCTCCCCCAGAGCAATGAAATGTCCCCCGGGAAAATTTGAGATTTTGTGTTTTTAATGGTCAAAAACTATAATTTCCATTATAATGTCCACCCCGGAGCCACAAAACTCCCTCCCGGAGAAAAGTATCTGAATTCAACACTGAAAGGATCTCGAACATGAAATGCCACGATTCCTAAATAAGCAGCAAAATTTTCAACAGAGGATGCTAACTTTTGGCATTTTTCTATATTGTTTTTAGCTTTCATGTTTATGAGGGGATGAGGCCCTCGCATAAATTATTAACAATTTTTTTTTTTTTTTTTTTTTTTTTTTTTTTTTTGATGGTTTAGAGATAACGATAGGATGGTAAAAAAAATAAATTATATAGGGTAGATGTGCCAGTAATGGGCCACCTTAAGGAATTTCTCTAAAAAATAATTTTTTATTAATAGTTATAATTATTGTATTCCAATTTTTTTCATATTAGATTAATCTTTCAACAATATTTAACTAATCCCACAGTTACATTTCCCAATAGAAATAAAAATTTCATTTTAAATAATATAAATATGTCTAAACACCCAAATGCCCAGTAATGGGCCACCTATGTTCCAGTAATGGACCGCCTATGTTCCAGTAATGGGCCACCCTACAAAAAATAACAGATAATTATTTTTAGGTGCGTTCGTAATTATGTAAATAGGTAGCGCCTATAATTGTCGTTCAGTCCGTCTGTCTGTCCATCTATCTGTCCGTTTGTCTGACAGTCTGTCTATCTGTCCGTTTGTCTGTCCGCATATAACAACGGAAAACTATCCAACCGAATCGTTTGAAATTTAAAATAAATTAATTATTACATAATTTTGTCGAGTCATTTCAAATTTTATGAAAATCGGATGGATAGATCAATTACAGGGACATACAAAAGGATTCCGTTACATTACGGCCAATAGGGAAAAAAGTTTTAAATGCATTTTAATCGTTTGAAATTTAAAACATATAATTATTGCGTAATTTTGTCGAGTCATTTCAAATGTTATGAAAATCGGATGCATAGATCAATTACAGGGACAATCAAAAGGATTCCGTTACATTACGGTCAATGGGGAAGAAGTTTCAAATGCATTTTAATGATGTTACACTCATTCGAACATAATAGAATTGGCATGAATCTATGAAATATATACTAAAATATGCATTCTGTACAATCTGTGACGCAAAGAATTTTTACTATTAAATTACAGGGCTACACAAAAGTATTCCACTATATAATGCTATACGGGGAAACATGGTTTGGTACGTGTTTTAATTATATTCAACTATTTCACATTTTATGAATAAGATATACATTGCTGAGGTGTAATAAGAATTACTATTCCTGTATATTTACAGAATTTCAACCAATATACTGTATCCGAAGTACTATTTACTATAAAAGCAAGATCTGAATATTTTTAAAACTTCGTTATCGTACGAACGCACCTCATTTGCTACGTTCACGTGCAATTTCCAACTTGTTCTTTTTATGTCTGCGTAAGTCGCATCTTCTTCTTCTTCAGAATCCACATTATCCTCTTGTATACAAAATTCGGTCTTTTTGAAGCAATTGTAAATTGTTTTTTCTTCAATTACCCCCATTGATCCCGTTCTTATATGTATAACTATTCAATTAACACTGTTTTGAGAAGGATGTTGAAAGGTGTGTGAAAGGAGGGGGTTGATGAATTTGTTGGACTTAAGGAACAAGAAAATTCAAGCAGAGGAGTAATATAAAAAAAAACTCAGCACTGAACGATAAATTAGGAATAAGAGATGGAAATTTGATTTCATGTGATTTCGAAGTATTTTTTTACAACTGAATAAAGAACATTTTATGAAAATATTCGTTATATGGAGATAGATATTTCGCTATATAGAGACTGTTTTTAATGTAATCATGGGAAAAGGGGAACATTCCTACTAAAAATTCGTTATATAGAGAAATTCGATGTATGGAGTTTCATTATAGAGAGACTTGACTGTATTTATAAAGAAATTGTCTTTATTAAATTCTAGTAAGTAAAATTTAAGTATTAAATTTGTTTATTTAGTTTTCAGTTAAATCAAAATATTTTATCACTACTGAAATTACACTTTTAGTATTGGTCACTTGGGTGGCCCATTACTGGCAAATCACGAAATAAGCAATCCAGTAATGGACCACCCCTCCTAAAATCTTAAAAATAAATAAAATTTTGTAAATGGCCATTGGTATATTAAATTCAACGTTTTATATTGCTAACCAAACAAAAACATTCAATTTTTACGGAAAAATAAAAAAGATATAAAACTAAGTAAGTAAAGTCTGCTCTTAGCATGTTCATTAAGATTTTCAGTGAAAAACAGAAAAACTGTGAAATTTTATTTTCTGCTTCCTAATTGTTTTGACGAAAAGTGTAAAAAATTAATCCAGCTTATAAAGCATGCAAGGTAGAGTTCAGAAAAAAATAATAAAAGCTTAACTATTATTTATTATTTTTTTATAAACCAAAAAGTGCGAGGTGGCCCATTACTGGCACATCTACCCTATAGCTGGTAAATTTTTTTAATATTTTTATTTACTGTTATTTGGCGTTTCAAAAATTTAAGAAAGAGCGTGAATTAAAGTTTATTTTATAATAATGACGGACTAGGGATAAGGAAGGGGCAATGAAAATAAATGGTATATAGTTGATGCGTTATCTTAGTGTTTTTATATGCTATTATTTGATGTTTACTATTTTTGGTGTTGCCCCACCAGTGGCCGAGAGGTTCGGACCTCTCAACTGGTAGACAGCAGGTGCTGGGTTCGATCCCAATCGCGGCTGTCGGCCTAACCGTTCGGAGTTTTCCGTGGTTTTCTTCGAACCTTGCGTAAATACGGGTTAGGTTCCCTTAGAAAGACCCCCACGGAGGGCACTCCCCCTGGTCCTATATCCCATTAGCGTAGATAATCGGACGACAAAAATCAATCAATCAATCAATCATATTTTTGGTGTTTTTTAAAATTTAAGTGGGGGTGTGGCCGTTGCTAAGTTATTAAAGTTTTCTTTTTAAAAACAAGAAGGGGTAATAAAACATAATTGATGTGTAGTTGATATGATTTTTTAGTATTTTTACATGTTATTATTTTATGTTTTAAAAATTTGTATGAGAGCGTGGCCCTTGTTTAAGTTATTAAAATTTAGTATTTATTTATTTGTTTTTTTAAATGACGGCTTAGGGATGAGGAGTGGCCAATGAAAAATAAATAGCATACAGTTTGTATGTTCTCTTAGAATTTTTTTATGTACTATTATTTGATGTTTTAAAAATGTAAGTGGGGGCGTGGCTCTTGCTGATTAATAAAGTTTGTTTTAAAAAAATGACAGACACTGTAGCTTGAAGATTAGGAACAGAGCAATGAAAAACAATGGTGTACAGTTTGTGCGTAACACAGTTTGTGTATATAGTTTGTACTTTCTCTTAATATTTTTTTATGTACTATTATTTGGTGTCTTAAAAAATTTTGTGGGGGTATGGCCCTCGCTGAAGTTATTAAAGATTATTTTTTTTTAATAACGACTTGGGGAGAAGAGAGGGCAATAAAAAATAAATAATACACTTAATGCGTTCTGTTAATATTCTTATGTATTGTTATTTGATGTATTAAAAGTTTAAGTGGAGGCGTGACCTTCGCTTAAGTCATTAAAGTTTACTTTTAAGAAATGACGGCTTAGGGATGAGAAGAGACCAATGAAAAAGAAACAGTATATAGTTTGCACGTTCTCTTAGTATTTTTTTTATGTACTATTATTTGGTGTTTAAAAAATCTAAGTGGGGGCTTGACATTCGCTGAAGTATTAAAGTTTGTTTTTAAAAAAGGAGGACTTAAATTGAAAAAATTATCATTGTAATTATATCCTACTCACACCAATATAATTATAAGATATTTTGTTATAAGTAATAATATCCCTTTAACCTGTTTGTGTTGCCAATTTACATAAATTATAATAGCGAGTGACGGCCTGTTCGCGAATGGCATCCTCGCATTGTAAATAGCACGGAGTAAGAAAGGAAACAGGAGGGGAAACTTAGTGACTAGAGGCAGGGGCGTAAACCACCCTTGTTACGTAGGGGGGTGTAGACTCATAAATTCCCGAGTAGTATAAAAAATAAAACATCGACTTTAATATACATACATATATGTATGTATCTGTATATACATGCATATATATAAAATGTCATGCGTTAATTCCATGGAATTCTGACGGCTTATGAAAGATTGTGTTATTCTGCACTCGATAAATCTAGTCAACTTGTGTGAAATTCTTGATAATAGCTGATATCAGAGAATTTAAATTGAGAGTACAAGGTAGTTGTTTTGCAGTCGTACTACTGATCTATACGGTCAGAGCGTAAGTGTAGCAAGGCAATGGATTCCATAATCCGGTGATTTCTCCACCAGAAACGGAACCAGTTTGTTTATTCATCAACCATGAAAAATTAAAATTCGCGTCTCACATATGAAACAATTCGTAAGGCCTTCATTCTTTGGCACGAAACATTATGTCATACTACATGATTTTAAAAAGAAAATTTAGAAAACTACAAGTGTCGTAGAAAGGAGATAATGTATGTCGAAACACTTCAAACAAGACAGAAATCTAAGTTCCGAAATCCCTGCATCTGCTTTTTGTTAGATTCGCAGAGGACGACAGATATCGACGTAGTACAGAAATGAGCCAATCAGCGAAAGGAGTACATCTAGATACGGACAGTTAAGCTAATCACTTGAGAGGGGGAATGGCTTAAGGAGCCCATACTTCGTAGCGTGGTGTTTTTCAGGTAAAAAACTTAGCATCGAAAAACCGTGGGAACACAGACTACAGGAATTAAGATTGGAAATAAAAATAAAAAAATGGCTTTTCAAACATTCGAAAATAGTAACTAGCTTCTTTCAGAATATTATAGATTGGATAGCTGATAAAATTTACTTAAAATTAAGATTTTGAATGAGATATTTATTAATATACGCGTTTTAAAATTAAAGGGAAATTAAATAGAAACAAATAACATGTATTATTAAAAAATAGGGAGATGAAGAATATGCCGGAAATTTAGAATCATTTAAATGAATATTGCGAAACGAAATGTTTATGTAACATACACGCATGAATACACATATAAATACTGGCAACCGATACGCTAGTCGGTTTTCCTAAAAGATTATTCGATAAAAAAATATCACAGATAAAATTAAAATAAAATTATATTTTTATATAAAGTACTGTAATTAACAATTTTTTGGTAGGTTTGTTATACTGAATTTTACGCTCCTACCTAACATTTGTGTTTAAATATGGTGAAACGACCTAAAACTTACCATCATCCCATTAAACCTACCCACTTGAGAATTTCAAAAACCAATAAAATAAATGTTTAAGTATGTTTTAATATATTGCGAAATGGTCTAAAAGTTTCAATATCATCCCTTTAATCCTCTTAAATGAGGGAAAATTTATAAAATCTCTGAAATGCATGTAAAATTACTTTTAAATTAACTTCTTATCTAAAATTTCATGCCCGTACCTAAAACTGCCGCCAGAATAAGGCCTTTTATTTTAGAATTTTTGATTCCCTTTATCTCACTTAGAGGGCAATTTTTAAAGTCCTGAAATACGTGCTTAATTACACTGGCCTGCGATGAAAAAAAAATATATAAAAGAACTAATAGCTGAACCTTGTGTATTTTTTGGTGCTAATTTAAAGAATAATAATGAAAAAGTTCTATCATGTCACGTTTTCTTGAAAAAAAAAATAAAAATCAGTTTTACTTAGACTTTTATGAATATTCCATCAACCATATATCCCATTCCTCATGGACTTGATGTGCTAGTACTTTCAATTGAATTGTCAGTTTTATCACCAGAGTCTTCAGACTAGGAATATTCAGAATTTAAGGATCCGATGCTGAATATTAAGAAGCTATTCCCCTCAGTCCTTCTCTCCACTTGAACTTAATGATCTAACTAGAGATGTGAGGATTTCGAAAGAAGCAGTTTAAATTTAAGCTTCAAATTGAAAGAAAAAAAAATTATTGGCCAAAGAAACCTATTTCTATTAGTACGGGAATCGAAAAAAAATTAGAAAAGGAATTAGAAAAGAATGTGTTAAGTACTTTGAAGAAGAGGAGAAGTTGGTCTATTGTTCTGCTGTTATTAAAAAATAAAAGCTATATGTTTCCATTGTACCAAAAATCTAATCGACAATGCTCAAATGAACTTTGAGCTTGAAACAGTTTTAATTGTCTTAAATTATCAATTTCGTTTTAAATGGCAAATTTTAATTGTTGAATTTAAATATAAATACGTATAACAATCACTTTAACAAAATTATACCTAAAAGAAACTAAAGCAGAAAAACCACAGTTATTTAAACTAAATTTATGGAAACCAGTTCAATATACAACTTAGTTTTTCTTCAAAGTGTATTCGACATAAAAAGTATTTTCTGAAATTTGATTTCATCGGCAACCGATGCAAATTGTCAAAAACGATTTTTTCATTTCGTTCAGAATGTTCAGTTTTGCATCCTCAGAATGTAACAGTTTTTGCGCGGACATACTGTCAAAATGTATGTTCGATATGTTTGTCTTCGAAGAATTAACACCAAAAGGTCTAGCGGTCTAGAGGTCTTCATAACAGGAAAAGATACATTGCTGGTAAATATTTAACATGGGTTCTTGCAGGAGCAGTAGTATCTGGACATAACAACTTTCACGCACGATGGACAAACCCAACGTCCTGGTACTTGCGTAAAATATATATATATATATATATATAAAAAATCATAATTATAACTATCCTTACATTGTGGTTATTCCAAAATTCCATAAAATTCCTATAAAGTTTCGTACTATAACTATTGGGTGTAATACTTATAACAATAATGCAGGTAAAGTAATTGGGTAGGTGCACGCGACCATTACTGGTCATCACACCGTGCTCTGATCGGGGCCGCCAAGAATTATTAACAATACTTACAAAAATGCTAGATACTGCAAAAACTAATAATAAATTCTATAGTATAAAAAATAGTTTACATCTTGTAAATAATATCAAAAATTTACAAAACATTAAGTACATCAAAACATATGACTTTAATGATTTATTTAATACAATTGATATTGCAGATATGTTCAGGATCATAAATTTATTATTCAAGGAATATAGGAATTCTCTAAACATACATGTATCTTTATCTTACTTCAAATCTTTAACCAAATTTATTCTTTATCATAATTATATATTATTTAATAATACAATATTCAAACAAATAGTCGGTCTTCCACAAGGTGGGATTGTATCATCCATCTGTGCTGATCTCTACTTACATTATTATGAACGTAATACTTCTATTGTTAATTGTTTTCTATACAGGTATCTTGATGATATAATAATTTTATATTCTAAAAAGTCATCTAACTATTCGCTACCAATCAAATACCACAAAAATTTAAAATACAGTTATAATGATATGCATAATAATACAATTAACTTTCTTGATCTTAATATTACATATCACTTATCTGATAATATCACTTATCTGATAATAAAATTCTATTTGATATTTATGACAAACGTAATGACTTTCCTTTTAAAGTAAACCTCTTTACTCATTATAATTCTTGCCTACATAAATCTGTCTATGTCAATATATTACTTAATTTTGCCCATAGAATTAAAAATATTTGTTCACATAATTTTAAAATGCATAATTTAAAAACTGTACAAGAAACTGCTATAAGATATGGTTATCCTTTACATTTGGTTAAAAAAAATATTATCTGTATAAACATTTATTTAGTATTAACTGTCTATTTTCTCTTCAACCAATAATACCATATGATGTTATTGAAAAAAACTCCTATAGTCTTTAATATATAATAAGTTATTACATGATCTTAAAAATAATTAACACATTGAGTAAATGTTTAAAAAATATATAAAAAATAAAAATAATACAAAAAAATAAAAAATACAAAAAAAATAAAATAAAAAATATGAATAATAGGATGGTTGGGTGGGTTAGATGTTAGATTACGGATGAGGGAGGTGTTGTCTGGATAATATGCAATGGTTAATTATTATATATTTAATAATAATATAAAAAAAACTTTACACATAGTATTAAAGTTTATGTTTACCTAAAAAACTAATATGCATAACTTAAAAATGATGAAGTTATTGAGATAAGCTATGGTTGTCTATTGTATTTGTCTTAAAGAAATTATTTGTAAAATATTAGAATAGAAATTATTCTTGGAAATTCTTAGTTAATAAATACTTTATTTTTTTCCTATAATAGAGGGCAGCACCATAAGCATATAATTTAATTAATATATTAATCCTTTAGATGGCAGCACTAAAATAATTTTCCGCTAGCAGTTGTACTAATATATTCTAGTTAATTAATTCATATAGTAATATTAATAATTGATTAAAAATAAAAATATAATATTTCTAATAGTAGCATCTATTTTTTTTCTAAATATATTATGAATTATATAGTATAATATATGTTTTACTAATTTTTATAATTATTGTTACAACTTTATTTTATTATCTATGTGATTTATACTATGACCATAACCGTGACTGTTAGTAAGTCACATGTAGTTTGTATCTGATTGCACTACAAATCTTGCTAGGATATGGGTAATGGTAAATATCTTAGTATATATATCCTTTTTTTTATTTTTATTTATTTATTTTTTTAATGGAATAATGTATTATTGTTATTTTGTCATATTGATTTTATTTTCTTCTATGTGTATCTTTCTACTAATTTGTCATCAGAATAGCTTCCAGCCAGTCGGGTGTATTGTGAGTCGAATTCTTAGCTTTCAGCACGACTCTTAACAGAAACTGGTTGGATGTTTTTGCCTTTTTGTTAAACTATACACCCCTGATGAAGTAGTTTAATGGAAAAGCCTTCTACTGCCTTTTTATCCATTTATCTTTCATTATTTTGGTAATCTGCCTTCTATTTCACTTCAAACTTCAACTGTTTTCAATAAGATGATTGTAAAAATACTGGTTTCACTGGTTTATTGTATGGTAATATATGAATTACTCTGGTTATATAATGTCCATTTATCCACATATTTCTTAGTAATTTGGTAATCTGCCTTCTATTTCTCTTCAAACTTCAACTGTTTTTAATAATATGAATGTAAAAATACTGGTTTCATTGGTTCTTTTATTGGTATTGTCTGAATAACTTTGGATGTATTTATAAAAGTATTTATATATACCGTAATTTCGGGTGTATAAGCCGCGGATCAAACAATTCTTTTTCGACCCAGAAATCTTATTTAGTGGCTAAAGACATATATTTACGACGATCTAAGTAGTTATATTTGCTTTTAAAAAAATTCTGGGTCGAAAAAGAATTGTTTGATCTGCGGCTTATACACCCGAAATTACGGTATATTAAAGATGTATTTTACCGAATGTCATGCCACTAATCACTAGTTTCGTCTTTGGCATTTAAAGCTTACAGAAATAAATTCCTATTATTTTTAAATTTCGGAATATTTAAATCAGTTGCGCGGTAATGCTAACACTTGAACATTGTCAAATCCGAAGGACTATATTTCGTATCACGTCCTCTAGATTTCCAAGAATCTGCTTCTCGTGGCTGTTTAAAATGCTATCTTTCAATTTCAAACGACAGTGATGTTCAACAAACTGAACAGAATTTTTCTTCATATATTTTAAATAATTAAACTTTTTTATTTAAAAAAGTAAGCTCAAATTAAAAAAAAAAAAAAAAAAAAAAAAAAAAAAAAAAAAAACACACACACACACACAGTTAAAACATAGATGCCAACATCTCTTTAATTTATTCCGGAGTATGATCTAAGATGAATATGCTACCATCCGGAAATTTTATTTGATAAAAAATTTCAAAATGAAACCGATGATTTGCATAGTAGAATGAAGACACATTCTCTTGTGCATTTTTTCCGGTTCGAGCATGCAAATATTTGATCATACTCCGGAATAATTAAGAGGGGTTGGCATCTGTGGTTAAAAACATAAAACATAGAATAGAACAGGCATTTGTGCTTAGAATCAAAATTTTAAAGATTTATATCTCAAAAATTTTTATTGATTTTTTAATTTTTCATGTTAGAACTGTTCAATATAATCTTCTGTAGTTAATGCAAAGCTCAAATCAAACATTAAATATTAATTTATGTTTGAATTTTCTTCTTTTTACTCTGGGAACAGCATATGTAAAGAAAATTTGAAAATGGCGCATGTATATATATATATATATATATATATTATTTAATTTCATTCTTATACAAATTGATCACAAAAGTCATTCTAAATTGAAGTTACTGAAGAATTATTATCAAAATTTTCATAATAATTTTAACTACTATCCAATTATTATCCATTAATTATCCAAGTCAGTAATAACACAAAAAAAATCATATAGTGATAGTAAAGATTTACAGAAGTTGCGAGAAATATTGCAAGTATAAAACTGTTTAAAAATTTATTTTATCTGAAAAATGACAGCCTTAAGAAACACAGGGTTATAATGACGAATTTCATCAAATCATTACCCTCTATCATTAGATAAAACAAATAGTACTGCCATTTCATTATGTAGACAAAATGATAAATATATGTGACATTTTAAAGTTAGGGGGGCAGAAACATCCTTCTAACTGCGGCAATAAATCATTTTGCCTTTCAGTGTCGGCGTTTATTTAATGTCAATTATTATTATAAAAATTTCGTGTACTATATCTGTTTTATTCAAATAATTTAACTGAAATTCTTTATTATTGCTTTATCTAAATTTATAACACTGAATTAAATTCCATCTGCAATGTCCGTCTATTTGAATAAAATTCTTATGATTCAGATTTTTTATATTGAATGAAAAAATCGAAAAAATCACTCCCTTTTGCAGCTAGCTGCTAACTACTATCCAGTTATTATCCATTAATTATCCAAGTCAGTAATAACACAAAAAAATCATATAGTGATAGTAAAGATTTACAGAAGTTGCGAGAAATATTGTAAGTATAAAACTGTTTAAAAATTTATTTTATCTGAAAAATGACAGACTTAAGAAACACAGGGTTATAATGACGAATTTCATCAAATCATTACCCTCTATCATTAGATAAAACAATTTCATCAAATCATTACCCTCTATCATTAGATAAAACAAATAGTACTGCCATTTCATTATGTAGACAAAATGATAAATATATGTGACATTTTAAAGTTAGGGGGGCAGAAACATCCTTCTAACTGCGGCAATAAATCATTTTGCCTTTCAGTGTCGGCGTTTATTTAATGTCAATTATTATTATAGAAATTTCGTGTACTATATCTGTTTTATTCAAATAATTTAACTGAAATTCTTTATTATTGCTTTATCTAAATTTATAACACTGGATTAAATTCCATCTGCAATGTCCGTCTATTTGAATAAAATTCTTATGATTCAGATTTTTTATAATGAATGAAAAAATCGAAAAAATCACTCCCTTTTGCAGCTAGCTGCTAACTACTATCCAATTATTATCCATTAATTATCCAAGTCAGTAATAACACAAAAAAATCATATAGTGATAGTAAAGATTTACAGAAGTTGCGAGAAATATTGTAAGTATAAAACTGTTTAAAAATTTATTTTATCTGAAAAATGACAGACTTAAGAAACACAAGGTTTTAATGACGAATTTCATCAAATCATTACCCTCTATCATTAGATAAAACAAATAGTACTGCCATTTCATTATGTAGACAAAATGATAAATATATGTGACATTTTAAAGTTAGGGGGGCAGAAACATCCTTCTAACTGCGGCAATAAATCATTTTGCCTTTCAGTGTCGGCGTTTATTTAATGTCAATTATTATTATAGAAATTTCGTGTACTATATCTGTTTTATTCAAATAATTTAACTGAAATTCTTTATTATTGCTTTATCTAAATTTATAACACTGGATTAAATTCCATTTGCAATGTCCGTCTATTTGAATAAAATTCTTATGATTCAGATTTTTTATATTGAATGAAAAAATCGAAAAAATCACTCCCTTTTGCAGCTAGCTGCTGCTGTATTATATAACAATTCATTTCCCGAAAGTTAATGAGATTAAAAACCTTTGTCCATCAAGCACAGTTCTATTCGTAATTTCAGCTTGATCTGTACATTTGATTGACACCACATTAAAATGAAAATAACTGGCCATATGGTTTTAACACGTCTTGGTATGCTTTTTATAGAGCTTGATACTCTTTAAAAAATGGCTTTATACCATTTTTATGATATGACTACTAAGTTTCATCAACTTTTGTTTTTTCTACTTAAATTTCTAAAGAGATTTCACGCATCTCTCGCTATATATATGTACTACAAATTTTATTTTTTTTTTTCGCCAAATCTAACCTTTATACTGTCTTAATTTTCTTATAATAATATTCCGTACTTACTTCAACTTATTAAATTAAATCTTGTTTTTAGATCTAATCTGTTAATCTTTATGGAGACGATATGAATTCTAAATTCGCCTTAAAAAACTTTTATTCCAGTATGCGTAATTGGCGCAGCATGTCCCTGAAGGGATTTTGCGCCATTAAACCCTATATAACCAACCAACCAACCAGTATGCGTAAATTTAAAAAGATGGCTCTTAATTAAACTTTATTTCTTAATATTCCAAATAAAACTCATTTTTTCTATGTTTTTATCAACCCTTTTTAAGAAAGTGTTATTAAATTTATTCCAAAACCACACCTTTCAAAAAATATCATTATTTTATTTTATCTATTTATTTATTTTCCCTCAATCAACATTTGATAGTGTGCATATCAATAAATTCATTTCTTTTCTTTTTCTCTTAAAATTAATCGTCTATAAAAATCGTCTGCCTAAGATATTTAAAAATTTGAGTCGATTATAAATTGGTTAAATAATATTTTTTTTTAATAAAATTGTTATGTATCAAAAATTAATCTTGACTCTGGGTATGAGTTATGTTTACATAAAAGAATGGTGCTTTGAGACTAAAGAATGTTCTAGAATTTTCTTTTTAGATTTAAAAAAGAGGAAGCCTCGAGAGGTGGTAAGAAGAAGGATTCCTTGGGTGCTCTCTTCTATGAGTACGGCTGGATGTAGTAAATGATTGAATACTTTTTTGGATGCTTCGGTAAAAAATCGTCTGCAAAAGGAACTTTTCTCTCTATTATAGCTACAGTTTAACACTAGCATTACCGTGTTTCTTGTATACCTAGAATAACCGGGCTGGGTCATCTCTGACCCATGGTTTTCAATGTCGCTATTCTTGTTTTGTATGGAAGATAAAGACACACAATACGTATTGACGATGAATACAATGATTTTTAATTAGTAATTAATACAATTTAGCTTCTGGGTCATTACACAAAATTAAATTTTGAGAAAAGATACCACAAAGAAAATTTTTTATTTCTAATTTTAGAATGAATACTTTGAGGTTTTGGTACCTTCTTTAAATAATATATATGCATATAATTTATCGATTAAAATATTGTAATAATGTTCCTATAGCTTAATTAAATATTCAAACACAATAAATTTAATTATTTATGCGTATCCGTGGCCTTTTTTTTTACTTACACTTTTACTATTTATACAGTTTATCGTGCAACTAATTTAAACAAAATGCAATGGTTTTTTTTCTTTTTCTTTTTTTTGTGTGTGTGTGTGCCTAATGAACAGATAAGTTATAAACAGATTCCACAAACAATATTAGTCTTATTATCATACCATTGTTTTATCTGGCAACATTTTTTGTTTGTTTGAAATTTCTGTGCTGGACCTTGGACGGATATCTTCAACTTCTTTTGCAATATACTTATCTATAGTTTTAGGAAGAAGACTTTTCTGCTTATTTTAGAATCTGTTGTATCTTTAAAAACTGTCCAAACATTTCTGACCATTAAATTTTGAATCACTAGACTTTGCATAGGTCAGAAAATAATGAAATTGCGGTTATACCTTCCATATAGTCTGATGTTCCAAATCGCTTCGAAGAGTGAATTATTTTATATCTTTGTCACTTTTTAAAATTCTTTATTTTTTTTTTTTTCTTCAAAATACTTATGATTTATTTATGTTTCATGACTTTCTCCCCAGTATTTACTTGGTTATTTTTTATTCAACTCCACATACTACTCCACTTCTTCTACATATACTGCATTTGAATCATGAAATTTTATAGTTGCTTTTAAGAAAAATTGTTTTGTCATTTATGCTAAGAATGCCACAATTATTAGATGATGACAATCTTGACTTCGTCATTAAATTTTGTCACTTAAATCATTTAAAGACAATTCGCTTTACAATTTTGAAATTTTCTCTGTCGAAAAACCGATGTCGTGACGGCATCCCTATAAATGGGCAAAACTGGAATGCCACAAACAATCTTTTTTTTTTTTTTCCCCTCTGCGTTCTTTATGAGAGGCAAAATATTCTTTTCAGTTACTTCCTAAGGTGTAACCTAAATAACAGCTTTCTACAACATTTTAAAAATGGCTTGAAATACGATAAAAATTCACACATTTGATTTTCAAATGCATATCAGATATATGATCATGCACCCTCGAGCCTGTATACATTTACATTCCTTTCTCTCTTTTCTGATATGGAAGTACAGAACATATCCTTACATTATTTTTATGTTATTGAAAAATGTAGAGCTAAAATTCCTGTTAAAATAAATGAAAACTGCAATTATTTTTTTCGGGTAAGTGATGACCGACATGGTAATTCTAGGTATAAAGATGTGCATACAAAAAGGTTTTCATTCGATTTTAATTAAATTCATGCTAAAGAATTATACTAAATATTTAGGAAAAGTCAAAGAAATTAAAAGTTTTACTTTGAAAATCAAGAGTGATACGAGCGAAAAACTACATCTTGGGTCACAGATGACACGCCTCGGTAATTCTAGTGTTAATAAAATGAATTGCAGCAGCCAAGGAAAGATTATTTGAATCTTCTACATTTATTTCTTTTTTGTTTTTTTCTCGCTGGCCATGACTTCTGTGCGGAGAAAGGGAAACCTGGCGATGATGGCTAACTTTAAAATGTCACTTGTTTTATCTAATGATAGAGGGTAATGATTTGATGAAATTCGTCATTATAACACTGTGTTTCTTAAGTTTGTCATTTTTCAGATAAAATAAATTTTTAAATAGTTTTATACTTACAATATTTCTCTCAACTTCTGTAAATCTTTACTATCACTACATGATTTTTTTGTGTTATTACTGACTTGGATAATTAATGGATAATAATTGGATAGTAGTTAAAATTATTATTAAAATTTTGATAATAATTCTTCAGTAACTTCAATTTAGAATGACTTTTGTGATCAATTTGTATAAGAATGAAATTAAATAATATATATATATATATATACATGCGCCATTTTCAAATTTTCTTTACATATGCTGTTCCCAGAGTAAAAAGAAGAAAATTCAAACATAAATTAATATTTAATGTTTGATTTGAGCTTTGCATTAGCTACAGAAGATTATATTGAACAGTTCTAACATGAAAAATTAAAAAATCAATAAAATTTTTTGAGATATATATCTTTAAAATTTTGATTCTAAGCACAAATGCCTGTTCTATTCTATGTTTTATGTTTTTAACTGTTTTTTTATTATTATTATTATTATTTGAGCTAACTTTTTAAAATAAAAAAGTTTAATTATTTAAAATATATGAAGAAAAATACTGTTCAGTTTGTTGAACACCACTGTCGTTTGAAATTGAAAAATAGCATTTTAAACAGCCACGAGAAGCAGATTCTTGGAAATCTAGAGGACGTGATACGAAATATAGTCCTTCGGATTTGACAATGTTCAAGTGTTAGCATTACCGCGCAACTGATTTAAATATTCCGAAATTTAAAAATAATAGGAATTTATTTCTGTAAGCTTTAAATGCCAAAGACGAAACTAGTGATTAGTGGCATGACATTCGGTAAAATACATCTTTAATATATATATATTTTTTTTTTTTTTTTTTTTTTTTTACGCAAGTACCAGGACATTGGGTTTGTCCGTCGTGCGTGAAAGTTGTTATGTCCAGATACTACTGCTCCTGCAAGAACCCATGTTAAATATTTACCAGCAATGTATCTTTTCCTGTTATGAAGACCTCTAGACCGCTAGACCTTTTGGTGTTAATTCTTCGAGGACAAACATATCGAACATACATTTTGACAGTATGTCCGCGCAAAACTGTTACATTCTGAGGATGCAAAACTGAACATTCTGAACGAGATGAAAAAATCGTTTTTGACAATTTGCATCGGTTGCCGATGAAATCAAATTTCAGAAAATACTTTTTATGTCGAATACACTTTGAAGAAAAACTAAGTTGTATATTGAACTGGTTTCGATAAATTTAGTTTAAATAACTAAATTTATCGCTTTACGGTTCGCTTTACGGTTATTCGGTTTTTCTGCTTTAGTTTCTTTTAGGTATAATTTTGTTAAAGTGATTGTTATACGTATTTATATTTAAATTCAACAATTAAAATTTGCCATTTAAAACGAAATTGATAATTTAAGACAATTAAAATTGTTTCAAGCTCAAAGTTCATTTGAGCATTGTCGATTAGATTTTTGGTACAATGGAAACATATAGCTTTTATTTTTTAATACGCTTGTATGTGAATTTTTGAATACGCTTGTATTTAATTTTGTTTCTATCTTGACGAAAAAAAAAAAATATATATATATATATAACGTTACAAAATTTTCGATCCAGATTTCGGTCAAAAGGTGAAACTTGATACAGTGATTTCTGGTTTCATCGTAGTAACCAACTGCAGGGTATGGTCCATCTTTTCTTATTCAAAAACACCATTGTTCTTTCACTTAAAATTAAAGCAATGAAAATTAAACATTTATATGTTACAAAAAGAATCTAAATTACTTTTTATTTCTAAAAATGCTTACCCAATAAAAATTTCAAAGCATCTAATACAGGATTGGGGAAGAAAGCAATGTCGTCGCAGATTTTGTTAATCTTACAATCACTCAATAGATGAAAAATAGATAATTAGATTAAATCATTAGCATCATTCCAGTGACCAACTGCAGGACAACAAGTTCTTTCTTTTAATTTAAACATGCTTCTCTACGTCCAAATAACTAAACCAAGTAAAAAAAAAAAAAAAAAAAAGGAAAAATAAATACTACATACCTGTTATGTTTCTAACATCCTAGTTTTAATGAAAATTTACTTTGAAAAAAAAAAAAAAAATACTTACCAAACAGCGTCGAATATTGGAAGAAACTGTCAAATTTGGTAATCCTGCAGTCAGTCAATAGATGCAAAAGGCTAGATATTTCAAACCACTAGCATCATTCTATTGAACAACTGCGGGACAGAGGGTTTCCATTCTATTCAAACATATATTACAACATCAGCTTCACATTACAATATCAAAAAAGAAACATGCATAAAAATGTAATCGTAAGGTAATAGTTTTAATCTAAGTAATGAATGATACATAATTTTAACAGTTTCACTTTTTTGTGGAATTTTGTGGCAAGACAAGGTAATATCCGTCAGTAATATGTAAATAACAGTTGTTTATATGAATGATGAGTGATATGTTAAATTTGAACAAAAATTCTAATATATTAAAGGTATTTAAAAATTAACTCAATATCAATGTTTAAACATACAAATTCCTTTTTTTAGATAAAAAATCAATAAAATAATGCTAGCTCTTATTTCGTTTGATAGGGAATTTAAAAAATAGCTAAAATTTAAGTAACATTTTACAATATCGTGAAATGATAATTAAAAATTATAAGTTGTTAAAACAAAAATAAAAAACAGAAGCTTTTTTCGCTTACACATTATTTATTAATCATTCTCTCTCAATAGTTATAAAAATATAAAATTTTTGAAAATTACAGAATATGAATTATTTTAAATGATTAGACAAAGTTTGCTATTTTTCACTTATGCATTTTAATCAAATGTTGAATAAATTTGCTGTCGACATCAAACGTTACAGTGTTTACATTGAAATGTCCTATAATGAATTTTTTTATGAAATAAAAAATCAAGAACGAAGTAAAATATGACACTACAGTGTTTACACTTATATTCCTTTCGACGATGAAATTTCTTTTTATGCTTCATTTATGCAGATTTTGTTAAAGACGAGTAAGAACAATTTTCATAATCATGAAACTTTTTTATGAGTTCTTTTGTGAATTCTTAACAAATACTTTCTAGAATGGTTTGTTCAACATTCATCAAATTTATAGGTGGTAGGCGTACAGCATTTACAGTTAAATAAGCATGAAATTAAAAAAAATCATCCATCCATTCAAAACAGACGGTCAGCGTCTTGATCAAAGACCAATACATTTATACAACATCTGTACTCTTTCGACCAAAATGAAACAAAGATTTAAATATCCAGTAAAACCGTTCTGTTGAAATACAAGACATTAACAGCATTCACATTTAAATAAGCATGAAATTAAAAAAAATCATCCATCCATCCATTCAAAAAAAAAAAAAAAAGACGGACAGCGTCTTTATTAAACAACAATACACCTATACAACATCTGTACTCTTTCAACCGATTTCCTAACAGATGGCAACCTCAACGATACACAAAATTAATTTTTATACTTTCCCCCAACGCGATCACAGAAGCGTAAAAGTCTAGCTTAAGGAGCCCGCGATCACCGAAGATTTATTTAGAAAGGACACTCCCCGCGATCAGATTCATTCAGAAAGGACACGCCCCCTCCCTCCGTAATCATCAGAGCAGAAAAAATATTCGGAAATCATTGAAGTGGAAAAAAATCAATGACCCCCATCTTGATCAAAGTACAATACACACCTCCGCGATCACCGAAGATGTATTCAGGTAGAACACGCACCCCCATCCCTCCACAATCATCGGAGCAGAACCGGAAATCATTGAAGCGGAAAAATCATCGATCCGAATCACCCACCCGGCCTCCTATTTACACTATTCACCTTTTAACCGACCCCCCAACGCAATCACTGAACCGTGAAGGTCAATGACCGAAGTCAAGGTCAAAAGGTGAAATGTCAATGACGGTCAACGACCTTTTCAAGGTCAACGGCGGGGTCAATGACCAGAAATCGTGCGTGTGCAACTCAGTTTATTACTACTGAGATATTGTAACGATATTTGAGAACCCTCATTCGTTGTGCTTGACCATTAGAGCAATTTTTCATAAATAATACCATTTACTATTTTCTTATAAAATGTAACTAAGATGAAAATTGATACAAACAGCTAAAAAAAAGTTATGTTTCACTCACATGACATGTATCTAATTTGTAACAAAAAGCATTTTATTTGTCTATATATTAAATAAATATATTGTTACTCTTATGAAGGGTTCTCGCTGACATTTAACCAACGTTAGTAATTTGACTAATTAAAAATAAAAAAAAAACATTCGCCAAATGAAAAAAGTATTGGCAAAATAGATTCCCCTGGTATCACTAAAAAATTATCTTTAATCCTTTAATGTACCCTCTTTTTTTCAATATGTTCTGAAATAACCTAAGTTTTTGTAACTGCGACAATAACGATTGTTATTAATCTAATTTCAACTATCCGCTACAAATATATTAAAAATATGTATACATGCATATGTATGAAAAATGAAAAAGAAAATAAAGAAAAAGCAAAAATTGAGCACTAGCAATTTGGCGCAATGGCGAGCGACAGCGAGAACCCTGCTTTTATGATATTCTAATCAAAAGAGTAACAAAATTTATATTGATTATAGACAAGCTAAATACTTTTTGTTACAAATTAGATCCATATTATATGAGAAAAGCAGAACAGTATTTAGTTGGTTATATCAATTTTTATGTTTATTATATTTTATAATATTTGAAATTATTTATAAAAATTTGCTCTAATGGTCACAAGAGCAGCAGCATACGCTCCCATTTACAACAGACTTATTTGCTTTTTATGAATTAAGACGACATTTAATATCTGCCGCACTGTTCGCCTTGACACAATACTGAGCTGCATGCTTTAAAATTGCGTGAATGTAACTGACAGTGCCATGGATCTCTGTCCAGTGTTTTCTATATAGGTGGCGTTTTTATGAAATTGTAAAAAAAGATTACATTTGGGAAAAAATTAGTCAATATTTTGTGAATTCGAAACTATCATTAAATTCCGATTTCATTTGTCTATTCTTAACAAATACTTTCACGTATATTTTCAAAAATAAACAGTTCACGTTTTATTTGGTCACAAATTAAGCAGTTATCTCTCTCATTCATTGAATTTGTAACTAGGGTAAGTGTACTAGTAGTAGGCCACGTACCAATAGTGGGCCACCAGTTTTCAAACTTGAAAATCAAGTTTTCAAGTCACCCCTGTCAGATAGCAAACTAATTGCTAATTGGCTGGAACCCTTATCTGTTATCAGGCAAAGTAAAGGCAAGTTAAACATATTTACAGAATCAGTAAGAGTAGTCCATTATCTTCGAATTATGCGATGCTCTAACTGTCAAGCTTTAGATAGCCACGTAGCAACAAACTGTAAATGGATAGCAGAATGTGCAAACTGCGCGAAAGAGCACCACACTTCCGATTGCTCAGAATCTACAGAATAATGTATCAATTGCTTACGGGAAGGCTTTGAATGTTGTGATCACAAAGCCTCATCTCAAGATTGTCCATTATACAAACATCTTAAAAATAATAAATTGCAAAATTAAAAACTAATTCATTAGGTAAATTGTCTATCTCTTCAACTAAAAATGAAACTAAAAGAAGCAGACAACTCACAAGTCCCATTTTATCTAACAACAGCGATTGTCCCAGTGAGAAAGATCTATATGATCATGACTATCCTTCTCTTAAAACAAGCAATGAAATTCGTAGTGTCAGAATTATAGAAAACTCTTCCCCAAAAAACCGAGGAATTTCAAAGAAGACCTCAAGCAGGAATTGGGAGGCTCTGCCTCCCCGTTACCGATAGAGGCACTAAAAGTGAATCTTCTAACCTTTATTCCAAAGAAAAATCATTGAAAATAGCACAAGTAAATCTGCAGAGAAGCCGAACGGCCACAGCTGATCTTATCAATACTCTTTACTCCGAAAATTACTCTTTAGCTTGTATACAAGACTGTTACATTAACAACAACCGACCACATGGTCTACCAGCAGGAGCACCTTGCTACTCGTCAAATAATAGAAATGCGTTCATAATAATTGTAGATCAGAGTTTAAAACACATTCAACTTGGAAAGTTTGATAATACAGTTGTAGTAAATATAACTGTTTCAAAAAATACTTTCACATTAGTTTCACAATATTCTCCGCCATCAGCGAATTTGGTGCAAGATCTTCATTCATGGGATACTTTCCCGGGCTACTCGCCTAATCTCCTCATATTGGGGGATCTTAACGCCCACAGCATTCTTTGGGGCTATCCTTCTGATAACGAAAAAGGTCACCAACTATTTTCTTTTATCAGTCAACATCGACTAATAGTTCTTAATGATCCTCACTGTTTACCAACATTTGAAACGGATCACTCTAGAGGCTGGCCAGATGTTTCCATGTCATCTCTTCCTTTCTTTTCCAGAATTTCATCCTGGACAGTTGATAAAGACTTAAATTACGGTGACCATAGATTAATTACAATACTAACAGATATTCCATTACCTAAACACTCGACAAGGAGATACCGAACAAAAAATATCTCTTTTAAAAAGTTTAATAAAGAATTGGCCTTTAAATTAACAGAAAACAATATAAATTTCAACAACATACCAAATCAAAATACTTTTGATGAATATTACAAACTTTTCTTAGAAATATTACATACCTTATGTGACAAACACTTGAAGAAAAGAAAAAGTATTTTTACCCCACAAATTACCTGGTGGAATGATAACTTACGAAAGACACGAAACTTTGTGAAGGCCTTGCAAAGAAAATCCAAATTACCGTCAGCTTCACAAGAAGACAAAATTAGATATAAAAAAGAAAAAGCCATTTACAAGAAAGCGATCATAGATGCAAAAAGACAAGCTTGGTCCAACTTTTGTGGCAATACCAAAGATCCTTTTGGAAAAGCTAAGAAAATTGCATTCCAAGAATTCTATCAACAGGAAGTAAAGGCGTTGGCAGACTCAAACTATCCATTATATACTAGGGACTTCTTCTACACAGATCTAACAATTAAAATATTTGGCCCCTCAATTAAATTATCTCAAGAATCGTTTGATTCTGATGACTCAGCTCCTCCGTTCGTAGACCAAGAACTCCATGCTGCCATTTACTCTTTCAATCAAAACAAGGCCCCTGGGCCTGACAAAATAGACCATTTCATAATAAGAAATCTTTATAAAACACAGAAGAATTTACTCTTATCAATGTACAATACGCTACTGAAATTGAATTACTTCCCTTCAGATTGGAAAATTGGAGAATTAGTATATTTTAAAAAGAAAAACAAATCTTCTGACGATTATCAATCTTATAGACCAATAACTCTTCTCCCAATATTTGGAAAAATATTAGAAAAAATGCTTTTGAAACGAGTAAATTATTTCTTATCACACTCACAATCTCTACAATCATCTCAACATGGTTTTGAACAAGGTCGTTCAACAGAAACGGCATTACAAGATCTTTTCTCTAATATAGAAATCAAATCTCAAGAAGATAAGTATATCTCTTTAATTTCTATAGATTTTCAAAACGCGTTTGATCGCCTGCCATGGGACATAACTATAGAAGAACTTGAACTTTTAAAATTAGACAAACCCTATCTTAATCTGTTTAGGTCATTTTTAACATTAAGAGCAGCCTACTATAATTGGCAATCAAATTCACTACATTGGTTTGGCAGGGGCTGCCCGCAAGGCTCCTGCCTGGGACCCTTTCTTTGGAAAATCTTCTTAAATAAATTACTAAAACTTCTTAAAAGACATGGTTATAAAATAATAGCCTACGCCGATGATATACTATTAGTAATCTCAGGCTCCACAAGGAGAAGCTTAGAAGATTCGGCAAATCATGCTTTACAACTCATCAGCGACTTGGCAGATGTTAATCGTATGTCAATATCTTTCGACAAATGCTCAGTACTTCATCTTAAAAAGCCCAAATCTCTAAAACGTCCACCAATTTTTAAGATAAGAAATAAAAATTTAAAATCAAATCCAACATTGCTTTATTTGGGGTTACCTTAGATAGTAATCTTACTTTTCTTCCTCATCTTAGAAATAAGAAAATTGAAATATTAAAAACTATTCAAAATCTTTTCAAATTCTCTTCCTCGTATCGTCTTCCAAAATATATTTTAAAAGTGTGGTATCAAACAATATTGGAGAAAAAAATATCTTATGGTGCATCAATCTGGTTTCCAAGATTGCAAAAATCCCATGGCTTACGCATTTTATCATCAATACAAGCAGAATGTCTCTTGATGATTTCTAAAGCATACAGGAAAACGGCAACCTCTGCCTTATGCACATTAACTGGAATAATTCCGCTACAATACCAAATAAAAAGAGAATCTGAAGCTGGGCAAGTATTAAGACTTGGCATACCATCAGAAGAGTTCAATCCAACCCTAATACAAACAAGACTAAAATGGTGCCAGATAAAACCATTTAAAAAGTATTTACATTGGATAGAAGACATACCTCCGAATTTAACTAACTTAGTGGAAATATACAGCGATGGCTCAAAAACTGAATCTGGCACAGCCTATGCCTTCTGTACTTTCTATAACAATCATTTAATTCAAACATATCAAAAGTCCTTAATAAATGACAATAGTGTTTATCAAGCAGAATTGTTAGCTATTCATGACGCAATAATCTGGGCAAATTCAAGCAATTTTCAAAATATATTAATTCAAACAGACAGTTTATCAAGCCTACAAGCCTTAAAAGACATTAATACAAGAGATATATTAGTAACCTCAATCATATTACTATTGCAGAAAACTACTAAAAATTTTGTTTTCAAATGGATAAGAGGCCACACGGGCATAAAAGGAAACGAATTAGCGGATACCTTGGCAAAAGAAGCTACGCTGGAATCATCACAAATAGAAACAAAATTCTATCCATTACCAGCATCCTTAATAAAAAGAAAATTAAAGCTAGATTCGCTTCAACACTGGCAAAACTATTGGGACTATGCAGATACCGGCAGATACACATACGAATTTCTACCGAAAATTTCAGAAGACTTTTTACTTTTTCATCGAAATCTATATTTATTCGCTACCAATCATGGTCCTTTTTCTTCATATCTAGTTAAATTTAATAAAGTAGATTCTGACCTCTGTACTTGTGGGAACAGAAGTACCTCCTTGCATTTCATGTTAAATTGTCCACTAACTTCAACCTTTCATCTGCGAAAGCCATCAAATATGAAATTAAATGAGTGGTTTTCATATGTATTGAAATGTCCGAAATTATTACAGAAAATAATTGACTGCATCACCCTCGTTGAAAAGAATCAGTATATATTTCAACTTGCGCATTAGCAAGCTTATCAAATCATATCTCTGTTTTAATATTGTAAAAACTTTAGGTTCGCCCAGAAGAAATTGGGTAACCATTTGTGAAACAATTGTACTTTTTTTTTTTTTAATAATAAATGTTAGGTGGGGCTTGTTGAGCTCAAGCCATATGGTAGGCCTCCCCACCTAACTGAATCTGAATCTGTTATCAGGCAAAGGGAAAACTTCAGTATTCTCATAGTTTTTGAGCTGGAAGGGTGTTTTTACAGACTATACGAAAAAACTAAAGAGAAGTTAAAATTATTTTTCGTAATCATCAAAACTTCTAAATATATTTTCATTATTGTGTATATTTAAGTGTAGAAATGTAAAACCAATTATAATTTCTGTACACTATGCATTAAACCCAAGAATGGAGAGGCCCACTTCTAAGGGGCCCTACTGGAGCATCACAAAGTTACTATGACCCACTACTGGGAGCATAGAGGAAGGTAACATTTTTTATTTTTCATTTTTTCTAGAGAATATATTTTAAAAAATTGAATGTTTATTCTTATACATAAAGGTTAGGATTAGGCTAAAAAATATTTTTTTTTTAATTCACTGATACTTTATTAATAATTAGCTAAATGTCCTTAAGTGGCCCACTACTATACATTTACCTTAAAGTTTGAATACGAATCAAAAATGAAATATTCAGCAAATACATTTTCGTCCATTACACTTTGTATGGTTTGAAGAGGTTTAATTCATTGAATCGATGACCTTCTTCTAACACTACAATCATTTAAAAAATTGTGAATGGTATCTGTTGTAGAGTATATTGTCGGTAAACTGTTGGCAGCTATGATAACATAACTTTCTTTTTCTTTTTACAGTGACAGTGGTAATCCTCTCGTTACCAAGCTTGGATCAAAATGGTACTTCGTGGGCATAGACAGAAACAGTACGGATGGTAACAACAGGCAAGAACTGCGTGCTACCACAAATCAGAGGATTCTTTTTACGAAAGTACCCGATAAAGTCGAATGGATCAGAAAAATGATAGACGAATACAGCTTATTGTATAAAATGGCGAAATAAAGAAAGTTTATTTTTTCAGTCTTTAAATTTTAGTGGAGATAATTCTGGTTCACGGAACAATATCATATTTGTCAATCGATAGTTTTTTTTTTTTTTTTTTTTTTTTTTTAAGCTATTGCATAGCTTTTATCGCGGGCTTTGAGCGCGGCGACCGAATCCAAAAATTCCGTAACGCGAAACATCCTAACACATCCGTAACGAAAAAACCTAACACTCGGCTAACGCCGTTTCAATTCGGCAGACTTCGGCATGATATCCTTCGGTAGACTTCGGCAGATATTGACGCGGTATTTTTCAGATATTTAGAGGATATCAAGCCTAAAACTTATATTTCTTATTTCAGTTACTATAAATCTATAGTTTCAATAATAAAAAATCCTGATAGAATGTGTATAGAAAAGAATCGTCTTAAGATAAAATAAGGTAGGATAATGCAGCTTTTGGTTATTGGAGACCCGCCCAATGGTGAGGATCGAAAAATTTAAAATGCTTATAACTCGCGATCTAATTTTCGTAGTGCGGCCGAATTTTGTTTGGTAATTTATTATGAGACAGTGTTAATTTTTGGTGACCAGAGACCCCCACGGTGAGGGTCGAAAAAGTTAAAATGCATAACTCGCGGTCTAATTTTTGTAGTGCGGCTAAATTTTGTTTGGTAATTTATTATGAGACAGTGTTAATTTTTTGTGACTGGAGACCCCCCCCACGGTGAGGGTCGAAAAATTTAAAATGCTTATAACTCGCGATGTAATTTTCGTAGCGCGGCCAAATTTTGTTTGGTAATTTATTATGAGACAGTGTTAATTTTTGGTGACAGAAGCCCTTCCCCCTCATGGAAAGGGTCGAACAATTCAAAATGTTTATAACTCGCGATCTAATTTTCGTAGCGCGGCCAAATTTTGTTTGGTAATTTATTATGAGACCGCGTTAATTTTTGGTGACAGGAGATCCCCCATGGTGACGGTCTAAAAATTTAAAGTGCTTATAACTCGCGATCTAATTTTCGTAGCGCGGTCAAATTTTGTTTGGTAATTTATTATGAGACAGTGTTACTTTTGAGTGACAGGTGACCCCCACGTTGAGGGTCAAAAAATTTAAAATGCTTATAACTCGCGATCTAATTTTCGTAGCGCGGCCAAATTTTGTTTGGTGATTCATTATGAAACAATGTTAATTTTTGGTGACAGGAGACCCCCCCACGGTAAAGGTCGAAAAAGTTAAAATGCTTATAACTCGCGATCTAATTCTCGTAGCGCGGCCAAATTTTGTTTGATGATTTATCATGAGACAGTGTTAATTTTTGGTGACAGGAGACCCCCCACAGTGAGAGTCGAAAAATTAAAAATGCTTAATACTCGCGATCTACTTTTTGTATCGCGGCCAAATTTTGTTTGGTAATTTATTATGAGAGAGTGTTAATTTTTGGTGACAGCAGACCCCCCCCCCCATGGTGAGGGTCGAAAAATTTATAATGCTTATAACTCGCGATCTAATTTTCGTAGCGTTGCAAATTTTGTTTGGTAATTTATTATGAGACAGTGTTAATTTTTGGTGACAGGAGACCCCCCAAGGTGAAGGTCGAAAAATTTAAAATGCTTATAACTCGCGATCTAATTTTCGTAGCGCGGCCATATTTTGTTGTGTAATTTATTATGAGACAGTTTCAATTTTTGGTGACAGGAGATCCCCCCCCCCCCCACGGTGAGGGTCGAAAAATTTAAAATGCTTATAACTCGTAATCTAATTTTCGTATCGCGGCCAAATTTTTGTTTGGTAATTTATTATGAGAGAGTGTTAATTTTTGGAGACAGGAGACCCCCCCCCCCCACGTTGAGGGTCGAAAAATTTAAAATGTTTATAACTCGCGATCAATTTTCGTAGCGCGGCCAAATTTTTTTGGTAATTTATTATGAGACAGTGTTAATTTTTGGTGACAGGAGATCCCCATGGTTTGGGTCGAAAAATTGAAAATGCTTATAACTCGCGATCTAATTTTCGTAGTGCGGCCAAATTTTGTTTCGTAATTTTTTATGAGACAGTGTTACTTTTGGTGACAGGTGACCCCCACGTTGAGGGTCGAAAAATTTAAAATGCTTATAATTCGCGATCTAATTTTCGTAGCGCGGCCAAATTTTGTTTGGTGATTTATTATGAAACAGTGTTAATTTTTGGTGACAGGAGACCCCCCCCCCCACGGTGAGGGTCGAAAAAGTTAAAATGCTTATAACTCGCGATCTAATTTTCGTAGCGCGGCCAAATTTTGTTTGATGATTTATCATGAGACAGTGTTAATTTTTGGTGACGGGAGACCCCCCACGGTGAGGGACGAAAAATATAAAATGCTTAATACTCGCGATCTACTTTTCGTATCGCGGCCAATTTTTGGTGACAGGAAATCCCCATGGTTTGGGTCGAAAAATTGAAAATGCTTATAACTCGCGATCTAATTTTCGTAGCGCGGCCAAATTTTGTTTCGTAATTTTTTATGAGACAGTGTTACTTTTGGTGACAGGTGACCCCCACGTTGAGGGTCGAAAAATTTAAAATGCTTATAATTCGCGATCTAATTTTCGTAGCGCGGCCAAATTTTGTTTGGTGATTTATTATGAAACAGTGTTAATTTTTGGTGACAGGAGACCCCCCCCCACGGTGAGGGTCGAAAAAGTTAAAATGCTTATAACTCGCGATCTAATTTTCGTAGCGAGGCCAAATTTTGTTTGATGATTTATCATGAGACAGTGTTAATTTTTGGTGACGAGAGACCCCCCACGGTGAGGGACGAAAAATATAAAATGCTTAATACTCGCGATCTACTTTTCGTATCGCGGCCAAATTTTGTTTGGTAATTTATTATGAGAAAGTGTTAATTTTTGGTGACAGGAGACCCCACACGGTGCGGGTCCAAAAATTTTAAATGCTTATAACTCGCGATCTAATTTTCGTAGCGTGGCCAAATTTTGTTTGATTATTTATCATGAGACAGTGTTAATTTTTGGTGACGGGAGACTCCCCACGGTGAGGGTCGAAAAATATAAAATGCTTAATACTCGCAATCTACTTTTCGTATCGCGGCCAAATTTTGTTTGGTAATTTATTATGAGAGAGTGTTAATTTTTGGTGACAGGAGACCCCACACGGTGCCGGTCGAAAATTTTAAATACTTATAACTCGCGATCTAATTTTTGTAGCGCGGCCAAATTTTGTTTGATGATTTATCATGAGACAGTGTTAATTTTTGGTGACAGGAGACCCCACACGGTGCCGGTCGAAAAATTTTAAATGCTTATAACTCACGATCTAATTTTCGTAGCGCGGCCAAATTTTGTTTGATGATTTATCATGAGACGGTGTTAATTTTTGATGACAGGAGATCCCCTATGGTGAGGTTCGAAAAATTTAAAATGCTTATAACTCGCGATCTAATTTTCGTAGTGCGGCCAAATTTTTTTTTTTAAATTTATTATGAGACAGTGTTACTTTTGGTGACAGGTGATCCTCACGGTGAGGGTCGAAAAATTTAAAATGCTTATAACTCGCGATCTAATTTTCGTAGTGCGGCCAAATTTTGTTTGGTAATTTATTATGAGACAGTGTTAATTTTTGGTGACAGGAGACCCCCACGATGAAGGTCGAAAAATTTAAAATACTTATAACTCGCCATCTAATTTTCGTAGCGCGGCCATATTTTGTTATGTAATTTATTATGAGACAGTTTTAATTTTTGGTGGCAGGAGATCCCCCCCCCCCCACGGTGAGGGTCGAGAAATTTAAAATGCTTATAACTCGTAATCTAATTTTCGTATCGCGGCTACATTTTGTTTGGTAATTTATTATGAGACAGTGTTAATTTTTGGTGACAGGAGATTCCCCCCTCCCCCACGGTGAGGTTCGGAAAATTTAAAATGCTTATAACTCGCGATCTAATTTTCGTAGCGCCGCCAAATTTTGTTTGGTAATTTATTATGGTATTGCATAGCTTTTATAGCGGGTTTTAAGCGCGGCGAAAGAATGTAGAAATAACGGGAAAAAAAACCTAACTCTCCGGCTAACATCGCTTCAGTTTGGCAGACTTCGGCACGGTATCCTTCGGTAGACTTCGGCAGACATTGACGCGGTATTTTTCAGATATTTTGAGAATATCAAGTCTCAAACTTATGTTTTTTATTTCAGCTACCATAAACGTATATTTTCAATGATAAAAATTCCTGATTAACCTACATGTATTATAAGATGATAAAAATATTTTAAACGATATTAACTTCTCATTTATTCAATAAAAGAAAAAAAAATTGTTATCGGTCATCACGCTCAAAAAGTGTAACTTGAATTAATATCAAAGACAAAAAAACTGCATAAATAAAAAATAAATAAATAATTATAATTGCATAAGTTGATAAAAAATGCTATGCAATAGCTTTACCGCGGCAGTCCCCGAGTGCCACATGTATTTTTTTTTTTTTTTTTTTTTTTTTTTTTTTTTTTGCATTTTTATTAATGAAATCCGATTCAAATCAATGAATTCTAAAGATGTACTTGATATTGTGTACTTCTATGAATGCAAGGAAATTCCAGTTATCTAGGCTAATGTGATTTTGCCGTAATACTGATATGCAGGAATACTGATATCATGAAAAGAAGCTTATGTTGGGAAACCAAAAGTTCTTTATAATAGGGTTTCATAAAAAAGTAGCTTCCTTATTCATTGTTTTTAAGAATTTTGCTAGTTATAAACAAACGTACGAATATAAAGTGCTTGGAAACCAATTCTAGAAGATTAACAAGTTTCGTCAAGATTTAATTTGGATGTGAATTTCAAACAAATTGTCAGCTATCGCGAAATAGACTTGCTATAGAAAAGGCCTATTTTTTGAGCAAATTTGACGATATTGCGACACTACTGTGTATAACTATGTAATTAAGTAACACTGAAATTTTTGAGTTAGAACTAATTGGTAGAAGTTAAACTTACCAATTCTACTGAGTGATCAATGTAATTCTTTCTCGATCAATGCAGATGATTTTTGCAAACATCAAAGGTCTCAAGTCATGAATTTCTTAGAATGAATATAAAATATGCTTTTATAGTCTTAGGAATCTCTTTTACGGAATGAAAACAGCCCCCACATAATTCGTTGTGGTTAAAAAAATAACCAAAAGTCACAGATAACCATATCGAGAGCTCAGTATTGTGTGGAGGCGAACAGCGCGGCAGCTATTAAATGTCGTCTTAATTCATAAAAAGCAAATAAGTCTGTTGTAAAGGGAGCGTATGCTGCTGCTCTTGTGACCATTAGAGCAAATTTTTATAAATAATTTCAAATATTATAAACATACAAATTGATATAACCAGCTAAATATTATTCTGCTTTTCTCATATAATAACTTAAGATATATACATGCTTGAGATGGCTGAAAGAGGATAAAGTCAAAGCAGCCAGCCAACTGGATCAAAAATGTACAACATACCTATGGATGGTACATATTTTTTGATCAGTAGCCAGCATATTATCACTATACAGCAAAAAGAACTCATATGGAATGGTGCATATCTAATCACTTTAGGTAATCTAATGATTTCTAATTGCTGTATTCATCTTTTACGTAAGCAAGAGCTAATAAAGCGACGAAGATAAAAATACATGCCATCAATAAATTATCCTTATATCTATATAATAAAGGCCAAACGTATCTGTGCGTAACGCATACGTCATTTTTCGAATGGCAGCACTTTCTGATGAAATTTCACTTTTGCAATTTTTATTACTGCAAATTTTTTAACTCATAGACATCGCACACTTTCAATCTTTACACCGTTGTGTAGGAAAAAATATGTACTTTTAAATGCAATTTCTTTGAAATCTGTATCTTAATTTGTTTTTGAGATATTAATTTTTTTGTAGATTTTAATTGAAATTTTCGGGGGTGGCAACTTGAGTACTCCATTTCTGTGCAAAGTTTACCAAAAGGAAAATGCAAAACAAAATTATTTAATTTTTCTTTCTTCTTGGAATAATTATTTTTTTTATATTATTTATTTTTTACTTTATTTTTTGAACCATTTTTATTTTCCAAATATATTTTCAGAAAAGAAAAAAAAGTACATTTTCACATAGAAAATTGATTTGAAATAGAAAAAGAACGATGTAAAAGACGAAATGAGATTTCGTAATTCGCCAATATCCAATGTTTAAAATGTAATTAAAAATTTGGTTTGGCATGATTCTTAAAAACCAAGTTTGCTTATTTCACGGAAAATACGGCATCTTTCTTGCACGTTGAAGTGACGGAGTGCAATATTTATTCTTTAAATTTGTGTTGCGTATTTTAATTTATAAAGCGAATTTTAAATTTGCCATACAGTTAACTTTGACTCATTTATTGCGAGCTTATATTTTTCAAGCATTTTTTTTAAATCTCTATCACGTATCTTCATTAAGAAATAGTGATGCACAATTTACTCATAAATCTATGAATATTGTTCCTGATAATTTTCCATTATAAAATTAAAATTGGTTGAGTAATAAAATAAAAGAATGGTTAAAAACGCAGATTAAATTATTACAAATTACAAATTCAACATGTAATCAAACAACTTAAAATTTTACACTGCCAAATAAGAAAAAAAAAAACTGAAAATATTTTGAATTTGTTTGAAAACTGTATTTCAATTTACTGATTGGCTGTGGTTTAAAAAAGAATCAGGTGCGATTTATTTTTAAATTTATCTGTACCGAATGAAATTCGATTACGATAGATTAATCTATTTGTCCTAAGAGAAATATAAAGAGTTCGGGATTTGTTTCCGGCTAATATACTATAGCAAAATTAAAATTTCCTTCATAAATAATAAAATAAAACAAAATAAATAAATACAAATTTAACAGATATGTAATTGAATTACGTGCTCGAAGAACTGAAATGACCAGAAACAAAATTGCTGCCGTAACGAAATCTTTGGCTAATAATTTCCGGCATGCGTCTAATACGGAAATGTGACTTTTGAAAAAATGCATTGCTTTATTTGATTCCATAATTAATATTTTACATTTAACCCTTTAACCTAACTATGTTAGCCTAACCATGTTTTTCCGATCTGTAGCATTTTAATTCAAAGATTGATTTAATATAATATTGAGATTAATGTTAATTTTTTGAATTGTATAAGATAAAAAAAATATGTTAAGCCATCAAATACAAATCTTCATACCAATACTTTTCACAGTTATTATTTTAGGAATGAAACATGAATGAAAAAATCCGCAAGATACTTAACCCTTTGAAGGAAAAACCACTTTAATTCTTAAAATGCTGAAATGATTGATTGACACCAGAATTTAAAAACAAATTTGTTTCAAAATACTTAAAAGCGTTTCTTTACGTATTTGACAAAAATAAAATTGCTATTTCAAATTACTGGCGTCAGTGTGGCGTTTTGCAATTAAAATTAAGTGGGTTATATTTTATCTCACCCCCTTCAAGAGGCTAAAGAGTTATAAATGCTTTTTTGGAGTTAGTTAGCAATCTAAACCGCATATTACATGTAGAAAATTCATTAAAGTTTTCAATTTATAAAAAATGGTTTTTATCTTTGCTATGTATCCCGGGAAGCCCGGGTTCGATCTACTAGTATAATTAAATTCTATACACATCCTTAATATTCTTAAACATTGTATTTTCACCGGAAATACGCTCATTTTTATAACTTTTATAATTTTATCACATCAGGAATCAAGTTAAAAATTAGACTAATTTTTATTTTTTATTTTTACACATATACTAACTGATTTGTATGCATTACTGTTCATTACATAAAATACATAAAAATACATGCCATCAATAAATTATCCTTATATCCTTATATATATTATAAATGTGAAAGTGTGTCCGAAAATTGGAATGAACTTGGGTTCAAAACGGATGGATTAATGTCTTTGAATTTTTGTATATAGATATATTATTGGTCTGAAATGAACATAGGCTAATTTTTATTTATTTTATTCAAATATTTTTCTTAATAATTCAAAATTTCACTGTTTTTCATACAGAATAAATTGAAAAATTTTCCATAATATTTAATCATCTTTCTTTTTTCGTTGCCAAAAAATAAAAAAAAAACCGGAATAATTAATTATTTTCTGTAATTAATTTTCAACTGAAAGATTTTCACGTGATAAAACAAAATGAAATAAATAAATGGACCCTATTCTGTTTTCCGATTCGAGGTTAAAAACCGCGAATTTACCAATTGTGACGTCAGAGGAATACAGTTTTTCTTCTTTTATCACGCAGACGATTATGTAAAATTTCTTTTACACTTAGAAGACTTCACAAGAATATAACTTCACACTTCACAAAAATATAAATATTTTAGTAATTTTTCCAGACATTAATCCGTAATAAAAATGAACCTTTTTCTTTCTTTCGGTTCGACGCTATAAAATTCAACTTTTTACCAATTGTGACGTCACAGGAATACTTTCCATTAAGAATTTTAAAAATATCAATGTAACTTCATATCTGAAACAAAGTATAAGTTTTCAAACTTTCAAAAATTCTGTTTTTTTTTTTTTTTTTTTTTTTTTTTTTTAAATACGGAAACTACCCCCTTTTTGACACTTTCTAACTTGGTCTAAAAGTGTTTACGACTTCAACCTGTCTGTATACCGGATGACGAGTACCTGGGGAATGCCGTCTGTTTGTCCGTGTTTCAACTTGAGTAAATATAGCGGGATTCCTACGAAAATAACATACCTTATTGAGATTTGCCTTAGCATGAGCGGCATTTGAAAATGAACCAGGTAGAAATTATAGCTGAATCACAGGAGCACTCAAAAGGAGACTTTACATTATGGTCTACGGCGAAAAAATCATTTGTGGTGTATTTTGATAATGTTATATAATTTTAAATGTAATGTAATTCACATGCATTTTTAAGGTTCACAAAAATATGGTTACTATCGAATATGTTAAGTATAGTACTTATAGTGTGCGTACAGGGAGCTCAAAAGTATTTCAATATATCATGGTCTGTGAAGAAAAACCATTTGCAGCGTATTTAATAATGTTATTTTATTAAGGTTATTTTAATAATATTGAAATTGATATCAGTTTCTGAAGTGCACTAAAACAGGATTTCTGTAGAAAATGTGGTGAAAAGGTTTAACATTCATTTACAAGATCACAGAAAAATGTTTGGTAATATAATAGTCTACATGGAAAAAATATTCCCAGCGTATTTTAATTGCGTTGCACTATTTCAAACATGATGAAATTAATATACTGAGATAATCAATACAATGATAAATACTGAAATTTACTACAATATGCTTGCAGTTAAGTATGATTTGCATCACATTTGTTGTTCATTTACAGAGACGCATAAAAGATTTTGGACCTGTGTCCAGATCTCAGATATTGTATCCAAAGTATGGTCTATTAGAAAAGATTGCTGAAGAGCTTTTTCAATTATCGTATGTAAATGCATCCTGAAGTTCAGCTACATTTGGCTACATATAATAAGAGATGTTTGTAGAATTTAAATAAATCATGTATCGGACTATACAATAAACTGGATATATGGTCACCTGTGCAATAGCGATTCCCGGAAATATGAATTCAATAATTTGAATCGGGTTTTTTGCTTGAATAATTTAAGCTAAATATGCGGTCGTATAAATGTTTGCACGTAATATACAGGACTGTACAAAAGAATTCAAGTACGTTTCTGTCTATTATTAGAAATTGATAAAGTTGAATTTTAATCTTCATTATACTTTTTTCTAATTAAGCAAAATTTTAACATTGTATTTAGAATATTTACAAACACATAGATCATATACACAGTTGCAGAAAAGAATGGGCCGGCGAAGTTATGTATTATGGAAATGTTGGATATTTTTTTTTATTACCTAGGTTTAACACATGATTTTTCTCTCTTTGATATGGAATTCTGAAATGCACTACAACATGATTTCTGTACAATGGGGGTGCGTTACAGTTGTTCTACAGTATAAGTGGTTGCAATTTCATTTTCGCGATTGTTTATATTATCTAACACATTTTCCATTTATTTGATTGAGTTCTTTAAGTCCCCTATACAAAAAACTACTGCATATCCTGGTATAAGATATGTGTTATATATATTTTAAATTATTGTTAATGAAATGTTTTGTTTAATTAAAGCGTTTATCTTTTTTTTTATACTACGTGAACGACGTCACGGGTAACAGCTAGTATATTATAAATGTGAAAGTGTGTCCGAAAATTGGAATGAACTTGGCTTCAAAACGGATGGATTAATGTCTTTGAATTTTTGTATATAGATAGATTATTGGCTTGAAATGAACATAGGCTAATTTTTATTTATTTTATTCAAATATTTTTCTTAATAATTCAAAATTTCACTATTTTTCATACAGAATAAATTGAAAAATTTTCCATAATATTTAATCATCTTTCTTTTTTCGTTGCCAAAAAAAAAAAAAAAAAAAAAAAAAAAAAAAAAAAAAAACGGAATAATTATTTATCTTCCGTAATTAATTTTCAACTGAAAGATTTTCACGTGATAAAACAAAATGAATTAAATAAATGGACCCTATTCTGTTTTTCGGTTCGAGGTTAAAAACCGCAATTTTACCAATTGTGACGTCAGAGGAATACTGTTTTTCTTCTTATATCAGGCAAACGATTATGTAAAATTTCTTTTACACTTATAAGACTTCACAAGAATACAACTTCACACTTTAAAAGAATATAAATATTTTAGTAGTTTTTCCAGATATTAATCCGTAATCAAAATGAACCTTTTTCTTTCTTTAGGTTCGAGGCTATACAATTCAATTTTTTACCGATTGTGACGTCACAGGAATACTTTCCATTAAGATTTTTAAACTTATCAATGTAACGTCATATCTGAAACAAAGTATAAGTTTTCAAGTTTTCATTTTAATAACACAATGTAATTTTGAGTAAGTGCTAAAAAGAGACGACTGTGACGTCACATATTAAAAATAAAATAAATATGCTCTGATGTTGTAATGAAATGAGATTGAATTATGATATCAAAAGTTATTATTTAAAGAAAATTAAGTTTATCGTATGAGCGTGGTTAGTATAAATATTTAATTTTAAAATGAAATAAGTTTTTTTAAAGATTAAATATTAAATGATTAGAAAATGTTAATAATTTATACATATTGTAAATGACGTAATGATCAATGAAAAATACTTTTTAAAGTAAGAAAAAATCAACTAATAATTAAAAAAAATATATTTTTGTGTGTTAATTCTTAAAATTGTTCAATTCTTCAAATATAAATAAAAATCACTTTAAAAATGTACTATCGGGCTTAAAATCTAAAGATTTAATGTAATTGTGAGAAAATACATTCCCTCAGTCAATATCTCAATTTCGCATAATGCGCTCGAAGTGTGCTGGAAACAGGTTTGTAAATGGATATTAATTCCACTTTTTTTTTAGCTCTTAAAAAGTAAAAATATGTTGTCACTTTTAAGAATATTTTTTTACAATAAATTTCTATAAATTTTTATGGTATGCAAAACATATATGTATAAATTATACAAAAATGCCACCTAAAACACAGTTTTGAAATAAATTTTTCATAACACTGCTTTTTTTTTTTTTTTTTTTTTTTTTTTTTTTTTTCACGGAAATTACCTCTATTTTGACACTTTCTAACATGGTCTAAAAGTGTTTACGACTTTAACCTGTCTGTAAACCGGATGCCGAGTGCTTGGGGTCTGCCGTCTGTTTGTCCGTGTTTCAACTTGAGTAAATATAATGGGATTCATACGAAAATAACTTACGTTATTGAGTTTTGCCATAGCATGTGCGGCATTGAAAATGCGCCAGGTAGCAATTATAGCTGAATCACAGGAGCACTCAAAAGGAGACTTTACATTATGGTCAAGGAGGAAGAATCATTTGTGGTGTATTTTGATAATGTTACATAATTTTAAATGTAATGAAATTTACGTGCATTTTTAAGGTTCACAAGAACATGGTTACTATCGAATATGTTAAGTGTAGTACTTATAGTGTGCGTACAGGGAGCTCAAAAGTATTTCAATATATAATGGTCTGTGAAGAAAAACCATTTGCAGCGCATTTTAATAATGTTATTTTATTAAGATTATTTTACTAATATTGAAATTGATATCAGTTTCTGAAATGCACTAAAACATGATTTCTATAGATAATGGGGTGAAAAGATTTAACATTCATTTACAAGATCACAGAAAAATGTTCGGTAATATAATAGTCCACGGGGAAAAATATTCTCAGCGTATTTTAATTGCGTTGCACTATTTCAAAAATGATGAAATTAATAAACTAAGATAATCAATACAATGATAAATACTGAAATTTACTACAATATGCTTGCAGTTAAGTATGATTTGCATCACATTTGTTGTTCATTTACAGAGACGCATAAAAGATTTTGGACCTGTGTCCAGATCTCAGATATTGTATCCAAAGTATGGTTTATTAGAAAAGAATGCTGAAGAGCTTTTTCAATTATCGTATGTATCTTAAGGAAAACTAATGCATCCTGAAGTTCAGCTACATTTAGTGTAATAAGAGATGTTTGTAGAATTTAAATAAATCATGTATCGGACTATACAATAAACTGGATATATGGTCACCTGTGCAATAGCGATTCCCGGAAATATGAATTCAATAATTTTAATCGGGTTTTTTTCTTGAATAATTTAAGATAAATTTGCGGTCGTATAAATATTTGCACGTAGTATGCAGGATTGTAAAAAAGAATCCAAGTAAGTTTCTGTCTGTTATTAGAAATTGCTAAAGGTGAATTTTAATCTTCGTTACACTTTTTCTAACTAAGCAAAGTTTTAACATTGTATTTAGATTATTTACAAACACATAGATCATATACACAGCTGCAGAAAAGAATGGGCCGGCGAAGTTATGTATTATAAAAATGTTGGATTTTTTTTTAATTACCTACACTCTTAAAACGAAAGAGCTGATTTAACTTCTCACGAAAGAGCTGTACTTTTTTCGATCATAAAAGAGTTGTTTTTCAAACGATTAAATCTTCTTGATCTAAATTAGTTATTTAAATAGCTCTTAATTAATTTAAATTGGTTAAATCTCGAGTTATTTCAATTCTTTTTTGAGAAGCTGCCTTTCAACATTGAGATGAGTGGATTTCAGCTCAACTTGAGCTATTTTGTGGCTGACTTTTTAAGAGAGTAGGTTTAACATATGATTTTTCGTTCTTTGATATGGAATTCTGAAATAAACTACAACAAGGTTTGTGTACGATTGGGGTGCGTTACAGTTGTTCTACAGTATAAGTGGTTGCAATTTCATTTTCGCGATTGCTCATATTATCTAACACATTTCCCTTTTATTTAACCGAGTTCTTTAAGTCCCCTATAAGAAAAAAAAAAAAAAAAAAAAAAAAAAAACTACTGCATAGCCTCCTATAAGATATGTGTTATATATATTTTAAATTATTATTAATGAAACGTTTTGTTTAACTAAAGCGTTTATCTTTTTTTTTTAATGCTACGTGAACGACGTCACGGGTAACAGCTAGTATATTATAAATGTGAAAGTGTGTCCGAAATTTGGAATGAACTTGGCTTCAAAACGGATGGATTAATGTCTTTGAATCTTTGTATATGAATAGATTACAGGAGTGGAATGAACATAGGCTAATTTTTATTTATTTTATTCAAATATTTTCCTTAATAATTCAAAATTTAATTATTTTTCATACAAAATCAATAGGCATTTTTCAGATAAAATTTAACCATTTTCCTTTCCTATTGCCAATAAAAAAACTGAATTATAATTTTTCAGCGGCAATGAATTTTTAATAAAAAACTTCCGCGCGAAAAACTATAATAAAGTAATTTAAATGAAAATAAATATGATGTCATGTTTGAAATAAAAATAAAAGGTGTATTTTTTATAATATATTTAACAAGGATATTTGTTTAGTTAATGGGAATTTTTGTGTAAAATAAGGCGACATAAATTAAAAGTAAAAAGAATGAAAAAGAATTATATTTTTAATAAAATGGTTCACTTATGAAAATGTGACGTCATAGTTGAAATAAAACAGGTACTTTATAGCAGTCGTTAAAAATACAAGGGGTTTGAATATCAGTTAGCTAATGGAGTGAGATAAATAATGACGTCATATTTAAAATGAATCAGAAATATTTTTTACTTATATTAATTAATAAGTTATAAGTTACATACAAATGAATATTTTTATTCAAAACTCATAATTATCAATGGAAGAATCTTTTGTGGGGAAAAAGATTATGGTAAACGATTTCATGTATAATCAAATTGATATACGTTGCTGAGGCTTAATGCGAGTTATTTCTTGCATAATACGAAGTGTATGGCATTTACAGAAACACACAAAATATTTCAAATATTATATATTCTATTCGAAGTACTGTATATGATGGATGATGACTGTTGCATGGATGAAATTCATTTTGAATTATGATATGTGCTTTTAAGTTTCGCTAAATGTATGCATATTAAGTGGAGAGTACAAATGGTAATAGTATAAATAGTTAAATTTAGATATACAGGGTTACACAAAAGATCTCGGAAAGGTTACTGAATATGAGCGTAATTTACTTAAAGGTGGTTTTTAAGTAAAATATGCATTTTTATTTTGAACTGCATTTAGTAAACTAAGAAATGTTTGGAGTATATATATATAAAATGGTATACAGGGTCCCGCAAAGAACTGGATACATAGTCCAGGCATTTGGTAAAAAATAAATGCAAGTTTTGGTGTAGTTTTGATTTTTGGTTCCCTTTATGTTTTTTGGGTCGCTGAACACGAATCTGGCATTATCCAACAAAATTTCTCCCCGGAAACACGTTTTTTTGGCAAAAAACGTGTAAAACACGTGGCTTTTTTTCGTTTTTTCTAAATAACTTCAAGATTATGCATTTTACATAAAAGTCATCAATACATAAATTAAAGAGCACAAAATTTCCTACATTTTATGTATTTAAAGTTTTTTTCTATGATCAATGGTTTAGCCGTGAGAGAGCCGCAAAAATGGGTGTGAAAAGCAAAAAATCCTGAAAAACGTGAATTACAGCACCGTACGTTGATGAAACATGAAAAACAACCATTTTATACAAATTTTTTCCACTTAATAATACTAAATATATTACTATTGACTATATTTTATTAATCTGATGTTCATCGTTTCTTTCATAACTAAAAAATAAATAAAAATGAGTATATCTGATCAAAATCTTCATTTGCTATTACAAAATAATAATAGTAATAATTTCTAAATTTGACTTTTAAATAATGTAAACAAAATAACTAAAACAGGCTTTAACTGATCCCATCTGCACTTTCCCTCTTGATTGAAGGGGTACAAGTGTGAAATAACGTTGTTCAAGCGCCCACCCTCTCATCCCATGTCCACGTTCAGTAAAATACTACCCCCCCCCCCTTCCCCGCCAGTCTCGCCTCTGTTAGAAATATGCGTCGCACAGATCACTAGCTTATCAGGAGGACACATTCCTCTCAGTTTCCATATGCAACTGCTTACTTATAATTTAGTAATTCACTGTTTGTGTCTTCGTGAATATAGTGAACAGCTAAAGTGATTTTGCGCGATGTCGCTGTGTTTTATTTGTGACTCTCCTTTAGAATAGGGACTGTCAAGGAAAGTTATCGAGGTATTGCAGCGTTAAGCAAGGGAAATACAGAAAGAAAGGATGTAAAGGCAGTTTTCCTAAAGGAGAAAATCTCAGTAGATATACATGTTAAGTGCAGAAAAGCATACGTAAATGAACGGATGATTACTGCTTATGTGAAGACAGTTGAGGAACAAAGTGCTAGCACTTCTCAAATTTTAAGATCATCAACTCCTCAGTTTAATTTTTGAACTAATTGTTTTATATGTGGACTGTGCATTTCGGAAGAGTTCATTGCAACACAAGCGAAAAATCCACCAAGCGAACGCAATACTGTATACAGTGTGCGACACATGGGAGTACAATTCTGAAAGCAGCAAGAGCTCGCAATGATGATTATGGGCAGGCTCATCGAACCAGTGAATGATTTGATCGCAGCAGATGCTCAATACCACATCAAATGTTTTAAATATATTTATAGGAGGCCGAAGGTCCAAGAACAGAAGAAACGTGGTCCGTTTGCCGAGGCAATCGACAGAACAATGCAAAGTACCTACGATTACCTTGAAAATCATGATGAAGAATGTCAATTCTCCATGGAAGAGCTAATGAAACAGGTTACAGGGAGTTATCACCTAATATGAGAACTATAAAGTTTAACCTCATTGAGAGATATGGAGACGACATACTGATCACAAAGAATCAGAAAAAAAACTCCATTGTGGGTTTCAAGAATATAGGAGGGAAGATACTGACTAATGCATGGTATCAGCAAACATGTAAATCTGATCGAGATGAGAGACTGCGAGTGCTTGAAGCAGCAGCAAAAATTATTTGCAAAGGTATCAGATAGAAGATTTGCTTCGGGAAACTGCAAAAACATCGCAGTTGTGTGTCAAGACGAAGAGGAGGAACTAGACTTTGAAACCGATCTGGAAATGGATTGCCCACACAATGAATCAGAGGACCCAATGGAAGGGGAACTAGTTATGCCGCAAAGTATCAAATATTTACTATTAAATAACTTTTATTTATAATATTGATAGTTATAAACACACCCACTAATTCCATTCGTCTATTTTCTATTTTGTAGATGTCGGTGAAAAGCAGGGATCCTCAAATAAAAGAAAGCGAAAATAGAACTTTGTTTTTTAAGTAAATGTACTTACTAATGTACATAATTATTTATTATTAAATAATAATTAATAATGAGTCGTCGTTTTTATTGCTAGGAACTTCATTGTAAGTTATAGTCGATCATAATATTTTCAGTATCATTTAAAGTCAATCTTTACTAAAAAATGGTCATTTTTCATGTTAAATCTATGTACAGAGCCATAATTCATATTTTCCGGATTTTTTTAATTTTCACACCCACATTTTGAACTTCTAGAACTTTAAGAACTGGAATCCGTGTCAGCTTTTATATGTTAAAGCCCGGTTTAGTTATTTTATTTACATTATTTAAAAGTAAATTAAGAAATTATTACTATTCCTATTTTGTAATAGCAAATGAAGATTTTGATCACAAATATGTTCATTTTTATTTATTTATTAGTTATGAACGAAACAATGAACATCAGATTAATAAAATATAGTCAATAATAATATATTTAGTATTATTAAGTGGGAAAAATTTGCGTAAAATGGTTATTTTTCATGTTTCATCGACGTACGGTGCTGTAATTCACGTTTTTCAGAATTTTCTGCTTTTCACACCCATTTTTGCGGCTCTCTCACGGCTAAACCATTGATCAGAGAAAAAAACTTTACGTACATAAAATGTAGGAAATTTTGTGTTCTTTAATTTATGTATGGATGGCTTTTATGTAAAATGCATAATTTTGAAGTTATTTAGAAAAAACGAAAAAAAGCCACGTTTTCTGCACGTTTTTTGCCAAAAAAACGTGTTTCCGGGGAGAAATTTTGTTGGATAATGCCAGATTCGTGTTCAGCGACCCAAAAAACATAAAGGGAACCAAAAATCCAAACTACACCAAAACTTGCATTTATTTGTCCTTTTTAAGCACGTAATGCCTGGACTAACAAGGTTGTCTTCGGATGATAATTTCTGAAAATGTAATTTAGGTAGTAATAAGAAATATTTCTGTTTGAACTAAATTTTAGAAAGATACTTTCGTGTATTAAAGGCACTTGGAAAACTACAGGGCTGAACAAAAGAATTCAAGAATGTTTCTATCTATTAGTATTAATCGCTGAAAGGAAAATTTTAACCAGCAAACAAATTAGCAAATAGGGATTATCAGAAGTTTTTTACCATAAATTCGCGATAAAAAGTTAATTACACGTGCTTTTCATCATCGAATTTTTTTGCTTGATTGATCAATTATTTCTTCTTTAAATGTTATGTGAACGAAGTCACGGGTAACTGCTAGTAGAATATATATTGCTAAACCTCTCTGATCGAGTATGAAGGAAGAAGTCTTATAATTCCCCTTAGCGTACGCCACGAGTAAATTCAAACCTTGAAAGAAGAAATGCCAACGAAGCAATTAAAAGTTAAATCACCTTATAAGGAAATTCGTCTTGAGAATGTAGAGAATTTTCCAAAATTTATCGACCGCAAAAAGACGTCTTGAAGTGTTGTTTCGAAGAATGTAAATCAAACTGAAGAGTTATGGGCATAAACTGTAAAGCTTATTGATGCATTTTAAAAAAACACTGTCAATTGTTTTTTTTTTTTTTTTTTTTTTGTGAAATTGCTGAGAATTTACGGGTAATCCATTATCTTAAGTCTTATATAAAATTGCAGAGGTTAGAAAAACCGTATACTAACAGAGAAAGTATTCGGTAAATTAACATCGTTAAAAATACACAAGACTATAAATTTACTTTTAATGATAATAATTTGATTTTTTAAATTAGTGAATCATTCAATTTTCTGTGAGCTTCAAAGAACATAAATTTTCCGAGTAAATTTGAAGAGTTGCATTATTAAACTCTAACACAATTTGTTTCAAGCCGTGCTGTGTTTCAACCACAAATCTCTTGATTAGTGGAAGAATACCTTACTGCCGGAGCCATAGGAGCGATTGCTATTGAGTACAAAGTATGTCTTTTATCATTCAGCTAGGGAATATCTTCACTAAATCTCGTAAGATGATTTTTCCCTTTCTAAATTATCCTTAAAAAAAAAAAAAAAAAAAAAACTTTAAACTATTATGTATGTATATATATATATATCTCATAAAATGGCAAAAGAATTTTATAAGTGTGTATTTTGACTTACAAGCTTTAAAAAAGAATAAAAAAATCTTTAAATAAAGACATGGAAATCCCTACATGGAATTAGATGTAAGATAAGGGGAATGTCTGTAAAAAGATCAGCGAGAAATTCAGTAGAATGCATTTAACTGAGAACTAGTGTAAATTTACAGACAGTCTCTTTTTTTCAATGTTTTTACAGAAATTTTTAAAGTTTGACACAAAAAATAAAGTAATAAAATTTAAATTTTGCAATATTTTTTTATCGAATTCTCAACAAAAATTATTTATATTTTTTAGATTTATGATTTAATTAATTTATTTAAAACAACAAATATAACAAATTTATTCTGTTATATTAAAATAAAATTAAAAAACTTTTTTTTAATTAAAAAAAAAAAACAAATATTTACAATGATTTTCCAAAATGTTTAAGATTTTACACAGATGCGTCCCAAGGTCCACATTTAGCACCCTGATGCATCAATTTTTAAAATTGTGTTATTTTTATTATTTTTTAAGTCAAAAAAAAAAAATAATAAAGACTGATATTCGTAAGTAAAAAAAAAATCGAAATGTTTTATTTTCAAATACAGCGTCTTCAGATGAAATTCCCAAATTACATTTCAAACATTAGACTCACTCCGTTGATATGATTTTAATGTTTTATTGTTATTTCAAATTTTCAGCATCTCTTAAATGAGATTACATTTCATGTAGTAGATCTCAGGCTAAGCGGAAGAACATAACAAAACTAAATGCATTATGCACTGTCAATGATCAGAATGGGATTGAATGTATAACAAACACAGAGCCCCAGCTATTATTTTATTCTCACATCGATTGTAAAGCTGTTTCTATTATTGCATCATCTAGTACTTCATGTGGTAGTGTCACTTCCAAGCCCGGCTCTTCCTGAATAGCTTGAGAAATGCTAACCATAGCATTGTTGTTACCAGACCAGCAACGACGAGCAACCTGAAAAATGACAAAATAAAATAAAATGAAATTATAAATAGACACTATTTTTTACTACTGAAAAACATTTGATTACCAAAAGGCTTAAGGCGATTTGTCTATTTTGGCCATAAAAATCTTCTAGGTTTTTGAAATATGTCCGTAAACCATAATGACCTACTTTCACACGTTTATAAAAATGTAAGGTATCCTGGGGTAATAACGCCACGTCAAGGTTCTACCAATTTTCACGGCTTAATTTTAGATTGTATTTTTCAAACAAATATAGGATTTGACCCAACAACTCATTGTTTATCTATAGAAAAAAATTATTTAACAGATATGCATTCATAAAATGTAATGACGTGATTTCTTGAACAATGCTATTTGGCGTTATTACCCACCTATGCGGCTTAACTGAGCAACTGAATTGCTCAGCAACTGAAACGGTAATAACGCCATGCAAACAAATCTGTAAAATAAGATGAAATAATCCCATGTAGACTGCCCATTTCTAAAAATACAAATTCTACAGCCTTAGAAATTGACAAATTATTGACAAAAATTTTCTAAGCGATAGAAAATGTTTAATTTTTTTGTGAAAGTGCAAGAAAAAGAAGAGGGGAGGCAAAAGAATATCAGACCCTGAGCTTCTTTTTGCCTAAAAAGTCCCGCTTAAATATTTTATAAAAAACGTTGCACAGTTTTAATCTTATTTGTAATCATAATGTAATATTTTTATCATGTGAAATTTTATAATAACTAGAGTTATGTGAAATAAATATTTTTGTTAACACTGTTATAGAAGTTTTTTAAAATCCTTTTTAACCCGTAAACCCCACACTAATGTGAATTAGCTCAAATTTAACGTTAAAAGGTCGGCGTTATATTAAACATTTTTTAATAAATTTGTATTTTTAATTAAGTAAATAAGATTTCTCTATTATTAGCATCCCTGTGAGATAGAGGTCTGCACGGGCCCGGGCTTGGCCCGTGGCCCGTACCCGGCCCGGCAGAATTAGAATGTTATTTCAACGGACCGGGCCGGGCCGACAAACAAAATAAACGGGCCATACGGGCCGGGCTTGGCCGATATAAAAATTTTCGGGCCTACCGGCCCGTTTTGAAGATTTAGACATAAACGATAAAATATATAAACCTATTTTCAACGAAAATGGTTTTAACGAGAATAAATATAAATGTGCGTCACGAGCCATACTAGTTTGACAGCATCAATATAAAAATGTAACTTGTGCAGTGTAGAGATCGGCATCGGACAGTTATCTTGTGTGTAACCCGTTTTAATATTTTTTAAACTCACTCGTGCAGGGCCAAGATCAAAATTGGAGATCATTTTTCTACATATGGGTGATTCTTAAAATAGGGGACAATTTCAAAAATGAAATCTTAAAAAAATTACTGTTAGCAAAATTTCTGAAAAAAATAGGTGTTGTTAGTATAGTATTAGGTATACTTTACATGTAGTCAGCAGAGCTAAATATTTAAAAATTAACTTTAAAAAATAATTAGTATTTTTTGAGCCATGCTAATGACAAAACAAATTGCATGGAAAAAATATATTATGAAATTTTTATTTTCTTCCTGTTTAAATATTTTTTTTTCTATATTTATTAGCCTTCCTTTTCAGCAAATGGTTTCCATTTTTACATATATACATATAAGGAGAATAAAAACATTACAAAAAGCAAACTTTGTTACATGAGCAACATTCTGACTCTAACAATGTAAGAAGCTGTCTTAGTGATTTTCCTACAGATTTAATGCATATTTCAGGAATAGTAAATGTAATACCTAAATTTATACGTAAAATTAAACTTTATAAAGGATACAATATAAGCACTGGTTACATTTATGTACATAGGAGTCTTTAGCATGGACAAAAAAACCATGCTAATGACACTGATATCTGTCCATGCTAATGACAAATTTTAATTTAAATAAGATTATGAGCCATAATATAATCACAATGCAATAGTCCTTTCTGGGGCTTTTTAAAACACAAAAGTTCTATGCAAATAAATAAAATAAAAATTTTAACTATAAAATAAACAAGAAATTATTATCCATTCTAATGACATACAATTAATGTACGCCCCTAATAATCAACTTATATTCTTAAAATACAATACATGCTTCTATTTTCAGGCTGGGATAAAATGGCTACTTGTTGCCATGGAGAAACTTTATATTTTCAAACTATTGTCATATGTGAAAATGAAATTTTGATTAATAACCAGCTGTTATAGTATGATCTTGTTTTGAAAATAGAATATGGAGGACAAACTTTAATTCTTTTTTTATGTACTATAATTTTATTTTTAAAAAGAAATTTATTGGATTAATCCTCTCCTTGATTAATTTAAAGAAAGAATAACATTAGTTTTATTTTATAAACATGATATTAACTCTTGAAAAATGCTAGTATACACAAGGCACAGCTGCTGTGGACATCCATGCTAATGACATTTTGAACATTTATTCTGTTATTTTAATGTGTTTTTAACTAAAAAATGAGTAATTCTTGAGTGCAAATAATGAATAATATTAAGACAAACATATCTAAATATAAAAACATAACAGAAAACCTCTCAATTTCTTTTGTATGCCGAAAGACATAAATTGTCCCCTATTTTGAGAATCACCCATATAGGCTTGCCGGACCGAAAGAAGACTTAATTGTTCTCAAGATCTGTAGGGCAGACAACATAATTTGTAAAATTATGAACAGCGACAAAGAACTTATGTTAGCTTAATCTTTACATATGTACTTCTTGATGGATTTTAAATTAATTTTTCAATAACGCTAAAGTTTGACACACTTTTACATTAATTTTTAATTGTAAAAATATAAAAGTGATAAGCCTGACTATTGAAGGAATTCGGAATCGAATAGCGTTTTTCATTTTTGGTAAATAAAATACTTGTATAACCTTGTTGAGATACAATAGTTTCTCAAATGGTTGTAGGTTGTTCTTTCTCCCCATGTTATCGCTTCCGGAAATTGTATTCAAAACGCTAACTATGACAATATTTTATTTGTTTGCAGTGTTCTTAAATTGCTTGTATCAAAAAGTGGATAACGCCATTCGATTATATAGTTTCTGAATAAAGACACCTGCTAATCATATGCATTTCTGAGAAAAAAATGAATTTAGAAATATATCAGAAAGGAGCTTCTTTGATTTAACGTATGAATTTGGATTTAAAATCTTTAATAAAATGATATAGAAATATTTTTATAAATCTTCTTTTATTAAACAGCTTCAAAAGTTACGATGTTTTTAAATTTCTTTTTTTTTCTTTTTTTCTAAGCCATATTAATTTTTTAATGAATCTTTATTTGAATGTTGAAAGCCTGAGAATCTTAGTAATCATTAATGCTACTAATGTGTATTTCCTGTAAAATATACTGTAAAATCATTCCATATATATGTATGCAGTACTCTTTAAAAAAATCTTAATTATATGATAAAAATATGAATTTTTTAGAAATCGTAGAAATTGTAACGGGCCAAAACGGGCCGGGCCTGTTTTTACTGATTTCTCTACGGGCTGGGCCGGACTCGGGCCGAACTTTTGAGTTTTACAACGGGCCGGGCCCGGGCCTGGAAATTCCGGCCCGTGCAGACCTCTACTGTGAGATCCCTTATTAAATTTTACACATGATTCATGTGTGTTACATGTGGGTTCTGGATGCCGAGAAAATTAATGCAAAATCGTTAAAAATGTCTCAAATTAATGGATGATTTGCATAAAGTTAACACAGGAGCATCAAAAATTTCGACATCCAAAGCACACACGTAATCGGCCGAATCGCATAGTGGCTAAATTGAAAAAAAATATAAAACAAATTAAAATTAATCAAAAATAAGGAAAATTTAATTTATCAAAAAAAAAATTAAACACTGATTACCACTGATGATAAAAAAAATAAAATAGAACAAAAGGAATGAACTCACCCATCTTGTGATTAACTCAGTAAACACACAGCTATGCACATCAAATCATTTTATTATTTTGTATATATGAATACGAAACGTTGCATTCTAAACATTATATTGGAAATTAATTTTTACTTCATTTCTATTCTAAAAAAAAATTGAGTCCTGATTAATAAAGTACATAAAGAATGAATTTAACTATTGTTCAGATTGATAGGTCCGTAAGCGTTTAAATAACTGTTCATGATAAAATTGGATGAAGTCCAGAATATTGTAGATTAATTAGACAATCTTGCTGACGGAGAATAACAGCTGCGGTAGTGATTGCTGAGTGTCCTTATTCTTCTAGAACGAAGAACATTGGAGGTAGGCGATGTTGTTGCATGGACAATAGAGATATTTCTATTCACATTAAGGTGGCTGCTGCAGTAATTCCACCGTATCAGGATCAAAAAATATTTGAATAAAGACGATGCTGTAGTGAACACCATCAGAAAGGAAGGTTGACGATTGTTGACTGTTCCTGATCTTCTATATAAACATCATCAGCACGAAAAAAGGATTTTTTTTGATGAGATTTCAGGCTCCAAAAATTAAGTGGCCTTCATCACCGACGTCTTTTCATCTCTCTGCCCCAACGCTACGGGAAAAATTCCCGAGCGAGGGAGAAACACAGCAGCGGCTACATAGCAGGAGTGTCCGAGTGGAAAAAATGATGAGTTTACCAGACGCTAGCCTCGCAAATCAGCCTCGGCTTAGCCAATCAGAGACGATCCTGATCGTACACGTTTCCCGCGTTTTCTCGAAAATTCTATGATGATTCATCCTTAACACCACGGACCTACACATGACGAAAAATGGCGTCTATTTTGAAGGGAAGAACACATTTTTTCACTGTCATGGCGGACCGATTTACAGCGGGAATATTCAAAATATAAAAACATTACAACATACAAAATAACATATTTCAGCAAATATATGGTTGTTTTAGGAGTTACTTATGTCAAAATAACCAGAAAAATTTTATCTATCTATTGAATATAGATAGTATTAAAAAAAAATTTGGAAATAAAAATATTTTATTTCTTGCAAAATAAAACAAAGAAAAAAATGGTGCACGTCATGTATAGCGAAATATTTAATTTTTTCATATTAAAGAATACGCTATAAGATCGATTTATTATTTTTATTATTAAATTATAAAGTGAGAAATAGATGATATCTAGAATTTATATTATATAAAACTTTTAATTTTAAAAGATCGTTATTTGAACTGATAAGACTGAGAATTGAAATGCTGTTAAATGTAACGGATTTTAGAAATAAAGTAAAAACATTATAAAAGTAAATAAATTGTTATTATGAAAAAGCAACTATTTTCGAAGGATGTATAAAAGGACTTAAAACTTAAGTAATTAAATTTATGAAAGATCGTTCTATTTGCTAAATGAAATTTTGAAGAGGAATATTTTAATTTAAATTTTAAAAAACGGAAATAATTTTTATTTTAATTTATTTATTTCTTTTAATTATTTAATATGATGTAACATTTACCTTCCCCCTGTGGAAAAAAAAAATGAAGAAAAAAAAAATTTTTGCTAACGGTCCCTACAAGAAATTGAAAACTTGAAAAAAAAAAATCTTCCTAGACAAAAATAGGAACAATATAAAAAAAAAATTTGCATAGACAAAATAGGAACTATAATATGCAGCAAAATTTCACTGATGAAAATAATACTAAAATATGAATGCAACACCAAAACAATATATATATATATACAAAACAAAATAATTACCACAAAGTACAATATCAAACCAAGGACAAAACATTACAAGAACATAAAACAAATATAATGCTGACAATGTATATATTGGCTACAGAAACAGTTCACAAGTGGAAATATACCCCGTACCTACAGAAGGGTGAGTTATCCGGTAAGAGGGATGACGAAAAGAACATAAAAAAAAAATATAAATCATGTGCAGACTTTGACCCTAAACATATAGTAAAATAATGCACAATATTAACTATGTACTATTTACAAATAAATCTCAGTAAAATCCAAATATTCAGAATAGCAAGGCAAATAGACACATGGTGATACAACATAATACTGGTAATACCGTACATAACTGTTTCAATCAAAACATCAATTGTAAGCAAACTTGTAGAGTGATTATTTACATATTGCAAATGGAATAAGTATTATTTTGTATTTTATAATTTTATATACATCAAATAATTTAAATAACTACATAAACTCTAGGAGAAAAACTTACGTACATCTCACAGAGAATGTAGTTGTGTCCCATGAAATAATTGGTTAAAATTTAAAAAAAAATCAAAATTATGTTTTGGACACTCATAAAAAATAAAAAAAATTTCCCTTAAAATTATAGCTTAACTGCACCTTGAAGGATTTATCGGAAGGGCATAAATTTGTGTTTCTGATCTCCCCAAGCTATGCCGAATTTACCTTCCGTGTGTGCTCGTTAAAATTTTTTGGGACTAAAAAAAAAAGAGAAAGCACTTAGAGCAGTTGCTCCATCGTATTCTCATCAAAAAAAAATCTCCACTAGTACCAATGTAGGCATGCGCATTATTGGAGATATTTGTATACATTTTACTTTATATATTTGTATTTTTCATTATTGTTTGCATTTTATTTTCATTCAATCAATTTTTTATTATTATTAGGATCCTATATAGAGAATTTTTTTTTTTGAATATTCTGATTTATTTTATCACTCTAAACAAGTCATTGATTTTGTATGCCCAAATCACTACCACTCAAAATTTTGATATAGATAATATATTGACAGGAAAATAATTTGTGAAATAAATAAAAAAAATAATGGTAACTTGATATTGTATACTAAGGTATTAAATATTGAAACTAATGAAAAAGGTTTGGGTGTAGCATAACAATATTAAAATAAAACAAATTTAAATGGATTTTATGCAGAATGAGTTATCAAAGAAGAATGAATAGACCCCAAAGGATTATATGCATCTAGTCCAATGGTTGTTTCGCCCGCGAGACAAGGAAAATTCACTCTAAAATGATTTTATAGTTACCATAATATTTATATGTATAGTAGATGTGACATAAAAGGAGTTAAATAATTAAAAAAAGGAATTACAGTTGTAGGAAGATTGGTATAAATAACAAAAAATATATAAATTTCTATATCAGAATGAGATGATATATGTTGATAAAAGACACACTAATTATCTCCTGCTCTAATCAATTTACTGATATTTACGGAAATATCTCTGACAGTTGTGTCACTTAAATGTCTAATTAAATAATTATTACTTCTTAGTGCTCTTATTATTTTATATGGACCAGAATTTTTTGGATGTAAAGCTGATGTGTGAGTAAAATTTTTCAAATATACAGTATCACCAATTTTGAATGTAGTAGCTGGTCGACCCCTAAGGAATTTGTCATTTTTAGCAAAATAGTTTTGTTCAAATTGTTTGACCAATTCTCTAGTAGCAGTAATATGTTCTTTTTGTTTCTGAAAGTAAATTGAAGGTTCCTCAACTTCTTTAGGTGGTTGAAAAGTATCAATAGGTAAGTTTAAATCTCTGCCGAAAAATAAATTAGCTGGAGTGAAGTTAGTTACTGAATGCTTAGAGTTATTGTAGTGCAAAACAAAGAATTTTAATCTGTCAGACCATTCTATAACTTGATCAGATAATGCTGCAACAGATTCTTTAAGGGATCTGTGTATCCGTTCTAAAAGACCGTTGGATCTTGGAAAATAAATAGACGAATTTCTACGTTTTATGTTAAGACTTTTAAGAAAAGATTTGAAAATATCAGAGGTAAAATTTTTTGCATTATCAGACAAAATAAATTTGGGAAGACCATATCTAGAAAAATAATCATTTAGTGCTTTAATAATTGATGTAGAAGTCGCATTAGTAAGTGGAACGGCTTCCAGAAAGCGTGAATAGTGGTCAACGATGGTGAGAATAAAGAATTTTCCATCATGTGACCTGGGGAGCGGACCCACAATATCTATCGCAACCATCTCCCCGGGAGCCAATTCGCACTTAGAAATGAAGGAAGGTTTAGTATTGGTCTGTTTACTTTTATATGGCAGACATTTCTCACAACTATTGACAAAATTTTGAATATCTTGAACCATTCCATGCCAAAAATAGTGTCTAGAAATAGCATCTACAGTTTTTGTTATTCCAAAATGAGCTTGATGACCAAGAGCAATACAACTATTTATTAAAGTTTTTGGAATTAGAATTTTGTGAGATCTATTGACATTTTTAGCTTTTTTCTTAGCAAACATTAAAAGGTTGTTTTCTGGATTGATGGAATAATTAGGATTGGAACAGGTTTTATTGATTATTTTTTCTCTGATTTCTTTTAATTTTTGATCATTTAGTTGTTCTCTCAAAATATTATCTGTGCTTAAAGAATCATTGGTTGGTATAAAAATATTTAATGCATTAACATATAAATTAGGGTTATTGGGAAGATCAATGACACGGGATAAAAAATCAGCAGGATTAACAAGTCCAGGAATATGTTCAACCTTAAAATTAAAACCTTGTAGAAATAAAAGCCATCTAGTTATGATCTCGGGTTGTTTTTCCAAATTTAAATGATAAGTTAAAGCTTTGGCATCTGTTAAAATTTTGAATTGTCTTCCATACAGGTATTCAGAAAAATGTTTTACAGAAGAATAAATAGCAAAAAATTCACGTTTAATTGAAGGATATTTTGATTCTGCTTCGTTTAACTGTTTCGAATAAAATTCAATTGGATAAAATTTATTGTCATGTTTTTGCATTAAAATTCCACAGATAGCAACCATAGATGCATCAGTGACCAGAAAAACTTCTTTAGTGTCGTCAAAATTTTTGACAGTGGGATTAGTTAGCAAAATATCTTGAATTTTAATAAAAGCCTCCTGACATTCCTTGCTCCAAACAAATTTAACCTTCTTTTTTGTTAAATTAACAATAGGCTGAACAATTTTAGCAAAATCAAAAATTAGATGTCTGAAGTAGTTAATCATGCCTAAATAGCTCTGAACCTGTTTAATATTGGTAGGAACTGGAAATTTATAAATTTTATTTACATTGTCAGTGGAGGGAGAGTGACCATTTTTATTTAATTTAAAACCTAAATATGTGATTTCTTCTTTGCATATTTGAAGTTTAGCAGGATCTAAAGTTAAGTTAAATTCTTTAAGCTTATCAAAAACTTTTTGGAGCCAGACTAACATTTCTTCAACAGAATCCGCAGCAATAATAATATCATCCAGGAAGTACTGTACATTTTTACCTCTTAATGAACTCAGACAATTATTAATTAAGGTGTGAAAGTAACTAGTACTATTGATTAATCCGAAAGGTAAACGTTTTGGCATAAAATTCCCAAACTCAGTTGCAAAAGCCAGTTTAGATCTATCTTTTTCTTGAAGAAGAATTTGAAAAAATGCTGCTTTGAGATCTAACACTGTATACAATTTTTTCCCTGCAATATTTTGCATTATGTCATTAATTTTAGGCAAGCAAATTTTGTAAGGTTCTGTTATTGCATTGAGTAGTCTGTAATCTATTACCATGCGAAATTTAAGTTTATCTGGATCATCAGTAGAAAGGTTTTTCTTTTTAACAAAAATAACAGGAAAACAATAATTAGATGTAGAATTTTCAATTATGCCTGCATTTAGAAGTTCAGAAATTTCATTGCGCGCGAATTCTTTTGCAATTCTCGGAATAGGGTATGGTTTGGTTTGAAGAGCAAAATCATGCAATAAATTAAATTGAGGTACTACTTTGTCTGTACAACCCAAAGTTTTGTATGAAGAAGAAAAAACAGCTGAGTTTTGCATCAAAAGTTTAAGAAGAATTTTCCTATCTGCATCAGGTAAGTGATCTAGATTGAAATTATTAACATTTAACTCTTTCTTTCTTAATTCTAAAATATCCTCAGAAGCTAAAGAATTTACCTGATACGTTTTAGTGTTTTCATGAGAGGAAATTTGATCATCAGAAATATATTTCAAATAACCCAATTTGGTGTTTTTATTTAGAATTACTTTTTGATCATTATTGTTGTAGACATATAATAAAATAGAATTATTTACATTTGGAGTATGAAGACTGAAATCTAAATTTAAAGGTAATTTATTTGTAGAAGGACAAAATAAATAGTTAGCTGAGTTCTGAATTTTATGAAGTGCTTTTAGACGAATAATTCTGCCTTGATTCGGTCTTAGAATAATTTTATGTGAAGGTGTGACAAAATTTTTTAAATTATCATCCTCTGTTTGTTCATGAATATCTGAAGTAATAGATGTGGAAGAATTATCAAATATATTATTATCAGAATTTAAATCTCTATTGTTGTTGATATTTTGTGTAGAATCAGGATTCTTGTTTTCAAAAGGAAATGACAAATTGCCCATTAATAGTTTAGAGTTTGCTGAATCTAAAATTAGTTTGTTTCTGTTTAAAAAATCATACCCTAAAATCATTTCATAGTTTGAATTCCAATTGTTATGAGTAACAAAAAATACATTTTTAAACCATTTATTTTGAATTTGGAAATTTAGTTGAACTGTCGAAGTGTATGGGATATTTGTATTGTTGATAGTTTTAATGTTAACAGATCTGGATAAAAAATTAAGTTTGTTATTGATTTTGAGCTTTTCTATTGTTTTAGGTTGAATTAACGATAAATTAGCCCCTGTATCTAACAATGCCTGAAGATTATGTTTATGAAATTTAACTGAAATGATTGGAAGATGTGATTCTTCAGCATAACAAGACATAAGATTTTTAGAATCAGAAAAATAAAAAAAAGAATCATTACCCTCACTCGAAAATTTATTAAATTGGGTTCTGTGAGATTGAGGGAATTTTTGAGAAAAATCTTCAGAACCCTTTAAAAGTTTAAATTGCGCCTGGGTCTCTGATTGTAGGGTCTAAAATTATTCCTACCTCTACCTCTGCCTCTTTAAAATCTCGGAATATCATTATCACTACCTCTGTTGCTATGACTCATTGCATTACTGTTTGTACCATCAAAAAATCTATCTTGATTCTGCGAATTTTTATGAGGACTTGAAAAATTGTAACCCTGACCTGAAAAATTGTGGGGCGGGTTTGAAAAATTATTCTGCATAGGAAAAACATTCTGGTTCGCAGAGGGAAAATACCAGCAATCTCGTGTATTATGTGGTTTCCCACAAATATGGCATGCAGCTTTCTCCTCTTTTAACTTTTTTAGTTGCTCTGCCATTTCTGTTAAAAGTTTGTTGGAGTCATTTTGTTGTTTGATTAATAGTGTAATTAAAGATTCCTGGTTATTAGAAGTACTGGATTGTGTAGCATTTAAGGTGTTTACTGAAAAAGATTGTTGATCAAGTGCATTTTCGATGTCAATAGCACATGCAACCAAATCCTCAAAATTTTGCTTACCAAATTTTAGAACTTCAAGTTTTATATCTGATCTTAAGGCATCTAACAATTTATTGAACATCATATTTGCTTTTACTGTATTGATTTGTGGTAATTCCTCAACATTGGGTATCATCCTATTTACAACCGATTTGATTTCCTCAGCTAAGTTTTTTACATTTTGTTTAGGTTTCTGAGAAATTTTCTGAAAATCACTAGAAGCGGATTGAAAGTTATCAGCTTTGGTAAATTTTCTTCTAAAAAGTCTTACTACCCCCTCAAAAGTTTCTTCATTTACAACCTCTGAATCCCCAGAAAGATATTCTAAAGCTCTGTCCCTGCACAAAAGACGCAAAACTATGATTCTGATGTGGTCCGGCCAGGCCTCAAGATTGCACACATCAGAAACATTTTTTATGAAAAAATCTACATTTTCCTCATCTTTTCCATGGAAAGTGGGGATGGAAGAAATTAAGGAATTTAAAAGTATCTGATTAGACATTGCTAATTCCCTGGTAAATTCAAAAAATTAAAATTTCAAGGGAAAAAGAAAGGAAAACTAATCAAAATACCAATGTAAATAATAAAAAATATATGTATTTCAAAATTTGTAAAAGAAAAAAAAGATAAAATATATCAAAATACACTAAAACTCATAAAATTAAAAATGAAAATAAGCACCTAAATATTCATATGAGAGTGAACCCAAAAAAAATATGCATAAAAATATGATCAATGAAAAATATATATATATCCCTAAAATGTATTCAAATTAAAAAATTTTTTAAAGAATACATAGGAAAAAAAAAATTTTCTTTCATTTGCATGACTATATCCCCCAAAAATAAATACACAGTAAATAAATGAAATTACTAAAATACTTGCACTCTTACCAAAAGAAAATATATATATATATATAATCAAAGTCAGCACATGAACCATAAGAATAATAAAAAAAATAGTGAATTGAAATTTATTAAATCATCTTTATTTATTGAAAATTTATCCATGAAAGAAAAGAGAAAAAAAATACTAAAATTAGCAAAGTACCCCAAGCAAGATCGCTAATGTCAGGGCACCAAAATGTTACATGTGGGTTCTGGATGCCGAGAAAATTAATGCAAAATCGTTAAAAATGTCTCAAATTAATGGATGATTTGCATAAAGTTAACACAGGAGCATCAAAAATTTCGACATCCAAAGCACACACGTAATCGGCCGAATCGCATAGTGGCTAAATTGAAAAAAAATATAAAACAAATTAAAATTAATCAAAAATAAGGAAAATTTAATTTATCAAAAAAAAAAATTAAACACTGATTACCACTGATGATAAAAAAAATAAAATAGAACAAAAGGAATGAACTCACCCATCTTGTGATTAACTCAGTAAACACACAGCTATGCACATCAAATCATTTTATTATTTTGTATATATGAATACGAAACGTTGCATTCTAAACATTATATTGGAAATTAATTTTTACTTCATTTCTATTCTAAAAAAAAATTGAGTCCTGATTAATAAAGTACATAAAGAATGAATTTAACTATTGTTCAGATTGATAGGTCCGTAAGCGTTTAAATAACTGTTCATGATAAAATTGGATGAAGTCCAGAATATTGTAGATTAATTAGACAATCTTGCTGACGGAGAATAACAGCTGCGGTAGTGATTGCTGAGTGTCCTTATTCTTCTAGAACGAAGAACATTGGAGGTAGGCGATGTTGTTGCATGGACAATAGAGATATTTCTATTCACATTAAGGTGGCTGCTGCAGTAATTCCACCGTATCAGGATCAAAAAATATTTGAATAAAGACGATGCTGTAGTGAACACCATCAGAAAGGAAGGTTGACGATTGTTGACTGTTCCTGATCTTCTATATAAACATCATCAGCACGAAAAAAGGATTTTTTTTGATGAGATTTCAGGCTCCAAAAATTAAGTGGCCTTCATCACCGACGTCTTTTCATCTCTCTGCCCCAACGCTACGGGAAAAATTCCCGAGCGAGGGAGAAACACAGCAGCGGCTACATAGCAGGAGTGTCCGAGTGGAAAAAATGATGAGTTTACCAGACGCTAGCCTCGCAAATCAGCCTCGGCTTAGCCAATCAGAGACGATCCTGATCGTACACGTTTCCCGCGTTTTCTCGAAAATTCTATGATGATTCATCCTTAACACCACGGACCTACACATGACGAAAAATGGCGTCTATTTTGAAGGGAAGAACACATTTTTTCACTGTCATGGCGGACCGATTTACAGCGGGAATATTCAAAATATAAAAACATTACAACATACAAAATAACATATTTCAGCAAATATATGGTTGTTTTAGGAGTTACTTATGTCAAAATAACCAGAAAAATTTTATCTATCTATTGAATATAGATAGTATTAAAAAAAAATTTGGAAATAAAAATATTTTATTTCTTGCAAAATAAAACAAAGAAAAAAATGGTGCACGTCATGTATAGCGAAATATTTAATTTTTTCATATTAAAGAATACGCTATAAGATCGATTTATTATTTTTATTATTAAATTATAAAGTGAGAAATAGATGATATCTAGAATTTATATTATATAAAACTTTTAATTTTAAAAGATCGTTATTTGAACTGATAAGACTGAGAATTGAAATGCTGTTAAATGTAACGGATTTTAGAAATAAAGTAAAAACATTATAAAAGTAAATAAATTGTTATTATGAAAAAGCAACTATTTTCGAAGGATGTATAAAAGGACTTAAAACTTAAGTAATTAAATTTATGAAAGATCGTTCTATTTGCTAAATGAAATTTTGAAGAGGAATATTTTAATTTAAATTTTAAAAAACGGAAATAATTTTTATTTTAATTTATTTATTTCTTTTAATTATTTAATATGATGTAACAATGTGATTGTTATCTCGATCATTATCTCGATATCATTTTGTTATCTCTATATTAGTAACAAAATTAACTTTTAACTGCTGTTATCGCTTTCACTAAACGCTGACTTTTTTTTTTGGCCAATTTAAAATTTTAACTTGTAGTTTCCAATTTAACTATAGGTACAACTGAAATTCCCTTCCGTTCGAAGTCCTCGTACTATTGTTAGAAATATGTAAATAGATTAAACTTATGTAATTAAACTTAATCCTGTACAAAAAGTTTAGTGCTATTAGTTATTAGTTATTAGTTGTTAGTAACTAATAGCTAATAACTAATATTAGTTATTAGCTATTAGTTAAATAGAACTCTGTGAGTTATAATTATTAATCGCCTTTTAACCTTTAGCTAATGTTACCGGTCTCACAGACCATTTCTTTTTGCAATTTTTATAGTTTAACTTGTAATTTTCACTTTAGCAACAAACACTGTCGCAATTTTCTTTCATTTGGAACTTTAGTATTATTACCAGACACTTTTAAATTGATGCATATTAATTATGATTGTCTTGTACAAAACGTTTAGTACAAAATACCATCCTATGAGTTAATTATGCCTTCTATTCATCTTTTGATCTTACGGTTTCACAGACCCCTTCACATTAATTACGTTAAAATTTATATCAAATCAGTTAAAGGTTAAATATTGACAATTTTGAAAAAGAGAACGCTGAGAAAGCGGACAGTTAAAATTTAGAATTCAAATGAACAATCAAGTGGGAATTTAATAGAAATCTGAATTTGAAGGTGTATGAATCATAATTCAAAAACATTTTGATATCGTTTTATTTATAAGAGTTTAAAATAGTTTTTACATTAGTATTAAAAAAGAGAGATCAGTTATAAGAATCGGACTCCTTTTTCCCTTTAATCTAACCATTTTAACAATGACAATAATGCTGTCTCATACGTAAAGTAAAAAAAAAAACCCTTTTGGATGTAGTTCCGCCACTGTAAGGAATCAACCGGGGTGTTAACGCCAAGAAATGGCGTTATTACCCCGATATACTTATTGCGCAGTTCAATATTAAACTACAAACTATCTCGCGAACATATCCAAAATCTTCTACAACATTTTGAAAGTACATGAAATGCACTACAAATTTAAATAGTAAACAAAATATTTCCTGGTAAATATATAGTCTTCACATCACAGAACTTACTTCGAAAATTTTAGATCAAGCATTAATTTTAGTTGCTTCTAAAAGCGATAAGACCTACAAATGGAACAAGTTAACTTTATGCTGTTGTTTGTGTTTTATATGACTCAGAGCCCTTCTGCACAGAGCCCACAGGTGCCATTTTCCGTATTATTTCATAATTATGCGTAATATTAGCCCTCCTGGCGTTTTTGCACCAGAACACCTTATGTGACACTCTGATTCCATTGAGTCTTTTCAAACACTGGAAAATAAGATAAAACGGAATTCACATGTACGCTCACGAGTTACTTCTCGAGAAGTAACTCGAGAAGTTACTTCTCGAGAAGTAACTCGTGAGAAATATGTGAATTCTGTTTTTCCCAACTTTTCAAAGTGTGAAAGGATTCAATGGAATTGGAGTGCCACATACATTTTTATAGACGTGTGAAAGTAGGTCATTATGGTTATTTTGTAACTATAAGGGAGACTGGGCCAACAGAAGCAAGATGCTACATATTTAATAGAGGTCCTCAGTATGACGAAAGTGCGTGGTATCAACGGAGCATAGCAATTGACTGTGAGCCGTTGCATGAAAGCAAGGGGCTAAAATGGTTCCTACCATAGGAACCTTCCTACATTATCATCGTTACTAGCACTAGCACCGGCTTACAGAAATTGAAAATCGCAACGAGGAATTGTCGATTCTCAGTCCAAAAGTATTTAGACGGCAGCACAGAAAATCACTTCAACGAATTCACGGGTGAAAATCTAGAATCAGCTAAATCTCGATTTGCATATTAAAATGCAATTGGTTCGCCAAGATATTACCCCAAGGTGGAAAACACCTAAAACCCAATTTAATGGTTGAATCGTAGGTTTACCATTGTACTTTTCTGCACTCAAAAGTATGAAAACATGAAGGACAAGGAGCAGGAAAATATAATAATAAATCAATGAGTCAGCCGCTAAAATCGGATTTTTAGGTATTTTACATCAAAGTATGACTTGGTAGACCGGTTTCATTTTAACATACGAATCGAGAGTCAACTAATCTTAGATTTTTTACCCATGAACTCCATGAGGTGATTGTCTGTGCTGCCGTTTCCCAATCTAAATTATTCTTAAACAAGATACCTCCCGAAATGGCAAAAGTGTGTTTTGCCGCAAATTGTTACATCAATTTCGATGGGAAGTTGATGAACATTCCTCGAACAGTTCTGACGTCTTACAGAGCGATTATTATGTCTTTGGGCCACTCAAGAAAGACATTAAGAAAGGAGTGATTAGGGAACAACAATAAGGAACCCGTTGAAGAAGATTTTTGAACCCAGCTTCACAGGTTTTTCGCTGAAGGTATTCTTAATCTCTTGGACCGCTGGGACGGCTGTTTCAGCCTTCAGGACAGCTATGTCTTAGTCATTGTGTTTCATATAAATCACTCTTCCCTCATAGCATGCATGGTCACAGTGACGTCACTATGAAGTCACTGTGAGTCACTTTGGTCACAGCACATCTGTGACCTAAATGCCACCACTCAGTGACGTCACATTGTGACTCAGATGTGACTTTCTTAAAAATTTTTAGAAAATTACAAATATTCTTCAAAACATGTTATTTACTTTAAAAAACATGTTTCTGGCAATTTAAATATCTTCTCTTTTGTCACAGTCTCGTCACAATGTTAATGTCAAAGTAGTCACAAATGACACATTTTTCACAAATTTGTCACATTGTGACCACTTTGTGTCACGTCACAAAAAAGCTCTAAAACGGCCATAACGACTTCACATTTTAGTCAATGTGACTTCACATCAACGTCACGTGACATCACATTGACAATCGATGGTCACAAAGTCGCAATGTGACTTCAGAACGACGTCGCAGTGACGTCACCATGCCTTACGGGTTTATTCTGTATACATAACACACAGATACCATTAAATCATTTATCAAGCCGACAGTAGTCTCACTTCGATTTAGACACCTATTATAAATTAGCCTTCCTCCAACTTACGGTTTAATAATAACGCAATGGCCATACTACAAATAAATAGTAATTTTGCGAAAACTTACCCCATTTAAAACGTCCCATTGAAGCATCAGCCTGGCTTTCTTTTCTGCTTCCTTTGTATAATAAAAAATATTATATAACACAATATTATATAACATATAATTATATAACACACATACAAAATAAGATGTATAGTTATTTAATTGATTGAGAGAAAACATTAGTATGTCTAGAGTTTAGTAACTAAATAAGCAAGTAGTTGCTATTAATATAGTTCTTCTTCCTATTCACATTGTCAAATGTTTGGCATATCATCAATGAAATGTAAAATACAGCATTTTTTAAAGACATTAAAAACCTGCTTTTGCGGCAGTGGCTCCAATCAATAAAATTAAAAATGAGCGTAAAAGTAAATATAGAATGTAAACAAGAAAGAAAAAATCATACATCAAGCATAGATGATAGCACAGGAGCACTTTCCAACGCATTCAGAATAATGTAACAAAACTGCACCGTTTAAAAAATTAAAACGTTACGTCTCATATCACCATACGGAAATGTATAACGCAAATCAAAACCGAATTTAAGCTGCTTTTATCTGAAATCGGAAAGTTATCCGAATTTTTAAACAGCCCTGTATATGATATGAAGATTTGTAATCTATTAACAGCATGCATTCCAAAATTTAGTTCATTTAAGTGGTACATATATTTGAGTTGAAAATTCCCCTTCAGCAATTTCTTTTAATAAGGAGAATGGTATGCGAATACTTTTGCGCAGGCCTATGTATGAGGTATAGAATTTATATACAGTGAAACCTCGAAATAAGGGACACTCCGAATAAGGGACATCTCTATTTAAGGGACAAAACTTCTGGTCCCAGTCCCTTGGTATAGGACGTGTAATGCATTTACCTCTGAATAAGGGACACTCGATTTAAGGGACAGTTGAAAATGAGATCAAAGAGACTGGTTTTTGCATTTCAGTTAAAAATGAAATGAAATGTGATAAAAATGAAAATACAGATTTTTGTGAATTTATCAAACAGAAAGACAGTCATGTACAGAGGCATACGACATAATTGACGAGCATTTATTTACCCTCAATTCTGATTTGACATCAGTGTGTTTATCTTTATTGAAAATAATGCTGAAAGTTTTGAGGATGATTTCTGAAAGTGGAGAATAAAAGAAAATATTGAAATAAAGAACTTTGTAGTTAACTATAGGCTGTACTCAAATCCAAAAGGGAAATTTTTATGATATAAGTTTTAATTTATTTTTATTCAGAAATGCCTGAAAATAGCAGGCATTGTCATTCACAATGCTGTTTCATGTAACTAAATTATTTTTTTTTTCTTTTTGCAAACGCAATAAATTTTACAGAAAATATTGTCCAAGTGGGTATTTTGATCCAAATTTCCACGCAAAAGATGAATAAGTACTCAGAAAGAGCGGAAAACGTATTTGTCATCTGATCAAAATTGCTAATAGATAATTTATTTACCAAAAAAGTGAAAACACAGTTCAATTCCAAATCGTTTCCACAGTCAGGTATTCCAGTTTTATACCTCTCCATTAAAAAATGAATTTGTAATTGTGTCAAAACGTTTTTCACTAGCTCAGAAATGCAGTTGAGAGATTTGTTGCCTTAAAATGCACAAAACAGTTGAATACTTTTTTTGTAAATGCAGCTGATAATGAAGAATTAAAAGTTATAAATATAGTAAATGAACTCTTGAAAGATTTGAAAGATTTGTAGTGAAAAATTAAAATTTGCAAAACAATTACTTTTGACTGATTACTTCAAATAAAATTCTTTTAAATGTTTTAATACTTTTTGCATGCACTGAATTTGCATATGAAATTAAAATCAATAATTCTACAAATAATTTAATGATTTAGTCAATTGAAAATTTTAATTCATTAATTCTCTATTTTTTTAGTGTCTGATTAACGTAATTTATATACTTTGGATATATACATTTAAGCTTCACCTATAATGATTTGTTACTTTTATATCTTTCAGATCAATTAATTAAAAATAACAACAAAACTCTGAATAAGGGACACCTCAATTTAAGGGACAAAAGTTCCAGTCCCATGGATGTCCCTTATTTGGAGGTTTCACTGTATAAAAAGTAATATGGAAAAGCTAATCTAATTTAAAAGCGCATACCGAATTTTAAAACTGATTCTCTAGCAATTATTATGCAAAGAGAGTACTGTAACTGATTTCTGTTGAGAAGCCCTGTAAATTAATAAAGAATGCTATGAATGGTCTGTTTTAACGTGATTGTTGGGAAATTTAGTGATTTATATCATGGAGCTAAGAAAGATAAGGAAGTAAGACGAAGCCTGTTTCCCATTAGAAGCAGGGAGAGTCGATGCACTAGATTTCTGTGAGGTTCACCCATATCCCAGCATGGCAATAGTTTGGCGCGCTTTATCGCGACGAGTTATAAGTGACGGATGCTGCTACAGCGAGAGGTAAAACCGTTAAAACACATGCCAAGTTATCGCCAATCGCCAATACCAGACGGGTTGCCGACAGTTTCAGGGTCACACCTATCCCAGAATTCTCGGTTTTCTTCGGAGCTGATCCGTTGACCGGTACTCTTTCCTTATCTTTCTTAGTTCCATGATTTATATCCGTTTCAATACATTTGAAATGGCATAGTGTCATTAAAATGCTCTCCAAATGACTTTCCCCCCTATACCATAATGTAATCGAATTCGTTTCTTTTTATGTCCCTGTAAATGAGCAATTAATAGTACATACATCATATGCAATACTAAACATGCTTTGGTGATCCTAAAAAGCTTTATTATTTGCATGAAAATCCGAATATATTTACTGGAGTCAGAGCGTGGACAGACGGGCAGACAACAGGGCCGTAACTACCGCCGGGGCACTGCCCCGGAGCCCCCAAGCCTGAGGGGCCCCAAACTGATGGTTAAAAAAACTAATGATTTTAGTTTCTAGTCCAAGTTCCTATAGAATGCCCAGCACATACCTAAAAGTTAGTAATAAAAAAAATCAAAGTGCTAGATTAGATGTTTTTGCTTGTCTGTCAATACACTCCTTACGCTTCGTATGCAAAAGGAGTTCTACAGCAGACAGCAAAATGTCGAGTCGAATATGTCATGTCGCGCCAGCATGTTTGCTGATCCCACCAAAGCTAGTATAAGGAAGAAAATATGGACTTCTAATTGACTGAATAATATAAAAAGCATCTAAAAAATTCTAGAAAATCTTTCTTCTTATCTATACTAATAAGTTAACAAAATGCTCTGTTTGTGTATGTCTGCGTATGTGTGTGTGAGTGTGTGACTGCGATGGTTAGCAAAATCTACCGCCCATAGAAGTCTGAAATTTTAGGTGAAGATAGTCCAAGATAGTTCCTGATGCACTTGAGGCTCAGACTTTTAATATTTTAAGGGCCAGAGCCCTGGGCTCCTTACAATTTTTATGCGCCAAATTGTTAATAGCTTGACTCCTTTTTATCTAATCTTTTCCGTTTCGAGGTACCTTTCTCCTTTTAGATATTTTTGCCTTTTTACTCTTCAGTTATGACCTTGGACTCTTGGGGCACCTTTTAGTCTTTGTGATAGTAAATTGTTAATAAATTGCTTCCATTAATTTCGATCTTCATTTTTGGGATACCTATTCCATTTAGATATTTTCAAATTTTTACATTCCATATAAGACACTGGGGCCCCCTAGATAATCATAGGGCCGTCCCAGGGGCCCTTGATCTTTTTGTGCGCTAAACATTTTTCACTCCCTAAATTTCTCATCTTCTTAGTGCAAATTTTTAAAGTTGAATCTTGGACTCTTATGTCAGGACCAACACCCTGATATTTTTATTCGGGCCCTGGGGCCTTTTTTTAACGCTTACCCAAACAATTGGTGGATTAAAAAAATATATTATTCTTGCAAATAATTCATACTCTATGCTTAATTTTGACTAATTAAAGGTCTAAAGCGTTATGTACTAAAACATTTTAACATGTTTTCATGTTAGCGCCCTGATTGTATTTGTCAGTTGGCCCCTATGAGGCCCTCAATCATAGCTCCCTTAAAAATGGTCGGATTCACTAGATTTTTTTAAACAACTTTTTAGGTCCACCAACTACGACATGAACAACAAAAATTTTTTTTTAGATTTCAGCTACCACTATTTATGAATATTAATCGCTTTCTTGGAGCCCTTGGTGCAGCTTCTTTAAAAATGATCCAAATTGCTTTCAATTTTATTCAACATAGTTTTAGCGTCTTCCCATTATTTTAATAACTACACAAATATTTTTATACCCAACTACATGCGAAATAATTTCCTGGCCCTTTGGGGCCCGGTACAGGCCCCCTTGAAGTTTTTTTTAATAATAAATTGTCAATAAATTGCTTCTTTTTAATCTGATCTTCATTTTTAGGATTCTTTATTCAATTAGATATTTTAATATTTTGACACTGTGTTCCCCTGTAGAATCATAGGGTCCAGCCCAGGGTCCCTCAACGTTTTGTGAAATAAACATATTTCACTTCCCATTTCTGATCTTCTTTGTGCAAAATTTTAAAGTTGCCTGGGACTCATCTTTCAGAACCAATCCAGAAAACCTGATGTTTTTATTCAGACCCTAGGGCCCTTTTTTAAACATTTGCCCAATCAATTGGTGCATTTAAAAAATTATATCATTCCAAAGAATAGTTCCTACTATATGCTTAATTTTGACTAATTAAAGATCTAAAGCGCTATGTACTAAAATATTTTAACATGGTTTCATATTAGGGCCTTGGTTTTAACTGTCAGTTTGTCCCTACAGGGCCCCATATTATAGCTCCCTTAAAAATGGTCCAATTCACTAGCTTTTTTTTCTACCAATTTTTTATGTCCTCTCTCTACCTATTACATGAACGACAAAAGAATTTCTCAGACTTCAGCTACCATTAATTTTGTTTGCCAATTGCTTTCTTGAGGCCCTTGATGCAGCTTCTTTAAAAATGAATCAAATTGCTTTCAATTTTATTTAACATTGTTATAGCGTCTTTCCATCATTTTAATAACTACAAAAAATATCTTTATACCCAACTACATGCAAAATAAATTCCTGGCCCCTTGGGGTCCGTTGAAGTTTTTGTAATAATAAATTGTTAATAAATTGTTTCCTTTTAATCCGATCTTCATTTTTAGGATTCTTTATTCATTTAGATATTTTAATGTTTTGACATTCCATATAAAACACTTTGGCTTCCTGTGGAATCACAGGGCTCAGTCTAGGCCCCTTGAACATTTTGTGAGGCAAACATAGTTCACTCTTTAAATTTATCCCCTTCTCAGTGCAAAATTTTTAAATTTGAGTCTTGGACTCTTCTTTCAGGGACAAGATTCTCATATTTTCATCCGCGGCTAGGACCCTTTTGTTAAACATTTTCCGAATCAATTTGTGCATTTCGATAAAATATTATTAAAATGAATAATTCATACCCTATGATTAATTTTGACTAATTGTAGATCTAAAGAGCTAAGTACTAAGATATTTTAACATGTTTTCCTGTTAGGGCCCTCTTTCTAACTGTCAGTTGTCCTTTTTTGGCCCTTATTATAAATCCCCTTAAAATGGTTCAATTAACTCCTTTTTTTAAACAACTTCTTAAATCCATCAGCTACTAAGAAACCGCCATAATCTAGCTACCACCAATTTTGAATATTAATGGCGTTCTTGGGGCCGTGCGTTGGTGCAATTTCTTTAAAACTGATCCGTATTGCTTCCAATTTTCTTTCACTTTGCTTTAGCTTCCTCCCATTACTTTAATAACTACAAAAAATATTTTATACCCAACTACATGCGAAATAAGTTCCTGGCTCCTTGAAGATTTTGTACCATAAATTGCTATTAAACTGCCCTCACTTAATCCAATCTTCATTATTGGAACTATTTTTTCACTTAGTTATTCCCATGTTCTTACATTCCATTTAAAAGCCTGAGACTCCCTATGGTCTCGGCTCAATGCATCTTGAAATTTTTGTTTTCCATGCATATTTCACCCACTTATTATCAAACCTTCTCAATGCATAAATTTAAAGTTTAATTTTGGACTCTTATTTCAGGACCTACACCCTGGTGTTTTTATTGAGGTCCAAAGGCCTTTTTTAAAGCATTTACTATTTTTTTTATGCATTTCTTTAAAATATTATTTAACGAATAATTCATATTCTATGCTTAATTTTGGCTAGTTGTAGATCTAAAGTGTTAATTGTTTGCTTAAGGTTATCATAGCGTGTCCCGGGCAATGCCGGATGGGTCAACTAGTCTATTAATAAATACATAAAATCGAGAAAAAAAATTATCACAATCCATCTTTCAAAAGCTTTTTAAACAGAAACGCATGATTAAGTTACATATACTCAAAAATGAACCTAAATAAAATGCTCTTTAAAGTATTCAACCAATCAGAAGTCCGTATTTTCTTCCCTATGCTAACTTCAGTGGGATCGGCAAAAATGGCGTCGCCGCCAAGTGTCTGCCGAGTAGAGTTGTCCAATTCTACATCTTTTAGTCATTTTTGGGCTTACTATACTATGTACGTTTAAACAACGGTTTGCGAGAAAAGAAACTATGCCCGGGGCAAAGTTTCAACCTCCGGGGGGCCCTCCCTGCCCCCCCCCCGGAGGTTTTGCCCCGGGCCCCCAAGTTTATAGTTACGGCCCTGGCAGACAAAACGAATCCATGAGTACTTTTCAACTTTGTTAGAAAGTGCTGAAAACGTGAATGACCTCGAGTTAAATGATTGCACTGGAGACCATGCATCTGCAGAATATTCCAGTTTGTCATGAAAACGAATTCAATGAAGCCGAAACATGTAGAGAATTTGCATATGAAACTTTTCTTTATAGCCATAAAAGCACATAGATTTGTGTGCGTTACACGTACATGCAAAAGGATAAATAAAGAATTTTATTTTATTCTTTTGCCTGTATGTCTAGAACACATAAGCCTATATATACATACATATGCCGAATGATTATAATAGTTACAGTCGACTCTCGTTAATTCGAAATCGGATAATTCGAATCTTCGCTTAATTCGAACTAAACATGAAGTCCCGAAATTTTCAATGGCAGAATAACATTAAAAATTTTCATTAATTCGAACTCATTTTCTCGACTTCGTTTAATTTGAACTAATAAGAATTCGGATTTTTCATTTTTCTTTCCTTTCTCATGGATTACAGATCATTTGAATTAATTTCTTTCTTTGATTTTTGTGAAAATTGTTCCAAACGAGTACACAAAAAATGCAATGCAATTGATATCCACTTTCTTAGAGCCCCGTCTGTCCGTCAGTGACGCTTTAAATTTTTCTTCCATGGTGCTTGTTTCTAATCTTTTAATTAGTTTATATATTTATCCATTCTAATTTATCAATAAGTCATACTCTAATGGTAACAGACGAAATAACTTTAAAAAAACACTATAACATTAATTCCTTTGTAATAGTATCATATTGAGCATGTTTTCATTTCATATTTTCCATAATTCGAACTTCGGATCATTCGAACATTTCCTGTGGTCTCGACGAGTTCGAATTAACGAGAGTTGACTGTATCTTTATCTGTAGCTTGAAGGAATTACTCGACTCAAACTAAAATCGGTGCATATACTATTCAAGAAGGGGAAGAAAAATGGAAAATAAAAATAATAAAAGCAGTAACCGCAAGCAGATAGCGCTACGTTTCTTGATGGTGCAAATGTCACTGTATTTATTAGCAAAATCAAAAAATAATAACTTATGCCAGTAAAGTTGTACAAGATGCCTCTCAGTTTGACAGATCGCTCTTTAACCCTTTATCTATCGACGGTGCTTATGAGTACCATAAAAATTACTTATTATAAAATTCTTTTAACACTTCAATTAGTTGTAATACTGTTTAGAATGAGTTACAGGTACATTACTTTATCTTGTCCCAAAAGCATTATTGGTACCACAAAACAAAAATATTTTTAAAAGGATGATTTCTTTTGCCTTTGTGTATTTTCAACTTTCTTGGCGCTGAGGGAAGGGGATGGGGATTTTTCAATTCGGAACTATTTCTATATTTATATTGTAAGATCAACATGTTTGTACATTTTATAATTCTACAAAATACTAAGAAAACAATTTAAAACAAAAGATTTGAGTGGGGTTATAAATAATGCACAAAATCCCTGTAAAATTCAAATTTAATTAATCCTTCTCAATCCTTCTAAAATCCTTCGAAAATTTATTAAATGATTATGTAAATCTTTTAATTTAGTTGAAACAATTTAAGTAAAATTTATTAGAATGTAAAATTTTCACGAATTCCTAATGCTGTAGATAAAGGGTTAATTATAATACTATTGTTCATAATAAGAAAAATGGCCGGTAGAAATGACAATTTCTTTATTTTGAAGGCGCTTGCACCGATGCAATGGGCCCGGTAACACCTTTTTTTTTTTTTTTTTTTGCGGTTGTTGCTTTTAGTTTTTTCCCCTTCTCGAACAGTAAGTGCATGATTATCTTTGTTTTATTCGAGTTATTCTTTCAAGCTACAGACAGCTTCAAATAGAGGTATTTATTTTATAACCACCCTGTACATGCATAAAATTCATAAAATCATAATTACATAATATTCATTCATTTTCTAAATGCTACTATATTTATACATTATGTCTGCCGTTCGACTGACATCCAGTAAATACGTAAAATATTATAAAGTTTATCAGTTGAATATTAAAATTTAATCAGTGCGATAGAAACTTGATGAAAGGAGTTAAAAAAAAAAAAAAACCTAAGAATAATTTTGTATTAATTAAAGGTTTAAATCACTTACATCTGTTCCATCAAGTAACAATCCAAAACCTCCATTAATAGCTTCTCCCCTGGAATAACATTTAAAGACAGATTAGTTTTATTTCTTGAAAATCTTAAAGCTTTTTTCCAACAGTCCAAGAACCGACATCACAAGAACCTATGGTATCAAGCTGAAGCAAAAAAACTCTTTATTTTATGGAGGAGGAGTCATAGTGTAATCTAATGATCCATGTCTGCCGGAAGTGAAAGGGTGTATAAGCCAAAAATTATGGTTCACTTGTAAGTTCATCATTGTGCTTGCCGTACAATCAAAGGTTGAAATGGTTATACGGCAAACACAATGATGAATCTATGAGTGGACCGCTAGTGGTATTCATTTTTGGCTTATACACCCTTTCACTTCCGGCAGACATGGATCATTAGATTACACTATGACTCCTCCTCCATAAAATAAAGAATTTTTTTTTCCTGTGCTCGATACCTTAGGTTTTTGTGCCGTCGGCTCTTGCCTATAAGAAAAATACATAATTCATTAAAAAGAAAAAAAAAAGATTTTGGCCACACTTGAAAAACACCCTACTCCCCCCCCCCCCCCCTACTTTGACGTTACTTTTTTGCAGCTGTTAATTTAGAGATAATTACTATATTCAAAATACAGTTATATGCGTAAATTACCTACCCATATAATTACAATGAAACTGTCAAGATCTCATGTGTTTTCCCTTCAATCTGCTGCAATTCAAAGAAAAAAGGGAAAATATTCCTAAAACTACATGAATAAAAATATGTATTTTTAATTAACTTTAATATGCTGCTGGCAAATACTACATATCTATTTGCTTACATTTTTTAGATAAGGCATCAGAATGCACTGTTAAAAATCTGTAGCTTTTTTTGCATTGACACTACATTCCTTTTATACAATATCTCACTTCTGACCAATGAGACTACTCCATAATATCGTCAAATAACCGTTTTTACTTACCCATCATACGTAGTATAGGATAAGTCTTGCAATCGTTTTGAAAATCGGAAATTTTTTTTTGACGGATTTACACGTTTTCGACACTGGAGATTTTGAAAAATATATTTTTAGAAAAAAAATTTTGCCGTCTGTTTATAAACGCTCTATCTCCCGAATGAATTGAGATAGACTTGAAATTTTGTATGTACTTAGTATGTAAGAATGGGACGAAGCCTATTTAATATCAGTAACCTCGATTATCCGGAACTATTTTTTTCGGACTCTCGAAAAATTCGTTCTGATGAAAGGTGTATAAAAATTTTCGAAATTTTTTATTTTAAGGAGTGATCGTAAAAGGCAATAAAATAACACAAATTTTGCATAAAGAACGAAGTTGATCGAATTATTAGTTGCCGAGATATCTGTAATCCTGTTTTCCACATTCTTCGATTTTTCATGACCCTGTATTTCATTCAAATTTCAATTCAAAGATATATTTTAATTGGAAATGAGACGCTTAATCCGACGCAATAAACTGTTAGTTAATAAGATTATTATTTTTGGAGTTATAAGGATGTTTCTTTTTCGCAATTCAGTACTACTTGAGTAGTTAGGCGTGTTGTATAATTTATCGAAAGAGATTCATCAGCAACTCATTAATACAGCATTACTATGCACAATAAAAATATAAATACACGTTTAAATTTTCTTTTGGGATTGCAATCCATTTTATAAATAGTTTTCAAATGTATTATTTTCATATATTATATATGCATATATATGATGGGTAAGTATTACGGTGGCCCCCAATGACTAGTTTATAAAAGCGGTGGAGTAACTATGCAGCAAAAGTTGCAGATTTTTAAAACTGTGTTATAACTCACTACCTTTTAATAGTCATACAATGTCACATTTTGTGGACTCCTTCCACTTCTGGAAATATGACACTTGAAATTAATAAATGACCTCTAAGAATAACTATTCATTTAAACTACATTTTACGCTTTTTTTTTCATGTTGTATTTACTGCATGATCTAAAATGGATTGGCTGATTTTAAAATTCAATAACTTGCAAACGGTGACAGTTGTTACAGGAATTCTTCCATGAGAGCGATGCATGTCAGATTTTTTTTTTTTTTTTTTTTTTTTTTTTTTTTTTACTGTGATTCTCGGTTTTAGTTTCAAATATGAGCTATAGAGGGCATTGCAAGCTGAATTGAGGCAGAAAAGGTGGGATGCCAGCAATGGTGGAAATAACGGTGGTAAAATGTATGGAATGAGTCTTATTCGTTTATATACTGTTGCTTTTAGAGCCCGATTTTGAACTCAGTTGTATCATTTCGTTTCATTGGTGTCAGATTCGAATAAAAAAAAATATCATAAGTAATCATACAGATTAAGTTCAAAATCGGGACCCTAAGACAAAAATTTAATTGACTCGATTCGTTCGACTTTCGTTATGCCGTCTCACTTTTTATGCCTCGATTCATTTCCTATTGCTTCCAATGCTTCCCGTCGGTAATTGAAACTAAATTAGAAATTACAGTAAAATATTGCTGACATCATACATTACTTTCCTTCAAGAATTTTACAACTTAGTAAGAAAAGAAAGATCATTTTGGCACAAATTGGATCAACATAAATCAGAAAGTACAGAGAAAGATGAAGGAAATGCATTGGTTTAGCGTAAAATTAAAAGTGCATTCCAAAATGCCTTTGTTACGAAACTTGTTTTGTTTGGACCAAATGATTTGACCAATAATTTGCTTCATATTGAAGAACATTTGGATGGTACAGTGCATCTCTAATACAGTCTGTGTGGGTTTGTTACAGATCCAATTTGCGGTTGATACACGGAGTTGAGTTGCTTCTGACGTCATACTGATTAGTTCCAAATGTTTTCTCTTTTTTTAGGATTTTAACTCTTTTCACAAGTGAGTAACTGCTAATACGAGGAATTTTAAAATCACATTCTTCTGAGTCGAAACAGGCTTCAACTGTATTTTGCACCACAACCTTTCAAATGTTTTCACAAGATTTCCATCCTTTTTATTATGTTTAGAAAAGTAAGTCTGTTCTATTGGCCTTCTTATTTAGGATAGCATCGATTCTTGCACAACTTTTATTTCTCGATCGACTCGATAGATAAACTATATCAATTAATTTCAAATTTCTTTTAGACTTGTACTTGATTATGCTCGCACAAATCATTCCTAATCTCTTCAAATAGTCTCTCAGGTTTCATGGCTCTGAAAAATACAGATACAGTTGACTATATTATTTCCGAAATTAATATACAAATCCAGCAAAACTTTCCACTTTAAATGGGTTAAAGAGCATTCAGCAATCTCGGAGAATAAATTAGCTGATCCCATGGAAAAACTAGTAAAACGTGGCAATCCCAAAACTTCTATCTCATGCATGTTAATGACTTCAAAATTTGTCATCGCAATGCCAAAATTAAATGGCATTCTATGCCCATCGTGAAAATTCTAATGATATGAAATTCCGTGCATTAGTTCTTGAAAAAGGGTTATTGCGAATATCGGTAAAAATACGGAAAAAAGTGCCACCTGTTGTGCGATTTACACCAAAACATAATCAGCAATAATATTCATCAAGATAAAACCTGAATCTAAAGTTTTATCAAAATTTGTGCGTTAGTTTTTCAGATTGAGCTATTGCGGGAATCGTGAAAAATTCAGCATATAAACGCTACTTATTGGGCAATATATATCAAAACGTAAATAGAATCACTTCACTTCAAGCTTAACTGAATCCGAAGTTTGAGGATAATCCGTGCATTAAATTCTTGAGATAGAGTTGTGGAAATCGTCAAAATGCAGCATAGCAGCGGCACCTGTTGAGCCATTTATAGCAAACTTAATCAGCATTCTTTTATGTAAAGGAATAACAGAGTCTGAAGTTTGGTGAAAATCCGTACGTTAGTTCTTAAGATAGAGTTGTTGGGATAATCGTAGAAAAGGCAGCATAGAAGCACTACCTGCTGAGCGATTTACATCAAAATATAAACAACATTTATTCATGTCAAGGACTAATAGAATCTGAAATTTGACAAAAATCAGTGCAGTAGTTCTTGAGATAGAGCTGTTGTGGAAATCGCAAAACAGGCAACATAAAAGCGCCATCTGTTGAACGATTTACACCAAAAACTAATCAGCACCAATTTTATATCAGGGACTGCCAGAATAAAAATTTTTATTGAATTCCATGCATTAGTTCTTGAGATCCCAAAACTTCTCACAAAATTTATGTCCATATAGACAGATGGACAGACAGACGTACAGAATCACAGACAGATATTTTGTAAAAACACGTTTTTGGGGATCTCTGATCTCTAAAATGTGTAAATTCGTCAAAAACTGGAATTCAAAAATTTTTACAAATCGAATACTTTTTTTCTTGTAAAAATAGAAGAAAGTAAAAGACAGTAGAAGACACTAATGTAATATCACATTTTCTTCCATATTTAAAGCTTCATATTTAAAATATAGATCAAAACAGAAAATAAAAAAATAACTGGCAGCAAAGATGGGACAATGTAGACACGGACATAGTTCCCATTCCCGGACCAAAAGTTCCCTTTCAATTTATCGTAAATAACCGTTACTTTTCTGTTTTCGTCACAAATCACAATCCTTTCCAGAAATATCTTTACGACATAGGTAAACGTAACTCTCTTCTCTGTGTATGTGGTCTCCCTTCCATCTCTCTGCGCTACGAACTGGATAGTCCTCTGACAACATATTACCACGTTAAAATGCACAGAAGTATGTCGATTCATAACTGGATTAATCATATTAGGGAAAGTCCTGTCCTCATAAACAGAATATAAGCAATAATGATATTTATAAAGAAAAATGAAGTCATATTTAGAAATAATTATCAATACTTCTCAGACATTTCTTCAGGTGATGATTTATGATTTTTTGACACCTTCTTTGTTTCCATTGTAAATAGTTTTCCTTTATAACCATTAATTTATTTTTATTACTGTCATTTTCTCATAATATTTACTTCTCTGTTTATGCGTTTGTTACTATTATTTAGTACCTACTATAAATTGCCGTATTTTGGAACAAGCAACTCTGTAAGAACTGATCTTATAAGCCGTTGGTCTTGATCCACTACGGTTGCCACCACGAAACTCCATACATAACAAGAGTTCTGAATCGACGGCCAAAAGTTTGCAAGACAAATGAAACATACAAGGCCAAAATAAGAAATAGTCCGTGTTGTCAATGCTAGATCATTAATGTATCCTTTCGAACTGACCGCAGGAAATCATGTCTGAAAATATGATGAAAGTTCTTTCGTTATGTATGGAGCTCAGTGATCGCCATATAGCGGCCGTTTTCGTAGTTAATTAAACAAAGTAAATTACATATTTGAAGTATGAAGCGGATAACTAAAAATTGCCGGTTCCTCTTGGACTACAAACAGCATTTTACCGTTTGAAATACCTTTGGTAGTAATAGCTACTTGCGTACATATAAGCATCTTGCATCTATATGTTAAATGCGAATATGGATGTCTTATCTTACCATCCGACACCTCCACCATTATGAAGAGCAACCCACGTGGCACCTCTGAAGGAATCTCCAATGCAATTTTGCACGGCCATATCTGCAAAGTATATTAAAAGTAAATGAAAATAAAAAGCAAAATTATACTCTCGCATAATAAATATTTTTCAAGAATTTAAAAAAAAAATGCATCCAAATAGCTACTACTTCACTCATCAAATAGACAAAATAGTTTTGATTTTGTACCGTGATTTATAAGAGTACATTGTACGCTACCCGTAAATTCCACATTTTATAAAGATCTTCCCTTCGTCTCCAATTATTACTTTCCATACACAATATGAGGAAAGAGCTGTAATCATGATAAAAACTGATTATGGAAATATTGGTATAGTTCTACATTTTGAGGCTCCTTGGATGCATTTTTGATATTTTTAAATCGACTCTATTATGTGGCCGAATATCACGAAACTTCAAATTTTGATCATATGAGATATTGAAAATATCCATTAAGAACAATTCAAAACTTCAAGAAAAAAAATTATTTTCTATTAGAGAATAAAATATTTGCTATGTAAAATTGCTAAATTTTGAGGAATTTAAATAAGTTAATTTTTATGTAATTATATGTCATTTCTTGGAATATGTATGCTATGATAATGACAATTTCATTCTAAAGCATTTTTATATTTTTGTTTGTTTTATTTTTAGGTGTAAATTTTAATTTTGATTAAAGGAAAATGTTTTCAATATAGTAAATCAAATTCCATGTAATGTTCAATTTTATTTGCTAATTTATGGAAGCCCGGAAAATGACAGAATAAAAGTGTACTCAATTTTTACAAAGAATTTAATCACATTATTTTCAAAGAAATATCTAAAAGATCTTGCCGGTTGCTATTATTTTCAAAGAAATATCAAAAAGATCTTGCCGGTTGCTATTATTTTACTACTGCTGGCTTGAACTGTGTCAAAAATAACAGGAATGACTCTACAGCTCCCTATTTATACATGATAAAAAAACTAAAATGCAAGTCAGTAAAATGACATTCATTTTCAATGACAATCATGTTTTAATTATGAAAAAATATTTATAAAATACAGAATTTGTAACTTTTTTCATATATGTGTTTTATAAGATATAAATATTAATTATAAATTAAAATATATATATATATATATATATTTATACAGTGCAGCAGAAGGCCCTTTGCTTTGCACACATCACAGTATGATATGAATAGGAAAATGACAATCTGATATTCTAAATCTTTTAATTGCTTTATTTATGTCATTAAAAATGTAATGTCTCTTGAAAATACTTCTAAGGATATTTTTATTAGAATGAATCAAAAGAAATTATATTATATAACATTGAATAAGAATTTTACTATGCGGATTGCAATTTTCATATTTTTTTATGTTCACACATGTACGTACAGTCGTGCAAAAAATAGAAAAAAATTAAACATTTCTTTTACCAACTTTTTAACAAATTATTGTAGAAGACGCAGAGTGCTGTAATTGGAAAAAAATACTTGTGGGAACTCACATTTCCATAGAGTCCATGTTGGTGTTACTGGATTTTTGCTAAGCAAAAAGCCAATTTAAAACGTTTGAAAATCAACTTTTTTCAGTTACCAGTTTTAATTATTATACTCTAGTTTTTAGGTATTGTATTTGTGTAGCATTCTCTAAGTGAATTTTATAAATCGCGTAGTAACATTTTCAATCATGAAACAAAATTTAATTGAAATAACAGAAAGAATGATAATGAGAAAGATTTTTTATTTTTCTTCTTTTTGATTTACAACAAACTGTCTCGCCTGCCAGTCTTCTTCCTAATGACAACCAAGATTAATGACCATATGATTCAGGACAAAATTCTGTTAACCCTTTGAGCTCTGGTGGGTAAATTTCTCCAAAATTCCAAATGTCACATCGGCACCAGTATTTTGCAAAGAAAAAAATTGGTTAACGATATACACGTAAAAATGAGTTAAATATTTTTCAAATTAATCTGGTCGAATATTCTTGTGCCGTTGTGACATTTCGGAATTAAAATTAAGTGGTAGAAAATTCAACCATCAGAGCTCAAAGGGTTAAGGAAGATCTACACAGCTTATTATATAAGTGAACTGGCTATTTTTAATAAAGATTTAAATTTTCGCATCGTCATTATGTTTTTCATGCAGCTGAATTTCTCTTTCACTTTCTGACGTTGAATTGGATACAGTTTCCATACACTCTAGAAGAGGGCTTTGCTCTGTGGCTCATTTTCAGTATCAATAAACTAGATAATTATTCTTATAATATGCAACAATCATTATCATTTCGATTCGATGGTTATCGATTGATTTGAAGGGGGAAAAAGGAAGAAGAAAAGAAAAAAGAGAGAAAAAAAAGAAAATTTTGTGCTCGTGCGTGATATTTAATTTTATTTACTTATTTATTTTTACAGTAACAAATCAAAAATTTCTGGGAACGGCGTTCCCACGCACTCCAGCCCAATAACAGCACTGAGAAGACTATTACTGATATCAAACGATTTTCCAATCGTTTGATTGAGAATTGATAAAGATTACTAATTGATGCACACCGAAACGGAGACAAACTTTGTTGTTGTTTCTTTTGTACAGCAATACCCTATCTTTGAAATCATGCAGAAATTCGAGAACCTTCAATTAGCCTAAAAATAAATTTTCATGAAATTCGTACAGTAAATTTCCGAGAAATTAATTATTTTAAAATGTGCCTATTTTAGGAGTTGTATCCAAATTGAAATTCTACTTACTTGATTGTTGAAATAATTTCACGATCATAAAATGGACTACACTTCACTACAGAAGGCCTCTGTCACTTTTATTAATGTATTATTATGAATTATGCCAATACGACCATTTCACTCACTTGTCACGTTTCGACAATTGCTAGCAAAAATATTTCAATAAAATGAGTAAAATATGTACAGATTTTTTTTTTAATTATGGTTTTATGCACATCATACTTAAACCATAATTCTGAAGCTATTTGATTAATAATTCGAAAACTTGCTTTGAAGAAAAATTAGAAATTGGGAGTTCGCATAAAACAAGACATAATAAATATTAATCTATCAAAAAATGGTAAATTGCAATTCATATTTTTTTTTTCGAATATAGATTTCATAATTTATATTGTATTTTTTTTAATTCACTGCATTTATATTTGGGTTATTTAGTATTATAACCACACAAAATATCATATTTCGATTACAATTTGAGGAGGTATTAATAAAAATATGAAAATGTAATTTAACATTAGAATATTAATAATTCAAAAATTTATCATCCAAGTGAGTTGAAGTTTCGTTTTTTGCATAGTTTGAACCAGGGATTTAAAGAATACTGTCAAAATTTGGTGTTACTATTGAAAAAAAAAATTGGTCTGTTTTTTATATGTAGATGGCCATCTAAGCAAATGTTGAATGCATCGTTTAACAGTACACTTCATTTCCAATCGTTTGGTAATAATTATTTTTTCTATTGGAGTTATTTGCAGAGTTAGTAGGATCGTTTACTTTTTTCCACGAATGTACGCGCGTATATTGGAATTTCCTTTTGCATTTTCAGATCCCCAGAACTTTTACTTTTGGAGAATTTTCGATATCGCCACTCGTGCTTTATGTATGTCCACAGCATAGACTTTTAATATAACAGGACGTAGAAATCGTAACCTTTTCTTGAAGCATATATTATGCTTGCCAGAGTCGCATCATGGTGGGAAGGTAGTGACTAAACCGGCTTTTCCCTCCAAAATTTGTCACTGGAATATTTAAAATTTAAAGGAATATAGTTTTGAGCTTGGCATTACGAGAGCTTCCACACGACACTCCGCATGATACATATATAAAAAGTTTTATTTTTATTTTTAAGTAACTTACTGAACTCTTCCACATTTTTCCCAAATGTATTTGTGAATGGTTAATGATTTATAGATATGTCGGACAATATTCTTTATTATTTATGCCAAATTTGAACTTTCCACTATCCATAGTTTACGAGTAAAACGACTGTGACAGGCGTAGAGTTGCAAAGGCTAGAAAAAACCGGGCGTAATACCAGGAATAACGGGATTTTTTCTAAGGGAAAGTTTGAAAAGTAATAGGTATGAATTTTTTTATTATTATTATTATTATTATTATTATTATTTCTAAATTTCATTTTTTTAAATGTAAACAAAACATTTTTTACAAATGTAAACAATATAAATGTAGAAAAAATACAGTTCCAATACATGTAAAAACGAAAACAAATGAAATATGTGCTTCAGTTGCAGAAATTAAATTAAAAAATCATAAGTAAGTTGATATTTTAATCACCGATAAGTAGAAAGTGACAGAGATTGAGGAAAAATTCATCTAGTTTGACATAGATGTAGATATCAATCCTATCCTACGAATCAAGCAGTGCAAGCAAAAAAAAAAAAAAAAAAAAAAAAAAAAGTAGGCGAAATCAGTAAAAAATATACAACTTGCTAGAAAATTAACATAGAGTATGCCTAAATAGTAAGTATTGCCAGTTAACATAAGTCTTAAATTCAAATTCGTTTTGTAAATCCTCTATGGAAAATCTAATCTTAAGCTTTTCAAAACAATATTTAAAATTCTTAAAATAAAAATTTTAAATAAAAAAATGGCTGGTTCTTTTTACCTTCAAAACCCCTGCAAGGTTTCGAATATTCTTCAAAATGCCGGGTTTATTCCCCAAAATTCCCTGGTTTATTCCCGTCTTACAAAATCTGCGAGTTTTTTTTTTTTTTTTTTTTTTTTTTGCAACTCTAGATAGGCGGGTAACAGATATACAAATGATCCTATAATGGTTCTGTTTTTACTTTTTAAGTACGGAACCATAAAAATACTAACAAAAAACGGATTAAAATCGCAAGTTTTTACTTCTGTTATTTTCGCAAAATGAACTTTAAAAAATAAGATGATTCAAAAGGATATATTTAAAAGTCAGACTTCCATTTTACTAAGGAAACTATGACAGAAAGGGAAAAAAAGAATATTTTTACACGGATAAGGCTTTTTTTTTTTTTTTTTTTTTTTTTTTTTTTTTTTTTTTTTTTTTACAAATCTTTTTTCTTTTCTTTACAAATGTAAGACATTGCATTGGAGTATTCGAAGCACATCATTTCCATTTTTAAACAAATCGGCGTATTTTATGTAAAGAAAATGCAATGAATTTACCTGCACAGAAAGCTGATCCGTCGCTGATATTAGCAGTTTCACGAAACGGGCTGTCTGTACCACTTACATCGTGATGATCACGACTTAAGATTATAGGTCCCTATTGAAATAAACAAAATATCAGTATAAAAGTAAAAACATTTTCTTAAAAAAATTTTTTTTTATAAGAATTAAATGTTCATCTTGGATATCACGCATAATGTTTTGACTGCAATTTATTTTATTCTTTCAAAAAATTTTATTTCAAAATATTTCTTTGGCTTAGGCATCGAACTTGATTGAGAAAAATTCCCTGCTTTTTCACGCTCGAAGGAAAGCACAGGCATGTGAATTGATTAAAAAATATTTAAAAGATGTTTTGTAAAGAAATTTTTATCTATAGAGTAAAATGAAAGAATAGAGATGAAGTATAATGGCTGGGGATGACGCCAAAAATGTAACCCTAAGATGTGAACCTAACCAAAAATGTCCGTTACATTAAGCCCAAACACAAGAATGTGCTTTCGCAAAAAAGGAAAAAAAACTTTTAATAATACAGTTTTTAATTCATTATACAATAAAATGCTACTTTGGAATGGTTAAATATTAGCAGATCATTTTCATTTAAAGAAAAAATGCAATGCTGATGTAAAAAAATTCGTCCCGTTTTCCAAGTGATTGCTTCATTTGGGCCGAATGAGGGCATTTAAATTTGAGCGATAACGCGTATCGTATCACAAACCTATTTTATGGTATACTGTATCTCCATCTATCTCTTTCCTCCGTGATATTTCTTTGTTTCATCTTTCAGGGCAAACATGAATGATATATACATATATATATATTAAATTGATTTAAGGTAGGCTTTATAATCTTAAACAGAAATACAGAAACTATCTTCTTATGGTCAAACATCAATTCTAAAACTGTTATCTGTATACAGCTGTATGTAGCTGTATAAAATAGCTGTAATTGCAAAAAAAAAAATTCCAAATATTGAAAATCTACCGTCAAAATAGTTGTCTTTCTAAAAGTTACATAATTTAATGTTTTATAATGCCTCCGGGTATTACGAGGTATGTTTAGAAAGATTTCGTCCATACTGGGCGAAAACTCCATTTATTGACACCTAATTACTCACACTTAAAAAAAAAGAATAATCCAACTCATATGAGTATTTTCTTCTAAAATTCTGCAAAGGAAGTTCATTTAATGGTAACTTAGACACTTATTTTTGTTTTACTGTCAATTGTTTCGCTACTAGTAGGCCAAGAACATATTCAATGAGAAAGGAATTTTTAATAACACTAACAACATAGGCGTAGGAACCGGGGAGCTGGGGGAGCTATGGCTCTTCCTGGGATATTTCAGACAGGCTGAGCTCCCCCAGAAGAAATTAAAAAATAAAAACTAAAGATAAAAATCTCCAAACTAAAGATAGTTTTAATAAGATATGAGCAGACAAACCATCCCTTCGCTCCAACACAATTCGAACAATAAGAAACATTGAGAATTTTCAGTGAAACGCTGAATTTTACTACTAATGAATTAACAAGACGATTTAATAAAAAAAAACTTTTGACTGTCTCATAAAGATCGAATCCATAATCATGGATACAGCTTCAACCACGTCAGAAGATATGAAACTAAAGTTTAGAATACATGCTGATGATTTTGATTTGACAGACCTTTCTCAAAATTGACATTTCTATCAAAATTAGTCCTGAACGAAACTGACAGAAATGCATTGTCGATCATAATTAAAGTGATGCCATTGCAGGAATTAGTAAAAAAAATATTTTCTGAAGTTTACCTTTTGGCAAAATTTATATTGGTTATTCTGGTATCATTACTGATAGCTGAGAGATCTTTCAATGCTCTTGTTCAAACAGACAAACTACCATCAAATAATGGGTCAACATAGACTCAATCGCTTGATACTATTGCATATCTATAAAGAGGAAGCTTTTAAAACTGATTTGTAAGAGATTTTTAAAGAATTTGTAAGCAAAACAACAGAAAAAATCTTTAACTTTTGGTAAATGAGAGTGGGAGAATTCTGAAATGTGAATATTGTATACGGGACCATCCATAAATTAAATGTTATCAAGTATATCGAATAAAATTATTTAAACTGGATTAAAAAGTCGGCGATCTTTTATATGCTTCTATTTCATACTCTTGTTTGTGAAAAGGGCAACAAAAGAAATCCTCCGAAGTGAATTGAATGAAATTATCCTCATCACTAGCTTTTGACAATATGCTCCGCAGTGGCGTGAGAGGAGAAAACTGCGCCCGTGGCAAAGTATCAATTTGGCAGTCCCTTTCCCAACTTTTTCTTCTCACAAGCCAAGAAAAGGCATTGGTAGTATAAATTTAGCGCCCCTTAAAATTATATGCCTGGGGCAACCGCCCCCTTAGCCCTCCTTTCACACAGCGGTGATGCTCCGGCTCCCCCTATTTTTTCAAAGTTCCTACGCCACTGACTAACAATGCCAGTTTTAACCCTTAACTACTGTGACAAAAATTGTCGCATGACTATTGTGAGCGGTTTATCAGACCGCTTAATCTAAAGATGAATAAAATTTTAAATTAACTCTCAGAATACTATTTTTATGTTAAACTTTATATACAGGACTATTATAAATAAAATTCAGCTATTCAAAAGTCTCTAGATATAGTAATAGGTCTCCAAACAAAACAAAATTTGACCAGTATCTACAATTAAACTAATAATTGCGAGTTAAACTTTGAAACTGAAAAAACTCAGCGGTCTATGAGACCGCTGACAGTTGTTAAAGGTTAATCTTTTGGGGACGAGAGATCGATACGTGCCACTTAAGATGCTCAAAATCCTTCATTTTCTCACCTGTTATTTTTTACTGTAAACTTTAGCTTATTTAACCAGAGCATTTTCGCAATTCAAATACAATTTTTTTTTTTTTTTTTTTGAAAACCGGTGATAAAAAATTAAAAATTAAGCAAAGGGCCTCTCATTCAAAGGTGTTAAACGAAATCTTATTCCTAAAATTAGTTTTTTTTTTCCTTTAGTTTTATTTGCAATACAATTCTTATTCATAATGCATTTGTAATCCAAATCATTTTCTAAATGTTATACTTGTAGAAATTGGTTAAAAGATGGAAATGATACATTAAGGTTCGCTTTATAGTTTATGGAATTTCATTTCACTTAATTTGGGGATGACAGTTGTTGGTTCCAGGTATTTCATTTCACCGGACAAATGTCTCAGTTATTTTGTTACATTTAAAGTTGGAATCTATGTTTTAAATTGCTTAAGAAAGATTAATTTATCCTGCAGTAAACACAAGTAAAAATTAATATGTTCTACTAGCGTTTGACAAACATGTCAGTTATTGGATATTGGCACTACTAATAAGTTTGTTGTAATGATTCCATGCTATCATAAAAAAAAAAAATTTATAAAATAAGTGTGTTTTCAGCCAAAAATATCGATGGCAATTATAATTATATCGATCTCCATTCTGAAAACGTTAAAAGTAAATTTGGTTTTTGAGCCAATTTTTGATAGTGTTGTTGTAGAGTTAGGCTACAATCACTTTAACCTTTCTTCCTCCAATATGTTAGATATTAATTCGAAATGTTTAAAAGTTAAATTATAGTAAGTCGATTTTTGGACTTTTATCTCGCTAGATTTGCGAAATTGCACACTGTGCGCCGACAGAGGATAGTTGCTTGTTTTCGAAGCGACTATCCTGAAACTATAAGATAAGATGGAAGCGTCTGGAATTTGAAACGACTTTGACTGTTTGAGTAATAGCATTTTAATAGTTTACCAGTTTTGACCATCTTTATGAAAAAATAATTTTTGATAATACAATATATAACTTTTCAAAATTTTGCAGACAGTAAATTTTAATATATCTATCTCTATTGTCCTTTCATGAAGAAAGATAAGTAAAAAGTTGACTTGAAATTCTGCAATAGCGATTTGAAAAAGAAAGACTCCTTAAGATATAATCAACTGAAGGTCTCACCCTATATCATGAAAAATTATAAAATTTACATTTTTGTATGACCGAAACCCTATAATGTATAGTGAATTTGTGAAATTTCAATTGTTTCTAGCAATAAAAACCGGGAAAACGCGTTTTTAAAGAGTTCGAATTGTTGATTTGAGAACTATACAAAATCACTTAAAATATATGCTAGAAAGACATTTTTTTTCCCTGAAGACACACACACAAAAAAAAAAGAGAGATAGATACCCAAATGAGAGATATGACGGGCGTTAAAGTCAATTGCATTTAGGAGTTGTGTGAAAAATTAAGTGACATTCATAGTTGCAAATCAAACCACATTTTTTTTACGATAAATTAGAATGCTAGCTCAACAATATTTTATTAATATTCTTCCGGCGTAACTTCAATATCAAGGTTCCCAAATCGTTACCATTGCTTTAAACACTAAACAGTGTCTAAAAAAAAGTCAAATTACGGAACTATCGCAAGATGGAGAAGAATGAGGTTGACAAGCCTAATTTGTCTCCAGTTATCTTGAGTTATAAAAAAACTCCACTTCACCAAGTGATGCAATTTGTAACACTTGTATATATATATTTTTTTTAAGGCATTTTCTCAGAGGAGCAGATCCAATACATAATAAATAAAAAATAAAATAAAGTAGAAAAAAACTTAAGGAGGAATGGGAAACATTCCAAGAGCTTCTTATAACGATAAAAATTTCTGGTGTTTATGAAAAGAAAATCTTTCTAAAAAAGAAAGAAAAAATACTTGTGCTTCATAACTTAACCTTTTCGGGTCTGGTGTACTATTAATAGATAGATGCCAACATCTCTTAATTATTTTGGAGTTTGATCCAAGATTTGCATGTGCCAACCGGAAAAAATGTGTCCTCTTTTTTACGGGGTACATTTTTATTCCATTTTGAAATTTTTTGTTAAATAAAATTTCCGTTTGAAAACATGTTCATCCTGAATTACACTCCGGAATAATTAAGAGGTATCGGCATCCATATTAATAGTAGGGGGAACTGGGGCATATTGATACATGGGGGCACATTAATACACCCACTCTACTGCTCACAGGGTCATTACAGGAAGTTTCACAACAGTTCCAAAAGGTAGTGCTAGTGCACTCAACTAGATGCAGAAAGTCTTGGAATGATTCAGTTGTTTGATAAAATGGGACGGGTGATTTATTGTTTTTGTAGGTCAAAAATAAATTTGTTGTACAATTGAAATGGTATTATAAAAATGTTGCAGTATTTTCGACCGAAAAGGATACTTTCCCTGGAAAGTAAAGCAAATCTTTATCAGTTCCTCATTCTTTATTGTTAGATAAATTATGAAGTGTTGGATTTGAGGCTCATTTTATTCAAAATAGCAGTATGGGCCACATTGATACAGTCTATGCCGGGGCACATTGATACAACCTAAATCCTTTTTTAGTTCATTTTTTCCTTACCTTATATTATTTTTTTACCATACACTCCTTAATCCAACCATTTTTTGCCAAAGATTTCTAATATTAGTTTTTATTGAAGTTAAATAGCTCTAATCTCAACATTTTATAGTATTTTTGCAAACAGAAGACGTACGAACTTACCCAACATCTAGTGCTAGCAGAACTAACAAAAGAAAAAGACGGCAGCCCGGAAATTTTTTAATTTATATCGATTCTCCAGAGGAAAAAGTATTTCCGACATGATAAATGTTAAGTAAGAGAAACAAGCTGCAGAACAGCACAGTATAATTATATTATAAACAGAAATTTTAATATAATTATCCTTTATTTTTTGTTTATATACCTATTTATAAAGATAAAACCTGGTAATTTTTTCATCTTTCCTAAAAAAGAAGATAATGCTGGGGTTGAAGTATCAGATATAACAAAGTTACCACAGCCAACAATCAGACAAGAAACAGCCAGAACATCAGATCATTATACATTTCATTTTGATTGCTTTTATATTGCTTATAAATAAATTGTGGGTGATTTGAATTTCTATAAATAAATATAAAATGATTTGCCAACTATTTTTCTATGTAAAATATGCATTGGTATTATTTTATCTCCATTTTTCCCAGACGTATCAAAGTGCCCATTAGGTGTATCAATCTGCCCCGGCGATGGGGCACATTGATACAAATGACTTTTTTTCTTTAAATTACATGCAAAAATAATATGTAAAATAATGATTGTATATTTTTATAACACACTACACAAGTTATACTGACATCACATGGAAAAATAATTTGAAGTTTTTGCTTTCTGGACACCAAAAAAATTCTTAGAAAAAAGCTGTATCAATGTGCCCCAATTCCCCCTACATGTCTTTCATCGAGTATTATTTCCTCTTAACAATTACTCAGCTACTTTTGACATGTAGAAATGATAGTGTATGTCTATGCCTTTCTTATTATGACTTCACTATGTTTTGAGATTTAGTAATAATAATAATAATACTTTACTCAATTCTCTTTGCACCGTTGGCGATTCCTTTGTTTTATACATATATTTCACTGTTTAAATTTAAAATGTAAGTTTTTTTTTTCTAAACAAATCCTTTGTGATAAAAAAATAGAAAATAGAAAAATGGTAATATCTTCTCAAATTCTGCTGTAATACTTCCTTTTCTAAACGTCTTCAAAAACTCTTCCTTAGCCTATTATCATATAAATGTGAATTGAATAATACACAAAATAAGTGCACTCGTTACATATCAGACAAGGAGATAATCTTTAAACTTCAGTAAGTCTATTTAGATAGCTACGATTAACGTTATTAAAATAAAAGTAATTTTGTTCTTGAAATGGAAACAAAGTCGTTTGCAATACTATGGAAAAAAAAATTCAGGTTTAAGACTCGGTTCCTCGGACACTACCCGACCGATTTTGATGAAATTTGAAATTCATATTCACTGGATCGTGCGTCAAGATTTATGGAAGACCCTTTTTTTCTGCGATTGAAACTTTTTATTTTAGAACTATGTCAATTTTTTCAGATTTTATTTTTCTGAACATAAAGACAGACAGACAAAGTCACAGACAGACATTTTGTAAAAAACATGCTTTTTGGTATCTCTGACTCCTAAAACGTGTAAATCCATCGAAAACCGAAAATCGAAAATTTTCACAAATCCAGTACTTTGTAATTGTAAAGATAGAAGAAAATGAAAATGCTAGAAAATAGACAGAAAAATAATATGCCGTATTAAAAAAAAAAAAAAAAAAAAAAGAAAAAAAGAAAAAAAGAAAAAAAAAAGAAAAAGAAAGAAATTTATAAAATTTCTTTTAAATTTATTTAAATCTTTTTAAAAGAAATCTAGAAAAGAAGTCTAGAAAATCTATTGCGCGTTGCTAAATGTGTCTAGAGCAATTTTAGTAACGTATCAGTATTAGAGAGAAAATTTAAGATTATGTAGACCAAAATAATATAAAGTGCATATCCACCCTCTTCAGAATTTCACTGCAGTCTCTCATCATTAAAAAACAGCAGAAATTTTTTTATTCACTATTTAAATGGCAGACTTTGTTGTCTACTCATTCAATGCAAGATTTTGTATTATTGTTCTTCAATTAAATTATATTTTAAAAATGTGACAAACATCTATCTGTAAGAACCAAGAACGTTATTCCGGTACTTTCTAGAAATTCATTTATGCTTTGTGTATCTACAATCGCTTACCTGCATGAGACCATTTTTTATAGCTTGGTTAAAAGCGAGAGCGATCCTATGACGCCCTTTGTGATCGGCGTACAATATTCTTGCTTGAGACCCCACGACCTACAAAAGGAGAGAAATATAAACTTCATTATTTTTTATAATCGGTATATTTTTTAACGAGTTTTATACATTTTTAAAGTTGTTAGAATAAGAATAAGAACGGAACATATTTTTCTATATAATTTGCTGATAAATGTACTTCCAAAAATGTTTTTATAAATACAGCTCATATTCAAAATATTAGAATAATTACCTTTTTTTTAGAAATTGAAAATATCGTTTGGTAATTTAATGTCTTTTAATGAAAATATGCAAACGATATTTTTATTAAGAACTTATTGTTGATTAAACTTACTCGTTATCTTAAATTTAATATCATTTTTGAAAAGATTAATTGCAAAAAAAATTATTTTGAAAAGTCAAAATATTAGAATATTTATTCAAGTGGTTCAAAATATTAGAATATTTCACATTAATTCTCCTTTAATTATTACCAATTCTTAACTGGTGGCATCATTGATTAAATTCAGACTATTTTATTTAAAATCAGTATTCTTTTTTGCAGTTTGTTTCTTTTTCGTCTTAAAATGGGCCGTGTGAGTGATATTCCTGAATCTACTAAACTTCGTATGGTTGATTTGTATCGGCACGGTAAAAATCAATGTTTTATAGCGAATTATTTACATTGTTCGCAATCGAGCGTTAGTAAAATACTAACACAATATTCAAAAATTGGAAAATTTCAAAATAATCGCCGAAATGATGGCCGAAAACCAAAAACATCTGCTAGAGATGACAGCAAACTGAAGCGTATAGTTAAGAAAAACCGTTTTAAAAGTGTGCGATTCTTGCACCGAAAATGGAAAGAAGAAGGAGTTGAAGTTTCTACATCGACAACATTAAGACGTCTCCATAAATTTAAATTTGAATCTCGTGTACCGAAAACAAACCTCTCATGACTGCAAGACAAAAGCGTATAAGATTGAATTGGTGTAAATCAAGACGTTTATGGAGCAATGAAGATTGGAAAAATATATTATTTAGTGATGAAAGTATGTTTTGTGTTTCATATGGTAATCAAGGTATTCGAGTTTGGAGAATGAAGCAAGAAGCATTTGATAAAGAATGCCTTAAACGTTCCGTAAAATTTGCTGCTAGTGTCATGGTTTGGGGTTGTATCAGTGCAGAAGAACCTGGAAAGTTATGCATCGTCTACGGAAAGGTTAACTCTCTGATATATCAAGAAATTTTAGAATATTACATGATTCCATCATCAGAAGATTTATTTGAAGATGATTTCATCTTTCAACAAGATTTAGCGTCCCCGCATACCTCGGTGTCAACTAAGAATTGGTTCCGCCAACGCAACATTAAGGTACTTCCTTGGCCACCAAATTCACCAGATCTTAATCCCATCGAAAACTTATGGTGTATAATGAAGAAAAACTTCAAGAAAATCCTCCTTCAAGTAAAACTGAGTTAGTGGCACGTATAAAGCCTATTTGGGCTAATATTGATAGAAATGTTTGTAAACACCTTGTATATAGTATGCAAGATCGATTGTACGCTGTTATGAAAGCTAAAGGGGATGCTACAAAATATTAACTACCATTTACTTCATATTCATAAGGTAGTATTGTTGCGTAAAATAAAATATTCTAATATTTTGAACCAATCTAAATTTTATTCTAATATTTTGGTGTGTTTAAGGAAGCTGTATACCTAATTTATTGTGCTGTATTTTATATTTTATAAATGTTAAAATCTTATCTAAACATTCCAGATTTAATTTATAAGAAATTTAATTGCATTTACTTAGTATAAAAAATAAATAAATGACAAATAATTTTTTCTTATTACTTTTTCTCAATTATTCTAATATTTTGAATATGAGCTGTAGTGGGTCAAGTAAAATATTACGAGAGCATTTCGGAATTTGTCAATATGAATAAAAGAATATGATAAAATTCGTTGGATTGAAAGAGTGGTGCGAGTTGAATTTAAAAATAATCGCAGCTGCATAGGCCGGCGGCAGAAGTCTGTGACGATGGAATTTCAAAGCTGATTTACCGTTATGATAATTGTTTTAATTAATACGGAAATTATGTTGAGAAGTAGCGGAAGAACGTGTCTTTCATGCGTAAGTAATAAAACATGTTTCCTTTCATTAGTTTTTTTTTTTTTTTTTTTTTTTTTAATTCATAAAAGGAGGTTACTTTCCGAATCGCCCTCGTAAAAACGAAACCCAATAGGGGTGGTAAAAAAATCCATAACTTCGTCAATTTTTAAGATATCAAATCCAATTAAATTTATTTTACATCTTCTCAATAATATCTACAACTTTTATACTGACAATATTTTTAAATAATCAATTCTTATAGAAAAAACAAATTAAACAAAAATAGGAGTTAGAGAAAAAAATCTCAAATCCAAACTGCTTTTATTCTGACTCATTTATAAATTCATTTTTGGTTTTTAAACGCATCCAAATGGCAGATTCTCTTATTTAGGAACAATATAATGTGACGCATTAGCCAGTAATAAGTTTTGATAAAGGTAGAATATATTTCAAAAAATGCTTTCAAAGTAGACATTTAGACCGAAACAATCGTGATTGAAAAATTGAGGAAGTATTCAAATAACAAATTGCTTTTTTTCTGATTCCTTTAAAGCCCCACCAGTGGCCGAGAGGTACAGACCTCTCAACTGGTAGACGGCAGGTGCTGGGTTCGAACCCAATCGCGGCTGTCGGCCTAACCGTTCGGAGTTTTCGTGGTTTTCTTCGAACCTTGCGTAAATACGGGTTAGGTTCCCTTAGAAAGACCCCCACGAAGGGCACTCCCCCTTTTGGTCTTATATCCCTAGCGCAGATAATCGGACGACAAAAATAAACCAAACAACTAAACCAAACCTGATTCCTTTAAAAAACTATTTTTGCTCTCAAACACATCCAATTGACATGTTCTCTTATTTAGGAAGTGTATAATGTGCCATATTGATCAATTTTTTGATAAAGGTAGAATATGTTTCGAAAAATGCTGTCAAAATAGGAATTTTGAAACAAAAAAAATTCCCGAAGCGATCGTGATTGATGAATTGAGAATTTATTTAAATACCAAATTATTTATATTATGACTCATTTTAAAATTCAATTTTGCTCTGAAATGTATTCAATTGGCAGTTTCTCTGATTTAGGAACCATATAATATGCCGTATTGGTCATTTTTTTTCAGAAAAAGAAAGTCAGAGTTCAGTCAGTTTCAAAGTCAGAATACATTTAAAAAAATGCTGTCAAAGTAGGCATTTGAGCAGAATTTCACTTAAGATGATTCTAATAAAACCAGTTTTTACAGAAAAATGAAATTAAAAACTGTTGAAAAGAGGCCAAAAAAAGTTGCTAAACTGGGTTTAAATCAAATCATATTTTATTTTTTGTCGTTGAAATAAGCATTTAACTTCGAAATCTACCCTCGCCTATAGGCCAAGCCGACAGGGATTTTTTTTGGTTGTAAGCCTGTAAAAGTTTAATTTTTCCCCCCATCCTTTATTTCTCTGAAATTCGGAAATAATTATCAAATTATCACTTCTCTATTAATATCATATCTTTTTTTTTTATTATTATTATTAATTTTCACCCATTTGATTTTTAGTTCGAATTTTTTGATATTATTATAAATAAATGTTCAGACTAACGCGCCAATTTTAACAGTAATTCTAATACAAATTTTTCGGGATTTTATGATTAGTCCGAACTGATATCCAAGTCCAATGCGCTGCACCGAAATTAAAACTTGGAAAAATGATTTTACTCACTAGTTTATGACTGTCAGCTTCTTTTATCCATTTAATGTTGTCTTTATATTGGTCTTCCACAAGAGGAGGCACTGTTAAAAAAATAAAAGAAAATAATTTAATTTAACATGTTTACTGTTTTCAGATTTAAAGAATGAACTAAAACGTTCAGTTAGAAATTAGACGACTTCGCCCGCAACACTAATCGTTTTCTCGAATTGAACATTGAATCAAGCGAATTATATAAGTAAATTTGTCCTTGTGCTTTAGCAATATGAACTTTTACCTGGTATGCCTTCTGCACTGTTTTTGAAAATAACATAAAACTTATTGCGCTATTAATTTTCTAATCAGTCAGGGAAACTTTGGAATGTTAAAGAGCAACTCTTATCTTGCAGAAGGCATTCTATTGTAAATAATCATTTACAATAGAATGCAGAAAACTATCGCAAAACGGTACGCAGTGTAATAAAAGTATGCGTAAAAAAGTATCAAATTAGCAATGTAAATCTCACTAAAATCCGTCCAATAGAACTTTTTTTAATTGCTAATCTTTCATAATCGGATTCATCTGATCACAGAACTCCCCTTTACGAAATTCTACTGCAAAGCTATACTATGTTATATGCTAAAATCTTCCCTCGAAAGCGAAAAATAATCTATCATACAGTGTAGGTCCCTTCAAAATCTCTTCAGCAAAACTCAAGTTATAAGTAGTCGGAAAAAACTCCCAACTGCATTTCATATACATACTAGATACGTTTTTAAACTAAACTTTTGAAGCGATAACGTTAACACAATAAATAAAAATCAAGGAACATGTCTGAGGAATAAACAGCCTCGAAGAATAATAAACTATTCTTCCTTACGCATATAAGGGTGATTCTCAAAATAGGGGACAATTTATGTCTTTCAGCATACAAAAAAAAAAATTGAGAGGTTTTCTGTCATGTTTTTATACTTAGATATGTTTGTCTTAATATTATTCATTATTGCACTCAAGAATTACTCACTTTTTATTTAAAAACACCTTAAAATAACAGAATAAATGTTCAAAATGTCATTAGCATGGATGTCCACAGCAGCTGTGCCTTGTATATACTAGCTTTTTCAAGAGTTAATATCATGTTTATAAAATAAAACAAATGTTATTCTTTCTTTAAATTAATCAAGGAGAGGATTTATCCAATAAATTTCTTTTTAAAAATAAAATTATAGTATATAAAAAGAGAATTAAAGTTTGTCCTCCATATTCTGTTTTCAAAACAAGGTCATACTATAACAGCTGTTTATTAATCAAAATTTCATTTTCACATATGACAATAATTTGAAAATATAAAGTTTCTCCATGGCAACAAGTAGCCATTTTATTCCAGCCTGAAAATAGAAGCATGCATTGTATTTTAAGAATAGAAGTTGAATATTAGGCGAGTACATCAATTGTATGTCATTAGAATGGATAATAATTTTCATGTTTATTTTATAGTTAAAATTTTTATTTTACTTATTTGCATAGAACTTTTGTGTTTTAAAAAGCCACAGAAAGGACTATTGCATTGTGATTATATTATGGCTCATAATCTTATTTTAATTAAAATTTGTCATTAGCATGGACAAATATCAGTGTCATTAGCATGGTTTTTCTGTCCATGCTAAAGACTCCTATGTGCATAAATGTAACCATTGCTTATATTGTATCCTTTTTTGAGTTTAATTTTACATATAAATTTAGGTATTACATTTATTATCCCTAAAATATGCATTAAATCTGTCAGAAAATCACTAAGACAGCTTCTTACACTTAGTGTCAGAATGTTGTTCATGTAAACAAAGTTTGCTCTTTGGTAATGTTTTTATTCCCCTTATATATATATATATGTAAAAATGGAAACTATTTGTTGGAAAGGAAGGCTAATAAACGTAGAAAAAAAATATTTAAACAGGAAGAAAATAAAAATTTCTTAATATATTTATTCCATTCAATTTGTTTTGTCATTAGCATGGCTCAAAAAATACTAATTATTTTTTTTTAAAGTTAATTTTTAAATATTTAGCTCTGCTGACTACATGTAAAGTATACCTAATACTATACTAACAACACCTATTTTTTTCAGAAATTTTGCTAACAGTAATTTTTTTAAGATTTCATTTTTGAAATTGTCCCCTATTTTGAGAATCACCCATAAAGATTATAAAACATATGGAATACACGTAGAAATATAGTTTTGACAGAATTAATTAGTAGCTCTCAATGATAAAAATATATTTTCCCAAACATTGTTTTTCTCCTTGCTTATGTACACTATATGGCCAAAGGTGACCCGCCAATTGCGATTTAAGACATTTTGTTAAATATCTAGACAAATACATCAGGAATTATCCTGAAACTCTACGTGTATAAACATAATAGTACAGGTCACACATTTCCGTGAAGATTTTTCCCCAAAACCCCATAGGGAAACGTCAACAAATTGAAAAAGAACAAAATTTTTATGGATAACCCTGTCAAAACTAATGTAGCAAAGGCGCTCAAACTGTAGATTATGATTATTTGGTTTATTGAAATAAACTGTGTTCAATTTTATGCGGATAGCATGTATACTTGTAGAGAAATTAAGGTTTTTATAAAAACAGTATCAAATTTGTTCAAGTTTTTTGCTTATAATTTGCAGAGTTCGTAATTTAAAATAATGATCTTTTCTGGAAATACAACTAACAACACTGTACACAATGCTGTATAATCAGAATTAAAAAATAATAAATATTGTGTGAAAAATGAGCAGGCTTACTAAATAATTTTTCATTGCGAAAACTATCAAAATTTAATTTGCATATTCTGTTAGCTAAATGTATAGAGCAACTTTTGTGAAAGTCTCAAAAACATAGCTTGAAAATTCTGAAAGTGATCCTGCATAGAATAAACTCAAAAACCATTATTCCCAAAATGAAACAAAAAGTTGAGGGGCTGTATCCATTTATCCATTGATTAGTGTCAATATAGAATACATAATATGGCACGTACTACTATATTTGGATACGACCCCTCATTTTGCTTCATTTTGAGAACAGCGGATTTGGATCTTATTCTATGGACGATCGCTTTCAGAATTTTCAAGCTAAGTTTTTGAGACTTTCACAAAAGTTGCTTGATACATTTAGCTAACACAATATGCAAATGAAATTTTGATAGCAATTACACATGCGCAATGAAAAAATTTTTAGTAAACCTGCTCACTTTCCATACGATTTTTATTATTTTTTAATTTTGATTCGAAAGTATTGTGTACAACATTAATTGTCATATTTTTGAAAAAAAAAATGCAAAAAATACAAAAAATGCAAAAAACTCTGCAAATTATAAGCAAAAATCGTGGAAAATTTTGGGACTTTTTTTTTTATATAAAAACCTTAATTTCTCTACGAGTATACATACTATCTGCATAAAAATGAACACAGTTTAGTATAATATGCCACTTAATCATAATCTACAGTTTGAACGCTTTTGCTACATTAGTTTTGACAAGGCTATCCAAAAGATATTCGTTCTTTTTCAATTTGTTGACGATCCCTTTTAGAGTTTCGTGAAAAAATGGTGACGAAAATGTATGACCTGTACTATTATACTTACACACTTAGAGTTTCAGAATAATTCCTTTAGATATTTAACAAAATGTCAAAAATCGCAAAGTGGCCGGTTACCTTTGGCCATATTGTGTACATGCTTATACATAAACGAAAACTCGTATGTACACTCATCCGTATTTCCACTCATACAAAACGTTTAAACTCTTTGCGGCGCGGAACACTTTCATTGCTTAAGTGTTGAAATTAATGAATGACACCAATTAAAAACAACTTTATTTGTAAATAAGAAAAAGCTATATTTAGCGCATCTAATAAACTTATTTTTTTTTTTTTTTTTTTTTTCAAACCAAAATTCTGGTGTCAATGTACCTTTGGGAATTAAAATTTCATAGACATACCATCGATCCTCAAGGGATTAAAAATGTATACACAATTTAAATGATTATAATTTTAGAGATTATAACAGACCATATAATCTATAGTGGAAATGTGGCTTAAACTTGGAACATTACTTTTTCAATGTAGATGATTTAAAAAATGGTGGACATTTTATTTTGAAAGTTCTTACTCGCCACTCTTCATTTGCAGAGCTTTTTTTGTATATACCAGCGGTCGTCCTCAAAGTTAAATGGGAACATTTTGAATAGTTTCATCTGCTTCAAACTTATCTCTGACTCCCGCAATGGTAAGTCGTGTGGGGGATCTGTTTGAAACTCTCGCGTGAACTGTCTCTAGCTGCAGTTTTGAACTTTTAGTAATACCGTATACTGCGCATGCGTGTATAACGCGCACCCTGAATTTCACATGCAAATGAATGAAGGACCAAATGAATTTCACTAAAAAAAGTCGAAACAAACGCTACGTCAGACACGAAAATATGACGAAAATACAATTTTAGACTTCGTGTAGGGAATGAATGACGGGGAATAGGAATGGAGTGTCGGCAATGAAAATTGCTAATGAACGTTTAAATAATGTTACTCGCTCTGTTGCATAAAAAAGTATAAAGGGTAAAATAAAGATGTAGTAATACTTCAATTAAATAAGATTTTCCGAGTTTTAATATCTTCTTTGAATACATTTATTGGTTCATATGTGCGATTACATCCAGCAGTAAAAAAAATATTCCGCGCATAACGCGCACCTATGAATTTTGCCCTAATTTTTTGAAAAAAAAAGTGCGCGTTATGCACGAGTAAATACGGTATATTAGGACAAATTTCCTTCATTCAAATCCTATTATGATTTCAGTGTTTTTTTAAGTTAGTGTAACTTACAAGGAAAAGAAAATTAGTACTAGTTATAGGTGAATAAATTATGTATGCATTTTTAAAACACCTGTATATACTAATGAATATACACAACGTCTCATTTATTATGCATTAAAAACAAATTAGCATAGACATATATTTAAACACACAAGTAATGAACATAATATATTACGCATTCATTTTTACATACATACATGTATATTTATGCACAAACCTAGATTTATACAATTGCGCATGCAACCTCCTGCCCTGAAATTATACACATATATACGCCTATATGTGTACATATATAGTTACTTGTACCTACATCTACAAAAAATTTTCACTTTTGCCACGTGTTCCATATTCAGAACATAGATATTTACTAAAAAGAAATATCAGCATATTTAAAGCTCTTACCTTATTTTTATCAATTTTCAAGCATTTATAAAATGTATTTTTAATCCAGAATACTTTTAATAAGATATTACAGGAAAACATTAAGTTAATTAGTAACATCTTTCCTCCCAAAGTACAAATTGAAATGTGAATCTTACTAAGAAAAATTTATTTTATACTTTATTTTCACTATCGTAATATCCTTCCAGGAAAAAACAACAGACAAAATAAGTTTATTAACTATATTAATTTGTTTTAATTAAGATTAAGACATTTCTCAGAAAGTTTCAGAGCATCGTAATTTCTAAATACCGCTTTACAAATAACAGAGCTTTTTGGGACATAAAATGTTTATATGTTTTATGAAGAAAAATGTTTGCAAGACTTCTCATCGATTAAATTTTAAATTTAGAACGTGTAAGTTAATATATATTTTTAATAACTGTACAAATTTATTTTGTTATTCTTTTCTTACGTATGTATATATATTGATAGATATGCTATATACAGAGTGTTACCAAATTCGATCGACAAATTCAGAGGATTGCTAGTAGAATCAAGAGAATGAAAAATAGGATCGTAAAACACTTAAGTCACAAATACAGGGTGTTTCAACATAACTGAACTCAGGCTGACGGTAATAGTTTTGACAAAAATAAAAATATTGCAATAAAAATAAGGCGATAAATACCTTGTTTTGCACAAAATGTGATAACATCAAAAAAAGTTAGGGGGAAAAAATCTGTAACTCTACAGATTAAAAAATATACAGAAATCTATATGTTTATTAAAATTTTATTTGCACAGTAAAAAAAAAAAAAAAAAAAAAAAAAAAAAAAAAAAAATGTAAATCTATATAATTTGAAAACAAAGCTACAGAAATACTGTAGCTTTACATAAGAATCTACAAAAATTATGGAGACTCACTAAAATTTCATCTGAATCCCGAGTTGCAATTACATAAAAAATTTGAAGTACAGTTTCGAAAGTAACCCAGTTTCCTAGAAAAAATTGAATAACTTTTTTTTTTTTTTTTTTTTTTTTTTTTTTACAGTGAGGGTGTTTACACAATGAGTAATACCGTATTGAATTATTAATCGCAAGTTCAAAATGTATAGAGTCAAGTGCATACGCTTTAGACGCTTACGTATAATGAAAATTACTATTATTTTTCTTTTTATTTAAACACATTCACAACAAAGGTGAATATGTTTATTAAAACTTTCGACATTTCCATTTTTTGAAAGTTATTACTGTGGATCAAAGTTGAGTTAACGTAGAAAACTCTGTATTTTTTAATGCAGTATAGCTGTTTTGCGACCCCATGTTCTATGGTAGTTTTTCATATTCTTGATGCCTATCATTCATATTTATTACCCTCTTCGAATTTAGCAATACCCTGTATATCTAGATAGCTATAATGATAGAGATACAGATATAAACTATCCCATGTGGACGTAGAGGTAAATATAAGTTTTGTCTTAAAAAAAAAAAAAAAAAGATTTTTTTTTTTATATATCCATTTTTTAAACTTATGTTGATGACAGAACCATCTTCTCATTCCAAATTATCTGATACACACATAATGCGATAAATACTCGCGTAAATATAGTATAATGTCAAAAAGGTTACTCAATACATTTTAATAAACATTCAAACATTTTAATAAACAATTATAAGGTACCTGTATCCAATGTGGACACCCTAAGGAAAATTTATTTTTTTTACTCCCTTGTACACGAGATAGGACTCCAAAAATATATGACCCCTATCCCTGGACTGTTGACTATTATTATTAAAATTAGCAAATTTGTAAGTATTCTAGTTTAATTTAAATAATAAAAATAAAAAATGTTTACAAGTGTCCATATAAGGAACCACCTGTCCCTATTATGGACAGGTCGCTCCTTATTGACCTACCACACAGGGTGTATGGAAGGGCCACTCTTCTATGAAATTTTAGAGGAGAGGGGGTAAAAAATAGCTTATAGTATTGCGGAAGAGGTGATGTCACACTAAATATCTTCAGAACATGCTCTTTAGAACGGGGTGTCATTTTCGGTTTTGGCTCTTCGAAGACCGATGCAAAGCACCTCAGTTATTACAAAATATTATGCAATAATGTAGTTGGTTTTGCTCAGCTTCCTAATTTTTTGTGAATTTGAGATTCACCTGCTAAATTTCCAATGTGGACATAAGGTGTCCATACTGGGAATCAAGAGTTGTTTTATTAAATCATGTAATAAATAAAGAAAGAAAACTTTTTTAAACAGTATATGGAATAGCAATCGAAAATATATTTTATAAGCTTTCTAAAACACTACACTTTTCAATATTTTAAATAATTTTACAATATCTAATAAGCATTTAAACCTACCTGTAATTGCAATCAGCACATCATGAAACAAAAGTTTCCTTCGAAATGGCGAAGAACGCGCTTTTTTGCACGTTCCTCGCTTAATTATTTTTTCAACTGCTTTTCTCCAAGGACATGTAGCTCGATCTCTGTATCAAAATTTCACTTTTAAAAATATTAGGGGTGTCCATATTGAGAGCACTGTCCACATTGGGTACAGGTACCTTATTACTTAAGAAAGGTATTACAAAAAATATTAAAAATAAATAACATTGATATGTTTCGGGTCCAATCCTGTAACGAAACATAATTATAATAGAAAATAAAAATACAAATAGTTTCACCTCCAATACAAATGCCACGCTACAATGAGATGTAAACAAAACCATGCGCTCTATTGTAAAACATTAAATTAGAAGTAGACCATGATCTAAAATTATTTTCCAGTGTAGAAAGCTTGAATAGGAGAAACCACATTGAAAAATAATTTTGGATCATGGTCTACTTTTAATTTAATGTTTTACTGTAGAGCGCGTGATTTTTGTTTACGTCTCATTGTCACATGTCATTTGTATTTTTATGATTATGGTTAACAGAATTGGAACCGAAACATGTCCAGTTATTTGTTTTTAGTATATTTTTTAATACGTTCCTTAAATAATAGAAATTGTTTATTAAAACAGCATAATGACTCTCTGTCTAATCAATATTGTACTGTAATAAGATTTATATTCAGCACACAACAGAAGGATTATTACCTCCCTCCTCAACAATGTCTTCCAGAACAGATGCTGCTATGTTATCTGTAGTTTGTAAATCTCGGGCACTACCAGAAGCGCAAATCCATCTAAAGGGAAATAATTTATAAGATCTGTTAGTTTGTTCTAGAAAAGACAATGGAAAATTTCACTGAAAAGGTTACTCTTGTTTTCCTCACCTGAATGGTCCAAAGCCCAGGGAGAATATATCACTGCAAATAAGAAAGAAGTAATGATGGTGAATAAATTTTAAAGTAACAAAGAGTAAAATAAAAATAAAACAATCAAAAGAACACGCTTTTATTTGTGCACATGTTATTATTTTTCTTAATCAAAACTCTGTTGGTCAAAGAAAAAAAATCATGAAAACGTGAGGTGCAATTAGTTAGTAAATAAACTTTAAATTCAAGATGGAATTTTAATCACAAGAGATGGAATCCGTCGAAATTCGATTAAATAGAATGTTTAACAATTTTTTTTTTTTTTTTTTTTTTTTTTTTTTTTTTTTTTTTTTTTTAAGAAAGAAAAGAAAAAAGAAAATAGCAAAAAAAGTTTTTTTAAAGGTTTGAATACATATCTTCAAAATATCGCAAAAATTTTGCTCAAGAAAAATTGTTAAAATATATTCGTTTCAATAAAATAAATTAAATATCCATTCAATAGTTTTTGAGATGAAGCGTCCACAAAATTCGTGCAACATACAGACAGAAATTTTGTAAAAACAGTCGATTGTGTTTAGGACAGGACCTTCTAAAATATAAAGAACATAACAATGCTTTTACTTTCTCCTTGTGAAAATAAAAGCAAGTAAAAACGTTTATTTCTTATACTTTTCCAGTTCTAACGATAGCTTTGTTTTTTTTTTAAATAATAACATTTTATATTAAAAAATAAAGAAAAAGAAAAAAGAAAAGAGAAAAATGCTTTCTTGAAGTCGTATTACAGATTTGCCAGATTTTTTTTCCCTTGGTGCTTTTGAAGATATTGTTTCGCTTCTCGCTAATGAAATTTGTGTTTTGGGCAATGTTTTCGGAGAGATTTCTTGTTCTGGCGCATGTACGGGCCGGCTTAACCATTTTTAAACAGGTTATTAATAATTGGGAGATATTTTAAAAAGAGAACAGAGTGCATTTTACATTATTTCCGTCCATGCATTCAAAATGTTTTCCTATGTATAATAATACAAGGTAGACCCCTCGAATTTCAACGAAAGAAAATGTTTAAAAAAGAATTGTTTCATTGATTTATAATAAACCTACAAAATTAGTTACAGTAAAAATGCACCTTATTCTGATAAGTCTAGCTGTTAAGAAAATGATATCTAACCCAAAATTAACATAATACTATTTCTAAAAATTTCAGAAGTAGAAATTGATATAATAATAATTTAATCGTACATGTAAGAAGAACAAAATTATAAGGATCTGTTATTAGGATAAAGTTATCAATTCAAACTCTCATGCTAGTATTCCAAAATGAAAAAAAAGCAGAACTTATTCTTCCATGACTTAATTATAGATTTTTTTCCCCTTGAAATCTAAACATGAAAATTTGCGATGTTTAGAATATTAAAAATTTGCAGTAACAAAAATTGCAAAACCAAAATTGCATTTTAAATTTCAAAGTGTTGCCATTCACAAAATGACATATGCATTACGCACAGACATGTTTCGCCTTTATAATATAGATAGATAGATACAGTAAAACCTCCATAAAGAACACTCCCGAATAGCGGGCGCCTCTATTTAATGGACAGTTTCCCATTCTCAACTCCCAAAACATAAATTTTTGTATGTTTAATCTGTGAATAGCGGACATTCCGAAAGCAGACAGTAATTTTGGCGAAAAAATATATTAAAAATCCTTTTTTAAAAATAAAAAAAAGTAAAAAGACTAAATCTATCACGATATCTAAATTTATCATGTACTCAATTATATAATGGAAAAGGGGGGGGGGGGAATTGTTTGCGATAAATTTTATTTATATTAAACTATTTCATGTACAATAAAATTGATATACGTCACTGAGGCTTAATCTATATATATATATTAAGCTACCGTACGTTGCACAGAAATTGCGATTATTTGTTAACTGTTTATTGACAACGTCCGAATGAAACGCGCCTCATTGGTTATTCTTTTGGCAGGATTTAGGTCGAGTAAACTGGATTTACGTACGTTTCGCTCTTTCTCTTCAATTACGAAGTTTCAAAATATTTTTATTTTTGTTTTTTACGTTCATTTTATTTATAAAAATAAATAAATAAATAGAAATCATGAATTTTAAACGTTTTAGTCTAAAATTAAAGTTATGTATTATAAATGAAACGAGTGAAAGAATTATATTTTAAATAATAAAATTAATGAAGTACGAAAAAATGTCACGGACACAATGTTTGGCAATTTATTACCTGGGTCCAACTAGCATAAATATGCCGAGTTCATTTAGCATATTTCTTCGGAAAAGTTTATAGCTTGAATATATGAAATATGTAAAAATTATAAAAAATATATAAATGCATAATATTTACTTATAAGCGTAATATTATGTATTTATATATGTTTATCCCTATGTATAATTACATATATGTAGAAATGTATCTATCTAAAGGGTATATACATCATATATTTTTTTTTACATATGACATACATAACATTTATTAAATAAATATAATGCTTATAAATTATTTAAAAATCATGTTTTTCTGCAATTTGAGATATCTGATAAATTGCTAAAATGGCTTATTGTTGCCATTTTCAATTTTTTCGCCAAACGTCCCAACCAGAACAGGATATGGAACTCTTCCCTTTAATAACACTGATAAACAAGGTTTCTGTTTCTAAGTATGTGGTGACTTTTATATTTTAGGTGATGCTCTGAAAGAATATGCCATTAAAAAGTTTCCATCACCCACAGATTTTTTAAAAATTCAAAATCTTGAAAATCTGAATTTTGTAGTATTTATTCAACACATATACCTTATGAAATTTATCATTTGGTATTTTAGTAATGACAATTTTTTAAATAACACTTATAAAGCTTAAAATTAATATTTAAAACACTGAAAGTATGCATTGTTTATAAAACTTCAGAAAAATAAAGAATTTTTGTAAAAAGAAATGATATTAATAAGAAATTTCATACTTTATGTAGCGGTAAATGTCTTATCTGTGGCTGCTCTCTTATAGGCCATTGTTTCGAGTTATATTAACAATTTAAAGCAGACATTAAGCCACTTATATCATTACAATAGCATGAATCATCTTTTCTTGAAAAAAATGTCGAATATTTCTTATGTCAATCCTCGATAAATATATATCTTTGTATTGTTGTTCAGAAGATTTCAACCTTGCAATCTTTATTTAAGTAATTCTGAGTTTTTCTTTGATAAATTTAAGTCTCTCACAAAATTATTTAATTCTTTTTGAGTAATTAGGTTGGGTTCTACATTTATGACAGGAGAATAGTTCATATCGGATGTAGGGAAGTTTCAGTTTCGTCAATTTCCATTTCTACTGCTGCATCGTCATATGCAAAATTCTCTGAAGATTTCGGCATTTGTAAATTATCATTATCTAATGCTGAATCTAAGTTCGTGAACTTAATTTTATGTTTACTTCTTGCAGAGAATCCTTTAATTTTTGTAATATATCAGTAGCAGTCAGTTAGATGATCCTTCGGCATGCGCTATATCATGGGTGTCGCAAAGGACATACACTTTTTTGTACCTTTCATTTTCATCCACGCCCGGAGGTTTGTAGCACATCATGTACAACAAGAATGAAGTGCCCATTTCTTATCTTGTTCACCTACTTTATATCCAAAGTACATATAATAGGCAGTCTTTATTAATGGCGTGAAAGCGCATCGATGCTTTTTCAAAGTTAGCTCCCCGCACACATAGCAAAAAGAATCGGGTTAATTAACGCATCCTTTAGACATGTTTTACGTATTGTAGAGCAAAATATGATAATTATAATCAAAATTTAATTAAAAAGTCTCACAGAACAAAGAAATAGTTGTACACTCGCCCGAAAGTTTCAACTGTCATGGATTGGCGTTAAAGTCAAATACTGGGGGTGGCTAGAGCTGTCTGCTCAAGGTCGCTAACATAAAATTTATTAGGGGGATATCTTTTTCTACTCTCTTGCTGTATCTTCTATCGTTGTTATAAGAAAAAGGAATGTTTGTGTGAATCAAATACATGAAAGAGAATAATGTAATATAATTATAATGCCTATACGATGCCTATATACTCCAAAACGTATAAATCAAATTTCTTAAAATTGGAGGGTGATAGAAAATTTATACAAACATATTCTTTTTCAGCAGCTTAAAATCTATAAGAAACACCCAACGTATAAAAAGAAATCGAAAATTCGTTAAAATTTGTTTATCAGTGTAATTATAAACATACATTTATTTAATAAATGTTATAAAAAATCATAAATGTAACAAAAAAAAAATCTCAAAGAACAAAAAAGTTCATTCCATTAGTAAATAAAAGCAGCCATATTAAAACATTTATCATCAAAAAAAGGAATAGGATATGGAACTTTTTCCAAATTATGGATAAAAGTAATGTGATACAATGCTTAGCATACATTTAAGGGAAACCAAACTGGTCGCCAAGGGCGGCTAGTATAATTTATTTCACGTATAATACGAAGTGCATAATATTTACTGAGACATAAAAAAGATCTCAAATAGTATATTCTATCAGAAGTACTGTATATTATCGATGATATCTGATGGATGGATGAAATACATTTTTAATTATTATATGCATTTTTAAGTTTCAGTAAAATTTATGCTTATTATATGGTGTATATAAATGCTATAGATGATATACAAGGCTACACGAAAGAGTCGTAAAGGTCATTGAATATGAGCGAAATTACTTAAAAGAAGTTTTAAAATAAATTATGCATTTTTTACGCTTAACTGCAGTCAGTTTACTGAGAAATGTTTGTAAAATATAGATAAAATGATATACAGGGTCATGCAAAGAATTCGATAATGGTCACCTATGCATGATAATTTCTGGAAATGTGATTTATATGGTTTTAAAATTGTTTTAGTTTGAACTGAATTTTAGCTAAATACTGATGTGCAATAAAGGTACTAAAGTGTAATAACTAAAGTGTATATAAAGTGTAATAAAGTGCAATAAACCATATGGTTGAACAAAAGTATTCAAGTATGTTTCAATCTATCAGTATAAATTGCTAAATGAGAAATTTAAATTTGTTATGCGTTTTCTTGCTAAACTAAATTACCACACTATTTAGTATGTATATCAACCGACAGATTAAATACAGGGTTGTTCATAAGCATTGGAGTACATTTTTTTTGCTATAGACGGTAACACCTTATTTTCCTTAAGTAATGATGTTTTGTTAAAGATTTCAGTGTAAGAGTCGGGGAACCTTGTGGATAAACTCTACTGCCCTAAACCGAAGCTGTCATGATCATGCCCGGCTGTGGACAAACTCTATTGCCTAGGACAGATCCCATTGCTTGTCGTGAACAGCCGCGGACAGAATCTTTTACTAAATCTAAGTTTATTTTGAGCTCGTAAAAGTGGCAACGACATTAAGTGTGGACAGTGAGCTGTAGTCTGTAGTATGTTGATATGGAGATATGCAATAGTGATGTTTTTGTTAAATAGTGAAAGTATGCGTTTGTTTTATGATTTTGTATGGTGTTAAATAAAATGGAGAAAATGTATAATGTATTCATCAGTTCACGACTTCATGTGCGTTTAATCTTCTAAAGACTGGTGTGTTTTTAAGTGAACTAAATTACGGACTTACGCAGATGGAAGTTTATTGTATTATTAAGATGGAAGTGTCGGAAAATGTTTCATATTATATGCTTAACACATGATTTTTCTTACTTGTTAACTTATAAAGACAGTTTTCGGGTATTTTATATCATCGTATTATCACACCATCTTGTTATATTTTACAGCAATACATAATTTGACCCTACAAATACGGTACTCTCCTAATATCTCAGTGAACAGAGTTGAAAACTTTTCCCGAATAGTAACATTTTTTCTACACTGGTGGACAAAATTAAGAGATGGAAGGTATTTTCACAAATATCTCGAGGAATACGGGATAAAAATAAATGAAAATTGGTATGGATATAACTTATAGTATGACAATAATAATGTGCAAAGCAAAAATTAAAGTGCCATTCAATGGCAAGAGTTATTGCCAACATTCCAATGTGGACTGAAATTCATGATGAAAGATGGCAATGAAAGTGAGACTTGTATGGTGTGTGGTCGCCTCTAGTATGGAATGTGGTCGCCTCTAGTATAATGTGTGGTCACCTCTGAGAGATAGACAGCATTTACAACGAGTATGCTTGCTGTTAATAAGAGAGTTAAGGATTGCTTGTGGAAGACTCTCCCACACTTCCACCAAAGCAGATTTTAACTCCGGAATGGTTCTGAGTGGGGATTGGCATCTTGCAATAGCCCTTCCAAGAGCATCCCAAGCATGTTCAATGTGGTTAAGGTCAAGAGATTTGGCTGGCCAATCCATTCGATGAATATCCTCGCTTTCCAGATACTCCTCAACGGACGTCTACAGCGACACAACTGTCTAGGGGCCTTGCTGCTGCCACAGGAACATTAGTTTCAAAGAAGACTGTTGCCAGGAGGCTCGGTGGAAAAGGGTTGTATACCAGGAAGCCCGCCATTTGCATCCCACTCGCTCCCTTCCACAAAAGAGAGCGTGCACAATTATGCAGACAGCACCAACACTGGACACAGCTCCAATGGGCTAATGTTCTGTTCACAGATGAGTCCAGATGTCCAGATTCAGTCTTCAACCTGTTTCTCGACGAATATTCATATGGAGAGAATCTGGGACCCGATATCATCCCAGTAACATCATGGAAATGAACCATTATGCTTGTGGAGGACTGATGGTTTGGGCAGATATCATGCAAGATACCCGCACACCGCTCCATGTGTTTGACACTGGTTCCGTGAATGCCCAGAGGTACAGGTAGGAGATCCTACAATCCTACATGCGCCTTTTCAGGAGTGTTGTTGGCCCTGAATTCGTTTTTATGGATGACAATGCCCGACCACATAGGGCTCGCCTGGTTGAGGAGAATCTGGAAAGCGAGGATATTCATCGAATGGGTTGGCCAGCCGAATCTCCTGACCTTAATCATAGTGAACATGCTTGGGATGTTCTTGGAAGGGCTATTGCGAGATGCCAACCCCCACCCAGAATCATTCCGGAGTTAAAATCTGGTCTGGTGGAAGAGTAGGGGAGTCTTCCAAAAGCAATCCTTAACTCTGTTATTAACAGCAAGCATACTCGTTGTGCATGCTGTCTATTTGTCAGAGGTGACCACATATTATACTAGAGGCGACCACTCACCATACAAGCCTCATTTTCATTGCTATCTTTCATCATGAATTCCAGTGCACATTGTAATGTTGGCAATAACTCTTGCCAATGAATGGCACTTTAATTTTTGCTTTGCACATATTATTGTCATACTATAAGTTATATCGATACCAATTTTCATTTATTTTTATCCAGTATTTCTCGAGATATTTGGGAAAATGCCTTCCATCTCTTAATTTTGTCCACCAGTGTAATTAAAATATATGCATCTTACCCCATAATGTGGTTCACATAAGATGGATAGCGGAAGATCATGCGGCCTCCTTCTTGCTTTGCACCAACATCGGCACCTGGAGTTAGAACACAATCATTTTAGAACTACAAATGTGTGACAGATAAAAGAATTATCTGCCGGGAAAGTACTTAAAAATTCAGCTAAAATCAATAAACAGAGGTACAAGAAACTTTGTTTCAAAATTCGTATGTTTTGTTCCATTATGCATTTTTGAAGTGAAGATAATGCCATCAATGGCACAGAATTTAGAAATACTTTTGAACTAATATCTAATAACAGATACTATTAACCTTTATAATATTATATTCGTTCAGAAGTATCAAAATAACTATTCATTGTTCGTCTTGGAAATCACATCCAAATTTTCTGATTGCAATTCTTTTTTTTTTTTTTTCCCTTAAAAATCTCTGTTACAATGCATTAATTTAGCGCGAACACCGGATAATGAAAAATTCGTTGCTTTATTTTAACGCTTGGTAGAAAGCGAAAGCGAACGAATTTACTTTTTTAAAAATATGTAATTTTTTCTTATTTAAACTATATTTTTAGGATTTTTAAATTTTTTTATTGATTTAAATTCGTAAATTAATTAATATTAAGCAATTAATTGGTAAAAGTACTTTTTTTAAATATCCCTCTCAACTTTTTGTTCATTTTCTACTTTTCAGCCATTAAAATGTTTCAATGTTGTAATTTATGGCAGCCATTCGACCTGTTTTGGCGATTGCTTATTCGTGCATCAAGAAACTCATTGTTATTTCAACTCTCATATATTTGTACTCGCTTCTGAGCTATTCGACGGTTTAAGGGTGTTCTCAACTGCTCCGCTCAACATGCGTAAAACGTTTTGACACATTTCCAAATTCATTTTTTAACGGAAAGATATAATTGGAATGCCTGACTATGGAAGCGATTTCGAATCGAACTTAGTTTTCCATTTTATGATAATTAAATTACCTATCCAGAACTAAGCTTTTTCGATCACGTGATCGAAATAGCTTAGTAATAGATTCTGGCTTACTACCGATTTTCTCCTGCTTTTTCTGCTTTCGTCGGGAAATGTGCTCAAAAACGTCAATTTTGAAGGCTTGTTATAAAAAATCTATTATCTTAAGCAGAAAATTGAGTGCAATTAGACAGTTTCTGAATAACAACATCTGCTATTTTCATGCATTTTCGAACAAAAATAAATTAAAGCATATATTACAAAGTTGGCCTTTTTGATTTAAGAACACCCTTAATGCCTGAGGTGGGCCAATGGCAAAAACCCTAAAAAGTAATATATAAATTTATAGTTAAGTTTTTAAAAAATATCAAAATGTTGCATTGTCATCAAAAAGAACCTGTGGAGTATTTTTTTATAATTGTAGTACACCAGTAAGTGGATTTAAAATGGCTTAGAAAATTCTATCTTTACATTAAAAAAATGAAGTTGAGTTAAATAAAAAAAGGTGCAATAAATTAAGTACCTGCTCTGTGCGCTTCTAGAAGAAAAGCATTTCCATAATCCCAGAAAAACATTCCGCGATCTGACAGGAAGTTTATTGCCGACACTTGTCTTCTAAGACTGAAAATAAAATCTTATTAAAAATAATAATAATGACTGTCATGAGAATGAAATAAAAGTATCGACAGATAGATTCTTTATAAAGATGTCCCGGAGTAATCACGCCACGTTAAAGGTTCTCCTAAAATTAAAATTTTAACGACTTAGTTTGAAATTTTGCTTCTCAAACAAATATAGGATTTGATACACCAATTTATTGACTATGCATACAAGAAAGAATATTTTAGCAGATATCTATTCGTAAAATGTAATGGCGTGCTTTCTTGACCAATGCTATTTAGCGTTATTACTCATATCAATGCTGTTAATAGCGCCATGCAAACAAAATTATACAATACGATGAAATAATGGCATGTAAATAGTCCAATTCTAAAGGTACAAACTCTACAGCCCTAGAAATTGACAAATTGCTTTTATTTACCATTAACTGCGATATCGGGATGCAGTAATAATCATTTTATATTTTATTCTTCTGACATAAAAAAAAACTGAGCAGCGTTTAGGACATACAAATGTCTTTTTGTCGTTTTTGATTCTCAAGAATGACAATAATGCTCGCTTGTGCAAAAAATAAAAAAATAAACTCTCTTCGGCTGTAGTGACGACACTGAAAAGAATCAACCGGTGTAATAACGATAGTGTATATCCTTATTACACCGGTATACCTATTGCGCAATATATTTTAAATTACAACTACTTCGCAAACAGATCAAAAATCTTTCACAACATTTTAACCCCTTCGAAACGGGAGCCTTTTAAGAAAATTTTTAATGTTATGTCACCGGTTTTAATAGCAGAAATTTGCGCCATATTAAATCGAGAAAACGCTCCGATTAAATAAGGCAAATTTTACAGCATATTTTTACTGGTGGGGATAAACAAGGATTCTTAAGCCTTTCTGCGGCACATATACGTGTCGCTCGTCCCCAAGGGGTTAAAAGAACATGAAATACATTACAAATATATGTAATAAACAAAGTATTTCCTAATAAATATACATACTTGCCAGTATCCATTAAAATTAAACAAATCATTTGATTCCATATAAGTAAATTATAAATCCTTTGGATAATTGATACGATGCGAAAACGACGCAAGCACTTCATTTTCTGTATGCATGGAATAATCAATGATTATACTGAAGATTTTTATTAACCGTTAAAAAAATCATAAAGATAAATGAAAAGTATATCTGGCTCATAATTTCATGCAACTTAATGTTATATTTTTATCATTAAAAAAAAATAAATACGATTGGTTTACCTGTCTTCAACAAGATTTTTGAAGGCTTGTGGATCAGAAGCAATCCTTTCCTTTGCTTCATCAAATGTCAACTAAAAATAAAATTTCACGTAAGATAATTTGCAATTTGACAAAAAGAAATCTTGTAAAATTCAACATTTCATTGTTTGACATTAACAGTGGTTTAACTTAAAATATGCATTGGATCAAAATGCGCAACAATGCGTCAATTTGATAATTTTCTAATACAGCTCATATTCAAAATATTAGAATAATTGAGAAAAAGTAATAAGAAAAAATTATTTGTCATTTATTTATTTTTTATACTAAGTAAATGCAATTAAATTTCTTATAAATTAAATCTGGAATGTTTAGATAAGATTTCAACATTTATAAAATATAAAATACAGCACAATAAATTAGGTATACAGCTTCCTTAAACACACCAGAATATTAGAATAAAATTTAGATTGGTTCAAAATATTAGAATATTTTATTTTACGCAACAGTATCACCTTATGAATATGAAGTAAATGGTAGTTAATATTTTGTAGCATCCCCTTTAGCTTTCATAACAGCATACGATCGATCTTGCATACTAAATACAAGGTGTTTACAAACATTTCTATCAATATTAGCCCAAATAGACTTTATACGTGCCACTAACTCAGTTTTACTTGAAGGAGGATTTTCTTGAAGTTTTTTCTTCATTATACACCATACGTTTTCGATGGGATTAAGATCTGGTGAATTTGGTGGCCAAGAAAGTACCTTAATGTTGCGTTGGCGGAACCAATTCTTAGTTGACACCGAGGTATGCGGGGACGCTAAATCTTGTTGAAAGATGAAATCATCTTCAAATAAATCTTCTGATGATGGAATCATGTAATATTCTAAAATTTCTTGATATATCAGAGAGTTAACCTTTTCGTAGATGATGCATAACTTTCCAGGTCCTTCTGCACTCATACAACCCCAAACCATGACACTAGCAGCAAATTTTACGGAACGTTTAAGGCATTCTTTATCAAATGCTTCTTGCTTCATTCTCCAAACTCGAATACCTTGATTACCATATGAAACACAAAACATACTTTCATCACTAAATAATATATTTTTCCAATCTTCATTGCTCCATAAACGTCTTGATTTACACCAATTCAATCTTATACGCTTTTGTCTTGCAGTCATGAGAGGTTTTGTTTTCGGTACACGAGATTCAAATTTAAATTTATGGAGACGTCTTAATGTTGTCGATGTAGAAACTTCAACTCCTTCTTCTTTCCATTTTCAGTGCAAGAATCGCACACTTTTAAAACGGTTTTTCTTAACTATACGCTTCAGTTTCCTGTCATCTCTAGTAGATGTTTTTGGCTTTCGGCCACCATTTCGGCGATTATTTTGAAATTTTCCAATTTTTGAATATTGTGTTAGTATTTTACTAATGCTCGATTGCGAACAATGTAAATAATTCGCTATAAAACATTGATTTTTACCGTGCCGATACAAATCAACCATACGAAGTTTAGTAGATTCAGGAATATCACTCACACGGCCCATTTTAAGACGAAAAAGAAACAAACTGCAAAAAAGAATACTGATTTTAAATAAAATAGTCTGAATTTAATCAATGATGCCACCAGTTAAGAACTGGTAATAATTAAAGGAGAATTAATGTGAAGTATTCTAATATTTTGAACCACTTGAATAAATATTCTAATATTTTGACTTTTCAAAATAATTTTTTTTTGCAATTAATCTTTTCAAAAATGATATTAAATTTAAGATAACAAGTAAGTTTAATCAATAATAAGTTCTTAATAAAAATATCGTTTGCATATTTTCATTAAAAGACATTAAATTACCAAACGATATTTTCAATTTCTAAAAAAAAGGTAATTATTCCAATATTTTGAATATGAGCTGTATAAAGGAAGTTGCATTTCGAACCGAATCCGTGTTGCTCTTACTTTAACAATAACGAAAATATTCTAACGAAATCTTCAACAAGCTGACATTGCTTTGTACATAGTGTGATAGTACAAGAGCCGACCGCACAAAACCCTATGTCATCGAGCAGAAGAAAAAATTCCTTTATTTTATGAAAGAGTAGTAATAGAGGAATCTAGTGATCCATGTCTGCCGGAAGCGAAGTGGTGCATAAACTGAAAATTAGTACCACTAGTGGTTGACTCGTAGGATTAGCATTGTGTTTTCCTTCACACTGGTGGTACTGACCACTGGTGGTATTAATTTTTGCCTTATGCACCGCTTCGCTTCCGGCAGATATGGATCATTAGATTCCTCTATTACTACTCTTTCATAAAATAAAGGATTTTTTTCTTGTGCTCGGTTTAGTTTTGTGCGGTCGGCTCTTTTACTATGATGACATGATATCAATTTTTGGTAGAAGTTGCCATTTTTTCCCAAATTAAGAGTTAAAGATTTCGAAATGTTGTTAAAAATACATACCGTGTCAGTGACCGAAATACTGGGCTTATCAAACACTTCTCGTGATGTATATGATTTTACAAAATTAAGGTAAGATGAAAAATTATCACTATACCTTCAATATTGTAAATACATAAACAAAATTTTACTTAGAATGAAATATCCTGTATTTTTCACTTAATATATATGCAAACGTAAGGTTCTATGGCAAGCATTGTTCATTTTACATTATGTTATCACAACTCTTTTGTTGCTGTTTTTGCAAGGGTTCATAAACACACTGTGCTTTATTAATTCATAAAGTAACTAGCTGTTACCCGTGACGTCGTTCACGTAGCATAAAAAAAAGGATAAACGCTTTAATTAAACAAAACATTTCATTAACAATAATTTAAAATGTACTAGGGGGGCGCCGCCCCCCTGCTCGCTATGCTCGCCAACCCCCCCGCGTAATCGCTTCGCGATTCCAAATTATTGGCTACCCCTGCTTGCTGCGCTCGCCAATACCCCATGGTATGAAAAAGCAGTTGCAGACCTTTCAACTGATGTGTCACACGACTGGTGTTGTAAAGAAATAAAAAATGTGCCCCCCTGGGGGGGCAGAGTGGGAGGCGACACAAAAGACATCCATAATATGAATAAGCAGCTGCAGACCTCTCAAATGATATGTCACACGACTGGTGTTGTAAAAAATTGAAAATGTGCCCCCCTGGGGGTCAGAGGGGGGTGAGACACAAGACATCCATAAAATGAATAAACAGTTGCAGACCTTTCAAATGATGTGTCACACAACTGGTGTTAAAAGAAATTAAAAATGTGACCCCCCCCTGGGGAAAGCAGAGTGTGGGGGTGACACACAAGACATCCATAATATGAATAAGCAGTTGCAGACCTTTCAAATCTTGTGTAACACGACTGGTGTTGTAAAGAAATTAAAAATGTGTCCCCCCTGGGGAGCAGAGTGGGGGATAACACACAAGACATCCATTATATGAATAAGCAGTTGCAAACCTCTCAAATGATGTATCAAACGACTGGTGTTGTAAAGAAATTAAAAATTTGGCGAAATATTACAGTTATCGCCAAGTTGGCGTCACTTTTGACAACTAATTTTGGTCGCCAAATTTGGCGATATATCGCCAAGTTGGCGACAAACTTGGCGATTGTTGGCGATGGTAACCTTTCTCTCTTTATGGTAACCCATACGGCGATGCATAGACGGAGCCCTTTCCTGATTGGTCTATTCGGCTCATGGAAGGAGTGGACAACCCGGATTCGTTAGTTCCGGAAATCTTCCACATCAGCATCATTCCAGGAGTCATTCCTTTTAAGGCTAGTTTTTTTTTACTATAGAAGGATATATAACACATATCTTATACCAGGCTATGCAGTAGTTTTTTTTTTTTTTTTTTTTTTTTTTTTTTTTTATAGGGGACTTAAAGAACTCAGTCAAATAAATGGAAAATGTGTTAGATAATATTAATGATCGCGAAAATGAAATTGCAACCATTTATACTGTAGAACACCTGTAACGCACCCCAATGGTGCAGAAATCATGTTGTAGTGCATTTCAGAATTCCATATCAAAGAAAGAAAAATCATGTGTTAAACCTAGGTAATAAAAAAAAATATCCAACATTTCCATAATACATAACTTCGCCAGCCCATTCTTTTCTGCATCTGTGTATGTGATCTATGTGCTTGTAAATATTCTAAATACAATGTTAAAATTTTGCTTAGTTAGAAAAAATAAAACGAAGATTAAAATTCACCTTTAGCAATTTCTAATAATAGACAGAAATGTACTTGAATTCTTTTGTACAGTCCTGTATATTACTTGCAAATATTTATACGACCGCATATTTAGCTTAAATTATTCAAGCAAAAAACCCGATTCAAATTATTGAATTCATATTTCCGGGAATCGCTATTGCACAGGTGACCATATATCCAGTTTATTGTATAGTCCGATACATGATTTATTTAAATTCTACAAACATCTCTTATTATACCAAATGTAATAGTCCAGTCATTTAAGCTTAAATTAGGTAAGAATCTCGGAATTCGAGATACCCAGCTGTAAGTCTGTAAATACTTGTATATTGACACCCTAAAAGTTGTCTCAAAACTTACATATGGTAGGGTGTACGCAACTATTAAATTCCAAGGTCAAAGGTCACAAAAATCGGTTTTTTGCGCTTTTTTTGTAAATATCTCATTTCCTATAGGTTTTTTGTTATTTGCATTTATTATCAATATTGTAGAATACAAAATTCTCTACAAATTTTGTTTGAAAACATTTTTCATACGACGAACCGTTTTCGAGATAGAGGGCGGATAGCGCGCGGTCACAGCATCACTTCAGGTCAAACGGTGCCTCCGGTCGAAAACGTGCCATATATAGTTGATGAACTATCAATAAATCAATGATTATAAATATTTATCAATTTTTACAGACTACAGTAAGAACGTAAAAGCTATGGAGCAGCAGGGAAGAACTGCTGCACTTTCAAAAACGTATAAAGTCTGTTTAGATGAAACAATGGTTGTACCAGTTACTCAAGAAAAATTCTTATCAAATCGAAATAACAAATATATGCTCATTAATACCTTAATTGAAAAATTACAAGCTGCAAATATTACTGCTAAACAAGCCAGAGATGATGCGTATGTTCTTATTGCTGAAACTGCAATTGAAGAATCAAAGACTGAAAAAACTGCAGTTATAATAGGACAAGATATTGATTTACTTGTCATTTTAATTGGGCGTACACTGTCTTACGAACAAGAAATTTTCTTTAAAAAAGTTGGGAAAGGAAATGTAAAAACGGAGATATACTCGACTAAAAGTTTTGATAATTATCCTCATTCGAAAACACATATTTTATTTCTGCATGCATTAAGTGGCTGTGACACAACTTCTGCGTTTTTTAAAAAGGGAAAAAAATCATTTTAAAAAGTTTTTGTGAAACTGACGAATTCGGATGAACTAGCTGCAGCATTTGAGGAAGAAAATAGTTTGGCCCAGAGATTATTAGAGAGTGGTACTCAAATGTTATTGGCAGTCTATAATGCTCCGAAATCTGTGAAAAGTCTCGATCATCTTCGTTATATGCATTACGTCAAGTCTACAAAACTTAATAAACCTGTGCAGCTTTCAATTCTTCCAGCAACAAGTGCAGCTTCTCATCAACATTTCAAATGTGTAATATATTATCAAGTTCAAACTTGGTTAGGTCATGATTTGGAACCCCAGGTATGGGGTTGGGCAATGCAAAACGATTTTCTGGAGCCTAACATGACAATTTTACCACCTGCTCCAGAAGATTTGCTAAATACAATTTTCTGCAACTGCAAGAGTAGTTGTGGTTCGCGATGCGGATGCAGGAAAGTGGGCTTGCAATGCTCTTTAGCTTGTGGCCAATGTAATGGGCAAGCTTGTCTCAATGCAGAACCATATCAGAGCGACATTAACGAAGATGAAACCTTTGACCCCGAAATCATGGAACAACTTGAGACAAATGTCGTTGAAGACGATAATGAAGACCAGTTTGAAACTTACCAGCAGCCGAAAGACGACAATGAAGAGGAAGAAGATGATTAAAAACATAAATTATAGTTTTTGTACCCTTTATTCTATTTTTTTACTTTTAATAAAAATAAACGTATTGAATAGTATTTTTTAATAAAACTATTAATTCATAATTTATTTGTTTTTTTTCATCATGTAAGAAGTTATTAATATTATATTAATTAGGTTAAAATTCAAATATAATTCCTATATTTTCATTAACAATTCTGCAATTACATGGACAGGTAAATGTTGTTAAATAAATTAATACTGAATAAAAAGTAGATAGGTTAGGAAAAAAATGATATATGGCGCGTTTTCGACCGGAGGCACCGTTTGACCTGAAGTGATGCTGTGACCACGCGCTATCCGCCCTCTATCTCGAAAACGGTTCGTCGTATGAAAAATGTTTTCAAACAAAATTTGTAGAGAATTTTGTATTCTACAATATTGATAATAAATACAAATAGCAAAAAACCTATAGGAAATGAGATATTTACAAAAAAAGCGCAAAAAAAAACGATTTTTGTGACCTTTGACCTTGGAATTTAATAGTTGCGTACACCCTACCATATGTAGGTTTTGAGACAACTCTTAGGGTGTCAATATACAAGTATTTACAGACTTACAGCTTGGTATCTCGGATTCCGAGGTGAACTTACTATAATGACTGGAGTATAACTGAACTTCAGGATGCATTAGTTTTCCTTAAAATACATACTATAATTGAAAAAGCTCTTCAGCAATCTTTTCTAATAGACATACTTTGGATACAATATCTGAGATCTGGACACAGGTCCAAAATCTTTTATGCGTCTCTGTAAATGAACAACAAATGTGATGCAAATCATACTTTACTGCAAGCATATTAGTAAATTTCAGTATTTATCATTGTATTGATTATCTCAGTATATTAATTTCATCATGTTTGAAATAGTGCAACGCAATTAAAATACGCTGGGAATATTTTTTCCCCGTAGACTATTATATTACCGAACATTTTTCTGTTATCTTGTAAAAGAATGTTAAACCTTTTCACCCCATTTTCTACAGAAATCCTGTTTTAGTGCACTTCAGAAACTGATATCAATTTCAATATTATTAAAATAACCTTAATAAAATAACATTATTAAAATATGCTGCAAATGGTTTTTCTTCACAGACTATGATATATTGAAATACTTTTGAGCTCACTGTAAGCACACCATAAGTATTATACTTAACATATTCGATAGTAACCATGTTCTTGTGAACCATAAAAATGCATGTAAATTTCATTACATTTAAAATTATGCAACATTATCAAAATACACCACAAATGATTTTTTCGCCGTATATCATAATGTAAAGTCTCCTTTTGAGTGCTCCTGTGATTCAGCTATAATTGCTACCTGGATCATTTTCAATGCCGCACATGCTATAGCAAATCTCAATAACGTATGTTATTTTCGTATGAATTCCACTATATTTACTCAAGTTGAAACACGGACAAACAGACGGCAGACCCCAAGCAATCGGCATCCGGTATACAGACAGGTTGAAGTCGTAAACACTTTTAGACCATGTTAGAAAGTGTCAAAAAAGGGTAGTTTCCGTAAAATGAAAAAAAAAAAAAAAAAAAAAAAAAAAAAAAATTGAAAATTTAAAAACTTATACTTTGTTTCAGATATGACGTTATATTGATATTTTTAAAATTCTTAATGGAAAGTATTCCTGTGACGTCACAATTGGTAAAAAGATGAATTTTATAGCCTCGAACCGAAAGAAAGAAAAAGGTTCATTTTTATTACGGATTAATATCTGGAAAAACTACTAAAATATTCATATTCTTGTAAAGTGTGAAGTTATATTCTTGTGAAGTCTTCTAAGTGTAAAAGAAAATTTATATAATCGTCTGCGTGATATAAGAGGAAAAACAGTATTCCTCTGACGTCACAATTGGTAAAATCGCGGTTTTTAACCTCGAACCGAAAAACAGAATAGGGTCCATTTATTTATTTCATTTTCTTTTATCACGTGAAAATCTTTCAGTTGAAAATAAATTATAGAAGAGAAATAATTATTCCGGTTTTTTTATTTTTTGGCAACGAAAAAAGAAAGATGATTAAATATTATGGAAAATTTTTCAATTTATTCTGTATGAAAAATAGTGAAATGTTGAATTATTAAGAAAAATATTTGAATAAATTAAATAAAAATCAGCCTATGTTCATTTCAGACCAATAATCTATCTATATACAAAAATTCAAAGACATTAATCCATCCGTTTTGAAGCCAAGTTCATTCCAATTTTCGGACACACTTTCACATTTATAATATACTAGCTGTTACCCGTGACGTCGTTCACGTAGCATTAAAAAAAGATAAACGCTTTAATTAAACAAAATGTTTCATTAACAATAATTTAAAACATATATAACTAACACATATCTTATGGGAGGCTATGCAGTAGTTTTTCTTTATAGGGGACTTAAAGAACTCAGTCAAATAAAAGGGAAATGTGTTAGATAATATGAACAATCGCGAAAATGAAATTGCAACCACTTATACTGTAGAACAACTGTAACGCACCCCAATTGAACAGAAATCATGTTGAAGTGCATTTCACAATTCCTTATCAAAGAAAGAAAAATCAATTTATCTAGGTAATAAAAAAATATCCAACATTTCCATAATACATAACTTGGCCGGCCCATTCTTTTCTGCATTTATGTATATGATCTATGTGTTTGTAAATATTCTAAATACAACGTTAAAATATTGCTTAGTTAGAAAAAGTATAACGAAGATTAAAATTCACCTTTAGCAATTTCTAATAATAGACAGAAATGTACTTGAATTCTTTTGTACAATCCTGTATATTACGTGCAGATATTTATACGACCGCATATTTAGCTTAAATTATTTAAAAAAAAAACGATTAAAATTATTCAATTCATATTTACGGGAATCGCTATTGCACAGTTGACCGTATATTCAGTTTATTGCATAGTCCGATACATGATTTATATAAATTTTACAAAGATTTATAAAAATTCTACCCGAAAGTGCATTTTTAAAGTGATTTTTATTTATATTTTCAGAATTGAACAATTTTAAGAATTAACACACAAAAATATATTTTTTTGATTAGTTGACCTTTTCTTACTTTCTAAGAATGATAAAAAGTATTTTTCATTGATCATTACGTCATTTACGATATGGATAAATTTGCGTTATAAATTATTAATATTTTCTAGTCATTTAATATTTAACCTTTAAAAAAACTTATTTCATTTTAATATTAAATATTTATATTAACCCCGCTCAGACGATAAACTTAATTTTCTTTAAATAATAACTTTTGATATCATAATTCAATCTCATTTCATTGCAATATCAGACCATATTTATTTTATTTTTAATATGTGACGTCACAGTCGTCTCTTTTTAGCACTTACTCAAAATTACATTGTGTTATTAAAAATGAAAACTTGAAAACTTATACTTTGTTTCAAATATGACGTTACATTGATATTTTTAAAATTCTTAATGGAAAGTATTCCTGTGACGTCACAATTGGTAAAAAGTTGAATTTTATAGCCTCGAACCGAAAGAAAGAAAAAGATTCATTTTTATTACGGATTAATATCTGGAAAAACTACTAAAATATTTATATTCTTGTAAAGTGTGAAGTTATATTCTTGTAAAGTCTTCTAAGTGTAAAAGAAATTTTATATAATCGTCTGCTTGATATAAGAAGAAAAACAGTATTCCTCTAACGTCACAATTGGTAAAATTGCGGTTTTTAACCTCGAACCGAAAAACAGAATAGGGTCCATTTATTTATTTCATTTGTTTTATCACGTGAAAATCCTTCAACTGAAAATTAATTACAGAAGAGAAATAATTATTCTGGTTTTTTTATTTTTTGGCAACGAAAAAAGAAAGATGATTAAAATATTATGGAAAATTTTTCAATTTATTCTGTATGAAAAATAGTGAAATTTTGAATTATTAAGAAAAGTATTTGAATAAAATAAATAAAAATTAGCCTATGTTCATTTCAGGTCAATAATTTATCTATATACAAAAATTCAAAGACATTGATCCATTCGTTTTGAAGCCAAGTTCATTCCAATTTTCGGACACACTTTCACATCTATACTAATAAAATAACAAATCGCTCTGTCTGCGTGTGTGTGTGTGTGTGTGTGTGTGTGTGTGTGTGTGTGTGTGTCTGCGATGGCTAGCAAAATCTATGGGACGTACGAAGCTCAAAATTTTTATGAGAGTAGCCCAATATCTCTCCTGATGCACCTGAGCTTCAGAATTTCGAAATTCTATTTATTAACTGAGTAATTAATTAAATTCCAAAGATCACTCTCATAAAAAATCGCCTTTTTTCTTCTTTTTTTCCCTTCATTTAGTTATGGTTGGTTGGTTGCATAAAATTTTGGCATAAATAATTAAAAAAGCTGGAACCGACCTTTAAAATTTATAGACTGGCAAGCTGTCAGTTTAAAAGATGATTTTTTATCACAGCGGTTGTAAACCATGGAGGAAAAAGATAGGTGGTGGTGAAGTAAACCGAAAAAAGGGTTGCAATATTAAACCATTTATCGCTCAAATTTTAATGTCCCAAACAAAAGCATGTAGAAGAGATTTTGTATTAATAAGACGAATTGAAAGAAATGAATTACAGCTGAAGCGTATTTTGCGAAGAAATAGTAATTTTTTAAAATGGTCTTTTTTCCATTATATTATTTATTTTTAAAAAAATGTTTGCTTTTAAAATAATTGGAATTGATAAATTCGAAATAATTAAATATCAAAATAAAATAAAAAAGAATATTGAAAACATTTGATTTGAACTAAAAATTGTATTACTAAAAGTTTTCTTTTTTTTTCAGAACTTTTTAATACTTTATAACGTAGATGAAAAAATGTTTTTAATTTAACAACATATTAATAACTCTATGTCAATATATAAAATATATTTATGAAAACAATCTTTTAAAATCATGCGCGAAAACTTAAATAACAAATATTAATCTAAAATCTAGATTTCAGAGTGCAGACGATTTTAAGACATTAACGAAAGAATGTTAACTTTTCAAGCAAAATCTTAAATGATGCTTCTATATTGGTATTTCAAAGTGACGGCTAGGTTACATTTATGTTATATTTAAGTTACGGTAGGGTAATGTTAAGTCGCAGTTAGGTTACAGACAGATTATGGTTATGGTACAAAAGTTTACGGTTAGGAATTTGTCCACAGTGTATACATTACGCATGCTTTGATTAAAAATATACACTTTTGTTAAATGGTTCTGAAATTATAATACTACTAGCGGGGAACACCGAGCCATGCTCGGTTAAAGTAAACACTGTACTAAATTTTAAATAAAATGAAATTCTCGCCATATTATTGCTATAAATAATTTATTTTATAATATTCTTATTTACAGAAACTATAAATATCAATACTATGAACATATTTCTAAATTTTACATTAAATATTTACAACGAAAGAACATCCTTCCATACTACATTTTTAGTTCTTTGATGTCTTTCTTTTGGAATCAAAACTTTTAGACTTGAACGCCTTTTTACACGTGAGAATGCAACATATAGCATTCCGTGCATAAAGACTGAGACGCTTAAATCCAGGCCCACGAAATCAAATGTTTGCCCTTGAGCTTTGTGAACAGTGATGGCAAACGCCGGCCTCACAGGAAATTGATGGCGCTGCATAGTACATCCGAGATGGCTCTTGCTTGAATCCAGTGTTATTCTTGGAATGTGAACTACGCGGCCGAAATTCTCCCCAGTAATTATTTTAGCCTTGATAATGTTATTACAAAGCTCTGTCACAATCAGACGTGTACCGTTGCACAGCCCTTCTGATACATCAAGGTTCCGCAGTAAGATTATTATTGTATTAATTTTCAGCTTCAGTATATGCGGCGGAAGATCCGCAATGTCTACGGTATTAAGAAATTCTGGGGTGAACTGTAGTGCTCCTTCCGGTTGATCTTTTATTGAATCAAAGCTATAGTAAAGTATAGATTCTCCCGGAAGCCTTTCAATAATCTCCGAATTTATTCTATTGACGTCCGCATTCAGAGGCGCGAGGATGGCTTTGTCTTTCATTGTTTCGTACTTTTGAGCAGCTATGCAATCCCCAAATACTTCTTGTATTAGGTTTCCTTTTGAAAGCAAATCTTCGGGAAGTTCAATTTCGTCCATTGAATTTGTAGGAATTTCTCCGTTCCCTAGCTTCAAGAGATATTCCGCGAATTCTTGCTCTTCTGAGTCTACACGCATGTTCTTCGTAAGTGAAAATATTTTGAAATGCCGCCAAGCATCGCTTTTTGTGATGCACAGGTCCAAAAGCTCGCTCTTGTTTGCTCGGGGCTGGACAGGAAGACACTGTCGGAAATCTCCGCCGAGGACCATAATCTTTCCGCCGAAAGGCAAATTCTTGCTTCCGATGGCACGTAACAGCTGATCCATATTATTCAATCCATATTTAGGAAGCATGGGTGCTTCGTCCATTAGAAAAGCATCAACCTTTGCGAGCTCGGTGGCTTTTACTGTTCCAGGTTTGATATTTGAAACTGCATCCGGAGACAGAGGAACTCGAAGACCAAAAGTTCTATGCGAAGTGCGGCCATCCGGAAGCAGAATCGAAGCTATCCCGGTGAAAGCCATACATTTTACGTTATGACGTCGACCTCGAAGTATGTGATACAGTGTTTTGTAGACAAATGTCTTGCCGGTGCCACCGGGTCCATCAATAAAAAAACATCTTGTATCAGGGTTTAAATCTTCAGTTGCCCGAAGGATGGTGTCCACGATTTCTATTTGTTTTCCTTGAAGAAGACCGTACATATTTTGTCCAACAGCAGTCAACTCATCTGCGGTGAAATTTTCCTGAATTATTTCGCTGTGGTATCCGTCGATGTCATTCATTCCGAATTTCTTCACCCAATAACGAAAGTTCCTGCCCTCTGTTGCTTCTGTATTTAATTTATGGGCGATTATTCTATATGCTCGATCAATAGCATCTTCAACAGAACCACCTGTTCTTCTCGCTTCTTGGATGAAATCTAGGGCCAAATCTTCTTGAAACATTTCCCAAAGCCGTTTTGGGTTTTCCGGAGATCCCAGTATTAGAATTTGAGTGAAAAGTGTTCTCATGGCCCTCGGCGTTCTGGAAATCGCTGATTCGCGTAATCCTTCCACCCACTGTTGGTCATCATAAGTCAACCCTCGAGCTAGGCAAGCTTGCTTGTAGGTTGAGTAAGGGATGCCTTCTACTTTCAGAAGGTCATCAAAAGACGTTGCATTTTTGACATGATAAAGAAGTAATCTCAGATGATACAATTCTGGCTGGGCAACGAAATTAACGTTGTGAATGCGGCCGATTACACGCAGTTGCCTAACCCGCGGCAGCCACTCACTGGATTTTCCTATCCACTTAAAGTGTTCTGGCATTTGCCAATAATAGTGGTAAAGGATTTCATCTTTAGAAGAATCTAAGTGGCCGCTATTTTCTTCAAGAGTAGGTTGTGTCGAAAATAAGCTTCTAGCGTTGAACCCTTTTGACCGATATCTGCGAGATCTTCATGCGTTCGGTCAATGCTTCCGACTCTGTACTGTCCTGGCAAATGAATGTCTAGACGCTGAACAACGTGGCTTTTCTTTTGAAGTTCGTTTCCGAAAAGTCTCCAGCAAGCTTCCGGAGGGGTGATACATCTTCCCTCGACGTATGCGTCCGCCTCGTTGTAAATTAGTTTTCTCTGATTTTCTACAATTTTGATCGACGCGCAATCATGTCCCTTGTAAATATATTTGTATAAGTATTTGACGGCATGAATGCTTCCGACATACTCGACGTTGATGTGACAGTTGTATTTCTTCAACAAGTAAGCATTATATGGAACAACGTGTCTGTTGTCTCTTGTCACTCGTTTACCGTTGACCGCCTTGCGAAAGATTGCGATTTTGTCACAGAAATCTGGATTGAGCTCGTCTAGCCTTGGATCATATCGCCGTCTGTACTTTGGATTTTCATCGTCTGCTATAGACGTGTCCTCTTGGAAATCCTTCGGAAAATTGAAACGGCATTTGATTTTCCCGTTCTTGTTAACCATGCAGGGTGATTCGGGATTCTGCTCTCCGCACGGATTATGAATCATCCATTTGATGACTAATTCTCGCAGTTCCGGGTCTTCAGTGTCTTCTGGAATTTCTGCCGAAATAAAATCGTCCAATTCTTCTGTGTTTCGAATTTTGTCTTCTGGTGACATAATTAAAAGCAGATGCATGTGTGGAAGACCACGCTTTTGGAACTCGATGGCGTATACATAGGCAGCTATCTTCCCGAATATCTGCTTACTTTCAAAGTCTTTTATGAGTTCTTCAAATTTAAGTTTGGCCGCTCTAGCGACGAGGTCCGGACGGTCTTGAGGCTGCTGTTGTCGAACAGTGCCATCAGCAAGGACGATTTTGCATGCTTCTCTCATTTCTTTGCATTCCGGATTAAAAGTCGCAGTGACGAAGAAATGCGGTGGACCTTTTCTTCGAACAATTGCCATTGCATCTTCAAAACACTCTGTAAAATATCGTGTTGATCCAGGAAACGAAGAAGGTAGAATTATCTTCTCGCCAATTGAGGCGCTCTTTTTTTCGGAAAGTTCTTTTATGAAGCTGGTAACTGCGGTATAAGAATCAGCTAATATTTTCTTTTGGTTCGCCTTTATCCATTGAATGCGGTCGCGTTCCACTCGAATGTAAGTATCGACGAGATATTGTTGAAAGAGTCGACCACCGAAATGTAAGGCATTGAACATGATTGCACGCAGATCGATATCAGTTGTAGTATTTTCATGAGGTAGGTGCCTGGTTAGCTTAGGTCTAAAAGCAATCCGGTACTGAGCCATTTCCAGTCTCGTAAGATGCTGACGGCTCGTATACGGTTTCCGCAGTGGCAATTTCAGGGACCATCCAGGTGTGCCTTTTGGGTAAAAAAGAGGATAAGTGAAAGGCTCCACACGTTCGTCGGTATTTTTCAGTGTGATGATCTCTTTACCACGCTGACGTACCACCATTTCATTTTCAGGGAAGCTTTGGTCGGCATTGAGTGTGATTACGGCGCAGACATCGTTAATTACAGGAATGTTAAATCTCTTGTAATCAAAGCCTTCGCGCATTGTAAATAGCAGACCGACATGCGGAGGCGCGATTCCTTTTGTAGATGCGTGCTGATTGACTTCTTCTTCCACTTCTCGCATCATCATGAAACCTTGTGCGAAACGATTTTCTGTGCGCATGATTCTCTCTAGCAATTCAATTAAGGTTCTGCTGATACCATGGTTTAGAGGATGTTTAATTCTTTCTGTTACAGCATCAGTGGGGTCCAAAAAGTACATTTGGCCATACTGTGGTCGTTCGAATTCACCATCATCATTCTGAGTTGGATGTACAGCCATGTTCATTTTATGATATACTTGGCCAGCAGCTACAAAAGTATAAATTCCATGACTGTTTATAGTTCTGTCATCATCCATGTTAAAAGAAGCAAATGCAAAGCATGCATTTAAATTCCGTATTCTTTTGTGAAATTCATCTGAGAGGAAATGAATTCGCAAAAAGAGACGTACCAGTTCATTTGGAAATACTGGTTGATCTAGTTGAATGCGGCCATGCAAGCAACACTCACTAAATGAATCTCGTCCAATTCGGTTGGAAACTCGTTCTTCAGGAAAATGAAGGGCTTCACAATGACTACAAGAGACATCAAAATTTCCCAAGCTTTGGTACGATACATCTCTATCAACTGCGCACTTGTACGTCGGTAAACGATTCTGATCTAATGCTTTCTTTCGTCTAGCATTACGACGTCGTTGCTCTTCAAGACGTTTGTCACGTCTCTCGATAGATTCTGATGCTCTTCGATGTGATTCACGCTGTTTCTTATCATCCAGCCTCTGTGATCTGTGTTCTTCTGTTTCATTTGCACGACGTCGGACTTCTCGATTCCGTTTATCCTCAAGCCTCTGGGATCTGTGTTCTTCTGTTTCATTTGCACGACGTCGGACTTCTCGATTCCATTTATCCTCAAGCCTCTGGGATCTGTGTTCTTCTGTTTCATTTGCACGACGTCGGACTTCTCGATTCCGTTTATCCTCAAGCCTCTGTGATCTGTGTTCTTCTGTTTCATTTGCACGACGTCGGACTTCTCGATTCCGTTTATCCTCAAGCCTTTGTGATCTGTGTTCTTCTGTTTCATTTGCACGACGTCGGACTTCTCGATTCCGTTTATCCTCAAGCCTCTGGGATCTGTGTTCTTCTGTTTCATTTGCACGACGTCGGACTTCTCGATTCCGTTTATCCTCAAGCCTGTGGGATCTGTGTTCTTCTGTTTCATTTGCACGACGTCGGACATCTCTATTCCGATTGTTCTCCAGCCTCTGGGATCTGTGTTCTTCTGTTTCATTTGCACGACGTCGGACTTCCCAATTTCGTTTGTCCTCCAAACGCTTGGCGTGAACTTCTGACGATTCCATAGCTCTTCTTTTTTTGACTAAACAGCGTATTTGTTCTAGTTTTTCTTCAGTGTGATAATTATTCATATTTGTAACAACTTCAGCTATCTTTTCTATGCTTCTTAATTTGGTTTCTCGCATTGGCTTTAAGGATGCTGGATATTCATCAAAATCATCTTCATGTTTTAGAGTAGATACTTCCTTTCTTCTTTGCTGTTGGAAGTTAAAATTTTTCCGTTTCATGGGACGTCCAGCAGACATAATTATTGTAGTTCAAGTCCAGAGCAACCTTTAAAAAGCAACAGGGGAAATGATTCTGGTAGCTGAGAATATAGACTCCACCGTAGTGATCGGCTTAAACTTCAATCGTTTCGAAGATTTTTAAAGTCTTTTGCAGATCTCAAGATTGACTTTCCAAGTTCACAGGCTTCGACCTAAGAGCATCGTTATATAGCTTAGGATTAATTGCGAGAAAGTTTTGTGTACTCTGATTGGTTGAATTCTGTTTTCGAGAACATTCTATGGACTCTGATTGGTTAAATCACTTATCTAGACTCCAACTGGAAATTTCTAGAAAATTCTTTCAGATTCTGAAAGCCAAATTTTTCGCCAAAAATCGCCAAATGTCGCCAAATTTGGCGATATTTTTTGCATTTGGCGCCAAAAAATGTATTTTTGCATTGTTAATCTTGAGAGTCAAATTTCAAGCTCAAATTTCATAAATTTAACCATTATTTCGCTCAATATTGCGAACTGTTGAAAAATGTTGCTATATAGTATTGATACAATGATATTTAAGAGAAAATTCTATTAACTCAGATTAGTTGAATAGTGTATCTCAGCTCTTATTGGGAATTTTTAGAAAATTCTTTCAAATCTTAAAAGCCAAATTTTCCGCAAATTTCTCTAAATATAGTCAAATTTCAATTTACGCCAATAACAACAAAACCATGTTTTGACATTGGTAATCTTGAAATTCAATTTTCCGGCACAAATTTCGCAAATTCCACCATTATTTCGCTAAATATTGCCAACTATTATGAAATGCTGCTACGTAGCCCGATTGGTCGAATTTTGTTTTCGAGAGCATTCTATGTTCTTTGATTGATTGAATAATATTTCTTGGCTCCCATTAGGATTATCTAGAAAATTCTTTCAGAATTTGAAAACCAATATTTTTGACTAATTTGGTATCGACCATTAATCGAATGTTCTCGAAGATGGGACCCAGCCCAATGATCTTCAAAAACCCGAAAAGGACAGAATACAAAATTTAGCCAAAATTGTTCGAGTCACTTTTAAATTGTGACCTAGCCCAATGATTTTCTCATGTCCGAAAACTATAGAATACAAAATTTAGTTAAAATTGAGCAAGTCATTTTCTAGATACAATTAGCCTGACCCACAATGATCCATAGATGATCCACTAAACGAATTGTCTCGAACACTTAATCTAATGGTTTTCTTGTAATCTAAAACTGTGGAATACAAAATTTGGTCGACAAAATTTGGAAATTTTAGTTTGTGGTAATCGTTAGAGCCTTTTTTTAGATAAAATTGGTTTGACCCATAATGACCCAATAAAGAAACACTTATCTGAATTTTTCAAACGTGTGACTGAGCCCAATAGTTTTATCGTGCCAAAAAAAAAAAAAAAAAATGCTGTATGCAAAATTTCGTTTAAATGGATCCTTCCATTTTTTAAGTATAAATAGCTTGACTCAGACCCTTTATGACCCAAAATGACCCAGTAATCGAAATTTCTCGAACATGAGACCTAGCCCAATAGTTTTCTCGTGCCAAAAAAATGTTGTATACAAAATTTCGTTAAAATCGATCCTCCTGTTCTTTAGCTATAGCTTGACCATGACCCATTATGACCCATCATGACCCACAAATGACTCTTATAATCGAAATCTCTCGATTGTGTGACTTAGCCCATTAGCTTTCTCGTGTCAAAAAACTATTACAGGCAAAATTTCGATGAAATTGATTCTGCCGTTCTTTAAATATAAATAGCTTGACCCAGACCCTTAGTGACCCAATATGGCCCATTAAAATTTTTTCTCGAACATGTAACCTAGCCCAATGGTTTTCTCGTGCCCGAAAACCATAGAATGCAATTTTTAGTCAAAATTGCGTCAGAAGATCTCTAGATAAAAATTGCATGACCCACAATGACCCCAAAAATGACCCACTAACCGAATTTTCTCGAACATGTTACCTAACCCAATGGTCTTCTTGTAATCCAAAACGATAAAATATAAAATTTGGTCAAAATCGTTAGAGCCGTTTTTTAGATAAAAATGGCTTGACCCATAATGACCCAAAAATGACCCACTAATCGAAATTTTTCGAACATGTGACCCAGCCCAATAGTTTTCTCGTGCCAAAAAACGGTTGGATACAAAATTGCCTTAAAATCCATCCAGCCGTTCTCTAGATATAAATAGCTTGATCCTGACCCATTGTGACCCAAAATGACCCAGTAATCGAATTTTCTCGAACATGTGACCTAGCCCAATGGTCTTCTCGTGCCCGAAAATGGTAAAATCCAATTTTTTGCGAAAATCGTTAGAGCCGTTTTTGAGATAAAATTTACCCACACAGACACACACACACACACATACACACACAATTTTTGCTCGCATTATAGTATAAGATATACCAATCTTTTATCATCGCGTATCGATTTCATTCACGGTATAGACGGAATTAAGAGTGATATAATTAGTTTGAAATTCAAAATATTTCACTTGGGATTTCTATGCGAAAAAAATAATTAGTTACGTGATTTAACAGTGATTTTTACGGGTAAATATCAACACTTTAACACGAAACTAACGCAATCGTTGGATACATGTTCCCTCCCGTGTTTCTCATTGCTCATTTTAAGTATTTTTAGAGCTCAATATTAGTTGTTCTTTTTAAAACCGATTTTTCACAAAGTCAGCTGCGACGTATTTCAGACAATGTATTTCTGCATGCTTCCAGTTAATGATAAAATCATACAAATTTCAAGTTCGTTTAATATTGTTAATACGGACCCGGGCAACGCCGGGCGGGTCAGCTAGTTTATAATATATATAAGGATATAAGGATTTATAATCGTCGGATCACAGCTCCGACTATCCTGCAAAAATTGAACTTTTGTGAACTTTGGCAGGGTTTAATTTTGATCAGAAAAAAATTGAACTTTTGTGACCTTTTGCAGGGTTTAATTTTGATCAGAAAAAAATTGAACTTTTGCAGGGTTTAATTTTGACTTTCAAAAAATGAACGTTTGTAAAATATTTGTCACATCGGCACAAAAAAAATGAGCTGGACGTCAGTAATGATAAAATCTCGGCGGATATTGAAAATACAAGGTAAATTGGAATTGCAGGTATTGAAAAAAATATATTCGTCAACTCCAACACCCTAAAATGTCAACTTTCAATATTCCGATAAAGCGACTGCTTAGATCGCTACATTTAAAAATTGGATGTTTCTGTAGTTATCGGCCCTGAGATTTCTACTGGATAAATTTTTCTAGTAACGTATTAATTTTCACTAATGTCAGTATTTGAAATTTAAAAAGAACAAAAATGTACAATGCTTATCCTCTAAAATTCATACATTTTTTAGAATCGACATCATTAATAATAGACAGCAAATTAATAATAAAAAAAAATTTCTTATTTTAAATTACCTGCACTGGATAATATCCACCATCAAACGGATTGTGGCATGATGTTTGATCAGATCCTAAATCCACTAGCAACTCCCCAGTGTCTTCATATTCTTTTTTTAAACGTTCCCTAAATTGAATAAAAATATTACATTAACACGAAGTACATTCGTAATGAACATATACGTTAGATTAAAAAAAAATAATTTGAATAAACGGCAACAACAAAAATTCATGTAACAGATGCATTTTTGTTCTATAAATCAAGAAAATCTGTCAGGTTACTAAAAATTTTTTTAAGGAACTGAGATTCATAGAACATTTTATGTAACGCAACCTGAGTGGTTACAAATGAAATTTAATCAAATCACGTAATTTTAGAAGATTCATTTGTAAAGCTACAGATTTCTGTGGCTTTACAAAAATTAGTTTTATAAATTTACATCATTCTTGTACAGTCTACACATAAAATTTTAGTAGGCGTACCGATTTCTATAACTTTTTATCTGTAAAATAACAATTTTTTTTGTATATTGTGTATGCTTTCAAATTTCGAATTTTTTAGAAACTATTAAGTACGAGTCGTGTCAAATGTTAGATTCTTCTGCAGCAATGTAAGTTTATGCACTCGAGTGCATGTTTATGTAGGGGGTTATGTAGTGGGGATACTCCAGCCACCCCTATTATCTCTACAGCTGGTTAATTTTTCTTCCTAAAGCAGGCAATATGGTAACATATTTATAGTTCTGAACATGTAAAAAAGAAATCACATAACTTGGTACCATTTTAAAAGTATGGTGATTAATACATGTTTTTTCCCTATCTGAAGTAAATATTTAGGTGCAAGTTTTTTTAGTTATTTATTTATTTTTATTATTATTTATTTATTTATTTTTTATTTTTTGTAATCAAAGTTTTATTTAAAGTTGCAACAATATAGATAAGTTTAAAAAGTATAATTTCAATTGTATTTGAATCTAAAATAGTTTAAAGTTGCAACAATATAGATAAGTTTAAAAAGTATAATTTCAATTGTATTTTGAATCTAAAATAGTTCAAATAGCTGCATGCTTTACTTATTAAAACTCTGATAAACAAAAATGATGGTAATGGGGAAACTTGAGCCAGTGAGATTGGGAATACTTGAGCCATGGCTCAACCATATATCCCTACTAGGAAATGAGACATGGGTGAAATAAACAAAAAATAAAATTACGTCCTTATATTCACTAATAAATTTGTTTCTGAATAAAAGGGAAAATATTTTTTTTTAATAATGACCTAGAAAAAAAATTATTAAAAATGTATATTTTTTTAATGAAAATATCCAGTTTATTTTTCATTTTGACTAACAAAATAGCCTGTCTAGATAAATGTAAACATAGTTTACAATTGAACTTTTATTACATTAAAATAACTTTTTTAACCTGTTTTACAGGTCATTACCTCTAATACTTGAATTAGTTAGGTCCAACATATTAAAATATATATTTTTTAATATAATACATTAAGATTAATATTTTGTATGGAATTTGTAACCTCTGTTACTCTAACTTTTTTTTTTTTTTTTTTTTTTTTTTTTTTTTTTTTTTTGAAAGAAAATCGAAGAAGAATTGGTAAAAAAAAAGCGCTCAAAAAACAAAAAAAGCAACAAAAATTACAGTTCAAACTTATCTGCATGGAACAAAAGGTGGAGACAAAATCTTTTCCTGTGAAATCAAAAAAGTGTTTGAAAGAGTGGAATGATACATCTGGCTCAGATTCCGACAGCTACTCAATTAAAAGCATGAGTTCGACGATATCATTAGATGAAAATTCTGTCAAGGATGGTTATGATATAAACAGAAAACCTTCTATTGATGATTGGTTGCTAGTAAAATTTGCCGAAAAGAAAACTGTAAAAAGATTTAATGGACAAGTGCTTAAAATTTCAGAAGATGAAATGAAAATTAAATTTTCTCGAAGAATTGCAGATTCCAAATTCAAATGGCCCCCTATGTTGCTACCATCGATATAACTCAAGTTGAAATGATCCTTCGGCCCCCAGTAATAACGACAAAAAAATGATCGTATTACTAACTTTGTTTTCTCAATTGGTTTTGAAGGACTTTATGTATCATAATTTATCATTCTGTAAAATATTTGTGCAAAAATAAAGCGAAAAAAATTGCTTTTGTAGGTATTTTTTCGTACTGGCTCAAGTATCCCAATACTATAGCTCAAGTATCTCCCTCATGGGGATACTTGAGCCAGGGTGTACTACAAAAAGTAAAAATTTATTAGACATAGAAAAATAGTTCAAAATTAATTGAAAGTGGTTTTCAATTGAAGAAAAAATATCAAATTTTCATTTTTAATATTTTATTTTGTTCTAAGAAATTATAAAAATTTTTAAAAATTAAAATTTAAAAAGTGGCTCAAGTATCCCCATCTTCCTCTATCTGATTGAATGTTTATGCACACGAATACACATATATTTCTCTCGAGGCGAGGGGCCAAAATTAATAAAGAGAAATTTTTCTTACCACAGATTCACTATATTTCCATAATAAGCGATGCTTGTAGATGCCTTCGCTTTTCTTGCGTCTCTAAAGTAAAAAAGTTAGGAAATCAGCTTTAAACAAGCAAGGTTAAAAGAAAATGCTGTTTGCATGTAAGAAACTGAAAATTAAGTAATAAAAATTGCAATAACATTTTTAATATTAGTGAGAATGCTTCTGATATGCTAATAGTTAAATCACGCACTAATATAAAAGGTCTTACCTTAGTCTTGTCATTAAGTCATCTAAGTTTTCAATTATTTCTTGAACCCATCCTTGATCAAACCTCTTCTGAAGCACTTTCCGGTCAATCTGAAATTAAAAAAGAAAAACAATATCAATTTTGATTTCAATAATATCTTATCTATCAGGGGGGGGGGGGGTAATGTTATCTCAGTATTTAGAGAGTGTTGCAGTAAGCCAATACCTCATTTAGGTTTCTCTCTGATAGATCGGAAGACGGCAGGGCAGACAATAAAGCCATCGAATTCACGGATGAAAATCTAGGACTATTTAAATCTCGATTCGCATATTAAAAGTCAATCGGTCTGCCAAGTCATATCTTGGTGGAAAACACCTGAAAATCCGATTTTAGCGATTGACTCATAGGTTTACAACTGCGTTTTCCTACTCCAGTCTTCTACGTTTTCGTACTTTTGGGTGCAGGAAAGCAAATGGTAAACCTGCGTGTTAACCGCTAAAATCTGATTTTTAGATGTTTTCCACCAAAGTTTGTCAAGATATGACTTGGCAGACCGGTTGCGTTTTAATGTACGAATCGCAATTTAACTAGTTCTAGATTTTCATCCGTGAACTCGATGTCTTTGTTGGGGCTTCCGGTTTATGTGTAGCTATTTTTAATATCAAAATTAGTTATTTCCTAATTTTGATATGTTTTTGACAATGGACACTTAAAAGCATTTATAAATTAATTACAACCCCTTTAGTCTTCAATATTTACAATAGTCTTGTCAGTGCATGCCTGTATGCGCTTTGGTACATTATCGACAACTTTTTTTAAGAAACGTGAACTGCGAACTGCCTGCAAAAGCTCGGTTTTGTCTATTACGAAAATCACCAACAAAGAAAAATGCCGCACCAGTCAATAGAACATTACCCAACAAGTTATTAGAATTATCTACCTACTTTACAGCTATTCCCAAGGACTAGGAGTACCATATGAAAATATCAAAAATCATGTTAACCCTCTAATGCCATTTTGATACTCTATATGCTACCAAAAGTGTTTCGAATTTAGTGGATTTTCTAATTCGGATATTCCAAATTAAAAATAATAAAAGTAAATTTTGCCCTAATAGCTTTTTTTTTTTTTTTTTTTTTTTTTTTTTGCAGCACAGATAGTTGAGCTCACGGATGAAAATTAGTTAAATCTCAATTCGTATATTAAAACGCAATCGATCTGCCAATTCATATCTTGGTGGGTAAAAATAGCAACAACTCGATTTGAGTGATTGACTCATAGATTTACTATTATGTTTTCCTTTTCCCAATTCTCAATGCTTTCATAGTTTTCGGTGCCATAAAGCACAGTGAGGGTAAACCTACGAGTCAACCGCTAACATCGGGTTTTTACGTTATTTCCACCATGATATGACTTGGCAGACCGATTGCGTTTTAATATGTGAATCAAAATTTAACTAATCCTAGATTTCCATCCAGGAACTCAATGAGGAGATTGTAAATGCTGTAGCCTCCCGGATTATTAGGATGAAAGGAAGACAATCCTAGGCTATTGGACATGACGTTTGTTTTAAACACACGCTTCACAGTTTCTTTAAAAAATAGTGGATAATGTATCAAAAGATATACCTACCAGAGTAATCACAAACAATGCTGCTGCTTATGTTGAATACTAAGGGAAATCATTTGAAGAGGTAAAAGTATCTTTAAGCTTTCGGGGCCAAATATACAATGTGATCGCTAAAGTCCTTGTCACTCCAATAAGTTCTGAAATGCAAGCCCTATTGTCATAAAAGTGGGGTTTATGATTTTAAAGCTAGCCGTGTGCTACTGAATCAAACCGCTTATAGCGCCACGTGGTGAGAAACTGTGCAATTTTGTCCTTCGATTCCCCCCAACATTAATTTTAAAATATATAATGTGTTACAGCCATCAGTGTGATAGCCGAAGATGCTAACTTTTTACCGATTCCTGTATTGAAAAAACAAAACTAAAATGACTGTAAAATAATTTATTTATTATGGAATCTTCGTAGTAATATAAAAAAAAAAAAAAATACTTTATTCAACATCAATAAAAAAGAATGGCAGTTTTAAAATAATAATGTACAACAGTAGAAATTTAGAAAACAGTATATTATATTTCCTATTTGAAAAAAAAAAATTAGAACTGCTTAAACTGTTTATTTAATTATAATTTGATATCCTATAAAATAGAAACAAAATATACTGTACACTGACTTAATAATTTTATTGAATTGTATTCTATAAGAATTTTGAATAATTTGACAAATACCGAAATATGATGAATTTATCTTAATTATAATAAGTTTAACTTTCAAGATTTTTTTTTCTTGTGGAATAATTATATTATAAATAAATTTTATTCAAGACTATCAAGACATTTCTATCTTGAAAACAGAAAGAGATAGGGACCAAAGGAGTTTAGCAAGTTGTAGAGCATCATCAATTTAGTAGGAAAAGAACCTTGTGATGCGATGAATATAACGATTAAAAATCGCATTTGTTTTTTCGTGATTTCCTACTCCGTGATGTGACAAAACAATCTTAGAAAAAAAAAACCGACAAGTTATAGCAATATACCTTTATTTGAGATTTTGAAACTTCTTATCGTCAGCTTCAATGCACATATCTCATTCCGTTCAAGTTTCGTTATCGTCCCCGAAAGGATGAAAGGTTGCCATAAAGGTATGCAGTTCGTCTTAAAATAACGTACTACACTGACCTTTTTAACCGCTTTTCTGTTATGCCCGTATGTACCACGGGCAACTTCTTTTTGCCAATCATGATTTGTCCGCACCACGTATGAGCATCCATAGTTCAATCATAATTTATAATTTTCACCAGTAAAATTTTATTGTAAATTTTGGATTATTTAATCCAAGTATTTTCTGATTCAGTTAAGCATAAATTTCTGTTTCAAAAGCGGGTGATAAAAGATTAAAAATTCTGTAAAAAATATGAAAAGTTAAACATTATTTAAAAGTTTTTTTTTTCTTTTTTTTCAAAAATATTGATCAGTTACGTGGTTAACCAGGCCTGAATCCAAAAATTGTAGTAAAATCGAGTAGCGCGAAGAGGGAAAAAATTGAATTCTCATAATTTAAATATATTTATGAGGAAATAGTATACAATAAAATTTGTAAAATAATAATATTTGTTATGAAAGTAAAATGAATACATGGAAGACATTCCAGCGCATAGTTATTTTCATTTAAAGCAAAACTCTGCTCACTCAAAAGATCAAAAACTGAATCTGCCCAACACTGACAATAGAGGAAAAAAAAAAAAAAAAAAAAAAAAAAAAAGCCAACCTAACTCGCGGATAGGATAGAATTTGACAAAATGGATTTATTCTATTTGATACAGGACTCAATTTACGTAATATTAAACTACAGTATACTTGATAAGGGAATTCTGTAAGTTAAACTTGAGTCTCGCAAATTGACAATTAACTATACCGTAATTTCGAAAAGTGTAGAATTTTATGGTATAAAAATCTACAGAGGGTGTTCACTCATTTTTGTAACGATTTTAGAAAAAGAATGCACAAAGAGAAAAATTTTATTTTCAAATATGTTCATTTGATATCCCTTCTTTTGAACTTCCATTTTAAGATAAAAGAACTTTTTAAAATATTAAGATCGATTTTGTTCCACTCCTCGACCACAATCTTCCAGAATCCTTCCTATTTTAGTAAACTTGTTTTAACCCCTTCGCGACGGGAGCTTTCTTACGAAATTGTTAATGTTTTGTCACCAGTTTTCAAAAACAGAAATTTGTGCCTTATTAAATCGAGAAATTAAATAAGGCACAATTTTCAGTAAAATTTTACTGGTGGAGAAACATGGATTGTTAAGCCTTTTTGCGGCACGTATACGTGTCGCTCGTCCCCAAGGGGTTAACAGCCTAAATGCAGAGTAATCCATACATTGTTAAAAATCTGCAACCTTTGTTTCGTAGTCACTCCAATTGCTTTTATAGAAACCGATTACTTGAAGATATTATAGAACAATCTCATTGGTCAGAATAGAGATAATTCTATATAAGCGGTGGAGTGAGTATGCAACAAAAGTTGCAGATTTTTAACAGTGTAGAAGACACATCGAGGAAATTGTGTGGAATATATTTAAATGATAACATAACCTCAATTCATATTTTATTTCTCATTTTGTCTAAATATATAGAAAATAATTTAGAAGTATGACTGGTAGCCTTACCCGGGTGGAACTTAACACACTAAAGATTATTTTAGTAAAGTGAGGTAATGTCTTCTTTTAAAAAACAGCTGTTAAAACATATTTCTGATAGAAATCCAACTTAATTTTGACATTATATATATGTACTTTTCTTATGTTAACTTGTCCGTTATAACAGAATACAGCAATAATCATGAACCTTTAGTACAACTTTCCTTGTTTTGTCTGGACTAACAATTTAGGTCTTTTTTGGTAATAAATAATTTTTTTCTCTATCGCAATCAGATAATTATATTCAAGCCTCATCAATTCGCAACTACATATTTCATTTTTCACCAGCAAAATATTTTTATACAACAATCTATGCATAGTAGGGTGGAGCTTATTCTTGAAGTTTCAAAATGTAATCTTTTCACCATCTAAATTTGTTCCTTTTTATGAAAAAATAAATTAGGCAAAATATTAATACATTTGGAGGTAGCTCAATGAGGGGGGATTTTTTAATGTATAGGCAATGATAAATTGATACGTACTCGTAAGCTATGTCACAGAAAACAAATTCCATCTTTAAAAATATATTTTAAAAATAAAATATGTTTAACAAAGAATCAGTTCGTCAACAAAAAATATTTGAGAGAGCAAAAAAGTACGAAAAAATAAATAAAAATAAAGTTTCAAAACAACACTAATTTTGTCATTCATTTAGATGAAAAATTTAATATATAATTTGACTGGAAAAGAAAACATTTGTCGATTTCCAGTATTAAATCTCGGGAAAGATGTTTCTAAATTATTGATTGTTCAAACATCTGCAACAGGAGAAGCTCAGGCAGAAGCTATCCTTGAAACCATCCAAAACCGGGAAATAACAGAAAATATTCGAGCAATGTTCTTCGACATTATCAGCTCAAACGCTGATTAAAATTCTGTTGCATATGTTCTTACAAAGCAAAAGTTTTTTAAAAAAGAGCTTTTGTCACGTGCTTGCAGACATCACATCATGGAATCTATACATATAATAAAACAGTAGGACCCGGTGTGTCTGTACATTGAAGATAATTGACAAAAATGGAGTCAGGGCGATAAAAGAAAACCAATGAAACACAAAAAATTTTTTTTTGAATTTTTTGTCTGTCTGTCTGTCTGTCTGTCTGTCTGTCTGTTTGTTCGAGGTTATCTTCGTAACTACTGAATGGATTTTTATGCGGTTTTCACTAATGAAGAATGCACACTCCCGGGCAGTGTATAGGCTTTGTTTCATCAAAATCGGACAACAGACAAAAAAGTAACAAAAAGAAACAAAAGAAACTATTAGGTGCGCTGCTCACGTTTTTTAGTACATAACGTTTTTTAGTACATATAAAATCCAATAGATGTCACTGTGCGATTTTAAAACGCGCTATCGTTATGTTTTCGCCAGTCTACTTAAGTATGAGAAAGTTTCAAGCTGGCTGTCGTTCCATGTGGTTTAGTCGGTAGAACGTCAGTGCGCCATACTGATGGCCCGGGTTCGATTCCCAGCATGGAATTTTTTTTCACTATGTTGGCATTAACGCCTATAAGCAATTAAAAGAATTTGAAATATTGTATTCAAGGCGAATTTTCTCTCTGGGAAAATTTCCTTGCATTAATATGTCAGTGTAATTTTTTTTTCGATTTAATTTTTTTTTTTCGAAACTTTGTTTTTCTTAAAAAATTACAGTAAATATTTGATATTTCCCAACGTTTTTTGAATGATCGACTTGCTTTTTTTTTTTTAATGTATGTCTGAACCTTATCTAACTACTTCTTCAAGATTTCTTTAGATAAACCGACCAGCGTAGCGGGCGAAGGCCGCTAGTTGATAATAAGTGCTTTAGGAGTTAAGGAGATATATATAAGTACGAACTAGGAATTTCTTTTGATGGTGTCACAAATCTAGTAGAAGGTAGATTGCAAGAGATGATCAACTATGCAAAGAAATATCTAGAAGAACAAAGAGAAACAAAACTAAGAGGTGATTATATAGAATTCTTAGAAATTCCGATTACTTTTATTGATTCTGTCCCAGAAAGGAGAATCAGATTTCTATCACCAGGTGCAATGCATCATTTCTGCAACATATACAGGGTGTCCGAAAAGTCTGGAAACGGCCGAATAACTCGAGAAATACATATGAGATTGAAAAACGTAAATATACGTGTTAAATATTTTTAAATAAGCTACTCTGTGATACCAAATTTGACCTTCGAAACCGACCCCCTGGGGGTCAGGGGGGTCCAACTTTGAAATCTTAAATTATAACCCCCATTTTTTATTGCAGATTCGGATTCTACGGACAAAAATACGTAATTTTTGTATTTGATGTTTATTTCAAATCTTCGTTTATCACAGTGTAATCGAGCATATTAAATCGATACATATTCCCGCTTTTCCAACGGGATTTTCCCTAATCGAAACTGATTGGGCAGAATTTTTGACGTCAAATTCCTCGTCTTTTGTAGGAATAGCGTTTCCTGAAAATCACCCGTGGCGATTATTTCAATAGTGCTACACTGTTAAAAATTTGACCCATTTGCTGCAGCGTCACTCCACAGCTATAATAGAATATCTCTTTTGTGACCAATGAGAATGCTCCATAACACAGTAAAGTAATCGTTTTCTATAAAAGCGGTGGAGTGACGATGCAGCGAAAGTGTCATTTTTTTACAGTGTACTTTACTGTGTTATGGAACATTCTCATTGGTCATGAAAGAGATATTCTATAAAAGCTGTGGAGTGATGCTACAGCAAATGGATCAAATTTTTAACTGTGTAGCACTACCGAAATAATCGGCACGGGTGATTTTCAGGAAACGCTATTATTGCAAAAGACGAGGAATTTGATGTCATAAATTCTCCCCAATTAGTTTCGATTAGGGAAAATCCCGTTGGAAAAGCCGAAATATGTATCGATTTAATATGCTCAATAGGGTGGGCCGAAAAAAACTTTTTTTCGATTTTCGATTATGGCGGGTGTGGAAAAGTGGCCACTGGTGGCACTCAGTTCATACAAAAAATTTGAGATTTTTTGGACATCTCCTTACCCTGCCACAAACGGCTTGAAGTTTTGCAAAAATGTTCATTTTTGAACTTTTTCAAAAAAAATTTAAAAATGCTAAATTAAATTTATTTTGGTTGTATTTACTTGAAAAGGCATATTTAATGTACCAAATGTTTAAATAATATCTGATCATGCATTATTTAATATCTATGTGTATTATAACTTAGGCTATTTTTATAGCTTTTCCGCGTATAATAGGCAAAAGTTGTATTTGTTTGAATCGATCGTTAGTTTCTATATTATTTATGTCCCTTGGTCTTCTTTATACTTTTTCTATGTATCAAACGTCATATATTTGGGGAAAAGACAGCAGTATACTTCAAAAACAAATCTGGAAGGTGAGAAAGTGGTGAAGCAAGACTCTAAGAGAGCGCAATGACTCGGCGTAATACTCAGGGAGTGAAGGACGAAATAGCTAAGAGCCAAAATGCGATAAAGGATTCTTATTATTTATCCTTGCTCAGTAACCTGCGAAAAATGAACATTTGTGTAACATTTTTGTAGTGATTATACAGTGCTTTTTGGGTCGTTTAATGTGCCATTATAGTGTTTTGTACGTTTTATTACAACGAGCTTAGAAATGGCTAGTATAAAGGGCCATAACAATGCAAAGACACGCAATAGAGTGAAAAGTAACTTTTGGGGGGCGTCATGCATATTGAAAGAATTGCAATTGCCAACCTATACTGATAATCATGCGTCACTACTACTGGTTGCTTCACCATGTAGAAGTTGTGACTGCAGAGGATACGAATCTCTTCATCGATAAAAACAAAGTGAGAAGAGAGAAATAGAAACTTGGAAAGAAGATACAGGCAGAAGAAGTTATTGAAAGAAGGAAAATTAAAAGCATAGTTTTTGATGGTAGAAAGGATAAAAGTATATTAAGAGGAAGAAAAATAACAAGCGGCACCGTCGAGAGAAAGGCGAGGAACACATCACCGCGTTCCGGTCACCCAAAAGAAATAGCAAAATCATTATACAATCTTCCAAGTCACCACAAGTTAGACTTTTCTGAACTGACGAGGTATCAAGATAACGGAACGAGGTATCAAGTGACCCGAGTATCCCTAACCAGGTTCAAACAACACGGTGATGTGTTCCTCCCCTTTCTCTCGACGATGCCGCTTGTTATTTTTCTTCCTCTTAATATACTTTTATCCTTTCTACCATCAAAAAGTATGCTTTTAATTTTCCTTCTTTCAATAACTTCTGCCTGTATCTTCTTTCCAAGTTTCTATTTCTCTCTTCTGACTTTGTTTTTATTGATGACGAGATTCGTATCCTCTGCTGTCACAACTTCTACGTGAAACAACCAGTAGTAGTGGCGCATGATTATCAGCATAAGTTGGCAGTTGCAATTCTTTCAATATGCATGACGCCCCCCAAAAGTTACTTTTCACGGTATCGCGTGTCTTTACATTGTCATGGCTCTTTATACTAGACATTTCTAAGCTCGTCATAATAAAACGCACAAAACACTATAATGGCACATTAAACGACCCAAAAAGCACTGTATAATTACTACAAAAGGGTTTCACATTAAAACTGAACAAATGTCGCAGGTAACTGAGCAAGGATAAATAATAAGAATCCTTTATCGCATTTTGGCTCTCAACTATTTCGTCCTTCACTCCCTGAGTATTACGACGAGACATTGCGCTCGCTTAGAGTCCTGCTTCACCACTTTCTCACCTTCCAGATTAGTTTTTGAAGTATACTGCTGCCTTTTCCCCAAATATATGACGTTTGAAACATAGAAAAAATATAAAGAAGACAAAGGGACATAAATAATATAGAAACTAACGATCGATTCAAACAAATACAACTTTTGCCTGTTATACGCGAAAAAGCTATAAAAATAGCTTAAGTTATAATACACATAGATATTAAATAATGCATGATCAGATATTATTTAAGCATTTGGTACATTAAATATGCATTTTCAAGTAGATACAAACAAAATAAATTTAATTTAACATTTTTTAATTTTTTTCTAAAAAAGTTCAAAAATGAACATTTTTGCAAAATTTCAAGCCGTTTGCGGCAGGGTAAGGAAATGTCCAAAAAATCTCAAATTTTTTGTATGAACTGAGTGCCACCAGTGGCCACTTTTCCGCACCCGCCATAATTGAAAATCGAAAAAAAGTTTTTTTCGGCCCACCCTAATGCTCAATTACACCGTGATAAACGAGGATTCGAAATAAACATCAAATACAAAAATTACGTATTTTTGTCCGTAGAATCCGAATCTGCAATAAAAAATGGGGGTTATAATTTAAGATTTCAAAGTTGGTCCCCCTCTGACCCCCAGGGGGTCGGTTACGAAGGTCAAATTTGGTATCACTGAGTAGATTATTTAAACATATTTAACACGTATATTTACGTTTTTCAATCTCATATGTATTTCTCGAGTTATTCGACCGTTTCCAGACTTTTCGGACACCCTGTATATAATAATATATTGTCTCAAGATCTGGATGTTCATTTCTTATTTTAAATTGGCTTTAAACAAGGAAGAAGGGGTACCTGATATACAGGGCGTCCGAAAAATCTGGAAACGGTCGAATAACTCGAGAAATACATAGAAGATTGAAAAACGAAAATATACGTGTTAAATATTTTTAAATAAGCTACTCAGTGATACCAAATTTGACCTTCGCAACCGACCCCCTGGGGGAGTCAGAGGGGGTCCAAATTCGAAATCTTAAATTATAACCCCATTTTTTATTGCAGATTCGGATTCTACGAACAAAAGTACGTAACTTTTGTATTTGATGTTCAGTTCGAATCCTCGTTTATCACGGTGTATCAGCGTTATTAAATCAATACATATTACGGTTTTCCCAACCAGGCTTTGCCTGATTGGCCAGAATTTTGACGTCAAATTCCTCGTCTTTTGCAGGAGTAGTAGTTTCTTGAAAATCACCCGTGGCGATTATTTTGATAATGCTACACTGTTAAAAATTTGACAAATTTGCTGGAGCGTCACTCCATAGCTTTTATAGAATATCTCTTTTATGATCAATGAGAATGCTTTATAACACAGTAAAGTAACCGTTTTCTATAAAAGCGGTGGAGTGATGCTGTAGCAAATGAGTTAAATTTTTTACAGTGTATAGGTTTTTTTATATTTTTCTCTACAAAAATTCATTGAAATATATTAATTCAGTTTTCTATTTGGATTTTTATTTTATCCAGTACATGATTTCTAAATAACGAATGGTTTCTAAATACGGCTGATGTGGGTGTATGTTTTTTTTATTATTATTATTTGCTGTAGCGTCACTCTACCGCTTTTATAGAAAACGGTTACTTTACTGTGTTATGGAGCATTCTCATTGGTCATAAAAGAGGTATTCTATAAAAGCTGTGGAGTGACGCTACAGCAAATGGATCAAATTTTTAACAGCGTAGCATTATCGAAATAATCGCCACGGGTGATTTTCAAGAAACGCTATTCCTGCAAAAGACGAGGAATTTGACGTCAAAAATTCTGGCCAATCAGGCAAAACCTGGTTGGGAAAACCGAAATATGTATCGATTTAATATGCTCAATTACACCGTAATAAACGAGGATTCGAAATAAACATCAAATACAAAATTTACGTATTTTTGTCCGTAGAATCCGAATCTGCAATAAAAAATGGGGGTTATAATTTAAGATTTCAAAGTTGGACCCCCTCTGACCCCCCAGGGGGTCGGTATCGAAGGTCAAATTTGGTATCACTGAGTAGCTTATTTAAAAATATTTAACACGTATATTATCGTTTTTCAATCTCATATATATTTCTCGAGTTATTCGACCGTTTCCAGACTTTTCGGACACCCTGTATATGTTTTCACAGTCCGTGTATACTTGAAAGCTTGGATGTCTGTACCCCAAGCTCCATGTGCTTTCTATAATAACCTGTTGTAAAAATTCCTACTTAGATACTCCTCAATACATTCAGCTATTTCCAAGTCCTCATACCCTAAATTTGCTAATCACTTTCAGTATTTGTCAGAAGGAATTATTTATTTTCCTTTTCTTGAGAGCCATGTAAGTTTACCAACCAAAAGTTATATGGTTATTGCTTACAGAATGAAGCCAATTCTAAAAAACAAGCTCAAAATTACTCCAAGCGAGATAATGTTGCTCTTTATTCATTCAATAATAAAAAATTAGAATATTTTGTCACTGCGAAGTCAGTGATATTGTTCCAATTGTTGGAATTTAAAATTGTGTATCTTGCAGCTGTTCCCGTCTTGTGGGAGAATGAAGTGTTATTAACAGGCTCAAGATATTATAAAATCCCCACAAGTAATAAATTACATGAGGAATGTGATTTTGACTTATTCAGAAATAAAGTGGATTGAGAATGCATAATGAAACGCAATTCATTTTTTGCTACAAATTTTTGAAAATCGCCGTAAAATATACTCAAATATCAAGAAAAAGACTATTCCAACCTATACAAAGGCAATAAAATTTTTATGTAAAATAAAAAGTTAATAAGTTGCATAGTAACTTAAATAAATTGCTACAATTAAAACATTAAAAAAATGCAAATATGCATTTGCAATATGTATAGTGAATATTCTTAATTCTTTCCATTTTTATAAATTTTGAGTCAATTGAGCTACCTTTAAATATTAAAATTTATTGCTTAAATTTTTTATACAATGTTTTTGTATCAAAAGGAACAAAATAAAAGGGTGAGACTTTTAAAAAAGATAATATAAAATAAATCATGGCTTATAAGCTCCACCCTAATGCAGTCTTTCGCTGATAAACGTGCTTTCACATTAGGCGCTACACATTATATTTTTTTCTTTTTTGATAACTTTAAATCAGATTTTATAATTTGATTTAGAGTTCCTGTAAAGATGTTTAAAAATTTTGTAATAGCTGTTTTTTTTTTTTTTTTTTTAAATTTGAGATGCTATTTTTGATAAAACAAGCGGTGAATGTACCTTTATTAATATGCATTTTTTACTTTTTCCCACTAAATTGTAAATGTTGACATTTCCCTTTTTTTATTAGTTATGTTGCTTATTTTACGCGCAAAAATATTAAAACCATGCTTTTTACACATTTTTTTAATAGCCGAATAAGAGTATTTTTCTTTGTAAATCAGGAATGTACGGCTTTCGATACGTTGTTTATTTTCCAGTGGTGTTTTAAAATAAAAGATATTATTAATGATGCAAACGATAATTTTACCTATTCTAAATTGATGTCATATTGTTTGTTTTAGTTAACTTTGAATCAAGTCAAAGTCGTTACTAAAATATGTATATACAGCTCATATTCAAAATATTAGAATAATTGAGAAAAAGTAATAAGAAAAAAATATTTGTCATTTATTTATTTTTTATACTAAGTAAATGCAATTAAATTTCTTATAAATTAAATCTGGAATGTTTAGATAAGATTTTAACATTTATAAAATATAAAATACAGCACAATAAATTAGGTATACAGCTTCCTTAAACACACCAGAATATTAGAATAAAATTTAGATTGGTTCAAAATATTAGAATATTTTATTTTACGCAACAATATTACCTTATGAATATGAAGTAAATGGTAGTTAATATTTTGTAGCATCCCCTTTAGCTTTCATAACAGTGTACAATCGATCTTGCATACTATATACAAGGTGTTTACAAATATTTCTATCAATATTAGCCCAAATAGACTTTATACGTGCCACTAACTCAGTTTTACTTGAAGGAGGATTTTCTTGAAGTTTTTTCTTCATTATACACCATAAGTTTTCGATGGGATTAAGATCTGGTGAATTTGGTGGCCAAGAAAGTACCTTAATGTTGCGTTGGCGGAACCAATTCTCAGTTGACACCGAGGTATGCGGGGACGCTAAATCTTGTTGAAAGATGAAATCATCTTCAAATAAATCTTCTGCTGATGGAATCATGTAATATTCTAAAATTTCTTGATATATCAGAGAGTTAACCTTTTCGTAGACGATGCATAACTTTCCAGGTCCTTGTGCACTTATACAACCCCAAACCATGACACTAGCAGCAAATTTTACAGAACGTTTAAGGCATTCTTTATCAAATGCTTCTTGCTTCATTCTCCAAACTCGAATACCTTGATTACCATATGAAACACAAAACATACTTTCATCACTAAATAATATATTTTTCCAATCTTCATTGCTCCATAAACGTCTTGATTTACACCAATTCAATCTTATACGCTTTTGTCTTGCAATCATGAGAGGTTTTGTTTTCGGTACACGAGATTCAAATTTAAATTTATGGAGACGTCTTAATGTTGTCGATGTAGAAACTTCATCTCCTTCTTCTTTCCATTTTCGGTGCAAGAATCGCACACTTTTAAAACGTTTTTTCTTAACTATACGCTTCAGTTTCCTGTCATCTCTAGCAGATGTTTTTGGTTTTCGGCTACCATTTCGGCGATTATTTTGAAATTTTCCAATTTTTGAATATTGTGTTAGTATTTTACTAACGCTCGATTGCGAACAATGTAAATAATTCGCTATAAAACATTGATTTTTACCGTGCCGATACAAATCAACCATACGAAGTTTAGTAGATTCAGGAATATCACTCACACGGCCCATTTTAAGACGAAAAAGAAACAAACTGCAAAAAAGAATACTGATTTTAAATAAAATAGTCTGGATTTAATCAATGATGCCACCAGTTAAGAATTGGTAATAATTAAAGGAGAATTAATGTGAAATATTCTAATATTTTGAACCACTTGAATAAATATTCTAATATTTTGACTTTTCAAGATAATTTTTTTTTGCAATTAATCTTTTCAAAAATGATATTAAATTTAAGATAACAAGTAAGTTTAATCAACAATAAGTTCTTAATAAAAATATCGTTTGCATATTTTCATTAAAAGACATTAAATTACCAAACGATATTTTCAATTTCTATAAAAAAGGTAATTATTCTAATATTTTGAATATGAGCTGTAGCCTCTGTATTATTAAAACTTCAAGCAATCATTTTATGATCGAATATTTTCTTAACAATATTCACAAAAGGATTTATAGACTTGGAGACGACAGCACAGACAATCACCTCATCGAATTCAGGGATGGAAATCTAGGAATAGTTAAATCTCGATTCACGTACTTGGACTTCCCTCAGAGGGATTAGTCTGAGCGATATTGCCGCGAAAATAGTAAGTAAAGAAAATGAGACGCTACATTTAATTGTATTGATACTGCGATAAACTAAAAAGTTAAAAATAAGCAAATTAAATCACAGGTTTGCAAAATCTTATAAATAAAATCGATACACTTTTTAAAATAATGGGAAAGCAAACATGCATGGATGTAAAATTGGAAGTAACGCAATTCGTTAAATGTGATGCAGAAAATATGCATCCGTAAATGTCCACCTCCTTCACTGTGTCTAATTGTTTTATATTTACTCCATGTATTCTAATTCGATTGTCTACGAAAACACCCAACCGATGAAATTGACGCATATTAAATTTCTGTGACATAAGCAAATAAATTGAGATTTTTTAACCGTTTTTTAAATAAAATTTTTAAACTATTTAGAACTAATTTTTCGTAATAGGTGCATTCAGTAGGTTACCTCCACAGGTATCTTCCGGTACAAACAGAATCGAAATCCGACAAGTATTTTTTTCTGATTTGCTTGATAAAAGTATTTTGCTTGACTTTTTATATCGCTTCGTAGCTGTTTATGTCCAGAAAGTAATACTGCTCTGTGTATTAGCCTTCGCTTCGCTCAGACAATTGCTATTTACTCTATGCACTCTGATTCGGTTGTCTAAGAAAAAATGACGCACACCAAATTTCTATGACGTATGCAAATAAATTGTGCTTTTTTAAATCAGTTTTTTAATATAACTTTTAATCTATTTGGAACTAATTTTTGAAAGTAGGTGCATTCGCCAGGTTACCTTCATAGGTGCCTTTTGGTACAAACAGAATCGAAATCCGACAAGTATTTTTTGAGATTTGCTTGATGAAAGAATTTTGTTTGACTTTTAATATCGTTACGTACTATGAGTATAAGACTTCGCTTCGCTCAGACAATTAAAACGCAGTCGGTCTGCCAAATCATATCTTGATGGAAAACATCTAAAGAACCAATTTTAGCGGTTTACTCTTAGGTTACCATTGTGCTTTCCAGCCCCCAAAAGTTTGGAAACATGCAGGATTGGCAGCAAGAAAACAAAACGGTAAACCTATGACCCAACCGCTAATATGGGGTTTTTAGGTATTTTCCACCAAGATATGACTTGGGAGACCGATTGTGTTTTAATATGGGAATTGACATTTAATTAATCCTAGATTTTCATCAGTGAACTCGATGAGATGACCACTAGGGTGGGCCAAAAAAAACTTTTTTTCGATTTTCGATTACGGCGGGTACGGAAAAGTGGCCACTGGTGGCACTCAGTTCATACAAAAAATTTGAGATTTTTTGGACATTTCCTTATTTTGCCGCAAACGGCTTGAAGTTTTGCAAAAATGTTCATTTTTGAACTTTTTTCGAAAAAAATTAAAAAATGTTAAATTAAATTTATTTTGGTTGTATTTACTTGAAAAGGCATATTTAATGTACTAAATGTTTAAATAAGATCTGATCATGCATTATTTAATATCTATGTGTATTATAACTTAGGCTATTTTCATAGCTTTTTCGCGTATAATAGGCAAAAGTTGTATTTGTTTGAATCGATCGTTCGTTTCTGTATTATTTATGTCCCTTGGTCTTCTTTATATATTTTCTACGTATCAAACGTCATACGTAGAAACATTTGGGGAAAAGACAGCAGTATACTTCAAAAACAAATCTGGAAGGTGAGAAAATGGTGAAGCAGGACTCTAAGCGCGCGCAATGATTCGTCGTAATACTCAGGGAGTTAAGGACGAAATAGTTGAGAGCCAAAATGCGATAAAGGATTCTTATTATTTATCCTTGCTCAGTTACCTGCGACATTTGTTCAGTGTTAACTGAAAGCCTTTTGTATTGATATGCAGTGTTTTTTGGATTGTTTAATGTGCCATTATAGTGTTTTGTGCGTTTTATTACAACGAGCTTAGAAATGGCTAGTATAAAGGACCATGACAATGCAAAGACACGCGATAGCATGAAAAGTAACTTTTTGGGGGCATCATGCATATTGAAAGAATTGCAATTGCCAACTTATGCTGATAATCATGCGCCACTATTATTGGTTGCTTCACCATGTAGAAGTTCACAGCAGAGGATACGAACCTCGTCATCGATAAAAACAAAGTCAGAAGAGAGAAATAGAAACTTGGAAAGAAGATACAGGCAGAAGAAGTTATTGAAAGAAGGAAAATTAAAAGCATATTTTTTGATGGTAGAAAAGATAAAAGTATATTCAGAGGAAGAAAAATAACAAGTAGCAACGTCGAGAGAAAGGCGAGGAACACATCACCGTGTTGTTTGAACCTGGTTAGGAATACTTGTGTCACTTGATACCAGTTCAGAAAAGTCTAACTAGTCATACAAAAGTTACCTAGAAGTCAAGGACATTTCTAACTTGTGGTGACTTGGAAGATTGTATAATGATTTTGCTATTTCTTTTCCGTGACCGGAACAAGGTATCAAGTGACCCGAGTATTCGTAACCAAGTTCAAACAACACGGTGGTGTGTTCCTCGCCTTTCCTTCGACAGTGCTGCTTGTTCTTTTTTCCTCTGAATATACATTTATCCTTTCTACCATCAAAAAATATTCTTTTAATTTTCCTTCTTTCAATAACTTCTTCTGCCTGTATCTTCTTTCCAAGTTTCTATTTCTCTCTTCTGACTTTGTTTTTATCGATGACGAGGTTCGTATTCTCTGCTGTCGCAACTTCTACAAGGTGAAGCAACCAGTAATAGTGGCGCATGATTATCAGCATAAGTTGGCCAATTGCAATTCTTTCAATATGCATGATTCCCCCAAAGAGTTACTTTTCACGCTATCACGTGTCTTTGCATTGTCATGGCCCTTTATACTAGCCATTTCTAAGCTCGTTGTAATAAAACGCACAAAACACTATAATGGCACATTAAACGAACCAAAAAGTACTGTATATCACCGAAAAAGGGTTTCACGTAAACACTGAACAAATGTCGCAGGTAACTTAGCAAGGATAAATAATAAGAATCCTTTATCGCATTTTGGCTCTCAACTATTTCGTCCTTCACTCCCTGAGTATTAGACGAGTCATTGCGCTCGCTTAGAGTCCTGCTTCACCACTTTCTCACATTCCAGATTTGTTTTTGAAGTATACTGCTGTCTTTTCCCCAAATATATGACGTTTGATACATAGAAAATATATAAGGAAGACCAAGGAATATAAATAATACAGAAAATAATGATCGATTCAAACAAATACAACTTTTGCCTATTATACGCGAAAAAGCTATAAAAATAGCCTAAGTTATAATACACATAGATATTAAATAATGCATGATCACATCTTATTTAAACATTTGGTACATTAAATATGCCTTTTCAAGTAAATACAACCAAAATAAATTTAATTTAACATTTTTTAATTTTTTTCGAAAAAAGTTCAAAAATGAACATTTTTGCAAAACTTCAAGCCGTTTGCGGCAGGGTAAGGAAATATCCAAAAAACCTCGAATTTTTTGTATGAACTGAGTGCCACCAGTGGCCACTTTTCCGCACCCGCCATAATCGAAAATCGTAAAAAAGTTTTTTTCGGCCCACCCTAATGACCACCTCCCGATCAATTATGCATATACATACCTCTGCTATGACACCAATGCATCCGCAAATAACGGCTGCTTTAGCTTGAGCTCCACTCATACCTCCAAGTCCTGAACTCACATAGATCTATAATGTAAAAAAGAATATAATGAAAATTAAAAAGAAAGGTGAAATTTATAATGACGTATCTGGCGATATGTCATGTCAATTATGATTAATATTAAGATGCTGTCGAAATTTATACATATTTTTTTACAGTGAATATTATTTTAGAAATGTTTCCAAAAATCTAATAAAACTGCATACTTATTCAGCGTTTAACTTTAATGCTGTTACAGCTGCTTCATCTTGTGCATGGGTCTCATAATGCAAATACGCAGGCTTTTATTATGACGTCATATATGACAGAATATCTGTCACTTGCTGCGAATCTCCTGCGCACATGTTCTGAATCTTTACTCACACACGAAAGATAAATCTTGTTCACCAGATTTATTTCGAAATACTTTTGTTACCGTTTGTTTTAATAAAATTATGTATATTTAAAACAAAATAACAACAATATAATTTTAATTTTGTAAGAAAATGCACTAATGCTATTAACCTTGAAAACATTATTGACCTTCGTCTCAAAAAATTATTAAAATGATATTGCGACTGTTTTTTAAAACATACATACAGTGTCTCACAAAAGTGATGGGACACTTGTGCTTTATAAAAAGAAACTTCAATAAAATAAATAAACAAACATGTGCAAAATTTTTTTGGGTGTGTTTCATATTTAAAGTTAGTAACAATCATTACATAACATACATTTTGTCAAAATATTAAAATATTAATTTAGTAAAAATACAATTGTTCAGAACGGAGCAAAAAATGGCTCACATAAGTGATGGGACACTTACTTTTCCATCAAATATTTATCCAAAAATTTTACTTTTTAAAAAGTTTTAATATTTTGTTGGATTTCCTTTTACTTTTAAAACATGATTTAATCTTTTTGGGATGGATTCGACTAATTTTTTTGTGATTTCTGGAGTGATTTTACCCCATTCTTCTTGAAGCACCGATTTTAGTTGTTGTTTTAAAGAAATGGTGTATTTGCGAATTCTTGATTCCAATTCTTGCCAAATATTCTCTATGGGATTTAAGTCTGGAGATTGTGGTGGTGTTTTTATTATTTCAGGACAGTTATATAGCAGCCAGAGTCTAACGGTCAGAGCAGTGTGCTTGGGGTCATTGTCCTGGTAGAATTTAAAATCGTTATGAAGGTTCAATTTTCGTGCTGAAGATTTCAAATTTTGCTTTAAAGTATCAATATACTTGTACTGATCCATTATACTGTCAATAAAAACGAGATTACCAACTCCAGCGGAAGACATACGCCCCCATACCATAACTCCTCCTCCACCATGTTTTACTGTTGGTACTAAGTTCTGTTTGCGAAATTCTTCCCTGGGTTTTCTCCACACCAAGATTCTACTGTCAGAACCAAATATATTAAATTTACTCTCATCAGTAAATATAACTTCATTCCAGTAATCAGAATTCTTATTTATGTTGGATTTTGCGAAAGCTAGTCTGAGTTTTCTATTTTTTTCACTTACGAAGAATTTTTTCCTGGCTACTCTACCGTGATATCCAGCAGATCGAATTACCCTTCTAATAGTCTCAGGATTAACAATTATTCCATATAATGCTTGTAAATCAGCAGCAACTTTTGAAGCACTATTTCTTGGATTTTTTTTAATATTTCGAACGATAATTCGCTTTATTCCATTGAATAGCGTTGATGGTCAGCCAGGTCTTCTTTTATCCTGAATCATATAATTCTTTTTATATCGTTTAATGATACTGAAAACTGTTGAACGACTCAAGTTAACTGTTTCAGCAGTTTTTCTAATAGATTTTCCACGTTCAATATGCAAATTAATAACTAATTTTCGAATTTCAGGCGACGTTTCTTTTCGTTTAGCATTCATGGCTACACAGAGCTAAAAAACACAAAAATTCCAAAACAAACTGGAGAGAAATACTGCAGACGATTTTATAAATTATTGCCAATTGCTTTTAAGTAAAAATAAAACCCCAAAAAATATTTTTATTGCTTATTTCGGACGATTTTTGTTGCATATATAATGGTGTCCCATCACTTATGTGAGCTATTTTTTGCTCCGTTCTAAATATTTGTATTTTTATTAAATTAATATTTTAATATTTTGACAAAATGTATGTTATGTAATAATCTTTACTAAATTTAATTATGAAACACACCCACAAAAAAAATGTGTACATGTTTTTTTAATTTATTTGATTAGTTTCCTTTTGTAAAGCACAAGTGTCCCATCACTTATGTGAGACACTGTATTTATGTCAAAACAAACTGAAACAAAAATATTTTCCAATAAATCTGGGTAAACCAGATTCATCTTGCGTGATTGAGTAAAGAATCAGAAAATATCGTACTATTTTAAAAGGTTTTACATTCCATTTCAATTTTTGAAGATTCTTGTACTTTTTGTATGATTTCTGCAATATTTTTTCTGATTGTACGAAATGCAGGTATTCTACAAAAGCAATTTTTCTCTGGAGATAACACTTTGACAAATAGCTTTCTCGACTTAAAAAAAAATAAAGTAAAAAAAAAAGAGGTCTAACCTGTGAATTTCAAGAAAAATGTTAAACCTATTGTCTATGATCCATAAAATATTTTTAAAAATAAACAATACTGTACAACATTTAAATGCATGCATTTTAAACTAAAGTTAATCCGAATATAAAATTAAATGAGTTTCAAGTTAAACAAATGAAAGACTTTCCTTGTAAATAACATGGATGCATTTTAATCAAGATAACATTTGGCAATTTATCGTCTGCTTTCGGTAAAAAAAAAAGATTTAAAATTAATCAATATATTTCTATATTATAAAGGCCAAATGTATTTGTGCGTAACGCATACGTCATTTTTCGAATGGCAACACTTTCTGATGAAATTTCATTTTTGCAATTTTCATTACTGCAAATTTTTTAACTCCTAGACATCGCACATTTTCAATCTTTATACCGTTGTGTAGGGAAAAATATGTACTTTTAAATGCAATTTGTTTGAAAACTGTATCTTAATTTGTTTTTGAGACATTAATTTTTTTTGTAGTTTTTAATTTAATTTTTCTGAAGGTGGCAACTTGAGTACTCCATTTCTGTGCAAAGTAAAGGAAAAATAACCATAAAGTAAAAAGAAGAAATAGAGAGGACTTATGGTGGCTGGGAGTGGTGCAAAAAATGTAACCCTGAAATATGCTACATCAAGCCGAAACACAGCCGCGTGTTTTCGCTAAAAAGAAGGATACTTTCAATGACAAGTCTGTGGAAACTTTTAGTACTATAGTTTTTAGTTTATAATAAAATAAAATGCTACTTTATAATGCTTAAATTTAAGCATATCATTTTTATTTAGAGAAAAAACGCACGGCTGATGTCAAAGGATTTAGTACCTGTTCAATGTGATTCTTTTTTTCCCCTCCGGGTTGAATTTTTTTCGCCGAGATAGCAAGCAAACAAAGACGATCTTGGCAATAATTCCGGGTTTAAAGTAATGTCCGGTTCCCCAAATTTTTGTCCAATTGTTTAAGACATTCAATTGTAATTATATTAAAATAACATTATTCGCTTGATGTAATTTTTTAAAAATTTCAGTTAAACTTTCTAGAGCAGACGATTTTTTTTTGTTCTTTTTTGTTACCTGTCATTTTACCAGAAGAAAAATGCAAAACAAAATTATTTAATTTTTCTTTCTTCTTGGAATAATTATATTTTTTATGTTATTTATTTTTTACTTTATTTTTAGAACTATTTTTATTTTCCAAATATATTTTTAGAAAAGAAAAAAAAGTACATTTTCATATAGAAAATTGATCTGAAATAAAAAAAGAACGATGTAAAAGACAAAATGAGATTTCATAATTCGCCAATATTCAATGTTTAAAATGTAATTGAAAATTTAGTTTGGCACGATTTGTAAATATCAAGGTTTGCGTATTTCACGGAGAATACGGAACCTTCTTTGCACGTTGAAGTGATGGAATGCAATGTTTATTCTTTTAATTTGTGGTGTGTATTTTAATATATAAAACGAATTTTAAATTTGTCATAGTTAACTTTGAAGCAAACTTTTTGGAAAAAAATATACGTGCAGTCATTTCTTTACTCTTAACATTTTAGCACGCGCGTAAGATTTTTCGGTACTACTTGGTTATCCCGTTGACCAAAAAACTATCGCCAAATTATAAGATTAAATGCCAAAAATGGATGATTTGTGAATATGATATTCAATGATATTAAACACGATACACATGTTTAAAATGTCATCAAGAGGTGTTTAATACCACTTATTCATGTTTTACTAATTTAGTTGTTTTTCCGTTATTTAAAATAAAAATTATGTCAACATATTTACAATTAAAATTAAGTGGGATATATTTTATCTCACCCCCTTCAAGAGGTTAAAGGGTTAAAAATGCTTTTTTGGAGTTAGTTAGCAATCTAAAACGCATATTACATGTAGAAAATTCATTAAAGTTTTCAATTTTAAAAAATGCTTTTTATCTTTGTTATGTAACCCGGGAAGCCCGGGTTCGATCTACTAGTATAATTAAATTCTATACACATCCTTAATATTCTTAAACATTGTATTTTCACCGGAAATACGCTCATTTTTATAACTTTTATAATTTTATCACATCAGGAATCAAGTTAAAAATTAGACTAATTTTTATTTTTTATTTTTACACATATACTAACTGATTTGTATGCATTACTGTTCATTACATAAAAACAAGTAAAATTGATAATATTTAAATCAACGGCATTTAATAATAGACCGGGAGGCGGCAGCACAGACAATCACCTTACCGAATTCACGGATGAAAATTTAGTAATAGTTAAATCTTGATTCGCATATTAAAATGCAATCATTCTGCTAAGTTATATCTTCGTGAAAACACCTAAAAACACGAATATAACGGTTGACATGTAGGTTTACCATTGTGCTTTCTGCACCCAAATTGTATGAAAACATGGAGGATTGGGAGCAGGAAAACATAATTGTAAACCTATGAGTCAATCGTTAAAATCGAGTTTTTAGATATTTTCCATCAAGATATGACTTGGCAGACTGATTGTGTTTTAATATGCGATTCGATATTTAAGTAATCCTAGAATTTAATCGGAAAATCGTGATTCGTTGTGCTGCCGCCTCCGGGTCTATTATCCTTTTTATAATTTAAGGTAAAAACACATAATTAATTTGTTTTTCTCTTTTGAAAAACGAACAGAAGTGAATTCTAACAGAAAGAAAAGGAAATTTTTCACAATTTCAAAAACTACAGCAATTAGAAGCGCAATATTTAGCTATTTTTTTTTAATAATATTAGTTTTTAAAAGTATTTAATAAATAACTATAATAAATTAATTAAATAGTCACGAATGATATTTAATAGTTGGTAGCGAGAGCCATGATTACGGTACGAAGTCAAGAATGCGATGAAGAACAATAGTTACTGAATACCAAACTTGACTGTTAAAGTTAATCATAAAATTATCCTCTGCATAAAAAAAAAACCTTTAATAATATTCAAAACGGTATCTATGGCACTAGGCCGCTAATAACAAGCGGATAGAAGAGCAATGGAAACAACAAATGTGACTGAAACAAGAGCGAAAAAAAAAATAAAACATTTCTGTTAAGCTGTTAAATGCAACGCACTAAAATAAAACAAAAAAGTCAGCTAATTTATTTATATTTTAAAATAATTTTATCCTTTTAATTCGCTATATTTTTTAAATCATAAATAACATGGTTTATACTTACTTTTCCTCGCATGTCGTTTAGGTTCAAGTACTTTCTTCCAGCATTCATCAGAGTTAACTAGGATGGAAAAAGTTCATAAAGCGTTATTAGTTTCTGAAAAATGGTTTTCTTTTTTATATTTTTTTTACATTAATTAAGACTTACCGTTGTGCCGTGAACAATTCCCTGTGGTCCAATGTAACAGTAACTGCCAGCTGTCATTTGCCCGTACCTAAAATAAATAAATTAAAAACTTAGTATAAATTTTGAGAACGATTGATTTACAATCTTGCATAAATTATTTAAATATTTCAAAATTTTACAGTTTCATTTTACGTAAATAAAAATGTGTCAATGCATATATATATGTGTGTGTATGTTATATACTGTATATAATATATATATACAGAGTTGACGATGCCTTTTCACGAACATTAGCGATTCAGGCGAATAAGAAAAAAAAAAAGTCGTCAAATGAAAAAAAAAAAAAAGTTAGCAAAATAGATACGGCGCCAAACATTGCAAAATCTGCCTTCAACCCTTTATTGAAGCTTTTTAGGTGCGTTCGTAATTATATAATACGTAGCACCTATAGTTGTCGTTCAGTCCGTCCGTCTGTCCGTCCGTCCGTCTGTCCGCATATAACAACGCAAAAACTACCCAACCGAATCGTTTGAAATTTAAAATACATAAATATTAGATATTTTTGTCGAGTCATTTCAAATTTTATGAGAATCGGATGGATAGATCAATTACAGGGACGATCAAAAGTATTCCATTACATTACGGTCAATGGGGAAAAAAGTTTCAAATGCATTTTAATCGTTTGAAATTTAAAATACGCAATTATTACATAATTCTGTCGTGTTATTTCAAATTTTTTGATAATCGTGTGCATAGATCAATTACAGGGGCAATCAAAAGTATTCAATTACATTATGGTCAATGGGGAAAAAGTTTCAAATATATTCTATACGTTTGAAATTTAAAATACATAATTATTACATAATTTTTTCGAGTTATTTCAAATTTTATGAAACTCGGACGAATAGATCAATTACAGGGACAATCAAAAGTATTCCATTACATTACAGTCAATGGGAAAAAATGTTTCAAATGCATTTTAATCGTTTGAAATTTAAAATACGCAATTATTACATAATTCTGTCGAGTTATTTCAAATTTTTTGATTATCGTGTGCATAGATCAAATACAGGGACAATCAAAAGTATTCAATTACATTATGGTCAATGGGGAAAAAGTTTCAAATATATTCTATACGTTTGAAATTTAAAATACATAATTATTGCATAATATTTTCGAGTTATTACAAATTTTATGAAAATCGGATGCATAGATCAATTACAGGGACAATCAAAAGTATTCCATTACATTACGGTCAATGGGGAAAAATGTTTCAAATGCATTTTAATCGTGTTACACTCATGCGAACTTAATAAAATTTATATGCAACTATAAAGTACATATTATAATATACATCTTACATAATTTGTGGTGCAAAGAACATTTGTTATTGATTTACAAGGCCACACAAAAGTATTCCATTACATAATGGTATAGGGAGAACATTGTTTGATGAGCGTTTTAATTGTAGTTCACTATTTACAATGTTATGAGATTGATATATGAACGTAATATTTTTAAAACTTCGTTATCGTTCGAACGCACCTAATTTGCTACGCTTCACGTGCAATTTCCAACTTGTTTTTTTTTTTTTTTTTTTTTTTTTTTTTTTTTTTTTTTTTTTTTTTGAAGTTGAAAAGCGAAACTAACCGTACAGTAACGTGGATAAGAATGGATCCACACAAAAAAGAGCAGAAATTGAGCACTGTCAATTTGGGGAGTCTAATTGTTCCTTTACTCGCGAAATGATGCAACTTGTCGCGATTTGCACAATGACACACGCTAGCAAGAACACTACACACACACACACACACACACACACACACACACATATATCTATATATATATATATATATATATATTTGTTTATTTATAAATTTATATGTAATATAAATATTATATAATATATATGTATATGTATGTATCTATTTGCATAATACATTAATGTGATGAATCGTCGTGACGTGTTTCATTCATCTTCGACAAAAGCAATTTATGGCTGTCATGTTAGGCTTAAATATTTAGATGCCACAAATATGCCGACTGTTCAACATATGGAAATATACACTTTATTTCCATCATCTTCACATTTATTCTCCATCTTTTTCTCCAAAATCTTCAAAAACTATCCAATTATAATATTTTAAATTCAAATTAAAAATAACGGATAACAAGCTATTATGAACAACGAATAATCAGATATACGTAAACCAACACTATTTTGTTGCCATGTATTGGCAATCGATGTATATAAAAGAGCTTATAGATTTTTTTTTAAATGCAGAGCATAATGGTATAATTCGATATCTATTTTTAAAATACATTTTACATAATTTTAGAAAATTGTTCAATATAAATAAAATTAATATTATAATTTAAATTTACTTTTATTTATTTTTAAGGGCTTAATGCTTATCCGTTTTATTTCTTATTGTTATTATTATTATTATTTATTTTATTTTATTTTATTTTATTTATTTATTATTATATTATATTATTTTATTTCATTTAATTTATTTATTATTATTTTATTATAATTTTTGATTTATAAGTAAAAAAATAATTTTTTCCAGATGTAATTGAATTACGCATTTGTTATTTTTAAAACGGACATTTCTGCAATACAAACTCTTTTTTAACAAAATTTTCATTTGTATGAAGTCTTAAGAAAATAATATGCATATCAAAATTCCGTCATTTTAGCGGGGGTTATATGCACTAAGCTAATCATTTAAGAATTGATAAAAATTGAATCAAATTTTTATGAAAATAATAATAATAATAATAATAATAATAATTTTGATATTATTTATGCCGAATCACTTTTAATATCATATAGCAGAAGCTTTTAAAAATTTATCTTGAATTAAATCAATGCGACATTGCATATTTCCTAAAAAGAAAAAAAAATAGTATAATTTTAACGAAAAGTTTCTTCGGTTATATTAATTACTCATAGGTGGCGCCAAATCCACATTTAATAATGAACATAAAGCTTTAATAATCGATGAGAAAAGACACGGACTAATGAAAATCGGTTTAGTGGGCAGTTTTTAAAATCCACTCATTTTTATAAAAATGAATATATTAAAAAATAATTACACATTGAATATTTAGTTTTAATGTTTTGTGAAATCTTCAGAAATTGTGTTTTACATTGCTAATTATTATTATCGCAGCATTAAATACTGCTTGCTCCTTATTTTGTACAAATATTGGACTATTTAATAAATTGGACTAACAAGGACTTAAAAAATATCCTAATATTTGTATTTGTAGAAATATTTGTCATTTTTGAAATGCACTTTTCTACAATACAAACCTTTCAATAATAAAATCTTTATTCTTTTGTTTGTATGAAGTCTTATGAAAATGAAATGAAGATTAACATTCGTTATTTTTGACGGAGTTATGTACTACTATTATATATATTAAGTAGGACCAAATTTTCTGATTTATTTTTAAATTAATTTTTGCTTTCAAACGCATCAAACTGGCAAATTCTCTTATTTAGAAAATATACAGTGTGCCGTGCTTTTCAATTTTTTTTATACATGCAAAAAAATATAGCAAAAAAAATGCTGCCAAAATTGGCGTTTTGAACTGAATTTTCCAAAGCGGGAGATCTAGGAACTGAAAAAATGGTCATATTGAAAAAGAAGTTGTTTATAAATTAAATTCTAATGAATTGAGCGAAAAATGAAGTCACACGGTATCTCATAGATCTCTACAAAAATAACTTCAGCAGATTTTATTTTTTTACTTTTAAAAATGAGTCTGAAAATGTACACTATTATTTTCAACACAATCTAACTGATTGGTAAAGTACCGGCCGGCTCCCAGGTAGCTTAACAGGTAAAGCATTGGCCTTGTAAGCCAAGTATCTGGGTTCGATTCCCGGCCTGGGCAATTTTTCGCTCAGTTAGAAATATTCAATTCGTATGAAAATGTATTTGAAAATTTCGAGCTGTTGGTGATGGGAAATTTATTTTTCGAATACACCCTTAAATAGCGAAGAACAGAATTTGTGAGTTGCGCGAATGTTTCCGTTATTCAGAAATAAAATCATACAAATATTTGAAAGGTAATATGAAACAGCATACACACTGTTAAAAATAAAGTTGACGAACCGGTTGCATTTGACGCCCAGGGGCGAAAAGGTTAAATCACTTGGCACCAGCGGGCTTGAAAATGTGTTTGCCATTGGGTGTTTCACGCTAATTAGGGTGCCGCGCAATGCATACCGTTGGAAGATTTTCACCCCTTAGTCATTTGCGCATGCTCTTTAACATGTATCCTTGCACTTCAACTCGCTGTCACTGGTGGATCAACACATCAATTTTTTCCTACGATGACTATCACAGCTATACGCCATCCCAATTTTGTTTAGAACTTCAGATGGCTAACTTTAAGCGAGCTTTTTTATATAAAGCAACCTTTGAATTTCAGGACATATGAACATTTCAGGGAGACTTTGAAGGTGAGCTTGATGCCCGAGTGGATAGGGCGCTGAGCTTGTAATCAGACGTTCTGCGTTCGAATCCATCGAGGGCCGAAAGTCGGTTAGTATATTTTTTAATTTTTTATCATTGGACACTCTGGATTAAGGGTGCCATCTTTTCACCCTAATTAAAGATGCTATTTTGGCTCCTTTAGGGGGTGTCACCAGTGAGACAAGCCTTTTACCCTTAAAAGGTGCAATGTGTACCCATTAGTTTTAACAGTGCACTAAATACAAAAAATCGCTATTTGTAAGTGTCCGTTGCGGAAGCTTTACTGTAATTTGATTTTCGTAAATTTTAAAATGAAATATTTCGCTCGTATATATGTGTATTTCTGTAAACTTTCTTAAGGAAATGAAGCATTCCTACTCCTGCCCCACCAGTGGCTGAGAGTTTCTGCTCTCGAAGTTGCCTGACGAGAGATGCTAAGTTCGAACCCAATCGCTCCCATCGGCCTAACCATTCAAAGTTTTCCGTGGTTTTCTTCGAACCTTGCCTAAATACAGGTTAGGTTCCCTTAGAAAGAACCCCTTGCAGGGCACTTCCCTAAGGTCTATAAGTCATAAGTCACACATAACACCTAACATTTCTACTCCTATATTTTAAAATTTCATGGTTTTAAAATTAAAATTCCAAATCCATGCAATTTTACCTAAACATTTCAGCATAATCCTTCAGCGAACACAGTCTACGTAATTACAATGAAATATCAAACAAGTCTCCTAATAATTTGTTTCATCAGAGTTTATAAAATTGCTCTCATAATTTTATTTAATAATAAGCATTTAATAAAAATAAAATTAAAATTATGCAATGAAATCTGTGAAACATGACAAGGGCTATTTTGACGTCTTAAAACATTTCAAGGATCTCTTTTTATGTTTTAAAAATAGAGTTTCCAAAAGCATAAGCGTGAAACGTCTCTAAGTTTGCCAGTATGTTAAAAAAATCGAAATCATTTATTTTATTTTACAAATTAATCCTGAAATGTGGTTTTATAACTTTTTTGGCGTTACCCCAATCTTTACGTCCTTACTTGTTCGAGTATGATGTTTCAGATAAGAAGCTTAAACATGACACATGCGAAATATTGTAGTCTTTTGAAAGACGGTGATAGATTATTTATATCATTTATTGTAATCAAAATTTATACCAAAATTTTGAATAAATTTGTATTTTTATAAGTTAAAAAAACTTAAATAGAATTTTTTTTAGCGAAATTAATTATTCGCAATGTTTGGTGAATTTTCAGCATTACAATAACGTAATTATTTGTCTCTGAAAGTTTTAAACGTGTAATATTTCGCAGATATCTGGTATTAGTTCCGAATATGAAATCCGAGAGTTTTACTCAAATTAAAGCATGAACAAACAAGCGGGCAGACAGGAAAATTGAATTCATAAATACTTTTAAACAATATTTTAAAGTTTAATATACAAGCCTGTAATTCTTCTTTTTGGGTAAAGTATAAGCTTGCATAATTCTCGACAATCTTTAAAAAGATACACTATATCATAAAAACATCACTAATGAGATCATGATATAAAAGAAATGCCATTTTATCTTTCTGTGTTTTGAAAGACAATATCTTTTGATGAAGTACATGTTTATGCAATCATTATTTCTCGAAAAGAAAAAAAATCTATCAATCAAAATTTCAATTTGAAATTCATATTTTAAATAACTTTTCAACATGCTCTTCATCACAACTCTTCATAATTCTTCAAGAAATACTAATGAAGTTTTTTAATAGTCATGTCATAGAAGTTTATAATTTTATGAAAAAATTAATAAGTTAATAAAATAGAAAAACTCTCATAAAAACTATACTATATGGCTACTTATTTAGCGACTTTTAATTCTTTCAAGGAACACTTTTATAGCTTTTGGGGAAAATATAAAACGAAGCAGAAACGTTGAAGTGTTTCTATGTTCCGCAATATATTATTAACTTTTTCTTTACTGTATCGTATCTTATCAGAGTCGCTCACGTATATGAATTAATTTCAAAGTTCATTTTGTAATTCGTTCTGGCGTTGTCCCAAACTATCAATTTTGTTTTGTTTTGTTTTTCAAGTAACAGCTGTTTCAGATAAAGGCACTTCAAAATGACACAGACGATATTTTTAAATAGGGAACAGTTTGACAGACCTATTTAATTTATTAATTTGTTCAAACTTGTTCTTCCGGCAGGAAAGCTTACTTTGGTAGAGGTATTTAACTCAATTGATTGGCAACAGGTGTTTAAGATGTGTACAGATTTTGTCAGTCTATTGGGAATTTTAAATTCGCAGTTACAGTTTGTGTAGTTGTTCTTATTGCACCATTTTTTAAGCAGAGTCTCAAAACAGGTTGTGGATGAAAATTTGTCATTTATATATTTATCCGTGATTTTTTCCAAAGTTTGCAGAAGAGCGTGAAAAAAACCAGTGCCAATCCCAAAACTTTCCTCTATCTCATACATGTTAATACTTGCTAAGAAATGCAGCATATTAGTACCACTGGTCAGGTTTACACCAAAATCTAATCAATAACAGCATATGACAGCTTTTAACTGGATCCTAAGTTTAATGAACATCCGTGCATTAGTTTTTGAGATAGAGCTATTTCAGAAATCATAAAAAACTCTACGTAGCAGCGTCATCTGTTGAGCAATTCACACCAAAAATTACGACCAATTCAAATCAGGGACTAAGTGAATCCGAAGCTTTATGAAAAGTCATGCATTAATTCTTCAAATACAGCTGTTGCGGAAATAGTGAAAAATGCAGCATAGCATCGCCTCCTGTTGGGCGATTTGCACCACAAACTAAACAGCTGTAATTTGTATCAGAGATTAAGGGGTTAGTCCCAGTTTCACTCTGAAATTTGATAGTACGCTACGTCTGAAGAGTGTTTTTTCCCCCCTTTAAATAAGGCAAATATTACTTTGCAAAAATTCTGGTAAATAGCGCTTGAAAGTCCTTAGAAATGTACAAACACAGTAATTTTATCATGCATTTCTGGCATTGTAAAATCCTAGGTTACAATTAAAACCTATGGACGCAGTCAGGGGTTTTTAATTTATTTAAATTTAATCTTTATTTAAATTTAATTTTATGAATAAGGCGTGTTTTTGAAACTCGCGTCCTTAGTTGTTTTTGAAATTACTAGCGACTTATGGGCAATTATTGTAAATATAATTAAAACGATGGCAAAAGAGAAAATGAAGTCAATTAAGGTTTTTGTAGATCAATGAAAATAAAAATTCTGGTGCTGAATTGACCTTCAGTTAAATAGTTAAAATCAATATAAAAAGCACAAATAAATGTATTACAATTACTTTCAAGTGCATTTACATAATATAAATTTTTTTAAAATATCTTAAAATGCAATAAAAACTATTGAAAATAACCATAATAATCAAATAGGTTATTTTTAACTAATTTTAAAATAATTTTATGTTATGTATAAGAGCTTGAAATTAATTGTAGTACATTTATTTGTGCTTTTTATATGAATTTTAACTTCAATTAAAATTAATATAAATAGCACAAATAAATGTACTGCTGATTTTTCTTTCTTTCTTTTTTTTTTTTTTTTTTCCTTGAGAAGGGACTTATAAAGAGAGCTAAATAACGGGAAACTCTTCTACTAAATCAAGACTCACTATTTAATGCAGTCACAAAATCAATACAGACTGCAGGATATAAAAAATCCAAGAAAAAAAATCTTAAATATATAGACGTAATTATCTTTTTTGTGAAGCTCAAAATTGCTTTGAGTATCTAAAACACGCATGTAAGCAGCTAAACATTACAAAACTGAAAACATTGTTTAAGAAATATATCGAAAGAAAGGCGTATTTTAAAAAAGATTCAAAAAAAGATAAACACAGAAAGGCATTCTGTTTATCTTCATAGATAAGGGAGGTCATGATCACATTCGGTTTTTTCATTTTTCTGTTTTACATATCTTCTATAATCATGAGAAGAAAATATTGCAAATGCAGGAAAATTGATTTTCACTTTTTGATACATTTATATTTCAAAATGTTCATTTTTTTTTTTTTTTTTTTTTTTTATTGCATGGTGATCACAGATATATATTTATTATTATTGTTATTCTTTTTTGGAGGGGAGGGGGGAACCAAAATACATTTGTGACTGAATCTTCCCTGGAAAGTATGAGTTCCAACAGTTCTTGACATTGGCGAAGTTGAAGAGTCCCCTGGTTGCTTTTGCTTAACTTTGTTCTTTACATTTCTAAAAAAATACATGTGTTTCGATATTTTTTTCCACTTCTGTATTTCAGTCGTGTAGGTTTTAAAACAGTTTCTTCACAAAATGCTTCACTATTTCCTTTTAAAAGCGATTTGAACAATGGAGCTATTTAATATCATTTAAAAAGAATATATTTTGAAGGGGAAAAAAATGTGCGGATCTATTCGCTCTGGTGCGCGGAAAAAAGGTCAACGGAAAAAAGGGCAACGGAAAAATGGGCAACGGAAAAAACGTCAACGGAAAAAAGGGCAACGGAAAAAACGTCAACGGAAAAAAGGGCAACAGGTAAAGCTTATGTAGAAAGACAGCAACTTTCATATCTTTATGTAAACTTTGACCAAAAACATTCTTTAAGTGACGAAAAAGGGGCAAATGTGAAAAAAAAAAAAAAAATACAGGTATATATATTTTAATAAAGTGGAAAAAAGACAAAAAAAATTGTCTTGATATTTAGAATGTTCAGACGGATAACAGCAAAGAGTCGAAATTTTAAAATTTGGTACACGAAAACTCAATTTGGCAACATGCAGCATAAACCATTTAAAATAAAATTTAAAACATAACGAAATTTGTTAAGGTGGTTCTATTAATAAAAATAATTACAAGGCAAGAAAGAAACAAGATTGGAAGAAAATCATGGAAAACTCCGAACGATTTGGCCGACGAATGCGATTGGGTTCGAACCCAGCACCTCCCGTCTACCAGCTTCGAGAGTACAACCTCTTAGCCACTGGTAGGGCGGATTTGACAAGGGGGGACTTATTTAGAAACCATAAAATCGAATAATGTTTTCATTTTTCGATAAATGCAGGTGGCCTTCCAAAAAATGCGGTCCAAAATGGTGTTTTCGACAGAATTTTCGGACGCGAAAGTCTGATAAAGGTCATCGTGAGAAAACACAACCTTATAACAAAATGCAATTCACTTGTCGAAAAATGAAATAATATGTTTATACATACAATTTTTTATTCAATTATTATTTTTTTTATTATAATTTCTTTATTTTTTAAATTTTTAATTTAAATGGTTTATGCTGCTGTATCCAAAATTGAGTTTTTTTGTGCCAAATCTCCACATTTCGACTCATTTTCTGTTATCCCCCTTAACATTCTAGTAACATAATTAAATATATATATATATTTAAAAAAAAAAAAAAAAAAAAAAAAAAATAGCCATTTTTTCTATTCCATTTAAAATGTATTTGTACCATTTTTTTTTCATTGCCTGTTTTAAACTTTTTTCTCACTCCAAAGAATGCCCTTGGTCAAAGTTTGCATAAAGATATGAAAGTCGCTGTTTTTATACGTAAAGCTATTCATCAATCGAGTTGAAATAACCGATACACGTGTACTAACCGGTACACTTATATGCTTACTTGAAACATAGAATCCGTAATCTAAAACTTAAGATACCTCCCTTAATAACTAATGTATATCAACTTTCGATTTATTGAAGAACTGACATTTATTACTATTATTTATTGTTGCCGTTTTTATCTGTTGACCTTTTTTCCGTTGCCCTTTTTTCCGTTGACGTTTTTTCCGTTGCCTTTTTTTCCGTTGCCTTTTTTTCCGTTGACCTTTTTTCCTAAATTCGTTTGCTCTACCTATATGTTGTTAATTTCTTTTCTTTCAATTTTTATGGAGCATCCTTGTGTAATTCTATTGACCATTTACTTTCTTTAAAACTATTACTGTAAAATGTAACTCAATTTTTGATTACATAAGATTAGCGTTGCAAAGGTTAGAAAAAACCCGGTTTAAACCCGGGAATAAACCGGGTTTTTAGGAATAAACCTGGAAAAAAACCGAAATTTTTTTGGAATAGTTCGGTTTCTTGGGAATAAACCCGGGAATAAACCGACTTTTTGCAACTCTACATAAGATATACTCTGATTTAAATTTCATATAAATTACTATTTTCTTCTACAAATCTAGCAATACATTTGCTGTTTTACTTACATTGTGACACCCAAAGCAAACATTCGGTCATAATTGATCCTGGTGGAGTAGTTTGGAACCATCATACCATTTGTCACGACAACGCGCGGCCCGTAGGGAGTTGATGGAAATAAGCCAAGGGGATGTCCGGACATCATCACTAAGGTTTGGTCTGTGTTCATTTTACTCAGATACTTCATTGTTATCCAAAACTAAAATTGAAAGAATAAAAAATTATGTGACATGGGCTGATTAGTACCAGAAGTTATTTACTCACTTTCCTTTTTTTTTTTTTTTTATCTATACGCTTACATTACGTTACTTTTAGAAATAATTCGCGTATATGGGAAAATAAAGCATAAAAAGGGGGAATAATGTCAAGTACTATATCGCACTGTCAGAAGGCTATTAATGAAAAGTATTATCTAAAGTAACTTTGAAATTCACATAAAATAATAATAATAATAATAATAATAATAATAATAATAATGAAATTCAACATAAAATAACAAGACAATATAGTGAAGCAAAAATCAATCATATACATTTTTTGACAATATGTCCAGTTAGGTACAGTTGACTCAAAAAGAAAAAAAGAAAATAAACACTCCTATTCCTCCAAATAAATAAATAAATAATAAATAAAAATCTCTTCATTAAAATAAAAATTAAAATATCTTCAAAGTGATGCAAAAGCAACATTCGGCCCAGTTAGCTGAAGACAGTGGAAAAGGATTTTGTAATTATAGGTACATGTGAATAATAAATTCTATAAATATTAGTTAGAGAGAAATGCTGAAAAACTCCACAGAAGACTTTCCTTAGACTTCTCATATTCCATAGATTCTGCATTCCTCATTTAAGGGACTTTTCCAAACAAGGAATACCTCCATTTAGCGAATCCTCTTTTCCGTTACCGCGTATTTTTATGTTTTTAACTGTGAAGAACAGACATTTAAGAACAGCGGACAGTTATGCCAGGCGGTCTAAGTGCCAGTCATTCAGAAGTTCTACTATATAGGTGAGTTATGCAAAAATAAAAACTGTCTTTTTTGAACTGCAACATGTAACAAAGCTTTAGTTTTCTGCAACAACCAGGCTGCACTAAGTTATACATTGTTACGTTTTAGCATTCTAACAAATACAGTAAAATCTTTCGATAACTGATACTTAGGACCACGACATTAGTCCGCTAATCGGAGATCTCAACTTTGCAAATGTAAAAATTTACAAATATGCATGCGATATGGATTGAAAAAGGTGTTCGCTAAAAAAGAAGTGTCCTTTATTCATTCGGGAGTGTCCGTTATGGAAATTTTACCAAATTATTAACATAATTAAATAAAGCAAGTCTCTACTTCTTGGAAGATAATATTATAATAGTGAAAAGTTTATGATAAATATGTGTTTTTTTCCCCGAATTATAATTATGAAAGAGAAAGCCAGCATAGACTCTTGATTTATACTCCGTGTTAGATTGTAATAAGCAAAAATAATAACAATGATAATAATAATAAATAAATACATAAAAGTAAAGATTACCTGAGCCCAGTTGGAAAATACTTGTCCATTTCCTCCGTATGTGATGAGTTCCTCTGGAAATTGGGCAACTTGTGGATCCAGATTGTTCATGATCATCATCATGATGGCTGCAGCTTCCTTACAATGAGCTGGATATAAATCGATGAGATATGCCCTTCATAACAGTAAAAATAAATGTCATATAAGAAAGTTATACCCTAATAATATCAATTTTCAATTATTTTATTTATTTATTTATTTTATTTTATTATATTTGTTTATTTATTTTATTTTACAGTAGACTCCCTCAAATCCGCACAGCTTGGGATCAGAGGTTGTGCGGATTTTAGAATTTTGCGGATTTCTGGTCGTTGCTTTGTTTACATTTTTTAAACAATAATTTGAGTGCAATTAATAGTGCAATTGGAACTATAATGAATGCTTGCAATATAATAAAATAATAAAATAAGTAATAAACTAAAATAATAAAAATTTAGATAATTTTTAAAATGATTAAAGTATTAATAGCAAAGGTCAAAATCAATAGTTTATGATTAAATATTCATTATAAAAATTAAATGTATTTTTCCAAAATTATTCAGTGAAACTTGCCTTATAAAAGTAGATTACTAATTCACATCAAAATCATAAAATAAAGATTTTTTTTTCAAGTTTTGCCTGGCTTAATAACCAAAATATCTTGATAAATGCATAAATATATTTGGTAAGAAGATTCTGATTACCAGTGATATCAGCAATATCTTGGAATTTTTTCCAAAAAAATTTATTCTTCCTTTATGAAAAAAAAGATGAATAGAGTATTATTAAGAAAATTACGAAATAAAAAATATACGGAATTGATACAAAACTAAAAAAATCAAATTTTGTCCCAGTATCCAAATTGAAAGTTTCATTGTTTACATCCATAAAATATGTGCGGATTTTAGAGAGTTGTGGATTTCTGGTTTGCGGATTTGAGGGAGTCTACTGTATTTTATTTTATTTATTTATTTATTTTATTATTTTTATTTTATTTTATTTTATTATTTATTATTTATTATTTATTTATTTATTTATTACTTACCCATCATACGTAGTATAGGGTAAGTCATACAATCGTTTTGAAAATCGAAAAAAAAATTTGACGGATTTACACGTTTTAGATAGTGGAGATTCCGAAAAACATATTTTTAGAAAAAAAAATTTGCCGTCCGTCTGTCTGTCTGTCAGTTTGTCTATAAACGCTATATCTCCCGAACAAATTGAGATAGAGACTTGAAATTTTGTATGTAGTTAGTATGTAAGAATGGGACGAAGCCTATTTAATATCAGCAACCTCGATTATCCGGAACTATTTTTTTCGGACTCTCGAAAAATTCGTTCTGATGAAAGGTACATAAAATTTTTCGAATTTTTTTGTTCTAAGGAATGAACATAAAAGGCAATAAAATAACACACATTTTGCATATAGAACGAAGTCGATCGGATATTTGTAAGTAGATATTTGTTAGTTGCCGAGATATTTGTAATCCTGTTTTCCACATTCTTCGATTTTTCATGACCCTGTATTTCATTCAAATTTCAATTCAGAGGTATATTTTAATTGGAAATGAGACGCTTAATCCGACACAGTTAATTGTTAGTTAATAGAATTATTATTTTTGGAGTTATAAGGATGTTTCTTTTACGCAGTTCGGTACTACTTGAGTAGTTTGGCGTTTTACATAATTTGTCGAAATTGGTACATCAGCAGTTCTTTAATATAGCATTACTATGTATATTAACAGTATTTAAATTTTGTTTATGAATTGCAATGCCATTGTATAAATAGTTTTCACATGTTTTATTTTCATACACATATCCATGATGGGTAAGTATTACGGTGGCCCCCAACGACTAGTTTATTTTTGCAATACTAAACGGTTTTTCTTTCATAGTTTTATTGATCGATTTCATTCTTAAATGAGAGAAAATTTAAGTAAACATAAAGGTCGTCAATTTATGTCATGGATTTTCGGTCTTATACTGTTTCCCCTTATTACGTAATTTCATGAAAATAAATAATTATTTCTTACTTTCCTCACACCATCTATTTTTAAAATAAAAATTTAAAAACTCTTGACCAAAATTGAATGTTTAAAATAAACAATTAAATTCATTGAAACATTAATTATGCAAATTAAATACCTATTTAAAAAAAAATAATTGTAACACAACTCTATAAATATTTAAAATCCTTTTCTTCATTGACTTCACTTTGATCATTTGATCATTTTTTGTTAGTTTTTTGGGATAGTTAAAGAGATAAAGGGTTTTTTACAATATTGACAGTATTGACAAATATAAATCTAAAAGAAAACAATCTGCGCTTTCTTTAATAGAAAAAGATTGTCACAGTTTCGCCAATAAACGCCACTTTGCTAGCGTTCATTGTAATCAACTCATTATAATGTCTGCCAATAAACATATGATTTCATTTATTTTCCGTTTGTCTTAATTTTGTAAGACCACTTTCTAAAGTAGACCTGATACTTGCATCTAAAATTATTTTATTGTAATATTTTCATTGTTTATTATCTCTATTCAATATTGCATAAGTTTTAGATTTATTGCTATTTTCACAAGTTAATTAAACTTTTAATTAATAAATATGCCTAAAATTTTTGTTATAAATTGGTTGAGAGGTTAGTTCGCTAGGGATTCATACATCGGGGGAGGATTTTTTTATGACCATCCTGTATTTTAAACGAAGTTTCTATAGCTTTAAGATTAGTTGGAGAAAGTTTTTAGGTGACTTATGTAACTTTTTAACCACTCGAGTATGAAAATAAAGTATATTACTGAAGCAGCTTCTCCTCCCCCCCCCCCCCCGCCTTTTCTGATTTCTATTTATTTTTTCCTTTTTAATTGCTTGGTTTTTGCAATTTGATTTCTTGCCTTATTTTGAAGATATACTTAATTTGTTTGCACTTTTAAATTTTATTTATAAATTTAAAAGAATCTTATAAACATTGCTTTTATCTGTATGGTTGCTATTATTATTTTTTACACATTTTATTTCTTTTCTGTATCATAAAGAATACTGAACTTACCGCATTTCAAAATCCGGTTTAAATCTGTACATGTAGATGTGTCCATATTTTTTCAATTCTTCTGCGAACTCTGGGGCCAATTTATGATGGAGGTGGTTCGGAATATAACGTAGGCTGTTCTTTATTGCCAACTGTAACCAGAAAAGATATGCTATTTAATAATCAAAATTAATACATACATACACATAAACAGGGGACGTTCAGATAACGAATGTTGCAACTAATGAATATGGTTTGACTAATGAATTTTTTACTATACGTACTAGTTGTCCCACCTTGCGTTGCCCGGGCCCATAATAACATTCTTAAATGAACCTGGAATTTGTATTATAGTTCTGTACAAAGATGGGGGGAGGAGGTGGGTAGAGAATGTGCAAGTTACCAGGTCCGACTCTTGTTCAGTTGTGTACAGTCACAGGTTAAGGTTTTGAATTTTTATTTGTCTCACACTTTAAAATCTTTTATTTAAAATTAATTGATGAATTCAATTACTTTAATTATGTTTTCAATATTTTAAATTTTTATTTATCATCTTTAAATGAAAAAATATATCATAAATTGTAATATTGAAAAAGAAATAATGAAGTTGCAATCAAATACAACTAAATAGATTTTTTACTTTCTTCTATCTTTACAAGAAGAAAGTATTGGATTCATGAAAATTTTCGACTTCCGGTTTTCGACGGATTTATACGTTTTAGAAGGTCCTGAACACGTTTTGACTATTTTTAGAAAATGTCTGTCCGTCTGTCTGTGAGTCTGTCTGTATGTGACAAAATATTTGTGGACGCTCTAACTCAAGAACTAATGCTCCAAATTTAATAAAATTCTATATTCAGTTAGACCTTGATATGAATTAGTGCCTATTGGTTTTTGGTGAAAATTGGCCTGCAGGTGGCGCTGCTATACTACGTTTTTCATGATTTTCAAGATTGCTATATCTTAAGAACTAATGCACAGAATTTCACCAAACTTTAGATTCTGTGATCCCATGATATACATAGACTCTGATTAAGTTTTGGTGTAAATTGGCCAGCAGGTGGCGCTGCTATGCCACGTTTTTCCTGATTTTCCTGATAGCATTATCTCATGAACTAATGCACAGAATTTCACCAAACTTCAGATTCCGCGATACCTTGAGATACATAGCCGCTGATAAGGTTTTGGTGTGAATTGCCCAATAGGTGGCGCTGCTATACTACATTTTGCACGATTTTTGCGATAGCTATATCTCAAGAACTAATGCAGAGAACTTCATCAAATTTTAGATTCTGTTACACTAGAATATATAACATAATAAGACGCTGATTACATTTTGGTATTAACCTTGCAACATGTGGTGCAGCTATGCTGCATTTTGCACGATTTTTCCGATAGCTATATCTCAACAACCAACTCACAGAATTTCATCAAACTTCAGATTTTGTTACAAAATGACATATAACATAATTACACCATGATTACGTTTTATTATAAATCCTTCAACTGATGGTGCTGCTGTGCTATATTTTACACGGTTTTTTTTAACTAGCTATATCTCAAGAACTAATGCACAGAATTTCATCAAACTTCAGATTCTTTTACACCATAACATAATTAGACGCTTTTTTACGTTTTGGAATAAATTGTCCAAGATATGGTGTTGCTGTGCTACGTTTTGCAAACTTTTTGTTATAACTATATCTCAAGAACCAATGGACGAAATTCCATCAAATTTCAGATTCTGTTAGGTCTTGACATAAATAGATGCTTATTAGGTTTTAGTACAAATTACCCAACATTAGGCACTACTAAGCTCATTTTCTCAGAATATTAATTAAATTTTGCGTTTTAGGCTTTTCGGATACCAGAATCTCATTAGGCTAGGTCAAATGTTCGAGGAAGTGGGTAATATTTCGATAGTGGGTAACTTTAGGGTCACCACGATTTTTTTTTAAATATTAAAATGTACTTATGAGATAGAAGAAAGTTTTGGGATTGACACATCCAACTAGTTTAAAAAGGCACTATCCATCAAATTTATTTTCTAACAGAGTAAAGACTGTTTATAATGAAATAATACAATACACACACAAAAAAAAAAGAGTTTCAGTCCCCCCCCCCCCTCTTCCTCAAAAAAATGCAATTAAGCTTTGTACAATTTAAAGTTACTGCATAAAACAAAGTTTTTATCACTGGTTGTTTGTGTTCCCTACTAAGCTGGCTTTATTGTATTTTACTTCTGATGGAGACCCTGCATTAGAATTATTACCGTAATGCGCAGACTCTTTGTACGGCCAAGTTAGTATTATTTTATACCATTAGACCAGCGGTTCCCAAACTTTATTGGTACGTGGCTCACCTCTTAGTAAAAAAAGAATTTCGCGACCCATTTAACATAATGATTATATCAGAATGGAAACTGAGATGTGAGATCTATACGCTATAGGCTATCCTATACTACGAAAAAGGCAAATTTTCGTACGAAGGATACACTATCAATGAAAACAAGAATTGGTAATACTAAATGTGTGTAAGTGGAACAATAATTAACACAACACACAAACTAGAAAGATAATTAAAAGCAGGCCCGTAGCCAGGATTTTCCTTCGGGAGGGGCTCAATTTTGGAATTTTTTCTATTCTTACAAAAGTAATTTGTGTAATTTTCAGCAAAAAATTTAATTAAAAATAATCTAGGCTTATCTTAATGTGTGTTTCTACATAGAACACTTGTTAACTATGTCAAATATTGTTATTTCATTTTTAATTTTTTCTGTTTCTGTTGCAATTTTTAACTTTTAACCTTCCTACCCTGTTCAAATTGTACTCAATCTTGATAAATACATTTCACACCAGAATTGTTATTTAAAACATTTTAATATATTTAATTGACTTACTTCTCTAAATCTGTTATTTAACTTTCTTTGTGAAAAAAGTTCTGGTTCGAATCGTATAAACTAAATGATAGTTATGGGTCGATTAGACCCACTCAGGGTAAGAAGGTTAAGAGCACTTCCAGTTTCCAAACTGGTTCGGAAACCGGAGAGTTTTTTTTTTTTTTTTAATTCTGCGAGACTTAAAAAGCACAAATTGACAATGTTTGAGATGAGCCTCAAGTATCCAATGAAAAAAAGAAAAACAACGTTGTAAAATAATGAAATGCAAACAAGTAATATGTATAGATTTAAAACACAGGCTTAATATTAACGTGGGAGAATCTGACATTACTAGTGCGAGCTCTTGAAGCTATTGACCCATAAATGAAATTAATTCCACGCAATATTTTTTACAAAGAAAAATTAATTGCTACAGTCATATGTAATCATAAAAATTATGTTTGTATTTCACATCCTCTGATTATAATAATTATAAATGACACTCTTGGTACAATAAATTTACTATTGCAACAGAAGCAATAACCACAATTCCTTCTTAGCCATGTTGCTGATTGACTTATCAAGATGTACTGTAATATCCCAATGAATGGAAATCACTGAAAAGTTACTCAGTCTGTCATTGACCATAATGCTTCGAGTCAAAGATTTAATTATTTTCTTTGCCGAAAAAAATGTTTCAGTACTAACTGTTGTTACCCGGCTTTCAACCAAGGGCGGATCTGGAGAGTCCTCAAGGGGGGGGGGGGGGGGGCGATTTTCGAAATTTGGAGACTCGACTTTAATGCGTAGGTCAGGGCTAATTTTTTCACTGCGGGTCATGTTGCTTTTATTTTTTGCTGCGGGCCAGGTCTGGGTCCGGTTGACTTCTAGTTTTTGCTGTGGGTCGGGTTTGGGTCCGGTTGACTTATTTTCTTTTGCTGCTGGTCGGTTAACTAATGTTTATGTTGTGGATCACATTAGCAGGATTAGCAGGTGTTTTTATTTAGAAACTATGGCGTAATTCATTTTTTGATAAGCAGTTTCAGAAAATACTGTGAAAATTATCGTTTTGAATAGAATTTCTGGAAGCGACAGCATGAGAAGGTAGAAAAATCCGCAATCATTTGACGTGCGAAGAGATAACTGCGCTCGGGGCAAAGCAAAATGTGGCGCCGCCCCCCCCCCCCCCGCCAACCCAACTTTTTCTTGTAACCAGTGGCGTAGCTAAGGGGGGCAAGGGGGGCGTCCTCCCCGGGCGCCGAGGCCTAGGGGCGCCAAATTGAGAGAAATTGTTATATATCTATATTGGGGTGGGGGCGCAAAATTTCTTGCTGGCCCCGGGCGCCAAAAAACATAGTTACGCTACTGCTTGTAACAGGCCAAAAATTACGCTGGTAGCATAAATTTAGCGCCCCCTAAATTTCCACGCCCGGGCCGACCGCATCCATCGCCCCCCCCTTTCGCACGGCACTGCATATTGTCTGTTCTGCACATCTTGAGAACAATTAAGTCTAGTTCCAGCCCGGCTCGTCTATATGTAGGAAACAATGCAAGCCTGGTCTCGGGGCCGGTACGAGCCTGCTAAAAAAAAATATTAAACCCGGGTTACACACAATATAATTCTCCGATGCTGATCTCTACACTGTAAAAGTTAGATTTCTGTATTGATGTTGCCAAACTAGTTTCGACTGATGACGCACATTTATATCTATTCTCATTATACACATATAATTGAAAATAGCTCAGATTTTAACGTTCCTGCTTAAATCTTTACAAAAGACCAGTAAGCTCGCTTTTTTTTTTTTTTTTTTTTTTTTTTTTTTTTTATGGGCTTGTCCCATATGGCCCTTCAATTTTTTTGCCGGCTCGTCCCGTTTATTTTGTTTATTGGCCCGGCCTCTTGGAAAAATTATTCTAATTTTGCTGTTTTGCCTAATTTTGCCCGTTAGAAAATTCGGAATCATTTCGCCAACTCGGACAGGCCCGGGCACATGCATACGTCTAGGCTGGGTCGGACACGGACCGAAATTTAACTTTCATTCCGAGCCGAACCCCCACCAGGGAAATTTTGGTCAGTGCGGACTAGAGATATAGGAATAACCTACATCTATGGTGCGGACTAGAGATTAATTTGAGCTATTATACCACAGCCCGGTCCCGCCTGAGGCAAAAAAACTTTGCGGCATCAAGAGCAAAACCCGATAATGAAATTACACAGTAGAAAAAGTTGCATAATACTTATAAAAATGTTCCAAAAGTAATTACAAATTTAAAGCTATTTTATTTTTTACATTAAAAAAAGGCTGTTAAACGAAAAATTAAATTTAATATTATCAAAAGAACAGTTTGATGTAAAATAAAAATATACTTTACGCATAAAAGAATTCTCATATGTTGTCTCTGTTTTAGTAAAAAAAAATGGACAATGGGCATGTTAATGAAGTGTGTTTCATGAATAAATGCATGGAACCTGTAGAAAATACTGTCTATTATCTGTCAAATCGAACAACATTCTTAAATTTTCTGTAAAAAATACACATTTTTAACTATAACCATTTCATTCTTCATAACAAGACTTCGTCATGGGTCGTTCAGTGGCGTAGCTAAGGGGGGGCAAGCGGGGCCTAGGGGCGCCAAATTGAGAGAAATTGTTATATATCTATATTGCGGTGGGGGCGCAAAATTTTTTGCTGGCCCCGGGCGCCAAAAAACATAGCTACGCTACTGGGATCGTTTTCGTCGTTTTGGGTCATGCTATAGCATGACCCAAAAAATAACCTCAAAATAAAAATTTTAAAGTTCAGTCACTTTTTTAGGAACAGAGGAAACACTACTCGATCGCAAGAATATGGTAAATACATTTACTTACCGCTACGGCATCAGCAGAGATACCAAAAGAAATGATAATTACTACAGTTATTTCCATATGAAAAGCGATTACGACTTGTATACGTTGCATACACTAGAAATTTAAATTGTTCGGTAACCGCAAACTAAAATCAAAAGAAAATATTCTTTCCCCGTTACATATCTAAGTAATAATAATAATAAAAGATCCAATTGCAAAATAATCTCTGCCACAAACAAAAATCGAACTAAACACACATTCATTATTCCCGCCTTTTTTCGTAGGCGCCACATCGGCGGTCGTCGGCAATGCTTGAACATAAATCTACAGATGTAGATATGACTAATTGTTTTTTTTTTTTTTGTTTCTTTTTTTTAATAGCATTCAAATACTAAAAAAAAAAACTTGTGCCTCTTTTTCATTTTTATCAAAATAGCAAGACATTGATTTGAAAAGGAATAAGTACTAATTTTTAAGAGGAAAGAAAGTTTTTTACATTTTTCTATTCATCGATAAATAAAATTTTCAGATTTCAGAAAAAATGAGTCCGAATCAGTGGACCAGCATAAAAACAGGGCACGATCTCGTATCGGACATGGGCTAAGTCTGAACCTGTGTCATCTCTAATGCAGACATCTAAGAAGAATGACTCCAGGCCAGACTCGATCTGGAAGAAAAATAAGTCAGACCCAATATAAATCAGCAGAAAAATAATGATCATGATAGTATCAAATAAATGACGGCCGAGTTCTGAATGCGGTAAGACCAGACACAGTCCGAGCCTCGCGAACTTAAAAAGGCGCGACCCGGGGGGGACGCTGAATTCTAGTTAGGATCTAACTCTTTCTTGCAAGGATGCATGTATTTTTGGGAAATGTTTATTGCCCAAGAAGTGAAGACGATCGCCCCCTCAGACCCGCCTTTGGGCCCGACCCAAATCTGCAGAAAAATAATGATCACGATACAGCCCGGTTCTGAAAGCGAGAAGACCTGACCCAACCCGAGCCTCGCGAATTTAAAAAGGCGCGGCCCGCCCCGGACTCGAGTTAGGCTTCAATTCATTTCCTGCGAGGATGCATGTCTTTTGGCGGATCTAAGGGGGGGGGAGCGATCGCCCTTTTGCCCCCCTCCTTAGATCCGCCATTGCTTCTCCACCCTTATGGTCTGGTTCGATCTTAGATCGAGCGTTTACCTCAAGGAAGAACGAAATCCACGACAGGCCCGCCAAGAAAAGAGCCCGAAAAGAAAAGTGTGGCTCGATTTCGCTCTACAGGAAAATGTAAGACTCGATCCGCCCCGGTTCTGAAAGTGTAAAGACCTGACCCAGTTCCGTGACTTAAAAATGGCGCGGCCCGGGTCGGGCCGCGCCGGTCTCGGGTTTAAGTCCAATCCTTTTTCCGTGCGAGCATCTTTTTCAGACCCTTTACTGGGCTCAAGGGGGGGGGGCGATCGCCCCATCGCCCCCCCCTTAGATCCGCCATTGCTTTCAACCAAAACTGTCAGCAATTGTTTGATTTTATCGTAATACGCCACATTACGTACTAAAACTTTTAAAATCTCTGTGTTGGTGTCAACATTATCAATTTGTTTGCACCCTAATTCATATTCAGCTTTCACTTGCTACATTGACACTTTATCCTGAAAATATTGCGTCGGATTCTCTAATTTGCTTGCTTTTAGGTAGCTTTCATTACAAAAAGTAAAAAGCTACCTATTGCAGCCGTATGGAGGAAAGCACTTTCAGAAAATTTTGGTATATTTTCACCGATCATGACCCCCAGACCCCAAAACCACCCTCCCTTCAAATGTTGACATATATATATATATATATATATATATATATATATGTTGCGGCCAAAACCCGGAGCCTGGCCAATTCTAGAACTGGCCGGCCAATACCCGAACTGGCCAAGCTTCCCGGCCAATACCCGAAATACATGAAATGAATAGCGTATTTCGGGTTTTGGCCGGCCAATTCGCGAACTGGCCGAGAAGCCTTGGCCAACACCCGAATTGGGGATTTAAGGCTACCCAGTAGATGCGGCGCCGTCATGAAATTCTTTTAGAAATTGTTTCTTATTCAAAGAAGAACGTAATTTGCGACGGTTCCGTTTGATGGCACTGATATGCACGGCACACGTGACAGAAAAGGATATTTCCATGCTATTCTGATATGCCACCTTAGTGGTCTAAATTGCCACTTTTTCTAATAAAAATATTATTTTTTATTTGTATAAAAATGGTCTCAGTAAATTTATAGTATTTCGCATTATTTCCAATTCTTTTGAACCTGATTAACTACATTCTGCAGAAGATTCTTTACAAATTAAAATAAACATGGAAGGGGGATTTTTTTAAAGTAATAAACGTAACTCATCGACAAATATGCAATTTTAAACTTAAAACAAGAAAGGAAATGAATCACTGTGTAGATTACAAAATATCATGCAACTCTATCGCAATGTTGTTAAGAGAATTTACTCCGGTTCTTTTTATGTAAAGAGATATCCACATAAGCATAAAAAAAAGTAAAATTTCATTTCAGCAATAGGTTTCCGCAACTAGTAATCTATTTATTTTATCTTTCATTAAAGCTTTCTATGATCTACAAATTGCTTTACAAATAAATATTAAAAGTTTATCGCAGCTGGAAATGCACATGAAAAACAATCGGAATATAAATGGTAAATTCCACCTATTCAATAATCTATAGAAAACATGTTGTAGAGCATATTAGAAATGTATAAAGGGTTTATTATGTTTGAAGTTGTGAAATATCAAAAAAAAATACTCTGTAAAAGTATTTCTCGCATATATCATAATTCCTTATCGGAATACTTTTTTGGAGTCCCTATTAACGATTTATAATGATTTCTTAATCAATATTCTACAAAGAAACCTACTGCTTCCCTCATGAGTGAGGCATATAAATTTTACTATGTTTGAAATATGCCATAATTCTTTATTGGAATTGTTTTGGCGCCCCTATAAATGATCTACAAATGCTACTTAATCAATACGCAACAAAAGACATTGTTTCTCACATCAGTGAGGCTCATGAATTGCACTATGTTTGAAATAGTGTAATATCATTAAAATAACCTATAACAGATTTTTTGGCATACATCATAATTCTATACCGGAATTCTTTTTGGCGTTCCTGTAAACGAACTGTAACGGCTATTTAATCAATACTTTACAAAAAAAGTATCACATGTGCATTATGTTCGAAATCGTGTAATATCATTAAAATGCCTTATAAAAGATTTGTTCGCATGTATTATATTTCCTTATAATGGCTACTTAATCAATATTCTAAAAAAAAATATTGCTACTCACATGAGACAGGCTTGTAAATTGCATTATGTTTGAAATAGTGCAACATCATTAAAATACCCTATAAAAGGTATTTTGGCATACATCATTATTCTTCATCGGAATTATTTTGGCGTTCTTATAAACGTACATTAGAATGGCTACTTATTCAATATGCTACAAAAAAATTACATCCCACATATGCATTATGTTGAAATAGTGTAACATCATTAAAATACTTTATGAAAGATTCCTTGCATTTATCATAATTCTTTATCGGAATACTTTTTGCGTCCCTACAAATGAGCTATATTGACTACATAATCAATACTCTACAAAAAAGCATTGCTTCCCACATGAGAAGGGCATATAAACTTCATTATGTATGAAATGTATCATAATTCTTCATTGGAGTCATTTTTGATGTTTCTATTAACGAACTATGATTACTAATTAACCAATACTCTACAAAATATATATTGCTTCCTACATAAGCTAGGGCTGTAAATTGCATTATGTTTCAAATAATGTAACATTATAAAAATGCCCTAAAAAGGATTTTTTGGCAATATCATAATCTTTATCGGAATTCATTTTGGCGTCCCAATAAACGAACTAAAATGGCTACTTAATATACTCTATAAAAAAAGTTCTTCTACACTAGAGAAGCATGTGATTTTCATTAAATTTGAAATAGTGTAACATCATTAAAAGGCACTAAAAAATTCTTTCATCATTTTCTTAGTAATAAAATTTTCAGTGTTTCTGAAAAAATCTAGAATTGCTATATTTCATGCACTGTAATAAATAACTGTTTGTCGTCTTTATTAATGATACATAGGTACCAATTTTATTGTAATGTAACAACATTAAAATGTACCGTAAAAACGATTCTTATTGATTATATTGAAACGAAATATTTTTGTATATCCCAGTAAATTAACAAAAAACAGTACACAATTCCCTATCAGTGCCAAAATAAATTGATAAACGAAATAAGATAACAAATACAAGTCATCCCGAGCCTTTACTCGAGTTAGAGAACGGCCAGGTAGACGACTACACTATTTGAATTCATAGATACTTTCAACTGTGTTAGAAATGATTAAACCGAGTGCCTCTATCTATTTCGGGAATTGGCCAATCACATCTGGCCAGTTCGCGAATTGGCTAATCTCATCTGGCCAGTTCGCGAATTGGCCGGCCAATTCTAGAATTGGCCAGTCATTTTTAAACGTTACTGGCCAGTTCTAGAATTGGCCGATTTCGGGTTTTGGCCGCAACATATATATATAACCATATATATATATATATATATATACAGGGTGTCCGAAAAGTCTGGAAACGGTCGAATAACTCGAAAAATACATATGAGATTGAAAAACGTAAATATACGTGTTAAATATTTTTAAATAAGATACTCAGTGATACCAAATTTGACCTTCGTAACCGACCCACTAGGGGTCAAAAGGGGTCCAACTTTGAAATCTTAAATTATAACCCCCGTTTTTTATTGCAGATTCGGATTCTACGGACAAAAATACGTAACTTTTGTATTTGATGTTTATTTCGAATCCCCGTTTATCACGGTGTAATTGAGCATATTAAATCGATACATATTTCGGCTTTTCCAACGGGATTTTCCCTAATCGAAACTAATTGGGGAGAATTTATGACATCAAATTCCTCGTCTTTTGCAATAATAGCGTTTCATGAAAATCACCCGTGCCGATTATTTCGGTAGTGCTTCACAGTTAAAAATTTGATCCATTTGCTGTAGCGTCACTCCACAGCTTTTATAGAATATCTCTTTCATGACCAATGAGAATGTTCCATAACACAGTAAAGTACACTGTAAAAAAATTGACCCTTTTGCTGCATCGTCACTCCACCGCTTTTATAGAAAACGATTACTTTACTGTGTTATGGAGCATTCTCATTGGTCACAAAAGAGATATTCTATAATAGCTGTGGAGTGACGCTGCAGCAAATGGGTCAAATTTTTAACAGTGTAGCACTATTGAAATAATCGCCACGGGTGATTTTCAGGAAACGCTATTCCTACAAAAGACGAGGAATTTTACGTCAAAAATTCTGCCCAATCAGTTTCGATTAGGGAAAATCCTGTTGGAAAAGCGGGAATATGTATCGATTTAATATGCTCGATTACACCGTGATAAACGAAGATTTGAAATAAACATCAAATACAAAAGTTACGTATTTTTGTCCGTAGAATCCGAATCTGCAATAAAAAATGGGGGTTATAATTTAAGATTTCAAAGTTGGACCCCCTCTGACCCCCAGTGGGTCGGTTTCGAAGGTCAAATTTGGTATCACAGAGTAGCTTATTTAAAAATATTTAACACGTATATTTACGTTTTTCAATCTCATATGTATTTCTCGAGTTATTCGGCCGTTTCCAGACTTTTCGGACACCCTGTATATATATATATATATATATATATATATATATATATATATATATATATATATATATATATATATATATATATATATATATCTGATTTTTGTCATGCGATAACTATCGTATTTATGAACCGATTTGAATGAAACTTGGTATGTACATAGTAAATACAAATGTCTCGACCGAGTTCGTTAGACAGCATCATCCGCCATCTTGTTTCAAAATGGCGGCCATTTAAAAAATTTTAAAAAATTTAAAATTTAAAATTAAGTACTAAGAAATTAATAGTTGAAAAATATTTTTCTTTTATGTGTTAGAACTTAAAACAACGATTCCAGAACACTTTTTATTTTGTCTATATCTAAAAAATGATTGAGTTATAGCACTTTGAATTTTTCTTATGGCTGACATTTTGAAACGATCTGATTTTTGTCATGCTGTAACTGACGTATTTATGAACCGATTTGAATGAAACTTGGTATTTACGTAGTACATACAAATGTCTCGATCGAGTTCGTTAGCCAGCATCATCCGCCATCGTGTTTCAAAATGGCGGCCATTTAAAAAAAAATTTTAAATTTTAAATTTTAAATTAAATGCGAAGAAATTAAAAGTTGAAAAATATTTTTCTTTTATGTGTTAGAACTTAAAACAACGATTTCAGAACACTTTTTAATTTGTCTATATCTCAAAAAATGATTGAGTTATAGCACTTTGAATTTTTCTTATGGCTGACATTTTGAAACGATCTGATTTTTAGGTAGCTTTCATTACAAAAAGTAAAAAGCTACCTATTGCAGCCGTCCGGAGGAAAGCACTTGCAGAAAATTTTGGTATATATTTCACCGATCATGACCCCCAGACCCCAAAACCAGCCTCCGTTCAAATGTTGACATATATATATATATATATATATATATATATATACAGGGTGATTCAAAAAAGATGGGTGATAGTACACAACAAGACAAATAATATTAAATGGGAAACTAAGGGTTCAAACGTCTTCCGAAGGAGATAGGCGCCATCAAAGTTTAGGGTCCAAAATTTGAAATGATTATAAAAAACGGAAAAATTGGTCGATTCGTTTGCAGTTTTCAAGAAAACTATTCTTCATGTCAGTATTGTCTTGAAAATAAATTATAAAGATTAATTTTTTAAAAATGCCGATAGAGGGCGCTTTGGACTTTGGAGCAACGAACAACTATTTTTTATCGTTATTTTTTGCATCTCATTAATTTTTTTTAGAAGTTTAGACATAAACTTAAATTTTGAGCTCAAAATCTGTGGCTAAGTAGCGCAAACTGAACTGTGTTCAATGGGAGTCGGTAGGTTCAAATTTCAAATGATTATAAAAAACAGAAAAATTGGTCAATCGATTTGCGGTTTTCACTAAAATTATTCTTTATGTCAGTATTGTCTTAAAAATAAATTATACAGATAAATTTCAAAAAATGCCGATAGAGGGCGCTTTAGACTTTGGAGTAACGTACAGCTATTTTTACCGTTATTTTTTGCATCTCATTAAGTTTTTTTAGAAGCTTTGACATAAACTTAAATTTTGAGATCAAAATCTGAATCGTTGAGAGTGGTTAAGTAGCGCAAACTGAACTATGTTCAATGGGGGTGGGGAGGTTCAAATTTCAAATTATTATAAAAACGGAAAAATTGGTCGATTCGTTTGCGGTTTTCTCCAAAACCATTCTTTATGTCACTATTTCCTTGAAAATAAATTTTAAAAATAAATTTCAAAAAATTCCGTTAGAGGGCGCCTTAAAATTTAGAGTAACCAACAACTATTTTTAGCCGTTATTTTTTTTTAAATCTAAATAAATGCTTTAAAAGCTTAGACTTAAATTTTGAGCTCAAATTCTGAATCACTGGGAGGGGTTAAGAAGCACAAACTGAACTGCGTTCAGGAGTTGAAATGTTACCCTGCCAACTCTATGAACATGGTTCAATTTTTCGTTACTTAATGACTCACAATGATTCAGAATTTGAGCTCAAAATTTAAGTCTAAGCTTTTAAAACATTCATTTAGATTTTTAAAAAAATAACGGAAAAAATAGTTGTTGGTTACTCTAAATTTTAAGGCGCCCTCTAACGGAATTTTTTGAAATTTATTTTTAAAATTTATTTTCAAGGCCATAGTGACATAAAGAATGGTTTTGGAGAAAACCGCAAACGAATCGACCAATTTTTCCGTTTTTATAATAATTTGAAATTTGAACCTCCCCACCCCCATTGAACACAGTTTAGCTTGCGCTACTTAACCACTCTCAACGATTCAGATTTTGAACTCAAAATTTAAGTTTATGTCTAAACTTCTAAAAAAATTTAGTGAGATGCAAAAAATAACGTTAAAAAATAGTTGTTCGTTGCTCCAAAGTCTAAAGCGCCCTCTATCGGCATTTTTTGAAATTTATCTTTATAATTTATTTTCAAGACAATACTGACATAAAGAATAGTTTTCGTGAAAACCGCAAACGAATCGACCAATTTTTCCGTTTTTTATAATCATTTCAAATTTTGGACCCTAAACTTTGATGGCGCCCATCTCCTTCGGAAGAAGTTTGGGACCGTTAGTAGTTTCCCATTTAATATTATTTGTCTTGATGTGTACTATCACCTCTTAAAATTTTTCCCATCTTTTTTGAATCACCCTGTATATATATATATATATATATATATATATATATATATATATATCTGATATTTGTCATGCGATAACTATCGTATTTATGAACCGATTTGAATGAAACTTGGTATGTACATAGTAAATACAAATGTCTCAACCGAGCTCGTTAGACAGCATTGTCCGCCATCTTATTTCAAAATGGCGTCTATTTAATTTTTTTTTAATTTACAATTTAAAATGAGGTACAAAAAGGTGAGAAATTGAAAAAAGATTTTTCTTTTGTGTATTTGACCTTGATACATAGATTCCAGGGCATTTTTTGTTTCATCTATATCTTGAAAAATGGCTGAGTTATAGCACTTTCAATTTCCAGTGTGGTTTAAATTTTGAAACGGTCTGAAATTTATCACGCGATAATACGCATATTTATAAACTGATTTGGATATAACTCCGTGTGTACATAGTACATATCAATGTCTTGACCGAGTTCACTAGCCAACTTCAGCCGCTTTCTTGTTTCAAAATGGCGGCTATTTAAGTTTGTCAAAAATCTTTTAAATGTATAATGATGTACAAAAAAAAAAAAAAAAAAAAAAATTAGAAATTGAAAAAAGATTTTTTCGAATATATTTATCTTAATAATGAATTCCAGAGTATTTTTTGCTTTGTCTTTATCTTAAAAAAACGCCTGAGATATAGCAGTTTGAATTTCTAATGTGGGTGACATTTAAAAAAAATCAATTTGCCCGCGACAGCACTCGTATATATTAATCGATTTCGATATGAGAGTGCACGTCCACATGAATTAAGATTTCGACCAAACTCATTGGTTTGATTTATCCATCATATTGCTTTAAAATGGCATACACTTCATAATATCGTGAAATTTGGCGACTCTCTAAATCGCTGAAAATAAAACCAGGTTGAATAAAATATGACTAATTTCTAAAAATTCCTATTAATATTCAGTATTGACAAAAACTAATATTCAATCTTATAAATACGGGTTTCACTAATTTGAGCTTCGTATGTTTGAATAATGTAACTTAATTTAAAATAAATAATGCATAAATAATTATATAAAAGCTACCTCTTCCTCCCGGCATGGCCGGAAGGACTTTTTCCAGTGAAGCACATCCTGGAAGATGTAATTGGAAATCTCTTAGAATGTCTTCATTTGAAATGAATCGATAATTTAAATTCTGAATAAGACTTTCTACATGGGGAAATAAGACCGCGATATTGTATTACTTGTCAGTGGATGTAATTTGAGGGCTTGTAGCTGTTGTCTGTCTAAATGTTAGTCTTGAGATCTTTGTTTCAGTTTGGAAGATGTCTTCCCGAAGTTTTGATGCACAATAAAATCTCACAAAAGATTTCTAATTCATTTTTCTGCATATTTATGTAAAGTAATTAGAGCATCTTTAGCATGGGTTACTGCCAATATTATACCACAATTTTTTTTTTTTTTTTTTTGAAGAATTTACTATGATTTTCTCAGACAGAAAACCTTCTGACAAACAAACAGGCTTCTGAGAAAATTATTCTTCTCCCTGACTGCTAAAAAAGCTCCAGCTATTGAAGAAATCTTCCATGTGTTTTTCGAAATATTTTCTGAGCTAATAGAAATGTATTTAAGTAGATCAACAAAAGTCAATATGCTTTCATGCTTCTCGATAGAATTTGTGTCACAAATGCGGAGAAGTCATTTTCTTTTGTTTTCTAGTTTTCTAGGATATATGATGCAATTGCTTCTTGAAGCGCTAAATTTGCCTTCAGGTGATTTTTAAAAACTTTTGTCGCTGCTTTAACAAGTCCATGATATTTTCGAATGACGGGAATCAGCATACTGTTGGACAAGGGAAGATTCAACCAATGGCTTTCACAGAAGACGTATCTAATTTTTAGATACTCTGAAGAATTCTAGAATGAACCCCGCAAACATGACCAAACTTATTGGCTACTTTGTCATACGCCTATGGGACGCATTTATGCATGTCAAGGCATAATTCATCGCAATGTTGTAATATTACTTTTCTTGAATTTTTGGAAGAGAAGACAGTTATTGGAATAAAACGCAAAAAAAATTCCGAATTATTAGGTTTTGTAAATTTTCTAATAGTTCACATATCTAACACAAACGACAAGCTGTTCTGCGCTTGAAATGTCCATAGTTTCATCAGTAATTAAGCTAAAACAGATCGCGATATTTATTTTGATGATTAATATTTCGATAATTGTATCCCAGAATATTTGAATGACTTCATTCTAAGTTTCTGGGGTGAAGTAAGTAGCATTTCTAAGGATATTTATTATATCTCGTTTCAATTCATTCTCTCCAGACATTGCTCAAAACTTAAAAGATCTCTTAGCTAACAGTCTTTTTATACCAATTTCTCCAACGTTAGAGGATCGTCATCGTGGTCAGTGGCTATTTTGTTCTGCACAAAATAAGATTGTTTCAAATATTAGTCGAAGAGCTGCTCTAATTTCTTCTTTTCCTGGAGCTCTTTGAAAACTCAACAATGAAATAATTCTATTTCTATTTTCCTGAAGAAATCTAAAGTTTGTTCGCTGATAATCTAATTGTATATGTTTTAAGAAAAATATTTAGCCTTTTTCCAATGACTGAAACATGTAGAAAATAGTTTTCCTAATTTTTTGTGACTTTTCTTATGTTGTATGCGTATTATACTCAATTTTTATTAGTCAAATTAATGATAAGAAATTACGCTTGATCGAATGTTACTGCGCATAAAGACAGTAAAAATTACTTTTTAAATAGAATTTATATTTCTAGTGGTACATACCTATTAAAAATCAAAACAGTGAAACCTCCAAATAAGGGACACCCATGGGACCGGAACTTTTGTCCCTTAAATAGTGGTGCCCCTTATTCAGAGTTTTGCTGCTGTTTTTAATTAATTGATCAGAAGGATATAAAAATAACAAATCATTATAGGTGAAGTTAAAACGTATACTTGAAGTGCATAAATTAGTTAGACACTAAAGGAATAGAGTATTGATGAATTAAAATTTTCTATTGATTACTAAATCATTAAATTATTTGTAGAATTATTGATTTTTATTTCATATGCAAATTCTGTGAATGCAAAAAATATTAAAACATTTAAAAGAATTTTATTTGAAGTAATCAATCAAAAGTAATTGTTTTGCAAATTTCAATTTTTCACTACAAATCTTTCAAGTGTTCATTTACTATACTTATAGCTTTTAATTCTTTATTATCAGCAGTATTTACAAAAAAAGTATTCAACTGCTTTGCGCATTTTAAGGCTGCAATTGCTCTCAATCTCTCAATTGCAACTTTCTGATCTAGTGAAAAATGTTTTGACACATTTACAAATTCATTTTTTCAACAGAAAGGTATAAAACTGGAATACTTGACAGTGGAAGTGATTTGGAACTGTGTGTTTTGAACTGTGTTTTCACTTTTTTGGTAAACAAATTACATATTAGCAATTTTGATTGAGTGACAAATACGTTTTCTATCCTTTCTGAGTAGTTATTCATCTTTTGCGTGGAAATTTGGTTCAAAATATCCACTTTGACAATATTTTCTTTAAAATTTATTGTGTTTGCGGAAAAAAAAAGTTTGGCTACATAGAACAACATTCTGAATGACAATACCTGCTAGTTTCAGGCATTTCTGTATAAAAATAAATTAAAACTTATGTCATAAAAGTTGCCTTTTTGGATTTGAGAACAATCTATAAACATCTGCAAAGTTTTTTTTTTTTCTCCATTTTCAGAATCATCCTCAAAACTTTCAGCATTATTTTCAATAAGGATAAACGCACTGATGTCAAATCAGAATTGTAGGTAAATAAATGCTCGTCAGTTATGTCGTATGCCTCTGTACATGACTCTCATTCTGTTTGCTAAATTCACAAAAATCTGTATTTTCATCACATTTTATTTCATTTTTATCTGAAATGCAAAAAACACTCTCTTTGATCTCATTTTCAACTGTCCCTTAGATCGAGTGTCTTTTATTCAGGGGTAAATACATTACATGTCCTATACCAAGGGACTAGGACCGGAAGTTTAGTTCCTTAAATAGAGGTGTCCTTTATTATTAGTGCCCCTTATTTGGAGGTTTCACTGTATATCCAAATAACCGATATAATGAAGGATTACCGTTACTGTAATTGAATAAATGAGTATTTTTACAATTAAAACTGCAACTGATTTTAATGCAATGGAAGATAAAAACAAACAAAACTTTTTTTATCCTACACATAATTTTGTGAAGTATTTTCAAACTTTCGGGAGGGGCTTCAGCCCCCTTAGCCCCCTCCCTGGCTACGTGCCTGATTAAAAGTATATTTAATTACTATCAAAACATAACTTTATAATCAGTTCATTTTCTGGCGCTGATTTTTACCGATGAAAGCACCTATATCAGAGTTAAAACTGGTCAATTTCAGCATTAATTCATTTTCAAAACAAAGTTTATTCTATACTTGTTTTTCAAAAACAGCCATGTACAAAAAGCATGTTCACACGAGTACGTTATGTTGAACCCTATCAAGGAATTTAATGTTCATTTAGATGCTTCTGGATATTCTGCTCGTAAATTTCTTCATGTGGAAGATAAGGAATTTCCCTTGAAATATTATTTGCGATTGAAATTGTTATAGTTTTTTAATAGATGAAATACAAAATATATTTTTGTGACAAACCGTGATTGTTTCCGCGACCCACTAAAATAGCCGCCACGACCCACCAGTTGGTCGCGACCCATAGTTTGGGAACCGCTGCTTTAGATACTTTTTTTTTATTTTCTAGCGAAAAGCATAAATAATTTTTAAAAAATCCTTAAAATTGAAAAAAAAATTAAATCGATTAAACTATGTAAAATGTAGTTTTTCTTTTTAATTAATATTATTCGATTCAATTATGTGCAATTTTTTCTCAAATAATTCAGTTGTTTTAGAGTAAAAAATAATTAGAAACCTATAAAATTGTTAAAGAAAAAAAAATTACAACCTAATCTTACCGAGTATTGAGCCAGAGACCCTTCGTTTAGAAAACTAAGGCTACAAGAACTACGCTACAAATAGTCTTACCAAACAGCTTAAATTAGGTTCTGAAACGAATTGTTTATGGTTTCTTAATTTTCTTTTTTCGGCGTCTGTTTCATAAGCTTAGCAAAATAAATGGTTATTACTGTCCGAATCTCCGAAATTTAAATGTATCGTAAATATAACTAAAAGCAACCCTTTTTTCAAATTTCATTTATATAATATGCATATTTATGAAGGAAAACGTTTTCTTGAAATCGAAAGAAATCACAGTGATCTCGCTAGATTTCTAATTTTTTTTTTTTTTTTTTTTTTTTTTTTTGTCAAAGCTTTTTTTTTTTTTTTTTTTTTTTTGTAAAAAATATTTTTTATTCCTCCAAACGTTTTGAAATTTTTGTAGGTGATGTAAATCTGGTCTATCGAGATTTTCTAAAAAGATTGTCTTAAAATACGGACATTTAGTTACTTTATACGTATAAAAAAAATTCCTCTTCATGAGCCGTAAAATGATCTAAATTTAATGGTAAATTCGAAAGGGTTAAAATTTTTAGTTAAAAAAACTAATTGTACCATCATTTTGAAGAAGGTTTCAACTTTATAAGCAAACTTTTGGTTTGTCGGTATCTTTAAATTTATTTCGTATAGAGACGTTGCAATAAGGGGGAAAAACTTTTTTGGAAAAATCACCTTTTGTGAAAATTTTCTTTCAAAGGGTTAATTGCGACCGTTAAAAAAATAACTGCACCTTATGAAACGTGAAAATCCGATCTTTCGCACTATGTCTTTTAATTTTAACTGTGCTGAACGGTTTGGTCAATTTAGTTTAAAACAAAACAATAAAAAAAGAAAAAAAAAAAAAAACAGACATGCAGTCGAAAATGCTTCTTCCCTTTTTTTCGGAGCGTAAATGCGTTTGTGCACGTGCGCAAGCTTCTTAGTTTACGGAGCATCAAAGAATTGCCTTTTTGATGTGAGTGAGTTGCGCTTCGTAATTTATACCTCGAAAACTAATCAAAAAATTAAAATTCTGAGCTTTAGGTATATGAAGAGAGACCTTGGAATAACTTCACAAAAAATGAGCCTCGTACGTGCTGTAGTTTTCGCTAGCCTTTGCACACAACACACACACACACACAAACGAGCGAGTTGTTGTTTTATTTGTATAGATAACACAGCCGTTACGATTAACGGAGATTTTTGTGAAGAAGGCTAATGAATGGGATTTCGAAACCCCTTCGTCAGGAGATGTCACTAGTTAGACTTTAAAGGATAAATATGTGACAAATTTGTGATTCTAATCATACAAACAATGATTGTTTTCAGTAATATGAATGCTTATAAAAGTAAAATTACTTTTTTTAAAAACACACTTTTATAAGCAGTCATTTTTTATCTTGAAAATCTAGACTAATTTCTTGAGGGCAATTCATGATGTTTCCAAATCAAATTGTTTTCATGCATTAATTGTGGTGAACACCGAAGTCCATTATGGAAAAAAAATTACGCTTAAAAAATTGCGTGCTTATGAATTTATTGTAATATATATACATATATTGTTGTTTTGTTTATCTTTTTAAGTATGACAACAAGATAAACAAGTTGGAAATTGCACGTGAAGCGTAGCAAATGAGGTGCGTTCGTACGATAACGAAGTTTTAAAAATATCATTCTCATATATCAATCTCATAAAATTGTAAATAGTGAATTACAATTAAAACGCTCGTCAAACAATGTTCTCCCTGTACCATTATGTAATGGAATACTTTTGTGTGACCTTGTAAATCAATAACAAATGTTCTTTGCACCACAAATTATGTAAAATGTATATTATAATATGTACTTTATTGTTGCATATAAATTTTATTAAGTTCGAATAAGTGTAACACCATTAAAATGCATTTGAAACATTTTTCCCCATTGACCATAATGTAATTGAATACTTTTGATTGTCCCTGTAATTGATCTATGCATCCGATTTTGATAAAATTTGAAATAACTTGACTAAATTATGTAATAATTATGTATTTTAAATTTCAAACGATTCGGTTGGGTAGTTTTTGCGTTGTTATATGCGAACAGACAGACGGACGGACTGAACGACCACTTTAGGTGCTTACGTATATACATAATTACGAACGCACCTAAAAAGGGTTATTTATACAAACTTCTTAAAATTTTTAAGTCGATTTCTCTACGTATAATCGAAATTTAATTAATATTGTTTGATTGAAGATTATTTTTAAATAAATAGATGGTACTACTTGGTTATCCCGTCGACTAATTTTGCCAGCATAAGCTGGCAAAATCCCATTCAATATCTAGGCCCACTCAATGCAAACCAGTCACGAACCCCATAGTATTTATAAAACGTTCGCAATCACAAGGATTTTTTTTTTTTTTATAATAAAATTAGAGATTTTAATACCAGCAATTTCGTAATGAAGTGACCGCTATGTCCGAAGTAAGGAACGTTTTGCAATAAATCAGGCAAATAATCCTTCTATAGTAAAAAAAAACTAGCCTTAAAAGGAATGACTCCTGGAATGATGCTGATGTGGAAGATTTCCGGAACTAACGAATCCGGGTTGTCCACTCCTTCCATGAGTCGAATAGACCAATCAGGAAAGGACTCCGTCTATGCATCGCCGTATGGGTTACCATAAAGAGAGGGAAGGTTACCATCGCCAACAATCGCCAAGTTTGTCGCCAACTTGGCGATATATCGCCAAATTTGGCGACCAAAATTAGTTTTCAAAAGTGACGCCAACTTGGCGATAACTGTAATATTTCGCCAAATTTTTTTTTATTTACAACACCAGTCGTTTGATACATCATTTGAGAGGTTTGCAACTGCTTATTCATATAATGGATGTCTTGTGTGTTATCCCCCATTCTGCTCCCCAGGGGGGACACATTTTTAATTTCTTTACAACACCAGTTGTGTGACACATCATTTGAAAGGTCTGCAACTGCTTTGTTGTGTGTCATCCCCCACTCTGCCCCCCGGGTTTTTAATTTCTTTACAACACCAATTGTGTGACACATCATTTGAGAGGTCTGCAGCTGCTTTTTCATATTATGGATATCTTGGGTGTAACCCCCCCCCCTCTGCCCTCAGAGGGGGCGCATTTTGTAATTTCTTTACAACACAAATTGTGTGACACATCATTTGAAAGGTCTGCAACTGTTTATTCAATTTATGGATGTCTTGTGTGTCACCCCCACTCTGCCCCCCAGGGGGGCACATTTTTAATTTCTTTACAACACCAGTCGTGTGACACATCATTTGAGAGGTCTGCAGCTGCTTATTCATGTCATGGATGTCTTTTGTGTCGCCTCCCACTCTGCCCCCCAGGGGGGGCACATTTTTAATTTCTTTACAACACCAGTCGTGTGACACATCATTTGAAAGGTCTGCAACTGCTTATTCATACCATGGGGTATTGGCGAGCGCAGCAAGCAGGGGTAGCCAATAATTTGGAATCGCGAAGCGATTACGCGGGGGGTTGGCGAGCATAGCGAGCAGGGGGGCGGGGCCCCCCTAGTATTTTAAAAAAATCTTGGTATCAAAATGTATAGTTTGTTTTTCAATTCTACTGCGTATGAACCTTGATTTATGTAATTAATTCTAATTAAATTAGTATGTTTGCAACAGTATGAAGTTTACTGCTTTTATACTGCTACTAAGTGTTGCATTATACAAATACAGTCGAACCTCTATATAACGAAACTCCATACATCGAATTTCTCCATATAACGAATTTTTAGTAAGAACGGTCCCCTTTTCGCATGATTACATTAAAAGCAGACTCTATATAGCGAAATATCTATCTCCATATAACGAATTTTTTCATAAATTGATCTTAATTTATTCAGTTTTAAAAAAGCTTCGAAATCATATGGAATCAATTTTCCATCACTTATTTTTGATTTATCGTTCAGTGGAGAGGTTTTTTTTTTTTATAAATATTACTTCTCTCCTTATTCTTTAAATCTAACAAGTTCATCCCACCTCCCACACACCTTTCAACATCCTTCTCAAAACACAGTCAATTGAATTGTTACACATATAAGAGAGGAATCAATAAGAGCACATAAGAGAGACCTTCAAATGGAGGAAAATATCAACTACATTTTTTCATTCCTTGCTAAAATTTGAGAATTTTTTTTGAGAGCGTAACAATTGTAATTTTAAAATCAAAACAACAAAAAATTACAGATTTCTTCCTCTGAAATTTATGTAAGTCTTCCTCATTTGATTTTCATTAAGCTTTCAAATAAATGTATTTTCTCTTTTTTGAAACTGCTTAAATAAGTAAGAAATAAAATGTTAGGTTAATATATACTTTTAAACATTTCAAATTCTTAATTAAAAAGATCAAAAATAATATTTGTTCAAAATTTACACATTAAATACTATTTTTAACATCATACTCTATACATCGAATTTCTCTATATAACGATTTTTTTACTGGAACGATGGATTTCGTTATATAGAGGCTCGACTGTATATTATTAAAAGTTGTTATTGAGGCTTCAAAAGAAGGGAGTACAGAGTACGCCGCCTCCGTCATTATTTATGCCCAAACCGTTCCTGTCTTTGAGGGTTAATTTCTCGGCTAATTATCGACGAATTATTTCAAAAATCATTATCAACAATTCTTTTATACTTTTGCTATGATAAGTACCTCCAACGCTTCTTAACACATTTGCTCAATGCCTACAAATATAAATTTGTGTGTAACAGAAAAAATATATTTTTCCCAAAAATTAACCTCTATAGTTTTCCTGCAAGGTTTAAAGTAATATCTATAACCTCTAATTTTTTCATAATTTTAGTTTTGGCAGATTCGGAGCTAGAGGGGGGGAGAGGGGTGACATATTTCTGCACTATCTTTTTGACGATATCTCTGAAAACATAATACCTAAAATTAAAAGAAATATATTTTTGAGTTCAGAGTAACGAAAACTTTCAAAAGATACTTCACATGACATGCAGAGAAAATATTTTTTTTTTCAAGTAACTTAATTACCCCCCCCCCCCCCACCTATTCACCTCTTAAATATATTTGTAAATGTTTAATAATTTGTAAATATGTGGGTTAATAGTCTTTATTACTTCTCCCAATTTAAGCTTCCCACGTTTCATAGTTTATGAGTAAAATAGCCGTGACAGACGGACAGACAGACACAGGATTGATCTTATAATGTTTCCGTTTTCACTTTATAAGTATGGAATCCTAAAAATACATTTTGAAATAAAAGCCAAATATATGCATACCCGCAGCGCTCCAAAAATATTATTTTAAAACCTTCCAACACCTTTCACATCTTTTAGGTACATAATCATTTAGCACCATGATTTTTTAGCTTTCTTTTTTAGGCCGATCATTAAAAACTCACAAATTTGAACCATTTTATGTTCTATATACCCTTATGTTCTATATACCCCAAATTTAAATATTAATTAGATGTCTGATTCAGCGTATTTATCAAACATTTTCCTATAAAACTAACAGTTTTAATGTTGCTTTGTGCATTAAATAATTTATAAAAAGCCGGTAAGGCCACAATGTATTCAATAACGCCAGCGACAGCATTAATAATTTTTTATTAGAATAGAGATTCCTTATACGCAACAAACTGCTGAAGTTTGTTATTTCAAATCTTGAAAAATAAATCATTATTTTCTTTTATTGAATTAGCTATAAAATTATTATTTTCAATTCCACATAAAATCTTCACATTAACAAGTTATTTATGAACTTTAATGTTAAATTTATTTCTAGATTGTAATTAGATGCATTGATTTGTGTAATATTGCAGAATTTTTGACTGAACCTCCATATTTACTTATCTTATATTCGATCAGATTATTTTCAGAAACGTTAAAAAAAAAAAAAAAGATCGTAATGCGAACAGACAAAACAAAGTTTAAAACACTTCAAATCATCGTGAGCCGTCGCACCCCCACCATTATGCTATGAAAACTGGTTTTTGCATTAGAATTTTCAAAGTTTGTTTCAATTTCATTATGAATATAGTTACCTAAACTTAAAAAAATAATAATAATTTAAAGAAGACATAATTTTCAATATTTTGGGCAATTTCATTCTTTTTTCTGCGACAATTTGGCGCTTAAAAAGTATGGGTTATGTCTTTTTCACAGGACTTTTCAACAGTTTCAAAGAAAAAATATGGCCACACCACAGCTAACAAAATTTTTCATTATTACATGAGAAATGCCCTTCATTCTACATTATATATATTTTTTTCAAACGCTATAGACAATTGATATTGATTATTATTATTGTTATAGATATTTTTAAATTTTGATAGAACTAATTTAAGGAAAATAATTTTATCTTAAGCTTTCACTCTATTTTTCTAATTAATGAATTATAAAACTAGTCGTTGGAGGCCACCGTAATACTTACCCATCATTTATATGCATATGAAAATAAAATATGTGAAAACTATTTATACAATCTATTTCAATTCCAAAACTAAATTTAAATGTTGTTAATACACATAGTAATACTCTATTAATGAATTGCTGATGCACCAATTTCAACAAATTATATAAAACGCCAAACTGCTCAAGAAGTACCAAACTACGTAAAAGAAACATCCTTATAACTCCAAAAATAATAATCATATTAACTAACAGTTTGCTGCGTCGGATTAAGCGTCTCATTTTCAATTAAAATATACCTCTGAATTGAAATTTGAATGAAATACAGGACTATGAAAAATCGAAGAATGTAGAAAACAGGATTACGAATGTCTCGACAACTAATAATTCGATCGACTTCGTTCTTTATGCAAAATTTGTGTTTTTTTATTGCCTTTTACATGCATTCCTTAAAATAAAAAAATTCGAAAATTTTTATATACCTTTCATCAGAACGAATTTTTCGAAAATCCGGAAAAAATAGTTCCGGATAATCGAGGTTGCTGATATTCAATAGGCTTCGTCCCATTCTTACATACTAAGTACATACAAAATTTCAAGTCTCTATCTCAATTTGTTCGTGAGATAGAGCGTTTATAGACAGACAGACGGACGGCAATTTTTTTTTTTTCTAAAAATATGTTTTTCGAAATCTTCATTGTCTAAAACGTGTAAATCCGTCAAAAAAAATTTTCGATTTTCAAAACGATTGCAAGATTTACCCTATACTACGTATGATGGGTAAGTAAAAAGGGCAAATAATAACATCATATATTTAATTATCACACACACACATACATTGATAATTCCTAAAAATAGTATCAGTATCAAATAATATCAAATTAGCCCTCTTAAAGTGCATTTTACATACCCTCATGGAGCACTGTACCTAATCAAAGTTTAATATACTTTTTAAATTTTTAATTTCCTAATTTATTACTTTATATCTTGTGAATTTTTTTTTTTTATATCACAAAATATTTGCATAAATTTCGCCACCAAACAAAATTCAAAGGGAAGACGGGTATTTTAGTATAGATACATTCGATAGTCCGCTGCCAAGGTCGCATTTTTTTTTTTTTAATTTACTGTGTTATTGTTTATTTGTTTTACAAATAATATTATCCATGATATAAAATAAACTGAGAATTTTTTTTTGCCATAACCTCAGCAACAGCATCGTGCGAAATGGCAGGGGGCGAAGCGGGCGGCCTGCCCGGGCGCATAAGTTTAGGAGGGGGGCAAATTTGTACTACCAACGTCATTTTTTGGCCTGTCACAAGAAAAAACTGGGAGGAGGGAGGTGTCGAATTGAAACTTTGCTCTGGGCACGGTTTTCTCTTCGCACGCCCCAGCCCAGCAAGACAGTTTTTAAATATATTGACATAACAAACAATATAGAAATATAACAAATGAGATATTTTAGAAATCCAAAAATAAACTTGGCTGATTTTATTCCAAAATGAGAAATTAGGGATTTTTTTGTTTCGTCAGGAGGCAGACTTTTTCTAAATTTTCTTTTTTAGACAATCTTTAGCACATGAACATAAAGACTTTTTGTTTATGTTGTTGCGTTAAAAGTTGTGTTGGGAAAACTCTGTCCTTTCCCTAAACACATATGGAACACAATTTGTAGCTCTTTTTATGAAGGTTTCACGTGGCCGGGAGGGAAGAGGGGAGGTGCAGAGTTCCCTAATGCAAAATCCTTTTTTATTGGTTTTTAACTTTTATAGATTTTTTGAGATTTTCTTTTTAATCAAGAGGATAGAGGAAATTTTAGTTTAAATTAAATTTAAAATTCCAGGGAGGGGAAATTGCCTTCCCTGAAGACATTACAGGCGTTTATGTGGATAACTCTAGAATACTTCAAGACAAAACACTTTACCTGCTCTTCTTCAAATGTGAGATGTGTATTTCTGACTGGCGCATGTGGAATGGAATCATCCCTGGGCCTCAGGGGTGGTAAAGGATCCACGGGCAAACCCTTACTCAGAGATTTTAGAAAATCCATAACTATTTAGATATCCTCCCGTTATTTGAATGAACGTTACTTTCACTTAAAACAAAGTCGTTTTTGGCTGAAAAACATGAACTATTTTGGTAAATATGGCCTAAAGTTATCAGGAATCAATTTATCTGATCCGATAAGATGTTTTCTGAGATTCGAGTTTGGCAATCTACCCTTTGACTAACCTACTATTGAATGTCAATTTTGTTTCGGAAGTTTATCGGATTTCTTCTGTTTTTGATAAATTTACGTGTCAAGGAGTTAGCTAATGGTGTACAAACATGTTGTGATTTATTTTATCATAAGGCTGATTATTTAGATTTCACTATCTAACCACTCGCCATTTAAAAATGTCTTAGAAATTAGACTTTTATTTGTATTTATTTGTTTATTTTTATTTACGTAAACTATATTTTAATACATTTTGTTGCGATGGACGTAGCTGAATTTATAAAAATTGAATATTTTAAGCATGCAATTTGAACATACATTTAACATATAATGTGTATTTTAAAATCCCTCGTTCTCGATTTTTAACATTTTCCAACAAAGTTGAAAAGTGTTTATGACTTCGGCTTGTCTGTTCGCCTGTCCGTGCTCTAACTCTCGTAAATATACTCGGATTGCCCTAAAATTTTTAGAAGTTATTTACATTCACCCTAGCACTAACACTATTTTAAAGGAAGTTTCTAGCATATTTAGTTTATCTACAGGAACAGTCAAAATTTTTCCGCTATATAACAACCACTGAGAAAAAATCTTTTCAAATGAATTTTAAAGTTGTTACGCCCTTTCAAAGAATATAAAATTGATGTACATTTAAGAAGTGTACTAAAATATGCATTCTGTAAAGTATGCGGTGAAAAGAATAATTATTCATTTATTTTTTCTATTTCATACAAATAATTCCATTACATAATGGTAAAGGGGAATTGCCTAAGATATATTTTAATTATATTAAACTATTTCATGTGTAATAAAATTGATACACGTCGCTGAATCTTAATATAAGGTATTTTATGCATAATACGAAATTCTTAGCATTGACAGAGACACACAAACGATTTCAAATATTACATTCTATCCGAAGTACTGTGTTCTATGTTATCGATGACGGCAAGCAATGCATTTTTAATTATGATATGCGCTTTTAAGTTTTACTATATTTATGCATTTATATGGTGTGTATAAATGCTATAGTTGATATACAGGGCTGAGAGCTATACAAAAGATTTCGTAAACTGCACTGAGTATGAGCATAAATTACTTAAGGGTAGTTTTAAAATCAATTAAGCATTTTTACTCTGAACTGCTCTCTTAAAATGTCAGCCACAGAATAACTCAAGTTGAGCAGAAATTCGCTCATCTCACGTTTTGAAAGGCAGCTTCTCATAAAGAATTGAAACAACTCAAGTGAGTGAAGTGAGTGAGTTGTTTTTAAACAATTCAAATCAAGATGAGTTATTTAAATAAGCAATCTAAATCAAGATCAGTAAAGAAAAAAACAACTCATTCACGATTCAATAAATTACAGCTCTTTCCTGCGAAGCCAAATCCACTCTTTCGTTTTAAGAGTGTGCATTCAGTTTACTATTACAATTTTTGCATAAGATAGATAAAATGATATACAAGGTCTCACAAAGAATTGGATACATGGCCATATTATTTCGTCAATGGATGATAATTTCTGGAAATGTGATTTCAGTTACAAAATTTTTTCTAATTAAAATACTAGGTAAAAACAGTGTATTTCAAATAAATAATAATATAAATTTTTCTTACCGGGTTCTATGGGATGCACGGCGGAGATCCAATGAAATTCTGTGCGTCTTCATTAAAGCAATAAATTCAGCAACATCAAGACTCATAATTGTTTCATACACAAAAAATATTTGTATTCTAATTACAATTTTTTACACGCGCGAAAATTACATGTTTTCTTTTAATGTATTTCTACAACAACTACCGAAATCTTATAAAATTACAATATCTAGAGAAGAACATCTAGTTTCTAGTAAATAACATAAGTTCTTTCTTTTACGTTAATAGGGTAACAAACGTCTCACTAAAAATCGTTGCCATTTCAGACATGAATACAATATTTTAAACACGAAGCTGTGAAATTCTTAAAGCATAAATCGTCTGCCATACAAATAACAGTAAAAAATTGTCTGCAAAATACAAAAAAGATATTAGAATCAGAAAGTCAAAATTAAATCATTTTCAATGAGAAATCAAGAAAATTCATCAAAAAGTCGTAAAGTACTTAAGATATTCTACGATATTCCGGGGGAGTTTTTTTCACAATTGTTTTCAGACAGTAATTTTGAGTGTTTTAGTTTGAATTAAATTTTAGCTAAATACTGGCGTGTAATAAAGATTCTGGTAAACTACAGGGCTGAACAAAAGTATTCAAGTATGCTTACATCTATTAGTATAAATTGCTGAAAGAGAATTTTCAGTCTGTTATACGTTTTCTTACTAAATTAAATTTTTTCATTATAAAGTATATATATCAACTTACAGCTCAAATACTGGTCTGTTCAAAAGTATCGAAATACATAATTATCTATGGATAGTGACATATTATTTCGTTAAATAATGAAGTTCTGTTAAAGATTTTGAGAAGTGTTGGAAAGTGGCTCATAAACGCCTGATTTTTCTTACTTGTTCTTATATTCCTGCGAGATAAGTCGATTTGATTGCAATTCCTTTCTTCGTCTTATTCTGGAGATATCATACTAATGGCTGGGATGCGTATTATTATAGTCCCAGATAGATTGTGTCTTTAGAAAATGGTTACGGATATTTCCATTAATCAGGAGTTGCTGGGTTCAAATTCTGGCGTAAACTTTGTTGTTGGTAAGATTGAGTCGTTGAATCTATCCTTACAATATGCTGCCGCTCTGTCGGCCCCCATGTACAAAAGGTAGTCTTTAGTGTCCAAAATCAACCAAATCATATGTAGGGATACCATCTTAATAAAGATTGCACAACTAGACTTTTCCATTTGACGGCTACAAAATTTAATCTAACTGTCATAATGACGATTTGTTCTAGGCTTCGATTTCAATCATTGGTTCAAACCAAACCGAAATTGCAACAGCAATGTTTATCTCGGTTTTCGATACGGATATCGGAAAGAATTATACGAATCGAATATTACAAACCAAACACAACTGACAGGAAAAATTGCGAAAGAGAAAAGTAATGCGTCAAGTTTAGCATATAAATCATATAATAAATTTAACATTCCTGGTGTAGAAATTGTCTACTATAGTCAAAATTGTCTACTATGGTCAAAAAATTAGTCAGATTATTTTAAAACTTTGTATATGATCATAGCTTTGTAAGTGTACTACATCGCATTCAAAAATGTAATTCAGTTAATAGATTATAAAGATGAGTGGATCGGAGAGACATGCGATTTACAGATAAATATTCAGCGTGGTACAGGATTTTGATGAAACCAACACAAATATTAGTTCATTATCCCGACAATAGAGGATGCTACTGCAGGTAATTCTATGGAATAATTCCATATTGCTCACACAACCCAACATTTGTACACAAAAAAGCGCTTTAGACACACAAGGGTGCTTTAGACTTTGGAGTAACGAAGAGCTATTTTTTGCTGTTATTTTTTGCATCTCATTAAATGTTTTTGGAAGCTTAGACGTAAATTTAAATTTTGAGCTCAAAATCTGAATATTTGGGAGTGGTTAAGTAGCGAAAACTGAACTGTGTTCAAGCGGGGTGGGAGGTTCAAATTACAACTGATTATAAAAAGCGGAAAAATTGGTCGATTCGTTTGCGGTTTTCGCTAAAACTATTCTTTATGTCAGTATTTCCTTAAAAATAAATTTTAAAGATAACTTTCAAGAAATGCCGTTAGAGGGCGCCTAAAACTTTAGAGTAACCATCAACTATTTTTAACCGTTATTTTATTTTTTATTTTTTTTATTTTTTTTTTTATTTTTTTTTATTTTTTTTTTTTTTTTGTATCTAATTAAATGCTTGCAAAAGCTTAGACTTAAATTTTGAGCTCAAATTCTGAATCGTTGAGAGGGATTAAGAAGCGCAAACTGAGCTGTGTTCAGGAGTTGAAATATAACCCCCCCCCCCCCTCGAACACAGTTTGCGCAATTTTGCACTACTTAACCACTGCCAACGATTCAGAATTTGAGCTCAAAATTTAAGTCTAAGCTTTTGCAAGCATTTAATTCGATACAAAATATAACATTTAAATATTAAAAATAGTTGTTAGTTACTCTAAAGTTTAAGGCACCCTCTAACGGAATTTTTTTTAAATTTATCTTTAAAAACTTTTTTCAAGAAAATACTGACATAAAGAATAGTTTTAGCGAAACCCGCAAACGAATCGACCAATTTTTCCGTTTTTATAATCATTTGAAATTTGAACCCCCCCCCCCCCCCTTTGAACGCAGTTCCGTTTGAGCTATTTAACCACTCCCAACTATTCAGATTTTGTGCTCAAATTTAAGTTTAAGTCTAAGCTTCCGAAAACATTTAATGAGATGCAAAAAATAACGGCAAAAAATAGCTGTACGTTACTCCAAAGTCTAAAGCGCCCTCTATCGGCATTTTTTGAAATTTATCTTAATAATTTATTTTCAAGAAAATACTGACATAAAGAATAGTTTTGTGAAAACTGCAAACGAATCGGCCAATTTTTCCGTTTTCTATAATCATTTGAAATTTTGGACCCTAAACTTTAATAGCCCCGGAAGACGTTTGCGACCCTTAGTTTCCTATTTAATATTGTTTGTCTTGATGTGTACTATCACCCCTCAATGTTTTGCCCAAGAATTTAGATACACCCTGTATAATTGTTGCATAATAAAATTTATATGAATATATGAAGTATATACTAACAAGGAAGGTCTCCATACGGGCATACTCAGAAAAATCTGAAAAAATTACAGAATGTTCTTCTCATATAGTTATATATGTTTATAAAAAAAATTTCGGCGGAACCTCCTTATAACGTCCGTAAAAAAATAATAAAAAATTCGTTTATTTGGCGATTTATCCCCGGTTGGCGAAAAAACGAAATTTTGAAAAATACGCTTTTACGCTTCGAATACTTTTTAAAGAAAAAACTTTCTATGTTCAATTTATTTAAATAAGTTTAGTTTATGTAATTTTAGTTTTGCATTTTTACTTTATTTTAAGTGTAATTTTGTCATATACGTTTATATGTACTTATAACAAAATGAAATTAATATATTTTATCATTTAAAACACAATTTAAATTGATTAAAATTGTTCCAAATTGAAAAATACACTGTTAAAAATCTGCTGCATTTTGTTGCAACGCACTCCCTTGCTTGTATAGAAAACGGTTACTTGGCCGTGAAATGGAGCTTTCTCATTGGTTGGAATAGAGATATTATATACAAGCGGTGGAGTGCGTTGCAGCAAAATGCAGCAGATTTTTAACAGTGTTGCACTACAACACCGCTAAAAATCTGTACCATTTTCTGCAGCGTCACTCCACCGCTTTTATAGAAAACGGTCAATTTACCGTGCTATGGAGCATTCTCATTGGTCAAAAGAGAGATATTCTATAAAAGTAGTGGAGTGACGTTGCAGTAAATGCTACAGATTTTTAACAGTGAAGTCAATTAAAATCAATTTTCAGATTCGTTAAAATCGTCTGCTTTTGGCGAGGAAATGCACTGCTCGCCAAATCCCGCGTCGCTTTCAGCTTTTCACGCCAATTATTCCAAACTATTATATTTTTTTACATATCTAATAATGTAATTCCGCCGCTAATTTTCACTGATCCTTTATTACCTACATGAGTAGTTTAATTCGTATTTTTTTCAAAAAATTCTGAGTATGCCCCCAATGGAGACCTTCTTTGTAAGATAAACATTCTGTACAATTTGTGGTACAAAGAATATTTGTTATTAATTTACAAAGCCACACAAAAGTATTCCATTGCATAATGGTATAGGGTGAAACATTGTTTGGGGCGCGTTTTAATTATATTAAACTATTTCACGTTTTACGAAAGTGATATACTACTACAAGTTACTTTCTGTATAACAGAAAGCAGATAGTATGTCCAGGGACACACATAAAATTTCGGCTACTATACTTTAACCGAAGTACTGCATACTATTGCACCAAGATCTAATTTTTTTTTAAACTTCGTTATAGTACGAACGTACCTCATTTGCCACGCTTGACGTGAAATTTCCGACTTGTTTTATTTTATTACTTGCCTTTTAAGAGTAATCAGAGGCTATTTCATGTCTGACTTTTCTCTCTGAGGATATTGTACTCTTCAAAAACTGATTTTCCGAACACGCATCTGACATTTCTAATCTTAAAGAGAGGAAAGAATAGTAAAGTACAGGATTTCCGGAAAAGTGCAAACTCAAGAAAAATTATATCCATTTGATATTTTCTGGGTTTTGTTTTTTATCTGCTTTATTCCTCCTCCATTACCGTAATATCAAAGAAGTTTTCGAAATCTCTATCTTTGGAAAGAAATTTTTCCAAAAATGTGGAAAAGCGTAATTATAAGAATGTGAGGTATTTTAGTGTCGTTGTAATAAGGTTTTATATCTATATTATAAAGGCCAAACCGAGGGCCAAACGTATCTGTGCGTAACGCATACGTCATTTTGCGAATGGCAACACTTTCAAATTTGAAATGAAATTTCGGTATTGTAATTTTTCTTACTGCAAATTTTTACACTTATAAACATCGCACATTTTCAATTTTTACACCATCGTATAGGAAAAAAATGTACTTTTACATGCAATTTATTTGAAAACTTTATCTTAATTTGTTTTTGAAATATTAATTTTTTTGCAGTTTTTAATACCGCTTTTTTATTTGTGGCAACATGAGTATACCATTTCTCATGGAGGAATGAGATAGGTGGAGGGGAATTATTATCTATGGGGGTGAAGCTAAAAATGTAACCCTACATTAAGTCACATTAAGTACAAACAAAACCACGTGCTTTGACACGCCTATCAATTGAAACAGGTTTAAACCCGTATTTGTTTGCTATTAATTTTTAAGAAGAACTAATCTATCGCTTCACCGGTAAGAATTTAATAATTTTTTTATCATATGTGTTTTAAATATCAATATAGAAAATTATTTTAACGTTTTGCTTGAAAATATAACATTCTTTTGTTAATATCTTAAAATCGTCTGCAGTTAGAAATCTATATTTTAGATTAATATTTATTATTTAAGTTTTCATACATGATTTTAAAAGAATGTTTTCATCACTATATTTTAAATATTTATTTACAAGCAATTATTAAGTCATAAACATTTTTCATCTACGTTATAAAGTATTTAAAATGGAATTAAAGAAGGAATAGTAATACAATTTTTAGTTCATAACAAATGTTTTCAATATCTAATTTAATTTTAATTTAATATTTAATAAGTGCTAATTTTCCAATTTCTTTTATTTTAAAAGTGAACATTTATTTTAATAAATAATAATAGAACAAATACCATTTTAAAAATTTGCTATTTCTTCTTAAAATATGCTTCAGTTGTAATTAATTTCTTTCAATTCGTATTATAATACAAAATTCCTTCCACGTTCTTTTGTTTGGAACATTAAAATTTGAGCGATAAATGGATTCATATTGCAAACCTTTTTTGAGCCTTATTTCACCTCCACCTATCTCATTCTTCCATGAGTAGAAAGCAAAGGAAAAAAGGGAAAAAATTGATTACTCTATCTTTATGTTGCCATTTTCTCATTAAAAGAGGAAAAAATTGAAATTTTTTAAATACGTGCTGTGAATTTTAAGAATATCGTCTGTTATAAAACCAGGTGAATTCTGATTTAATTTGCAAAATTTGATTTATACTTAAAAGAATATCAATAGTTTAATACATGGAGGAAGAAGATAGGTGGAGGTGAACTATAATGATTTGGGTGATGCCAAAAATGTAACCCTACATTAAGTCACGTTAAGTCCAAACAAAACCACGTGCTTTGATTCGCCTATCAATTCAAACCGGTTAAAATCCGTATTTGATTGCTCTTGTTTTTTTATCGTCGAATTTTTTATTGGACAGCGAATTAAAATTTCGTAAACGATGACAGTTTGTGCGATAATTGACTGTAATACTTGATCAATAAATGTAGCAGGAACAAATTTGTCGCTTCAAAGGTAAAAATTTCTTTGATTATTTAATTATATGTGTTTTAAATATCAAAATAGAAAAAAAAGGAACTACTTTGATATACCCCCCCCCCCCAAATCGTAAATTTGGCGACTTTTTTTCTCGCCAAACAAAATACCCATTAAGTTAAATTAAGTTAAATACAAAAAATAAAATTAATTAAAATTAAGTTAAATACATTAATTAAAAATACATTAACTAAAAATAATAAATTAATTAAAAATACATTAATTAAAATTAAGTTAAATACAAAAAAGGAATACCTAAAAAATACAACGAATACATAAAAAATACAAATGAAGGAATGAAGCTGAGTAACAGCAAACCTAAAAGGTCCGTAGGAAAAGTGCGTTGGGAGTGCGAGATTTGGCGCGTAATTTTTGGGGGGGTATATCAAAGTAACACCATCTTTTAACATTTTGCTTGAAAAGATAACATTATTTTGCTAATATCTGAAAATCGTTTGCAATCAGAAATCTGTATTTTAGATTAATATTTATTACTTACAGTGTCTCACAAAAGTGATGGGACACTTGTGCTTTATAAAAAGAAACTGCAATAAAATAAATAAACAAAAATGTGCAAAAATTTTTTGGGTGTGTTTCATATTTAAAGTTAGTAACAATTATTACATAACATACATTTTGTCAAAATATTAAAATATTAATTTAGTAAAAATACAATTGTTCAGAACGGAGCAAAAAATGGCTCACATAAGTGATGGGACACTTACTTTTCCATCAAATATTTATCAAAAAAATTTACTTTTTAAAAGGTTTTAATATTTTGTTGGATTTCCTTTTACTTTTAAAACATGATTTAATCTTTTTGGGATGGATTCGACTAATTTTTTTCGGATTTCTGGAGTGATTTTACCCCATTCTTCTTGAAGCACCGATTTTAGTTGTTGTTTTGAAGAAATGGTGTGTTTGCGAATTCTTGATTCCAATTCTTGCCAAATATTCTCTATGGGATTTAAGTCTGGAGATTGTGGTGATGCTTTTATTATTTCAGGACAGTTTTATAGCAGCCAGAGTCTAACGTTCAAAGCAGTGTGCTTGGGGTCATTGTCCTAGTAGAATTTAAAATCGTTATGAAGGTTCAATTTTCATGCTGAAGATTTCAAATTTTGCTTTAAAATATCAATATACTTGTACTGATCCATTATACTGTCAATAAAAACAAGATTCCAACTCCAACGGACGACATACACCCCCATATCATAACTCCTCCTCCACCATGTTTTACTGTTGGTACCAAGTTCTGTTTGCGAAATTCTTCTCTGGGTTTTCTCCACACCAAGATTCTACCGTCAGAACCAAATATATTAAATTTACTCTCATCAGCAAATATAACTTTATTCCAGTAATCAGAATTCTTATTTATGTTGGATTTTGCGAAAGCTAGTCTGAGTTTTCTATTCTTTTCACTTACGAAGAATTTTTTCCTGGCTACTCTACCGTGATATCCAACAGATCGAATTACCCTTCTAATAGTCTCAGGATTAACAATTATTCCATATAATGCTTGTAAATCAGCAGCAACTTTTGAAGCACTATTTCTTGGATTTTTTTTTTAATATTTCGAACGATAATTCGCTTTACTCCATTGGATAGCTTTGATGGTCGGCCAGGTCTTCTTTTATCCTGAATCATATGATTCTTTTTATATCGTTTAATGATATTGAAAAGTGTTGAACGACTCAAGTTAACTGTTTCAGCAGTTTTTCTAATAGATTTTCCACGTTCAATATGCAAATTAATAACTAATTTTCGAATTTCAGGCGAAGTTTCTTTTCGTTTAGCATTCATGGCTACACAGAGCTAAAAAACACAAAAATTCTAAAACAAACTGGAGAGAAATACTGCAGACGATTTTATAAATTATTGCCGATTGCTTTTAAGTAAAAATAAAACCCCAAAAAATATTTTTATTGCTTATTTCAGACGATTTTTGTTGCATATATAATGGTGTCCCATCACTTATGTGAGCTATTTTTTGCTCCGTTCTAAATATTTGTATTTTTATTAAATTAATATTTTAATATTTTGACAAAATGTATGCTATGTAATAATCTTTACTAAATTTAAGTATGAAACACACCCACAAAAAAATGTGTACATGTTTTTTTAATTTATTTGATTAGTTGGCCGAATCCATGTCGATTCAGGCAGGGGGGTTACCTTCATAGTCTCAGAAGTTCTTTGATTGGACATATGTTAAAATTCAGAAAAAAATAAAATTCCCGTAATTTTTGGTTTTCCCCAAAAAAATTTCTGGACTGAGATACAGGGTGCCAAAGATGGCATCCCGAGCACCTTTTCCCGTTTGCGATTTTCAAAAAAAAGTTTAAAGTTCTCTATCTCTGAAACGATGCAAGATATTTCATTGCAGTTAATTTTATTTTAAAGATAATATTTTTCTGCTTAAAAAGATATACTCCATTTTGAAATATGTATTTAATTATTTTTAAAGCAGCCTTCAAAAAAAAAATTTTTTTTTCATCAAAAATAATTTTTTTTTTTTTAAATGCCGATCTCAAAAATTTTGATTTTTTTACTTAGTCAATACCATTGAGTACTACCTTCACTGTAAAGGAGAACTTCCACTTTTGAGTTTAACAAGTTTTAGAATCATTTCAAGAATTTAGAGAATTTTACAGGAACTGCATATCAAAAGATCCAATAAAAGTCTCTCAATTTTTGTTTATTTGTATCACATGTAGCCTATTACATATCCAAAACAAGTTAGAAATTACACGTCAAACATGGTAAATGAGGTGCATTCATACTATGGCTAGTTTTATAAATATTTAGATCTTCGTGCAATAAATATTACACTCTTGTAAAAACTGGCATGAATACAAAATTTATTATGTTTCTATATATTAAATTCAGTAATACAGAAGTAATATGAATCCATCTTAAAAAGAATGTAATCATTAGGGCAACCTAGAATCATTACCTATCATGTGATATGTTTGAATTAATTATGCGTGATAGGATTTAACAGGATGAATAAAATATTTATAAGTGTCTTTTTTTCAAAGTTTTAATTTGACTTTCATAACATTTGACAACCTTTTTCACAACATTTTTTTTTTTTTTTTGGCTAATATTTCTTTGTTTGAAATGATATATTCAATTTTGAAAAAATGTATTCATATTTTCTGATGCAGTCTTTTGATTTTTTTGAATTAAAAGAAATCAAAAATGCGAATCCTAAATTTATTTATTTATTTTTTTTTTATTTTTTTATTTTTTTTTATTTTTATTTATTTTTTTATTTTTTTTTTTTTTTTATTTTTTTTTTTTTTTGCTGTTGATTAATACCATTGAGTACTTACTGCCTTTCTTTTTTCGGAAAACTTCCATTTTTGATTTTGACAAGTTATTAAAACACATGTAAAATTTTGCCATATATTTTACCAGTTCCTGTATGACAATCACATACTGGTCTCAGGAAATCAAAATCTTAGTCTTGTTTGCCATAGGATTTTATCTCTTAATAAGTATAAGAAACTGGCAGCTTTAAAAATAGCTTACAAAAGAAAAAAAAAACATGCAGTAAAGTTTCAAAACATATTACTTCCAGTGTACTCTGCTTAGAACTGAAATTAGAAATTCATAGACTTTATAATTTGTTGAACAGTATCTGTATCTTCCTTTGATCATAGTTCGTACGGGTACCGTTATTTCTCATGCGGAATACCAGCATTTCTTTATAAAAAAATAAATATACTTCAAAAATGCGAAAAGTCGTCTTAGTTAATTAGAGATTTTCTATAAGAAAATACCGGTACAGAAGAATTTCTTGGTCATGAAATTCCAGGATCCGTACGAACCATGTTTGATATTTAGTGATGCCTTTCTGTTTAACTAATAGGGTCTGGGGCTTCCATAATCCTTAAAACATTGTGATTGGAAGTGAACACTGGTGTTGATGTTGCTGTCTTGCAGGTGGAAATCTATAACCAGCAGCCGATCCAAGTGGGAGCATAAAGTTAATGACAATTTCATAAACAACTGATATCATTTACCTTTGCAATCCACCACTCAAAGTAATATACACAGGCAACAAAAAATATTTTTATAAATTGTGAATCTGAATATTTTGCAATTGTTTCAGAGATCTTGGTTGGACAAATGAAATTTCTTCTTGCTTGCTGTTCAAAGTTTGTGCAGTATAGGTACTATGATAGTAAAAGATGAATATACCCATCACTATGATATTAATGGATGATTGTTCATTCTATTAAATTCTATCATACATAATTAAATATCCCATGATAGATAATGATTCTAGGTTGCCCTGGTGATTACGTTCTTTTTAAGATGGATACATATTACTTCTGTATTACTGAATTTAATATATAGAAACATAATAAATTTTGTATTCATGCCATTTTTCACAAGAGTGTAATACTTATTGCACCAAGATCTAAATATTTATAAAACTAGCCATAGTATGAATGGACCTCATTTACTATGTTTGACGTGTGATTTCTAACTGGTTTAGGATATGTAATAGGCTACATATGATACAAATAAACAAAAATCGAGAGACTTTTATTGGAACTTTTGACATGCAGTTCCTGTAAAATTCTCTAAATTCTTGAAATGATTCTAAAACTTGTTAAACTCAAAAGTGAAAGTTCTCCTTTACAGTGAAGGTAGTACTCAATGGTATTGACTAACAGTAAAAAAATCAAAATTTTTGAGATTGGTATTTTTGAAAAAAAAAATAATTTTTAATTAAAAAATTTTTTTTTAGAATTCTGCTGTAAAAATAATTAAATACATATTTCAAAATTGAGTATATCTTTTTAAGCAGAAAAATATTATCTTTAAAATAAAATAAACTGCAACGAGATATCTTGCATCGTTTCAGAGATAGAGCACTTTAAACTTTTTTTTTCGAAAATCGCAAATGGGAAAAGATGCTCGGGATGCCATCTTTGGCACCCTGTATCTCAGTCCAGAAATTTTTTTTGGGGAAAACCAAAAATTACGGGAATTTTATTTTTTCCTGAATTTTAACATATGTTCAATCAAAGAACTTCTGAGACACTGAAGATAAGATTTTTTCTTTGGCTGCCTGAATTGACATGGACTATGCCAGTTTCCTTTTGTAAAGCACAAGTGTCCCATCACTTATGTGAGACACTGTATGTTTTCATACATGATTTAAAAAGAATGTTTTCATTATTATATTTTAAATATTATTTAAATGCAATTATCAATATGTAACAAAACAAATTTCTTTTTAACAAAAGGAAATAAAGATGTTTAAGCAAATTAGCAGCGATTGACGTAGGCAAAATGGAGTTCTATTTAAAAATTTTATTCCATAAAAGAGAATATTTATTAATTACTTTGAAATATTTGAATTATTTATGCGTATTGTTATTTGCAAATAAAATGAGTTCATCAGATTGGAAAAGTTTAGCTGCAAGACTGAAATTATTATCAATAAATGCTTGGTTCACATTTGAATAATTGCTTTTGATCTTACGATACAAAATTTTATTTTCACAAAATTCTTGTTTTCATCGCCTATCATGGAGTATGAAGCCGCTGATCAACATTAGCTTTACATTTAAAATTTAAGCACTCTGCATTTTAATAAAAAAAATCCATATCTGTATTGCTCTCTATAGTAAAAAAGCAGTTACCTTTAGATATTATATATATCAGCCTTTGACTTCTAGTAAATTATTTTATAATTCTTGATTTAAATATATATATATATGTATATATATACATTCATCTTGATTTTTTTTATCCCTGAATTAGTTATTTAGAATAAATCTATTTGTGATATCGAAACCCTGTATATTTATGCTTCATTTTTCGCATTTAAAAGCGATTAATCTTAAAATATGTGTAATTTATTTATGCACACCATCTAATGTGAATACATTTAGTGACACTTAAAAGCGCATATCATAAGTAAAACTGCATTTCATCCATGGAACAGTTATCATGCGTAATATACAGTACTTCGAATAGAATATGCTTTTTGAAATCTTTTATGTGTCCCTGTAAATGCTATGCACTTCGTATTATGCGTGAAATAACTCATATTAAGTCTCAGCGACGTATATCAATTTGATTACACATGATACCGTTTACCATCGTTAAAATAGGTCGCAAACAATTTCCTCCTTTATTATTATGTATTAGAATTATTTTGTGTGGCCCTGTAAATGAATAACTATTCTTTTAGCTGCATATTTTAGTGCTTTTCGTAGATGCAAATAAATGTGAATACGTTTGTCCGGGCGCAACATCTTTAAAATTAATTTGAAATGATTTTACCCCATTGGTTGAGTGGTCCGAATGTCAGGTACACGATGAAGGGTATGGTTCAGCTCCCCATTGGCCCTAATGTAATCGAAAACTTTTGACTGTCCCTGTAAATAAACTAATCGTGGTAGAAACTTCATTTTTAATAGGGTTTGTGCTTGTGTAAACTTCAATAACATGGTAAAATTTCATTGCATTCCGAGTATATTTACGAGAGTTAGAGCGCGGACAAACGGACAGACAAACCGAATGCATAAACATTTTTCAATTTTGTTGAAAAGTGTTAATAAAAATTACTGTAAAAAGATAACTTTTAATAATACAATTTTTAGTTCGTATCAAACGTTTTCAATTTCTTATTTAATTTTAATTTGAAATTTAATAATAATAATGACATTTAATAATAATAATAATAATAATAATTTCCCAATTTCAATTATTTTAAAAGTAAATATTTCTTTTAATTATATATATAAAATCCCTCCGTGTATAACAATTCCGGGTTCAACCCATCCACGAGAAAAAGGAACTTATTGCGATCAATGACAAATTCCATTGTGAAAAGTTACCTCCGATTTAAAAGGCTATCAATTTCTGACCAATGAAAGCGTTCCATAGTCGTAATGGAGCGTCTCATTGGTCAGATTTACATTAAGAGCTGTAAATGACGTCACTATATTTTACTGCGCTTTCAAATCTTTTCACGATTTCAAACAATTTTTACTGTTGAAAATTTGACCCTTTTTGACCTGCATCGTCACTCCCGAGCTTTTATAGAATATCCCTATTTTGACCTATGAGAGTGCTGAATAATACTATAAAGTAATTACTTTCTATAAAAACTGTGGAATTACGATGCAGCAAAACGGTCAAATTTTTAACAGTGTGTTTAATTAAATTTTTTTATTTAAGGAAAACGAAGGTGCTTTTTAAATACAATATTATTAGAATTTTTATATACGGGTTGCTTTATTTATTTTTATTTATTTATATATATTTTTTATTTTTTGTTGCTGTTACAGCCGTGAATGACTCTATTGTCACATCACGAACTGGCGAGTGATTGTTTACTCTTTACTGTTGACATTTATTTTCAATCTGATAAAGTGTTTTCTTTTAAGTATTAGCTAATGGAGTAAAATAGTTAATTCACAAATGTTTTAAAATAGCATTATTAGTGCAGGTTTTGCATTATTAGTGCATGTTTAATTTGCATGTTTTTTGTGAAATAGTTACTCTAATTTTGTGAGTGAAATTCATTAGCTGCATAACACCATTATTTTACCCATTCAATTAATAATTTGGTTACCCTTGCATATTCGTCTGGAAATGGCCAAAATGGGAAAAAATTTATACATTTTAATATTTTTAATATATTTTCTCAGTATTTTTATATACTTTTTTCTGTAGTTTCACAAAATATTCTTTTATAATTGATTTTTTGCCTTTTTTTTATTCTTTTAAAATTTATGTATTTACGATTTGTTCATTACAATCCTTCCATCCACCAGATAGTTTTGTTATAGTTTTAAATGCAGATTTCTGTTGAAATTTTCTTTTTTTTTATTTCTCCCCCTCCCCCATTTTTAATCGTTGTATTTTTCAAAATTGTCTAAGCCTAAAAAGGCTATGATTGACCACAGTTGTTGTAATTTTTTATCATCCTTTTAAAAATGCAAACACGTCATTTTGACGGGCTATCTTCTAGTAAATAATAATAGAACAAAGACCATTTTAAAAATTTCCTATTTCTTCTTAAAAAATGCTCCAGCTGTAATTCATTTCTTTCAATTCATCTTGTTAATACAAAATCCCTTCCTTTTTTGGAAGCTTTCCAATTTTCCACTTGCTTTTGTTTGGTACACTAAAATTTGAGTGATAAATGGATTCACATTGCAAACCTCTTTTTCTATCTTCTTCCTCCATGGTTTAATATCTGTTTCAGCAAATAGCATCGGGACTTGGAGTTTTGAATCAAAATGATCAAACTAAGATACCAGTTTTTTGAAAAGATGAATACAAATACGAAATGTGCATTTGTAAATTTTGATAGAGAAAAATGATGTCGGGTTTAGATTTCTCGGGGGGAAAATTCTATGATGAGTTCTATGAGTTGAATAAATTTTGCTTTTTTAGGTGCGTTCATAACTATGTAAATACGTAGCACCTATTGTTGTCGCTCAGTCCGTCCGTCTGTCTGTCTGTCCGTCTGTCTGTCTGTCCGTCCGCATATAACAACGCAAAAACTACCCAACCGAATCGTTTGAAATTTAAAATACATAATTATTACATAATTTTGTCGAGTCATTTCAAATTTTATGAAAATCGTATGGATAGATCAATTACAGGGACAATCAAAAGGATTCCGTTACATTACGGTCAATGGGGAAAAAAGTTTAAAATGCATTTTAATCGTTTGAAATTTAAAACGTATATTTATTACATAATTTTGTCGAGTCATTTCAAATGTTATGAAAATCGGATGCATTGATCAATTACAGGGACAATCAAAAGTATTCCGTTACATTACGGTCTGTTCCGCTTCTGTATTGTGATCTTGTAACATCGCCTTGGCGACAAACACATTCCACGCCAATTATACGCCAATCGGCAATTTAGGTAACCCCCTGCTCACGTGTTGTGTGACGCAGTGGATTGAGAGAAACGGTCTCTTAGCAACAAGCTCTAATGCTGCAACAAGCGGCGACTCTTAGAAAATAAACATTCTATTAAATTTACAGTCTACTTGCTTTTTCTTTTTTAATTTAGTTTTTCTTTTTAATTTAGTACACCTCCGTACATTTTGGTCCTAGCGACCCGGAGGTATGAACGAGCCAGTGTCTTTTCTATTGAATTAAATATTGAATTTATCGAATTTTGTCAACAAGATGAATAATGTCGGAAATTGAAATAAAAGCGTTGAACAGAAGGCGAGGGAATATCAAGGCCCAAGTCACTAGAATATTTAACGCAACGGATGGAAAAACATTTAATTTATCCGAATGGAAAGCCCACCTGGACTTACTGTCGAAAACAGAAGAAAAGTTTGAAGCTCTTAAACTAGAGTATTACAGAATAATAGAGGAAGAAAAGTTGGAAGAAACGGGAAAATCCTCTCGCAACTGGACGAAGATATTCTAAAACTAGAGGTAAGCTTAAAATCCTCTATTAATGCTTATTATGAAAATACTGATTCTAATAAAAAATCCATTGAACAGGACCAAGCTAAAACGTCTAGCATTAAGCTACCTAGGGTCATATTGCCGGTTTTTAGTGGCAGAATTGAAGAATGGTCCGTATTTAAAAGTACTTTTAATGAGCTTATTAATGATAATTCAAATTTAAAAGATAATGAAAAAATTATTTTATTTGCGTTCTGCTTTGACTGGTGAAGCGAGGAGTTTGCTTACACCAGTTGAAAATTATGTTTCACTTTTCAATGCGTTAGAACAAAGATACGAGAATAAAAGCGTTATGGTAGATTATCATATAAAGAATATTTTAAATCTTTATGTAATTAAACAGGAGTCCGCTAAGGATCTCCGCATTTTATTAGATATTGTAAAGAAAAATTTAAGGGCTTTAAAGATCTTAAAGTATGATAGAGATAATTTCTCGAACGCAATTTTGCTGAATATTATTCTAAATAAACTAGATAACGAAACTCGTAAACAATACGAACTAACATTAAAGGATAATGAAGTGCCTAATTTTGATGAATTTTTAGAATTTCTTAAGCGAAGATGTCAAATCTTAAATAGTATAAGTTCTAACGTATCCTCTAAATATACTGCAAAATCCTTATTCATAAAAACAAACAAACCTCATAGTAAATGTTGCGTAATCTGTAAAACCGAAAACCACCCCTTATATCATTGTGTTAAATATAAAAACATGAAGTTAAGTGAGCGAATTAACCTTGTTAAGAAAAATAAACTTTGCTTCAATTGTTTAAGTTCAGCCCACCTCATTAATTATTGTAATTCAAAAAGCACTTGTCATGTTTGCAAGAGCGCAAGCCATCATTCATCATTACATAACTATACAACACCAGTAAACAATCCTATAAACAATCTCCCAATACATGAAACAATAAATAGCAATTTTGTTTCGGAAGATTTAACACAAAACGAAACTACTGCTCATTCATTTTTTTCATATGAAAATGATAATAATAAATCTGTTTTAATTAGCACTGCAATAATTTATTTGACAGATGTAAATGGCATCAAAATTCCTTTCAGGGCAGTATTGGATTCCGCATCACAGAATTGTTTTTGTACATTTAAAGCAGCACAAATATTAGGCTTGAAAAAAGAGAAAATAAATATTCCTGTAAGTGGAATAAATAAATTGCCTATTTACATTAAATCTAGAATCAAATCAAAGTTGTCAAATAAAATGAATAGTACCAGTTATGATATTGAGTTATTAATCGTTCCAAACATCTGTGAATTCACGCCCTCGAAAAAGATAAACATATCAGATTTAAAAATTCCAGCAAATATTTGTTTAGCGGATAAAAAATTTAACATTCCAAGCAGTGTGGAGATAATTATCGGTGCTGAACTGTATTTTTCTCTTTCAAATGAAGAAAAAATAAAGTTAGGCAATAATTTATATTTGCAATCAAGTATTTTCGGTTATATTGTATCCGGTTGTATTTATGACAAAACAGTAAATAATAATAATACTAATTATTGTTTCTTAACAAAAAATCTTGAAATACTTAATGACACTTTGAAGTCTTTCTGGGAAATTGAAGAAGTACAAAATTTAAAACCCTGTAACAGTGAAGAATTAGAATATTGTAATGATCACTTCGATAAAACGCACTTCAGAAAACCGGATGGTAGGTTTGTGGTCACGATGCCGTTTAAACCACAGATTTTAGAACCCGATTTGGGAAATTCCAAAAATCTTGCTTTGAAAAGATTAAACTCTCTGTGGCAACGTTTAGATCGAGATCCTGTTATGAAAAATTTATACACAGAATTTATTAAAGAATATAGAGATTTAAATCACATGCATGAAATAAAAGAAAACACGAACTTTAATGATGGCTATTACTTACCACATCACGGCGTTTTACGACCCTCTAGTAAAACCACAAAACTACGCGTCGTTTTTGACGCTAGTGCCAAGTCAACCAACAGAAAATCTTTGAACGATTTATTATGTAAGGGTGGAGTTCTGCAAGATGATCTTTTTCGATATTAATTAGATTTAGAAAGCATATTTATGTTTTTACTGCGGATATTAAACAAATGTTTAGGATGATAGAAATAAATCCATCCCAGTACAAATATTTAAAAATTTTGTGGAAAGACAGTATGTCATCCCCGGTTAAGGTATTTCAGCTAACAACAGTTTCGTATGGAACATCTTGTGCACCCTACTTAGCCACCAAAGTATTACAACAATTAGCTCTAGATGAGAAAATGGAATTCCCGTTAGCATCGAAAATTGTTTTGAAGGACTTTTATATGGATGATTGCCTATCGGGCTCATCCAATTTAGAAGAATTCAGATTAATGAAATCGCAATTAACAGAACTCCTCCTAGAGGGAGGGATGGTTTTACACAAATGGTGTACCAATGAGGTCCAATCTACTGATAATCACATGTTTCCCCTGGACAGAAATTCTGAATAAATAACTGTTAAAACATTAGGGATGTTGTGGAACAGTTTCAATGATACGTTTAGGTATAAAGTTAATATCAACACAAAGAGTGATTTCACAAAAAGATAGATGTACTTTCGCAAATTGCCCGCATTTATGATCCTCTCGGTCTCTTAGGGCCAGTGATTGCTGAAGCAAAAATATTCATGCAGGAGCTATGGCTTCTTAAAATAGAGTGGAATGAGAAGCTGCCCCCTCATGTTGCCAAACAATGGGAAACCTTCCTCGAAAGTCTTAAAGAACTGGAATCCATTGAAGTGCCAAGATGCTTCCTAGCTGTGAACCAATCAGTGGTGCTAAATGGTTTCCCAGATGCGTCCTCCAAGGCTTATGGCGCAGTGATATACATGCAAACATCTAATTCTAGTGAAACCATCAGTCACGTATTGTGTAGTAAATCCCGCGTGTGTCCAACCAAGGTAATAACGGTGCCACGTCTCGAACTGTCAGCATGTCTTCTTCTGGCTAAACTCACTAACAAGGTCTTAAATTCATTAGACAAACAAATAGCTTCAGTCAATTTGCTTTCTGATTCAACTATTGCTTTAGCTTGGATAGACACTGCTCCTCATCTCCTGAAAACGTTTGTGGGAAACCGCGTTGTGCAAATTAAGGAACAAACTAAGAACTTTCCATGGTTTCATATTCCGTCAGAACACAATCCAGCTGACTTGATATCAAGAGGTGCAAGTGTGGAAAACCTTTCTTCTAACCAGTTGTGGTGGCATGGCCCGCCTCTTTCAATTCTTGAAGAAACAATAGCAAAAACTGACTCTAATATAAGTGACATTAAAGATGAACATTATTCTAGTGAGCTTAAAGCTCCCAGCAACTTGACATTCGCTAATCATACTGACTCTAATTTCTGTGATAATTTAATTAATCTTAGCAATAATTTCCAAAAATTAATTAGAATTTTAGCTTATATTTTCAGATTCATACATAAATGTAAAAAATTAACATCTGCTACCGGCCCTCTGTTGCTGGAGGAATTAAAGAAAGCCGAGGTTTATTTAATAAAAAATGAACAGGTAAAGTATTTCAAACATGAAATTTCGGCCCTCCAAGCGGGATCTTCGGTTCATCGCGGAAGTAAGTTAAAATTCTTAAATCCCTTTTTAGATGGAGGTAGCTCATTGAGGGTGGGAGGAAGACTAGCAAAATCAAATTTGAATTTTGACCATAAACACCCCATTATACTTCCGGCGAGCTGTCGCTTGACGAAATTAATTTTTCAATATTATCATAAACGAGATTTTCATGTAGGACCCCAAGCTCTTTTGAACACTGTGCGTCAAAAATATTGGCCGCTTGGTGGCAGAAATATTGTGCGTAAAATTGTACATGAGTGTTTACAATGCTTTAAAATTAAACCTATAACGGCTAGTCAAGTGATGGGGGATCTCCCTCCTGAAAGAATAGTGCCCAGTTCCCCATTTTCAAATGTGGGATTAGATTTAAGTGGGCCTTTTGAAATAAAATATAAAGATCAAAGAAAGGGTACTTTGCAGAAAATCTATGTTGCCATATTTGTATGTATGGTCACTAAAGCTGTGCACTTGGATTTTGTCTCAGATTTGACATCCGAAGCTATAATAGCAACTCTAAAAAGATTCTTCGCTCGTCGTGGGAAAAGCTCTGTAATCTTTAGCGACAATGCTACAAATTTCGTTGGGGCTTCAGCAGAACTAAAACGTTTACGCAGACTTATTACGAGTGATGAAGTTTCGAACTTTTTAGCTTCTGAAGGTATTAACTGGAAGTTCTCCCCTCCTAGGGCGCCAAATTTTGGTGGCCTTTGGGAGGCAGGAGTCAAATCTTTCAAATACCACTTAAAAAGAGCTGTGGGCTCAGCTCATCTCACGATCGAGGAATTCCTGACAGTTATCACACAGATAGAGGCTATTTTAAATTCGAGACCACTTTGTCCTTTGTCAACAGATCCTGACGATCTTCAGGTGTTGACTCCTGGTCACTTCCTCATAGGAAAGCCTCTTAATTTAATTCCAGAACCCAATTTAAGTGAGGTCAAAGATAATTTGCTAAATAAATGGCAAAGGACTCAAAAATTAACGCAGTTAATATGGAAACGTTGGCAGAATAATTATCTGAGCCAGTTACAAGAAAGAAACAAGTGGCTAGTTAAAAAGCCTAATATTCTGCCAGGAATGCTAGTTTTGCTTAAGGACTCGCAATTACCCATTTGCACTTGGTCACTAGGCCGCATTAATAAGGTTTTCCCAGGCGCGGACGGGATAGTCAGGGTAGTTGAAGTTCGTACCTCTAAGGGTAATTTTAAATGACCTATTTCAAAAATAAGTATATTACCCATTGAGGACAACATCATAGATCCTAAACTTTAAATGTGCTTTATTATGTATTAATTTTCATGTATTATTTGTGTTTATTTATTTTATTTATTTATTTTTGCTTATAATCTGTATCATGTTGTGTTATTACTTGTATTGCATATGAATCTTGAAATATAAAAATATTTCAACGCCGGGCGGGATGTTCCGCTTTTGTAATGTGATCTTGTAACATCGCCTTGGCGACAAACACATTCCACTCCAATTATACGCCAATCGGCAATTTAGGTAACCCCCTGCTCACGTGTTGTGTGACGCAGTGGATTGAGAGAAACGGTCTCTTAGCAACAAGCTCTAATGCTGCAACAAGCGGCGACCCTTAGAAAATAAACATTCCATTAAATTTACAGTCTACTTGCTTTTTCTTTTTTAATTTAGTTTTTCTTTTTAATTTAGTACACCTCCGTACACGGTCAATGGGGAAAAAAGTTTGAAATGCATTTTAATGGTGTTACACTCATTTGAATATAATAGAATCGACATGAATCTATGAAATATGTACTAAAAATACATTTTGTATAATCTGTGATGCAAAGAATATTTATTATTAAATTACAGGGCCACACAAATGTATTCCACTAAATAATGTTATACGGGGAAACATTGTTTGGGGGGTGTTTTAATTATATTAAACTACTTCACATTTTATGAATAAGATATACGTTAATGAAGTATAATAAGAATTGCTCCCTGCATATTTACAGGAACACAAAGATTTCGACCACTATACTGTATCCAAAGTACGCTCTACTATATCAGCAAGACCTGAATATTTTAAAACTTCGTTATCAACGAACGCACCTCATTTGCTACGCTTTACGTGCAATTTCCAACTTGTTTTATTTTGCAAAACTAGCATACGAGCCTTAATTGATAACTATATCATAATAACAGTTCTTTAATAATTCTTACTGCTTACATGCACGAATAAAGTTTAATTTTAACAATTTCTACAACTGAGTTTTATGGAGATAGTATTTGTCAACTTTAGGCTAAATACGATTTGTTTAAGATTTAGACTTACCAATATAAGGAGCATTTTTTACGATAACTAATTTTATAGGTTTATTATAAATCAATGCTAGGTTCCTCCTTAAACATTTTCTTTCGTCAAAATTTTACGGGTTCTACCTAGTTATTCTAATTGCGCAAGCGCATGTCTGTATATATTTATTTCGAAATACTTCTGGTTATATACGTTTGCTATTTTGTTATGGTGATTCTCATAAAAATATTTTCAGTGCTCAGATACCCGAAACTTTTTGACGCATTTTAAATAAAAAAGCATGAAACTTGCAGGTATCATTATTGAAGGGATTTGTTATCCAACAGCATGTTTTTCATTTTTCGGTAAATTGATTATAAATTCATTAATAAACAATTGTTTTTGCAAGATGACTCTGTTATATTTGTTTCCTGTGCTGCCGCAAACGGACATGGTTCAAAACGCGAATCTTACCGGAGTTTTCAGAAAATCTTCTACCTTTATCGAAACAAGTTGGAAACTGCACGTAAAGCGTAGCAAATGAGGTGCGTTCGTACGATAATGAAGTTTTAAAAATATCACTATCATATATCACTCTCATAAAATTGTAAATAGTTAATTACAATTAAAATGCGCAGCAAACAATGTTCTCTCTATACTCATTATGTAATGGAATACTTTTGTGTAGCCTTGTAAATCAATAACAAAAGTTCTTTGCACAACAGATTATGCAAAATCTATATTATAATATGTACTTTATAATGCATATCAATATTATTATGTTCGAATGAGTGTAATATTATTCAAATGCATTTGAAACTTGTTTTTCCATTGACTGTAATGTAACGGAGTACTTTTGATTGTCCCTGTATTTGATCTATGCATTCTATTTTAAAAAAAAATTGAAGTGACTTGACAAAATTTTGTAATAAGTATGTAATTTAAATTTCAAACGATTAAAATGCATTTGCAACATTTTCCCCCATTGACCGTAATGCAACGGAATACTTTTGATCGTCCCTGTAATTGATCTATGCGTGCGATTCTCATAAAATTAGAAATGACTCGACAAAATTATGTAATAATTATATATTTTAAATTTCAAAAGATTCGGTTGGGTAGTTTTTGCGTTGTTATATGAAGACAGACGGACAGACAGACAGACGGGCAGACGGACGGACTGAACGACAACTATAGGTGCTACGTATTTACATAATTACGAACGCACCTAAAAACGGAAAAACAGTTCTCTTGCACAGTTTCTTAATATCACTGGCAATCTCTGACATGTTTGAGAACGAAAATGAATTTAAAAATGTGTCAGAAAGTAATCAGTTGCTGTATAAGAACGAAAAATTGACCGAAACAGGTTTTAAAAGCCTAAACAAAAACAGTAACCGAGGTTCGGCAATCCTCCTTTTTTCGGTCGCAAATGAAAATGAAAATGTCAAAAAAGTCAATAAAATAGTCAATAGAAATTGCAAAAAAAGAATTTTTAAGTAATTTATACATGTCTAATATATAAAATTCTCGTGTCACAGTGTTAGTTGCCATACTCCTCCGAAACGGCTTAACCGAATTTGATCAAATTTTATATGTATATTCAGTAGGTTTGAGAATAGGTTGTTATCTATTTTTAATACCCCTAATTGTTAAGGGTGGCCCACCCCATAAAAATTTCTCCGAAACGGCTTAACCGATTTTGATGAAATTTTCATACTATGACGTCATAAGCATTAGTGTCCATTGCCATTCATTGTTGAAATGCTTTGCGAATTATTATCTTTGTGGTTTAATATTTTTTTACCGTTCATGCTAAAGAAACTTCTGCATTTGTTTTCTTTATGAAGTCGGATAATAAGTTGTCAACTTAATTTCAATTAAAGTTATCGTAGAAAATATGTTTATTAGAATGTAAATTAGAAATAACAAAGTTTGATGTTTAAAAAAATATTTGGCACAAATGTCATAACGGTTTTGGCGCGATGTTTTTTGCAACTATTTGGTGATAACTTAATTTTTGAATATCAGTTACACACATTTTTTTAAATTATTTTCTATTATTTGAAAGAGGAAATAATAAATAAACTAGCAAAAGCCATGCTTTGTTTGGATTCGCGAAGCATTATTTTATAAAACAGGTACTTGAAAGTAAAAACATTTTTTAATATTATTTTTGCATCTTTATTAAACAAAAACGTTATTTTATGTTTTGGCGCATTTTAATTTTTTATTTATGATGTAAGACTGGCATAATAAAATATCTTCAAAGCAAACTTTTACAAAATATTTTTAAATTTTCAACTAAAAGCTCTTTAAAGATGTTTTTACAATTTCCAGTAACCACTGGTGTTTTTTAAAGTTGTTTGAAATATGCATGTTTCCAATCTTTGTAATTAAAATCAAATAATCTTTGATAGCTATTTTAGAATAATATATTTGAAGAGAGCTTGAAGAAAGTTACATCGTCAAAATCCTATTTTCTTGAAAAACATTTCAAATCTGCTCTCATTAATACTATGAATTTTTAAGTGTGAAACCTTTTTTTTCAAATTTCTTCGTTTTTATACATGTTAGCGTATCAGAATTTTTGATATTGTAGAATTTTTCGTAAGGAAAATTTCTATTGAATGCTTAATTTTGAAGGATTTTCACTCTCGACAACGTTGCGTACGTTTTTAAGCCAACTGGTGTCTATATATCCTCAATATCTACAACCGCTTCATCTAATGTTTAACCTTGGGATTTATGAATTGTAACAGCAAAAGCTAACTGCAGAAGAAGTTCTTTCCTTGAGCAATTTATGCTTCCATTTTTCCAGAATTTAATTATTGGGGGAATTGGTACGCACCAATTCTTATAAGTTAAATTATTATAGTATTCAAATTTGCCCATGATTATTCGCGATATCTGGTCTGGTGGCTTGTGATTTTCTTTATTACGTGCAACAAAGTCTAAAGTCTTGTTCAATAAACCTTTTTCGGTCCACAAATAAGAACGTACTTTAGATCCAAATGTTTAGATCCAAAATCAAGTAAGAAATGGTTAAAGTCAATTTGTCGTTTCTGAATTGGCCAACTTTGCTTTAGTATATTTATAAAGAGCTTGAATCGAGGCAACAACTTCACGGTTCAATTTTTTTAATTTTTTATTTATATATCAAATTTCACAATTAATTTTATTTGTTTACAATTCTTTTGTTGCCACTTTACAAAAAAAAAAAAAAAAAATAAATATCCACAATGCATTTTTTTTTAAATGTTTAAGTGTCATCTGTGCAAACGATTTTGCTGAATAATGAAAACATATTTTATTTATTAAATTAATCATGATTCTATCTATAATTATTTAACTCCATGATTTATATTTTTTTCTGAAAATATACGCGTTTCATTTTTTATTTATTTGCTGAAATGCGTCCGTATTGGAAATGCATGTAAAATAAATTAATTAAAATAATAAATTTTTTAACGTCTTACTGTAAAAAAAAATTATATTGTGCAAATCTACAGATCATAATTTATTTTTGTGTTTAATTTCAAATCAAAATACTGAATAGTTTTTTTGTAAGGCGTACGACAAAATGTAATTTGAGTGGACTAGTAGAGGATTCGCTTCGCTCATCCTAATAATATTTTATACAATAACTATGTAGAACAAAACCATTTATGTCATTTTAAAAAAGAAAAAAGAAAATTTCTCATTAAATAAACAACAATAGCTAGGTCACCATGTCAGGCAAAATAATGGAAATTAAGTATCTCGGTGTGTATATTATGCTTGGGACACGTAATTATACACGTAAAATAAATTGCCGCAAAATTCTATAATTTGTTTTCTTTCCAAGGATCTATACTGTAAAAATATTTTATTTATCGTATTTTAAATGAGCTGAATTAAAGATGTATGTATATTTTAAATTTATGTGTTTTAAATTAAAGTGACGCATTTTAATCTAAATGAGTGAAAAGTTTATATTGTAAATGATATGGTGGCGATGAAAGAGTGTTTGGCAATTTATCAGCTGCACTCAAGTAACATAAAAGAGCCGAAATAACCGTTTGTCACATAAAAAGTGAAGCGGGTAGACCGGAACTGTTGATGACAGTCACATGATTTAGGCTTTTATTTTATAGATTTTTGATGATTATTTCATGATTAATTGTTAATTACATAAATGTAGTTCTCACGTTTACTTAGATAAGTGCTTTCATATAACCTCCAAAGTACTCAACGCGTGACACGAGCTCCCGCCAACAACGACTATTGTGTTACACGGATAAATTACTCTTATAAATTTATTAGTTTTTAGCTCACAGGCTATCATAGCCTGAGAGCTTATGTGCCCGCCCGTTCTGTATGTACGTTCGTACGTTCGTCCGTGCGTAACGCGATAACTCATGATAAAAATATCGGATCCGCTTGAAATTTTGTATATAGGTATATCCTGATAAGGCGCTTCCCTGATTGGTTTTTGGAGTTCATTCGATATGTATAAGAGGGGGAACGGGGGCTCTCCCCTTAATTGATATAAATGGGATTTTCATGCAGAATTAACAGTTTTCGTTCAAAATTTAGATATAGGATCATTCTGATGAGGCGATTCCGTGACTGTTATTAGGTGTTCATTGAATAAGTATAAACAGGGGAAACGGGGGTTCTAATGCCTCTCCCCTTAATTTATATAAATGGGTTTTTCAAGCAGAATTGTCAGATTTCGTTCAAATCTCTGAATAGTTTTAGTTTAATGGTTAAGTATAAAAGAGAGGGATAACTCCTCTTAAATTATATAAATGCTAAATGGGTTTTTATTAAGAATTATCCGATTTGCTCTGAATTTTGAATATAAATTTTTTATATGATAAAGCATGTCCTTGATAGTTTAGGAGGCTCAATGATTAAGTATAAAAAAGGGGAAAGGGGAGAGCTGTTTCCCCTTCTTAATTTTCTTTCGAACGGAATTAACCCTTGAAAATACAAGGGTGTAATGTACAATTAGTATGCGTACCCTGTGAGCTCAATGCCATCAGTTTAACTGGGCAGTATTCTTTATTAATAAAAGGTTGCACTTTATTATTTATTATTAACTATTTGGAAAATAGTTACTATCCACGGCAGAGAAATGTGAAATCTAAAGTACACCTGAATTTTTTTATTTGTTGAATTCCGCAACTTATTTTATTTCATTCATTTATTTTATTCATGCATGTTTAATGTCCAAAAATGGAATATTTCTGTTGCCACGATGAGAAAAAAGTATTAAAAAGCTACAAAAATTTTAACAACTTAAAAAAAAAATAATAATAAGATATAGCTTTCAAACAAATTACATTTAAAAGTACATTTTTTCCTCTATATGACGATGTTGAAAATGTTTAAAGTTTAGAAGTTTAAAAATTTGCAGAACCGAGAATTGTAAAACCAAAATTTCACTAAAAATTTGTATATTATTGGTACAGGAATAAAAATTTTTAATACATGGCGTGCGTAATATAGGACTCTGTTATTACGAAAACCAAGTTTTGATCATCAGAAAAATGATGTTTCTTCTTATTACTTTTTTAAAATATAGATTTTTTTAGGTACTACTCTTTTATTCCGTCGACCGATTTCGCCAAATTTATACAAGTTGCCAAACTATTAGCCAAATTATACATATTGACGTAATTTTTATTTTAAATAATAATAATAATAATAATAATAATAATAATAATAATAATAATAACAAATAATTAGTAGAATATTAATAAAAATACAAATAAAAAGTCGAAATAAAAATCCCTTAATGACTATTTAAACACGTTTATCGTATTTAATATCATTGTATTGACATTCACGATCATCCATTATTGGGATTTAATCTTATAATTTGTCGATAGTATTTTGGTCGACGGGATAACAGAGTAGTACCCTTTTTTATAAGTCTAAAATTTTAGTCTTTGAAAATATAATTTTCCAAATAATCGTTGTAATTTGATAAATCACATTTTTTTTGTTTATTATTAAACGGTACTATAATAAAAATATTAAAGTCAGTGGGTGCAAAATGTAGTGAGAATCATTCTAGAGAAATATTGTGAAAGGTAAATAAATTAAGAAAATAAAATATACTAAATAATATTAATTATTGTATGCATGTATATGTATGTATATATATGTACAATCAAAGAATATATACATTATTATTATACTGTTTTTCATCATTAAGTAATTCAATTTTTTCTGGCTTTGAGGCAACTTTATTGAATGAAAGTAGAACAGCTCATCAGAATTTAAGCTGCCACTAAATATTGCGGCGGCACTCTATTACTTATCCTTTCAGGTGATTTTAGACAAACATTTCCAGTCATTCTACGTTCAACGTATGTTGATGAAATCAACGTCTGATTAAAATCATCGCCATTGTAGCGTAATGTTTAAAAATTGCAACTAAAAGTAAATAAGCGCGTTTAAATGCTTCAAGATCCATCCGTTGAAACATTCTCAAAACAACTGTTAGATATCGGCGATGGAAAAATTACTGTACATGAAACTGGATGCATAAAATTACCGACCGCTTTTTGAACAATCATTCATTCGCAAGATGCTCTCATTGACCAGATATTTCTCGATGTACACACACAATACATTAATCATGAGTGGATGGCTGAAAGAGCAATTTTAACAGTAGTAAAATGTGGACATCAACGAATTGAATCTGAAGATACATCAGTTGTTGCCAGGGAACTTAGTGACATACAAATAAATTGATTGAGTTTGCGATGAAACCGAAGCTTTCCAGCAGAGTTTTTAAATTCATTAGATTTACCAGGCATGCCACCACATAGTTGACGATTGAAGGTTGGATCACCGATTATTTTGCTTCGTAATTTAAACCCACCACGTCTGTACAACTGCACGCGAGCTATTAAAAAATTAATAAATAATATTGTCGAAGCCATCATTTTCAATGGCAAATTCCGAGGTAAAAATATATTGCTACCACGAATGTCTATTATACCCGCAGATGTGCCAATTCAACTCAAACGTCTTCGATTTCCAATTAGATTGGCCTTTGCAATGACTATCATTAAATCTCAAGCCAAACGATGTCTGTTTGTGGATTAGATTTGAGCATACCACGGGCAATTATACGTGGCATGCTCTCGATTGGGCAAACCATCCAGTTTGTTTGTGTTAGTTAATGATGAAATGGCAAAAAATATTGTACACTCTACCTGAAGGGATTGATACAGTTTTTGAGTAAAATCATCATAATTAGCGATGTACATAATTATGTACTTAGAATAAATTTTAATGAATTAAAAATATAAATGTTTGGTGTTTTGTTGTTTTTATATTCCGTCATCGTTCACAGCGCTCCATGCCTCTTCCACTCATTTACCACATTCTCGCACACTTACAATAAATTAAACATATTTTTTTCTAATATAATAATCCCTAGAAATAATTTATATGGCAAAACAACGTTTGCCGGGTCTTCTAGTATAAATATACAAAATTATTAATTAACTATGTGTGTGGTCCAAGTGCCGAAAATGTCCAAAAAGTGTTTTTAAGTGTCTACATACATAAATGTACATAATTATTAATTATACAGTGGCCTCTGTACCAAACCTTTTTTATTTTGATGTAAAATAAAATGTAACTTATTCATCAAACGACACAAAAGGATTTTCTAACTATACGAATTTCATCAATTTAAAAAAAAATGTTTGAAATATACATGTCTCGATTTATGTTTTCTAGCAGGCTATGCCCGCTGCGCTAGTCCATTTTTCCAAACGAACCTGGATTCAAACAAAATGGTGATTTTAAATTTAAATTTTTATTTTAAAATAGCATAGACCATGACCTGGAATATCCTTCCGCGTTTCTGAGAACGATGTCAACGCCAATGCAATATTGTGCTATTTTGAAAACCTTGGACAAAATTTGGGCAATTAAGAACCATCTCTTTTATTTTATCATTTATAGCAGAGTTTCGTATGAAAATGAGACCGTTATGCCAACAGAAATCAAAATGCTCTCTAGTCTTTCCCTTTATTATATTAGAAAGCATTGCAATGATTACTGAGATTGTTTATCAAATTCTATTACCTTTCGAATCGTACATTATCCTTTGATAGTTCTTTAACTCCCGGCATCTGAACTTGCGCTATGTGTAATCCTCATAGCTTAAATACAATTTCATTACATGTTACATTACATTTTTTAATAAACGTCCTCTTCTGGCAGATTTACTACAGTTTCCCGCCAACCTTGGTCTGTTTCAGCAGAGTACATAGAGTAATAAAAAAAATATTACCCAGTTGAACTGATGGCATTGAGCTCACAGGCTACGCATACTAATTGTACATTACAGCCTTGTATTTTCGTTAATTCCGTTCAAAAAAAAAAAATTAAGAAGGGGAAACAGCTCTCCCCTTTCTCCTTTTTTATACTTAATCATTGAACCTCCTAAACTATCAAGTACATGCTTTATCATATTAAAAAATCTATATGCAAAATTCAAAGCAAATCGGATAATTCTTAATAAAAACCCATTTAGCATTTATATAATTTAAGAGAAGTTATTCCCCTCTTTTATACTTAACCATTAAACTTCCAAAACTATTCAGAGATTTGAACGAAATCTGACAATTCTGATTGAAAAATCCATTTGTACAAGTTAAGGGGAGGGGCGTTAGAACCCCCGTTCCCCCCGTTTATACTTATTCAATGAACACCTAATAACAGCCACGGACTCGCCTCATCGGAATGATCCTATATCTAAATTTTGAACGAAAACTGTTAATTCTGCATGAAAATCCCGTTTATATCAATTAAGGGGAGGGGCATGAGCCCCCCGTTCCCCCCTGTTTATACTTATTCAATGAACACCTAATAACAGCCACGGAATCGCCTCATCAGAATGATCCTATATCTAAATTTTGAACAAAACTGATATTTCTGCATGAAAAACCCATTTATATCAATTAAGGGGAGGGGCACGAGCCCCCATTCTCCCCTGTTTATTATACTTGTCCAATGAACACCTAATACTAATCACTGAAGTGCCTCATCAGAATGATCCTAAATCTAAATTTTGAACGAAAACTGATAATTCTGCATGAAAAAAACCATTTATATAAATTAAGGTGAGGGGCATTATCCCTCATTCACCTTGTTACACATATCGAATGAACTACAAAAATAAATCAGGGAAGCGCCTTATAAGAATATACATATATCCAAAATTTCAAATGAATTGGATATTTTTATCATGAGTTATCGGGTTATCGCGTTACACACATACGCACATACTGAACGGACGGGCACATGAGCTCCCAGGCTTTAATAGCCTGTGAGATAAAAATGTAAAGAATTATTTACAGATAAAGAAGAGTGTTTAACTTATATATTTATTAGAACAATGAAGCATAGAAAGCGTGTTTTAAAGCTAAATTATTTGAATAAAATTAGAATTACAGTAGCTTCACTGCCTCTTCATTTTATAAATCAGTTGCAAACATGTAGCCCTTAAATCGGGAATAATCTTGATGACTAAATTTTGTAAAAAAATTAACCTTTAGTTTGTATCCAATAAAATCTTTCTACCCTCTGCAATCGATTCCATTATGATTTTTTGGCGTCAAACATGAGTAGTGCTGGTAACGATATTGTTACAAATGTATTAGACTTATTTCGCGTTTATTGTCAAATTAATATGAAATGTACAATCACCCATTATTAGCATTTAATCTTATAGCTTGGCGATAGTTTTTTCTTCGACGGGGTAATGAAGTAGTATCTATAATAGCTAATTTTTGACAAAGCTCTGTTGATAGGGCTTAATGTTAGTTAAAATTGCTATGTAATCATAAAAAAAAAAATTTCTATTGTCGGGTATTCATGTATATTTTTTTTCTTAGCCAATTTTAAAGACATTTATTTTTCTAACAATTTTTTTAAAAACCAGGATGAATGATAAATTAAACAAAAACATAATTTGCTGAACAAATTAAAAAAAAAATTATTTCCTACACGATTTAAGTTCAAGAAGGGACATATATTAAGATAATTGATTTAGTTATTTCTACATTTAATATTAATTTTTTGAAAAAAGTAACCCAGTGAAAATTAAAAAATAAAAATGAAATTCATACAATATGATATTTAAATACCCTAGATCTTAGATTCCGCTCAAATGATATCGAAATAAATCTAAGCTTTCTCGTGAACATTTGCTTTTTGCCGAAACGTCAGTGAAGGCTTACTGTGGAGACACGAAATTTTTTGGTTTCTGTCTGTCTGTCTGTCTGTCAGTTTGTCAGTCTGTCTGTTCCGCGATAACTACCGCAAAAAACATCCGAAAGACTTGAAATTAAGTGTGTATATTGGTAAGGCACTCGGATTTAGCTGTATAGTTTTTTGTTATATTTTATTAATTCGTTCGTAAAATATAGAATATTTTATTTTGCGCAATAATGTTTTTCTATGGCAAATCCAACGATTTTCAAATTTTTATTTGTTGAGAGAAAATGACTCATTTGATTAATGGAATTCAACGATAAATGGATACTGAAATTTGCCAGTACGGGGCTTAAACTATTCATATTGTTTTGAAATTTTATCTATGCATATGTCAGATTTTTTAAATTATTGCTGTAAATCTTGGCCATTTTTTATAAATGTGTTCCAATAATATAAGCTAATTTGTTTTAGAGATTTACTTATTTCAAATGTATTTATTTCGTTTTCTTCATTTCTTTTAATAGTCGCTAAGCAACCATTTATCCTAATTCTTATTCTTATAATATTATAAATTTTAAAATGTGTACGGAAGTTTGAATAACATAACTTCAATGCTTCAATAGCATAACTTCAACTTTGTATCTTTGCGTATAGATAATTATAGCCAGAAAAGAACAAAGGCTATGTATTATTTATTTTATTCGAATATTTTCGTTAATAATTCTGAATTTCATTATTTTTCATGCATAACCAATCTGCATTTTTTAGATAAAATTTAATCAATTTTCTTTCCGTTGCCAAGAAAATCAAAATTTCGAATATTAATTTTTCAGCGACGATAAATTTTCAATTGAGCAATTTCCATGCGAAAACTGAAACTAAGGAAAATTTAAAAGAAAAAAATAAATATGACGTCGTATTTGCAATAAAAATAAATATACTATTTTTTGTTAAATATTAAACACTGATATTTGTTTCGTTAACATGAATTTTTTTGTCAATATGGCGACATAATTAAAAATAAAAGGAATAAAAATATTTTAAATAAAATATTTATTTGGTAAACTATGACGTCATAATTGAAATAAAAGAGGTATTTTATAGTAGTCGTTAAAAATAAACGGGACATGGATAGCAGTAATTCATGGAGTTAGAAAAATAATGACGTCATATTTAAAATGGATAAGAAATATTTTTTATGAATACTAAATTATAAGTTACATACAGATAAAAAACTTCATTAAAAACTAAAAATTAGCAGTGGAAGGCTTTTTTTTTTTTTTGTCGGAAAAAAGGGGAAAATAAAACTGATTAATGTATTTTTGAAGCTATTTTTTTCTTTAAAGTTAAAAAGAATTAAGTTTCAATTTGTGCAGATGGTATAAAAATTAAAATAAATTTTCTAAAACTAAAAATATATTTTCAAACATTGACGTTTCATTAATGAACTTTTTCAACAGAAGCGAAAATCATCTGTCAGCAAATTAAAATTTACAACCAAGAATCTACACTATTAAAATCCGACCGTATGTATGTGTGTATGTAACGCTATCTCCTCCGATCCCGGATACTTAGAAAAGTCGCTTTTGTTTTGAATTGAAGGGAAAAGAATCCCGGGTTCCCGAGTTGCGCATTCGTCTCTCTGTCCGTCCGTCCCTCTGTTCGCATGTAGCAACTCAAAAACTACCCAACCGAATAGTTTGAAACATAAAATATATATAATTATTAGATGTCGAGTCATTTCAAATTTTATGAAAATCGTATGCACCTATGAATGGTAATTTATAACAATGTGATTTCAGTTGTTTTAAGAATGTTTTATTTTAAAATTAATTTTAGCTTCTTACTAACGTGTAATAAAGGTACAAGGTAAACTATAGGGCTGAAAAAAAGTTTTCAAGTATGTTTTCCATTTATTAGTGCAAATTGCTCAAAAAGAATTTTAAGCTTTTTTCTAGCTAAACTAAATTTTCCCATTATATAATATGTATATCAACTGACAGATCAAATACAGGGTTGTTCAAAAACATTGGAATACATATTTGGCTATATACCCCTTATTTCCCTAATTAAAGAAGTATTGTTAAAGATTTCATGAAGTGTTGGAAAGTGCTTCATAATCTATGATTAACGCATGATTTTTCTTACTTGTTTAATATAAAGGGAAATTTCTTTCGAAATAGAAAGTACGTAATTTTTATATTTTTGATAGCTCAATTCTTTTTTTAAACAATTTGTATTGCACTAGCAGATGCATTTAATGTATTATGATTACAATTCTCTGCTAAAAAATTTAAACAAGTAAGTCACAAAGTCTCTAAACGAGCACACATTTTGTCAAAGAGGGCAAAAAACATAATACATAAGTGGGCAGAATTCACAACAAGTAAGAAAAATCATGCGTTAAGCATAGATTACGAAGCACTTTAAACACTTCATGAAATCTTTTACAAAAGTTTGTTATTTTGGGAAATAATAGTGTATAGCCAAATATACCAAAATATGTATTCTAGTACACATTACTTATATAAACAAAATAGTTGTGTTTGCTTAATTATTTTATCTTAACAGATGACTTATTGCCGAAACGTCAGTGAAGGCTTATTTTGGAGACACGAAATTTTTTGGTTTCTGTCTGTCAGTCTGTCTGTTCCGCGATAACTAATGCAAAAAACATCCGGTTGGCTTGAAATTAAGTGGGTATGTTAGTGAGTCACTGGAATTAAGCTGTATAGTTTTTTGTTAGATTTGATTCATTCGATCGGAAAATATAGAATATTTTATTTTGCGCAATAATGCTTTTCTATGGCAAATCCAATGATTTTTAATTTTTTTTCCTTGAGAGAAAATGACACATTTCATTAATGGAATTCAATGTGATAAATGGATACTGAAATTTACCAGTTAAATTATTCGTATTGTTTTGAAATTTTGTCTGCGTATTTGTCAGATTTTTAAAGTTATTACTGTAAATTTTGGAGATTTTTTTATGAATGTTTTCCAATAATATAAACTGATTTGTTTCAGAGATTTACTTATTTCAAATGTATTTATTTCATTTTCTTTATTTTCTCTTAATGATTGCTAAGCAACCATTCATCCTAATCCTTATTTTTATAGTGTTATAAATTTGAATGCGTGTACGAAAATTTAAATGAAGTCAGCGTCAAAACTAATGAATTAATTAATGTCTTTGTATCTTTGCGTATAAATATAACATAACCCAGAACAGAACATAGGCTATGTTTTATAAATTTTATTCAAATATTTTCTTTAATAATTCAAAATTTCTTTCTTTTTCATACAGAATCAATCGCAATTTTTTAGATAAAATTTAACCAATTTCTTTTATCGTTGCCAAAAAAATTCGAAATCTGGAATAATTTTTCAACGGCAATAAGTTTCAATTGAGCAATTTCCATTCGAAAAATTAAACAAAAAAACAAAAAAATAAAAAATAAATAAATAAATAAATAAAAAATAAACATGATGTCAGAATTAAAATAAAAATAAATATAGTACTTTATTAAATATTAAACACGGAAATTTGTTTCGTTAATAAGAATTTTTCTGACAAAAATGGGGACATAATTAGAAGTAAAAGAAATAAAAAATAATTATATTTTAAACCAATATTTCACTTGGTAAAATTTGACGTCATAGTTGAAATAAAACAGGTATTTTATAATAGTCGTTAAAAATACAAGAAACATGGATAGCAATAACTCATGAATAATGACGTCATTGCCGAAACTTTAGTGAATGCTTTTTTTATCGACACAAAATTTATTGTTTTCCGCCTGTCAGTCTGTTCTTCTGTCTGTCTGTCCGCGATAACTGCCACAAAAATGCAATCAAAACTTCTTTTTTTCGGAAACAAAATTGTAAAACCCTAGATTACTGAGTTTACACTTTCAAAAGTTCCTGATACATCAGATATAATGTTTGTGGTGGGCAGGTGTGTAAAAGTATGAGGATAATGAAAATTGCTTATTAAAACTGTTACTTATCCTTATAATTCAAAATGTATAAAGAAATACAAGATGTACGATAACCATTAGCAAATTGATAGAAAGTTACAAATTTAAATTTAATGAGACTACGGGGGGGTTCAGGGGGGCGGAGCCCCCACTGAAGAAATCTACTATGTTATAATAAAAAAACAAAAATAATAGATCATGAAAATTTCAGAATATCCTAGCATAACTAACTCTTTAATTTACGCTTTTGATAGTTGAAAACTTCTTATTCTTATTTTATTCTTATAAATAATTACGTAATTTGAAAATTTTAAATTACAGTTTCCAGGAAGTTGAATATTACCCAAAGTGTGCTTAAAAAAAGATGCGCAAAGCTGGCGTTGAGGCTCCTGATCTGTAGATTTACTAGTTAGATTGTGTATTCATTTTGTTTACATTTGTCGTAAATGAATACTTCAATTGTTCGAAAGTTTATTATTAATTTCTTACTCAACTCAAAATTAATTGCTCATATCTGGTTTTAACCAGTTTATTCTCATGAGAACACTCATCTCAAATTCTTTCGAACATAGATAATTTAACAAAACACAACTCCAATAAAAAACCGTAGCATTTTTTCACATATTCTCATAAAAAACATTCTAATCAAACTCAAAAACAAAAAGAATATTGTTTCACACAGCTGAGGTAAAAACTGAAGAAATAAACAGATAGTGTATTTATCACAAATTATCGTTCGCACAAAAAACTTTTTACATTTTGAAATAATTAGGTATATCTTGGTTGCTAGGTGACACAGCCAGTAGAAAATTAAATAGCATTTTATCAAACATACCGCCCCTCTTGAAACCTCTGAGGGGGGTTTCAAACTAAAACACTGGAATTACAGCCATTGTAAAAAATATAAATAACAATACAATTAAATGCAATATAAATGAGTCACAGTTAAGTTAAATTTAAGCAAATATTTAAACAATTTTACATAATACATAATAAATAAAGAAATTTTACAATAATGTACACTTTCTTATAAAAACTGAATTACTTTTCAAGAGGTAATACAGCAATTTTGGATACTGCTCTTTTATATATTCCATTTGGTGTTTTTATATTTACAACTCTTACTCTATTATCATTACCAAAAAATACTTCTACAATTCTCCCTAATAACCATTTAGACACTGGAAGATCATCTTCCTTTATTACAACCATATCTCCTATTTTGAGGGGTTTTTTTTTTATATCATCCACTTATGCCTTTGCTGCAGTGTACTTAAATAACTATTTTTCCACTTTTTCCAGATGGTCTGAACCATTTTAGTGGTCTTTTGCCATAAGTTAAGTCTATTATCTTCAATATTACTCAAGTCAGATTCAGCAATGGCATTAAGTGGGCGACCAATAAGAAAATGTCCCGGGGTCAAGACCTCCAAGTCATCAATATCTGTACTCAAGGGAGTAAGCGGGCGCGAATTTAAGATACCTTCAATTTGGACAATTATAGTTAACATTTCTTCATAAGTTAATTTAGAGTTGCCCACAACACGTTTAAAGTGATACTTGAAGGACTTGACTCCCGATTCCCATAAACCTCCAAAATTTGGAGCTCTAGGGGGAATAAATTCCCAAGCAATACCTTCAGATAACAAGTAATTAGTAAGGTTCTGGTCTGGTTTGTTTACCAATTCATGCAACATTTTAAGCTCTACATTAGTCTTCACAAAATTGCCTGCATTATCACTGAAAATTTTTCGAGGTTTGCCTCGTCTGGCAAAAAACCTCTTTAATGTGGCAATAAAAGCCTCAGACGTTAAATCAGTAACTAATTCCAAATGCACTGCCTTTGTTACCATACAAATAAAAATACAAACATAAACTTTATGAAAAATACCTTTACGTTGACCTTTATATCTAATCAAAAATGGACCACAGAAATCAGTTCCTGCGCACTTAAAAACAAAGTCAACATTTATTCTTTCTTTCAGGAGTTCGCCCATAATTTGCTCTAACAATTTAAGTTTGGCCCTAAAGCATGTAATATATTTATGTACAATTTTTCTGCAAATAGCCCTACCGTTTAAAGGCCAAAATTCTCTTCGAACACAATAAAGTAAATTTTGTGGTCCTATATGTAGATATTTTTTGTGATAAAACTCAATAATTAATTCTGTTAATTTGTGTTTAGAAGGCAGTACAATTGATTGTTTTTGGGCATAATTTACCGTGCTATTTTGGAGACGACCTCCAACTCTGATTAAATTATTTTTATCCAAGAAAGGATTTAATGAAAGTTATCTACTATTTTTTGGTAACTCCTTACCCTTAGATAACAATGTGAATTCAGAACTGAACTCTTTTTCTTGAACAGATTTTATGATAAACTGCTCAGCTTTCTTCAATTCAGCAGCTGTTAACTTACCTGAATACCTTTCTTTTGGCTTCTTGACATTCTGAATGAACCTGAAAACATAGCTAAGAATGCTTATTAATTTAGCATAATTATTACTCAATTGCAAAAAATAGTCAATAAAAGATGAACAGTCTGATATTAAAAGTGAAGTCTCTGAAAAAGTCTTTGAAGCTGTATTTTTAAGTTCACTTATGTATAGATCCTTATCATTTTGCTCAAGTTCAACAATATTTGAAGAATGTTCAGTTTGTTCTGTTAGGAATAGTGGACCCTTCCACCATAAGCTACACTGGAGAAGTTTGTCTGGATCTATACCTTGTGACACAAGATCAGCAGGATTGTCAGAAGAAGCCACATGTCCCCAATGACTAATATCAGAAAGATTCTGAATCGTAGCCACACGTGATGCCACAAAGGTTTTTAAGTCACACAGCTGTTTTCGAATCCAACATAACACAATAATACTATCTGAATAATAATAGACAGCTTCTTCAGGAACTTATAAGGTTTTGGCAGCCTTATTCATCAATTTGGCTAATAAAACTGCACCACAGAGCTCCAAGCGAGGAATAGTGATTGTTTTGATTGGTGCAACTCGACTTTTACTGCAAAGCAACTGAGAAATTTGCTCTCCTGAAGAATTTGAAGACACAGCATACAATGCCATACCGTAGGCTTTCTCCGCTTCGCCACAAATTTTAATTTGCACTGGATTATTTGTAAAAATGTATCTAACAGCACTTACATTGTTGATGGCTCTTAATGATTCTAGAGACTGCAACCAATCATCAAGCTCAGCTGTAGGGAGATTTTCATACCAACCAATTTGCAGTCTCCACAGTCTTGGTAGGAAAATTTTTGCTTTCGTTACAACTGGTCCTAGTAGACCCAAGGGGTCGAAAATGCGAGCAATATTTGACAGCACACTTCTTTTAATTACCTTGGTTTGCTCACTGAATGATACACTAAAAGTAAAAGTATCATCATTGGCATTCCAACAAAGTCCTAGTGCCTTAGTTTCACTCATATTTTCAAAAGTGTAATTCTCATTTTTAAAGGCTGGCTCCATTAATTCTGGATGGTTACTAAACCATTTATGTAAATTCATGCCTCACGTATTTAATAGTTGAATAAGCTCAATTTGCAATCTCTTTGCTGATTTTAGGTCAGCTGCTCCAGTCAGGACATCGTCCATATAAAAGTCTGATTGTACTACACCAGAAGCATACGGAAATTGAGATTCACCATCTATACCAAGCTGTTTAAGGCAGCGCATGGCTAAATAAGGGGCACTAGTTGTGCCATATGTTACTGTACATAGTCTGTAATATTTCATCTCACCATTTACAGTATCTTTCCAAACTATGCGCTGTAAATCACGTTGACTTTTATCGATAAGTATCATGCGATACATCATTTTTACATCTGCTGTAAATGCATAGCGGTGTGTACGAAATCTAAGTATTATGCTAAACAAATCATCTTGAATGATACCTCCATTCAGCTGTATGGAATTTAGGGATTCTCCTGATGAAGTTACATGTGAACCATTAAAGGCAACTCTCAATTTTGTAGAACTTTTATCTGGGCGATAAACAGCATGATGAGGCAGATAATTCGCATGTATTGACTCATCTGTTTTCTCTACTTCCTCCATATGGCCTAACTCTCTATACTCCGCCATAAATGCGCAGTATAACTCTAAAAGATTTGGATTTTTGACTAGCCTATTCCAAAGTGAATTTAATCTAATTTCCGCAAATTGCTTTGATTCTCCCAAAGAACTAGGATTTTTTTTCAACGGCATTTGTACTATGAATTTGCCCGTTATATCTCTCTGATGTGTGTTTATAAAGTGGGTGTCGCATGCTAATTCTTCTGTATTTCTCAATGGTGTACTTTCTTCTATTCTTTCAATTTCCCAAAATTTTTTCATTTCGAAATTTAAATCTGTTTCAGTAATTAACCCACAATGTATTTGTTCCTGATCGTTACGATCGTAAACACTCCCACTTACTATACAACCGAACACCGTATTTTGCATAGTATTAAATTAGAATTTGGTAACTTCATACGACCCACCTTTATCAATTCAAGAAATACTTCAGCTCCTAGCAAAAGATCTATTTTCCCTGGTCTATTAAATTCAGGATCAGCAAGAATAATAGACTCTGGAATTCCTAGCTCTGAAAAATTAATATATTTCGAGAGCATAATTTGCGAAATCTTTGGTATGATAAGGAAATCTAACTCCCGACTATAATCTCCCGAATTATTACTAATCAAGACAAAAGTTTTTTTTTTTTTTTTTTTTTTTTTTTTTTTGCCGCTACAGAGGATCCACTTAAACACGATACCGAAATATTACTTTTTTCTTTTCGAATTCCTAATCTTTCAACTAACTGCAATGTTAAAAAATTGCTCATTGAACCATTGTCCAGTAAAGCACGCACCGGAACTTTATTTCCGAATTTATCTCTCATATAAACAATAGCAGTGGAAAGAAGAACTGTTTTAACATTATTCGGTCTCACATTTGAAGTACCAGTGAAATTTTGAATTTGATTATTTAACTCAAATGGTATGGTTTCAGCATTTAATGTTGGTTTACTTTCATTCGTTGACAATGCATTTGGCACTTCCTTATCACTATAATTTTTTGTGTTTCCCACATTGGAATTTCTCTCACGCCTATCAAAACAAAGAAGTATATTGTGGCGTTTATGGCATTTTGAACACGAGAATGTTGAGTTACATTTTTTGACGCAGTGGAATTCTGAAAAACAGTTAAAGCACATATTGTTTTTTTTAACAAATTCTACTCTTTCCTGTACATTAAATTTTTGAAATTTGGGACATTTAAAAACACTGTGATTTTCCTAGTTACATACAACACATTTGCGCATATTTTTCTCATTTAAACTCGCAACCATGGATGTTACCTTTGAAAAGCTACGCTTTCTTTGGCTTTCGTTTAGAAAATTTCGTTTTGTATTTACTTGTTTCGACGCACTTAGTGTATGCGCGTGGTCTCTCAAGAATTCTAGCAATTCAGTTAAATTCGGTAAATTATCCCGCTTAAGATGTCTTTCCCACCACATTTTTGTATTTACATCTAATTTTTGAGCCAAAATATAAGCAAACATAGTAGTAGAAAACCCCTCAACTTTTTGTTCTAAAATCTCTAACGACCTAATACATTCATTTGTTATATCTATTAGATTTAATAATGCTGCTGGGGACTCATTCTGAATAACAGGAATATTTAAAAAACGTTTTAAATGCGTTTAAACTTGTTCTCTCGAATTTGAAAACCGTTCTTCCAAAAGCGACCATGCAACTTCATAATTAGAATCCACGATTGAAATATATTGTATTATACGAAAGGCATCTCCTTTCAATGAAGACTTCAAATATTGTAATTTCATTGCCGCTGACAAATTTGAATTTTCATGTACAGTAGCCTTAAATATATCCTTAAAAGAAAGCCACTCATGCAAATTACCCGTAAATACAGGAAGAGTTAGCTTCGGCAATTTTATGTTATTTTCAGCCTTTGTAGCGTTTTCTAAATTAACAGTTTGCAATTTCATTTTTGATAACTTTTTGGTAAGTTCAAATTCCATTATTTCTAAAATTTCATTAATTTCCTCGTTTTCCGTAATAAAATCCTCAATTTCATCTTCTTTACTTATCTTATAAATAGACTCAAATAACTCAGAAAAGTTTTTCTCTAATTTATTCCGTTTCTCCTTTATGAGAATTAATTCATTTAATTCAAGCTCAGAATTCGATAATTTTTCTTTTAATTTTGTCAAGTTTGTTTTGAAAATTTTCTTTTTTGCTTTTAATTCTTTCATACTCATTTTTAATGAATAAAAATTAAATGGGTGCACTTACCCCTCTTGACTCTTTAAAAGATGATTTCTAGATACGAAGAAATAGGAAAACACAACAAAATATTCACCATTTATCCTTCAGTCATTGACGTAGAACAACAACTCGCTGATTTTTCTCCTTAGAGACGGACCATATGAAGAATTTATATTTTCGAAAGTTTATTATTAATTTCTTACTCAACTCAAAATTAATTACTCATATCTGGTTTTAAAAAGTTTATTCTCATGAGAACACTCATCTCAAATTCTTTCGAACATAGATAATTTAACAAAACACAACTCCAATAAAAAACCTCAGCATTTTTTCACATATTCTCATAAAAAACATTCTAATCAAACTCAAAAACAAAAAGAATATTGTTTCACACAGCTTAGGTAAAAACTGAAGAAATAAACAGATAATGTATTTATCACAAATTATCGTTTGCACAGAAAACTTTTTACATTTTGAAATAATTAGGTATATCTTGGTTGCTAAATGACACAGCCAGTAGAAAATTAAATAGCATTTTATCAAACAGTAAACATAATTCGCGTTTGTAATGACCGAAAGGTGGCGTTGTATAGACTGATAATCGTTTGTTTACGTAGTGCTGTTTGTTCCATGCTGTAGCATAGCGAAACCCCGTTTAAAGAGCTATTTAAAGTGCAGTTTTTTACCTTTTTTATTTAATTATGGGAGATAAATTAAAAATATCGACAATTTTAGAATTTCTAGATGCTGGAAAATCTAGTAATTGCTTTAGAGAAGCTGAAGCAATTATTGATTCAAAGAGATTAGTAATGTGCGGCATTAAAGAATGCAAAGAAGAAGAAATAGAGATTGTAGGCTTGTGTTTACAAACAAGCCAAACAAAAGGAAATCCCGATATTATTTCAGGTTTGCTAGTAAAGGAAAACAAAAATTTGAAAATAAAAAAAAATTCTTGCTCTTGCAAAGCTGGAGCAAGCGAATCATGCAACCATTGTGTTGCTGTCATGTTATTTTGCCATGAGTAAGTCAAATGTACTTTTTTATATAATAGATCTAAACTTTGTGTATAAAATTTTGATTTTAGATAATTTTAATACAAAGAACCCAACGTTGCATGCGTTATAGAACTGTTTATTTATTTATTTATTATAGAACTTTTTTTTTATTTATCGGCCTTTTAAACACCGATTTCAGCGGAAGATGCTCACGGTATCAGTTCTATTTCGTTTCAGACTTTGTCCGCGAGAGGGCGTCTATTTCATTTCAAACGCGAATACAAAAGCTGCAATACAAATATTTGCAAGTTGAGTTTGGCAAAAAGTCTTAAATTTATTTCGATATCATTTGAGCGGAATCTAAGATCTAGGGTATTCAAGTATCATATTGTATGAATTTAATTTTTATTTTTTAATTTTCCCTAGGTTTAACTTTTTTTTTTTTCAAAAAATTAATATTAAATGTACTATGTAAAAATAACTAAATCAATTATCTTAATATTAGTCCCTTCTTGGGCTTAAATCGTGTAGGAATTTTTTTTTTTTTTTTTTTTTTTTTTTTTTTTGTTCAGCAAATAATGTTTTTGTTTAATATCTCAAGTTTTTTTAATAACTACTGCATTGAGATGAACTCATTTCAAAATTAACTGAGGGTACCATCATCAGAAATTCTTTTATGCGGTATCGTATCACCACAATTACCGATGTAATTTACCCAGGGCCGTACCAAATTGCATGTCTTGTAACGGAAAGATGCACATACTGGGTGCCGTTTGTGACGGTCGTGGGGGTGTGCTGGTTGAATGCAGACATAACTCGAGATATAAGTTAAAACCACAGTTTATTTAAACTGTTAGGGCTCAGGGGAAGTGGAGCGTCAGTTCGTCAATTTTGATAACTAGTCACAATACTAAAAGATTAAACTCATAAATATACTCACAGCTCCGGCACTAGACTCAGTCGGGGCACTTGCAACCAACTTCTCACCTAGACTTCAGCTAAACTGCTAGATAAAAGCTTTATTAGACAGCCCGTGGCTGTAAAACACTCTTTATTATCTAAAAGGATCAACGTAATCAACTATCTCTTACCACCGGCAAACTTCTCGAATAGCTCCGCTCTGAATGAACTCAGTCGGCAAACGCTGCTAGCTATCTCACTTAGAAATTCCTCGCTAATTCACTGTAGGCTAATAATAACTCGCTATAACTCAATCCAATTCAATTCACTGCTTCTCACCATCACCTAGCTGGCTTGCGCCGCTACACACCACTATACTCAAACTCAAAGCTTTTATATGCTGCAAACTGAGATACTATAAATTTACATATTACTTCTAACCGCGACATAACTGTAGACCCGAGGAAGACACACCCGCTGTAGAAAGTTAAAGTAAAAGAGAGGATAGATGTCGCTTCCACGCTACACATTTTAAATCATTGACGTCACGATCTCACAAAAATGCTAGAGTGCCTTTATCAGAATGGTTACTCCCTCACAGCCTCATTTCCAAATCGTTATTTTTTTTTACTTATGGAACTGAAATCTTTACATGCTTCCTGTCTTGTTAGCAAATATTTAAAAATCTCTGTTTGATTTCCAATAGGACGTCATAAATGTGCGCCTTTTAATTCTTAAAATAAGTTTCACTTTTTACGATGTAAAAAGTCAGATGTCACTTTTCTCCTCGGTGAATTCTTTTCTTATGACTTATGAGGTCATATTCGAAAAAATAAACCTATTCTGTATACAGGGATGTAGTGGAGGATTTTTTTAAAGAACATCGTATACCCTCTGTTTCTCAAGAAAACTAATAGTATCTACACTCTAAGGTATACTCTCTGCCTTGCGCGTATACCCTCTGCTCAGAGGGCTCCGCTCTGAGCAGCTGTATTTTTTAAGACTACATCACTGTCTGTATATAACTGATATTTATACTTAACAATCAGTTTTGATACATTGCGTAGAGGTACATATTTAGACATTCATCCCTAGACAATATAATATACCTCCAATAATACCTCAAGCCATAGTACCAATAAAATGTATTTATTTTTTTACTTTATGTATGACGTCATATTTATTTATTTTCTGTATTTCTTCAATTGGAAAATTCTTGATAAATTAATCAATGTTTGAAGTGAACTTCTGCCCAAAATTGGAATTTAACTTCGACAGAATTTTAACTACGAAAACCGCCAATCGAGGCTTTGGGTAAGGTCAGTGGTGTAGTCGTAAAAAAATCAGAGGGTATACATTCTAAGCAGAAGGTATACTAACAAAACAGAGGGTATACCCTAGAGTGTATAACACTGTAGCTTTCTTGAGAAACAGAGTGTATACGGTATACCTTAAAAAATTCTGGTCTTCCTGGCCGGCAGCGGGAGCTGTCGTGAGTCCGGGCGTCACTTGGTTCCTCCTCATTGGAGGTCTCGTGACCTCCCTGCGTGGACCGCATGGAGCCACTCGGCTCTGGAACGGGAAACTCACTGTTATACCTTAAAAAATCCAGAGGGTATACGACGTATGCCCCCGTATACCCTCCACTACATTCTTTGGTAGAGTTCAACGTAGAACAAACAGATTGGGGACAGATATCATATATGCAGCATGTTGGCACGATTGGAACAAAATGGCGATTATATGTCTCACATGCTATCACATATTATTTTAATACTAGTATATAACCCCTGTCAAAAATGACAGGACGTTAACTAAACATTCAATTTTCGATATAGTTCAGCAAAATTAAATGGACAAAAAAAAAACCATGTACAAAAGTTTCTGTGAAATGTGTTATCAATGAATTTTTAACACATCACATTGTTAATCATAATGTTACATAAGCAAAATCAAATTGAGTTTCACAAATAGTTTAATGATTACACTAACGATTAAAATTATGTTATTTTAAGTGATTGTTTAGGTTAACAGTACAATGGTAGGGATGAACCTGTGACCCACGATGGGTTATGTAAGTATGTGGTCAGCAAATTTCTTAAATTTATAATTTAAAAAAAAATGCAGATTTTGTCATGGATGACAGAAAAAAAAAACCCTTGAATTTTGACATCTTCTCTCATGGCAAAATTGCAAGTTTTATCGAGCCAGTTAAAAATTATGAATTTTGTTATATAGGTAACCAATACCATAGCTATTTATATAAGAAATTCTTAAGTTGAGAATTTTGTCAGTCACTATTTTAAAAATATTTTAAATATCATCAATCATGCTCACAGAAGACATGAATTTTGTCAATTGCATAGAGATAAAAAATGTGAATTTCACTTATCATGCACAGAGAAAATACGAATTTCGTTGATCAAGAACATGAAAATCGTGAGATTTGTTGACTGCCTGTAGAAAAATTCCAAATGTTGTCGATTGAGTGCCAAAAAGTCTTGAAAAACTACCCTCCTTTTAAAATCATGTTTGTTATTTAGAAAAAAAAAAAAAAAAAAAAAAAAAAAAAGACAGTAAGGGCCATTATGTACATAAGTTGATGAAAAAGAGCCTCTGGATATATAAATTAATTAAAAAGGGCTGCCACGCATTATGCCATGCCAAACTTGCCTCAAGTCAACACTACTATATAAGTTAGTTTTTTACGGTGAAGTTTCGCAGTTATATTTATAAATATAAAAAGTTTTAAATATAAAATACGACAGCAAATTCATGCTTATGAATTGTATATAGCTTTTCCATGAATAAATCAAAATTATTGTAAATTTGCATATTGGCAAGCATCTATTTAATAGTAGAAGATACATTTTAATATCTGTTGAGTAACAAAGCATTCCAGTAATAAAATAAAACTTTGATTTTAAAAAAAAGGAAAGATAGCATACCAAAAATTACGGAATTTTAGGTGCAATTAGAGAATTTATTCTATTGGTAATATAATAGCAACAAAACTTTTCTAAAAAAGAATCTCTAGAAAAATTATATTTTTTTGTAAACACACTACTATCTGACAAAGTTTACATTCAACATAATACTGGCTATGAAGAAAAAAATTACCTTTTAGTATAAAGTTCAGCAAAAATATTAAACAAAATCAAAATATTAACACATCAAATACAACAGAAATTTCATGCAGCTATACCATAAATAATAACAAATATATTGTAAACTTGATTAATGCAAGTATCTATTTCTCATATGACACCTTTTCCATAAATAAAGACAAAAATATTGTAAATTTGAATATTGGCAAGTATATATTTTTTAATTAATAGTAGAATATAAATTTTAACATTTCTTGAATGGCAAAGTGTTGCAACAATGAAATAATGCTATATATTCATGAGATTTGTTGACTGCCTATAGAAAAATTCCAAATGTTGTCGACTGAGTGCCAAAAAGCCTTGAAAAACTACCCTCCTTTTGAAATCATGTTTGATATTTAAAAAAAAATTACAGTAAGGGCCATCATGTACATAAGTTGATGAAAAAGAGCCACTGGATATATTAATTAATTAAAAAGAGCTGCCAAGCACTATGGCATGCCAAGCTTGTGGTAAGTCAATACTAACTACTATATAAGTTAGTTTTTTATGGTGAAGTTTTGCAGTGATATTTATAAATTAAAGAGTTAGCCAAAAAATATGACAGCGATTTGTTGACTGGCTCTGATCTCAGCTCGTTGACTTCGAAGATTTTCGCGATTTTATTCCCTTAAACGATCCAATGTTGCTTGTGATTGTCGAGCAAGCCATCTCGATTTTCTTTCGCGAGCTAATCGCCGTCTACGTTCAATCGGCGTTTCGTCATTTTCATCAGGCATTGCTAAAATTATCGTTAAATTACAGAAACAACGATTTACTTGAAAATATATAAACCTACTGCGTGTTCAGAAAGATCAACAAACACACGTGCGTTCTCAAGTACAAATAATTTTGATTGAACGATTCTCAAACGTGATTGATTCACTACATTTTTTGCGAGAAGAATACCACGATCCAGGTTACTTTCGCTGATAGCGAAACGTGACTAACCAATCAGAAACAGTGAAAAGTTCTTAAAAATGCATGCTTCTGATTTAGATCCCGATTAATTATTAGCAAAGTGAAATGTAATTTCCGAAAATATCACATTAACTTTTTGATATGCCGAACATTAACTTGTGTTTATTACAAAGTTCGATTCTTTATATTATTTGCCAATAGATGATTGCAAAAAGAGTTTTTGACAGTTTTAAACAAAATCAAATTATTTAAATAGTTTAATATGATTTTACAAATATTTTAAGAACAGAATTAGATAATTGATGTGTATTCTTTTTTTTTTTTAATAATGCGTTCAAAGAGTCATTCATTTGTTTCAAGATTTGGAAAATCTGAATGGCAACAGAGTTCGTTTGTTTATATCGTAATCTGATGTTTACAATTACTTATTTTTAATTTGAAGCGCCGATCCAGTGGCGTGGTCGGTAGCATGAGCTCCTCCCACACCGCTGGACCCTGGTTCGAGTCCAGCTAGCGGCATGGGTGTGCGGGTGTTGTCCCAGTGATGTGTATTAAAAAATGTATGTACTGGATTTCTTGTAATAATAAAGTGTTCTGTATTTGTTTCTGTGGTTTATGGATCATTCGAGGTAACAGCCATTTGTAGCTATAGACCTCAAAGCATTGTTCACTCAAACCAAACCAAACTAATTTGAAGCCTAATACATTATAATTGGATATGATATACATGTTTTATAGAAAAATATGCTGTTTAAACGTTATTTTAAGTAAAAGAAATTATCTTTTAGCTGTCATATGTCTGCATTTGTTTTCCATTAAGCCTAACGTGGCGTATTGCTAGGGTCCATTCACAGATAGGAGTGGCGAATCCTGGAACCGTTCCACACACTTCTCCAGAACGCATTTTATTATAAGTAGATGTGAACTTAATATCGATTTAACATCATTAGCAGAAATAGATATACTTTGGAAGAATAAAACTTTCATCTTACTAAAAGAACTTATTTAATACGGACACATTATTTACAGCAGACGATCACAGATACACACAATCGGCATAGAACACAATTGCCGCTTACATAAAACATTCTATTTACATTTTTACTTAAGTTGCGGTTACAGTTAAATACACCACATCTCCTCCCTTCCAAAACTTCTTCTACAAGTCCAATCGCTGAGGAGATCTCCGGATTCTAGTAGATCGGCGTACTGGTTGTGATGTTGGAGTTGAACCGTGGACACTGAGTGGAGCATGCTCTGATGTAGTAACTGAGACTGGCGTTGCATCAGTCGTCTCCGCCTTCACACTAGTAGGTGAATGTGCTAACTCAGCACTAGTTGTCGGAACATCAGCATTTTGCTCAGGAATGGCAGGTTTTGAAAACGATCGACGGAGCTCGCTTTCTTTTTCTTCTATGTGTCCTCCATCCCGTATTTGATCTACATGTCTACGCCACAATTGGCCATTTACATCGACAGTGTAATGTAACTGTCCATCTTTTCTAACGACTTTTCCAAACCTCCATCTCTTGTCGCCTTGCCGGTAATTTCGTACAGCGACATTGTCGCCAATTTGGAATCCTCTATCCGAGAATTCATAAGTTCCTTTACGAACTTTTTCTTCCACTCTGCTTTTAAGATCAGGACGCAGCAGATCGATTCTCGTCCGAATCTCTCTCTTCAACATAAGCATAGCAGGACTATGAAGTGTCGTGAGGTTCGGAGCTTTTCTGTATTGCATAAGGAACGTACTTAATTTTTGTTGTATTGTGCCACCATAGTTTTGCATTGCTCTTAGAGATTGTTTGACTGTAAAGACGTATCTTTCGGCCTGCCCATTGCTAGATGGTTTAAAAGGCGCAGTGGTCTTGTGTTTTATACCGTTATTGCGCATAAACATATCAAATTCAAATGATGTAAACTGTGGACCGTTGTCACTTACCAGCATGAGTGGCAATCCAAATCGAGCGAAACAATCTCTTAAGCATTCGATGGTTTTGGTTGCTGTGGTGGATTTCATTGGATAAGCTTCCAACCACTTGGAATGAGCATCTACAATAATCAGGAACATATATTCAAAGATAGGCCCAGCAAAATCTATGTGAATACGTTGCCACGGTGCACTAGGATACTCCCAGCAATGCACCTTTACTCTCTGTGGGTCGGTTTTATACCGAGCACAGTCTACACAATTCTTTGAGCAATTTTCTATATCCTTGTCTATGTTCTTCCAATAAACATACGATCTAGCGACAGCTTTCATCTTAACAGCACCCAGATGACCATGATGTAACTCTTCAAGCACTTGAGCCTGGTACTTTTTGGGAACGCACACACGCTGGCCTAACATGACACAACCATCTTGTAGACTATATTCTGCTTCTCTCCCTCTTAAAATTCCTCCATTCTGTAAAATATTAAACAATGGGGCGAGGTCTGCATCCAACAGAGTTTCTTTGGCTAAGTCTCTATCTGTGACAGGAAGAGTTTCGATTTGTGCTAACTGAAATAGATCAGTTTCATCTTTAACGTCTAGCTGTTCAGAAGTGGACGGCAGCCTAGACAGAAAGTCAGCGTTACCATGTTGTTTTGTATTACGATACTTAATGTCAAACTGGAAAGATTGTAATACTAAAGAATAATGTAATAATCTTGTAGCTGCCAGAACTGGAAGACCTTTCTTCGATCCGAAGATGGCTACTAAAGGTTGGTGGTCAGTTAATAATGTAAATCGTCTCCCTTTTAGGTAAAGATAAAATTTCTTGACACCCCACACAATTGCTAGTGCTTCTTTATCAATCTGAGAGTATTTTTGCTCAGTTTTTGTGAGGGTTCTGGAGACGAAAGCTATTGGTCTTTCCGTTCCATCAGGTAAAGAGTGGGAAAGAACCGCCCCTACTCCTACAGGAGATGCGTCAGTTGCCAATATTAATGGCAGTGATGGATCATAATGCATTAGGACACGCGGAGAACAAATTTCATTTTTAATTTTTTCAAAAGCTTCCTGACAATTCTTTGACCAAACCCATTTTACACCTTTCTGTGTTAGTTTATACAAAGGATTCGCTATTGTAGCCAAATTAGGACAAAATTTTCCATAAAAGTTAACAAGCCCTAAAAAACTTTGTACTTCCTGTACGTTAGTGGGTCTAGGAGCTTTTGAAATCGCAGAAATTTTTTCATCAGTCTTATGTATACCGTTTGCATCAATTTTGTGCCCTAAAAATTGAATTTCTTTTTGAAAAAATTTACTCTTATCTAAATTTAATTTTAGCCCATGATCTTTACATTTCTGAAAAAATTTTCTTAAGGCCTCTAAATGTGATTTATCATCTGATCCAGTCACTCTAACATCATCCATAGTCATATGGTCCAATTATAGTCATAAGATGTTCTTACTGCTTTTATAGAATTCCAGTCTAAATTTATACTATATAGCCATTCGCGGCCAAAAATTGTATCCAAATTTTCCTTAACAATATACAAATTTAATTTAAATTTTTGATTTTTGTATCCAACATCAACAGTGACAAAACCCAAAGGTACAATTATTTCACCTTTGTATGTTTTAAAAACTACTTTTGTGGGTTGAATTCTTTTTTTCGAAATCTCACGAAATTTTTTTATGCTCATTACCGAGACGGCCCCTCCAGTATCAAGTTCCATACTCACAGGTTTATTTTCAATATTTACTGTTAACATAATTGGAGGTTTTCTTTGCTCCTCCTCTTTCAGCGAGTTCAAATCAAAGGAATACATTGGGATAACATTTTCACTAGAATACAGGGTATCTACCTGCTTTTGTTTTACCGTATTCCCTTTTAACTTTTTTTTCGCTGCAAAACAAGCTTTTCGAATGTGCCCGATTTTTTGCCAAAAATGACACTTAGCTAATTTAAATCTGCAGGAATATTTATCGTGATCCGTTGCTGTACACCGTGTACAGCTCGTTTTTTCTTTCTTTCCCGAAAGATTTTGTCTTCCAAAGTTTTTCTTTTGCGAAACAAATTTTGACTGCTCATTATTTTTCCTCACGCTAAATTCTTTAATTTCTAAAGATTTACCCATTATTTCATTTGCCCCTTTCATAGCTTTCTCCATAGCTAAAGCAATTTTCAAGGTATTCTCAATATCTATATCATCTTCCTCAAAAAGTCTATCTAATATTGCTCTATCCCTTAGCCCGCTTACGAAAACATCCCGTAACATCGTGTTCAACATTTCTTGTTTATATTGACAAGGAATTGCCAAGGAGCGAAGTTCAGCCATAAAAGCACTGACACTTTTCTCCCTCCCGTTGCTTACGATTTAGAAACACATGCCTACTAGGAATTATAAGCGGCGTCGGAGTGAGATGAGCTTTTAATGTACTTTTAGAATAAGGTAATCTTTATCGGAAGGATTGTCAGGAGCTAGCAGGTTTTTCAACAAATTATATAATTTTGCTGACAAACTAGAAATAAAAACTTTCCCACGTTTGCCATCCGGAACATTTTGAATATCCATGAAAGCTTCGAAGCGTTCTAAAAAAGAATCAAAAGCTTCATCTGTTTCATAAAATTTTTCAAATTGAACTGAAACTTTAGCTTCTTGCGTTTTCGGATCGGCAAAAGTGGTCAATTTCTCTAATAAAATTTTATTTTGTTCTTTTAGACTTTGAACCAACTGCTCCATTTTAAATCTTCTTTAAAGATAAATACAAAAAGAATTTTTTACCTTGGCAGTCTTCAGCATCTAATGTACATGGATCCGATACTTTTTCATTCTATACATCGTTGCCAGATATCACATATTATTTTAATATGTGAACTTAATATCGATTTAACATCATTAGCAGAAATAGATATACTTTGGAAGAATAAAACTTTCATCTTACTAAAAGAACTTATTTAATACGGACACATTATTTACAGCAGACGATCACAGATACACACAATCGGCATAGAACACAATTGCGTTCGAGTTCGAGTGAATTTTGAGTTCGAGTGAATAATGCTTTGAGGTCTATAGCTACAATGGCTGTTACCTCGAATGATTCATAATGCCCAGAAGCAAATACAGAACACTTTATTATTACAGGAAATACAGTACATACATTTTTAATACACATCACAGGGACAACACAGACACCCATGCCGCTAGCTGGACTCGAACCAGGGTCCAGCGGTGTGGGAGGAGCTGACGCTACCAACCACGCCACTGGATCGGCGAACACAATTGCCGCTTACATAAAACATTCTATTTACATTTTTACTTAAGTTGCGGTTACAGTTAAATACACCACACATGCTAACTCGGCTATCATTGTATATTTATTAATAAATTGTTTATTTTATTTTACTGTCCTTTTTTTTAACGATATAAATTGTTTTGTTCTATAGTTATTAATAAACATTTTTTATTTATCACTATTTATTTTAATAATACAAAATAATGTAAAATTATGCATGTGACTGGTATTTGGAAACGAAATTTTCGCCAAATTGGCATAAAAAAAAATTGCGGCAACGTGGTAAGTATTAGACATCTGTGCCAAAAGGTTGAGCGTTATGAATGTTTCAAATGTGTTTACATTTTATTATCTCATACAGGTAATGAATCAAAAGAGTTTTATAAAAATATTAATTTAAAAAAAAAAACTCTTTTCAACAGAAACTCTTTGTGATATTTTAAAAATTAAGCCGTGTAGTGTGTTATCATTTTAACAATCATCGGAATAATAAATTTAATACAAGTTAGTTCAAAATTAATTTTATTCAATGATTAATTGTTTGTAATATTACAAGTTTAGGCGCGAATTTTAAAATTCGCCAAATCGGAAATTAAAAAAATTATTTGTAAACATTATTGTTTATATTTGTTTACATTCGATTTGAATGTTTAAGTTGGTAGAATTGGCTAATTTATTGCAGTGCCGAAAAGTCTTACGCCATGAGGTCGTTAATTCTGCGGTTTAGCCTTAATAAATGACAGGACTTGAGTTTGAAGGCCTAGTTCTGCAGATTTACTAGTTTCATTACATACCAAGGATGATGTACTATTATTTTTTACTATTATTCCTTAATACTATTATTTTTGAAGACTTTTATTTACCTTAATTTATTTTGACTTTTTTTTTTTTTTTCGAACAAATAAGGTGGAGAAACTTTAAAAATGTGGCATAGGTACAAAATCCCGGCACAGATACCATATACGCCACTGGATTTGGCGCGATTTTTTTCTGATGCCAATGTGTCAGAAACCTCGCTTTCAAATATTAGTTACATATATATTTTCTATTATTTTGAAGAAACAATAAATAGAAAAAAGTTTAATTTACTTATTTTACACATTTCTTAAACTAAAAATCTTCTTGATCCATTAATCAATGTTTGAAAACGTCTTTTTATAATAAAAATCATGCTTCATATTAATTACTTTCTGTAAATGATTCTTATCTTGGTACCAAATGTTTCAAAAACTCCTTTTCATTTCCAATATGGCATCTAAAATATGCCGTTTTTAATTCTTACAAAAAAAAAAAAATCATTTTTACCTTTACTTTTAAATCACGTAAAAATATTTAAATGCTGCAGGAAATATGTCCATTGATCTCTAGCCCTTTTTTTTTTTATTATTGGAGGATTTTTTTTTTTTTAAACTCACAAGGAAGGTCTCCATACGGGCATACTCAGAAAAATCTGAAAAAATTACAGAATGTTCTTCTCATATATGTTTATAAAAAAAATTTCGGCGGAACCTCCTTATAACGTCCGTAAAAAAATAATAAAAATTTCGTTTATTTGGCGATTTATCTCCGGTTGGCGAAAAAACGAAATTTTGAAAAATACGCTTTTACGCTTCGAATAATTTTTAAAGAAACAACTTTCTATGTTCAATTTATTTAAATAAGTTTAGTTTATGTAATTTTAGTTTTGCATTTTTACTTTACTTTAAGTGTAATTTTGTCATATACGTTTATATGTACTTATAACAAAATGAAATTAATATATTTTATCATTTAAAACACAATTTAAATTGATTAAAATTGTTCCAAATTGAAAAATACACTGTTAAAAATCTGCTGCATTTTGTTGCAACGCGCTTTCTTGCTTGTATAGAAAACGGTTACTTGGCCGAGAAATGGAGCTTTCTCATTGGTTGGAATAGAGATATTATATACAAGCGGTGGAGTGCGTTGCAGCAAAATGCAGCAGATTTTTAACAGTGTTGCACAAGCTACAACACCGCTAAAAATCTGTACCATTTTCTGCAGCGTCACTCCACCGCTTTTATAGAAAACGGTCAATTTACCGTGCTATGGAGCATTCTCATTGGTCAAAAGAGAGATATTCTATAAAAGTAGTGGAGTGACGTTGCAGGAAATGCTACAGATTTTTAACAGTGAAGTCAATTAAAATCAATTTTCAGATTCGTTAAAATCGTTTGCTTTTGGCGAGGAAATGCACTGCTCGCCAAATCCCGCGTCGCTTTCAGCTTTTCACGCCAATTATTCCAAACTATTATATTTTTTTACATATCTAATAATGTAATTCCGCCGCTAATTTTCACTGATCCTTTATTACCTACATGAGTAGTTTAATTCGTATTTTTTTCAAAAAATTCTGAGTATGCCCCCAATGGAGACCTTCCTTGTCAGTTAGGTGTTAAGAAAATTTGTGGCAGCGAATACAAAATGTGGGAAAATGTCTTGTAAATAACTCGTTTAGTGTTAAATTCTGTATTAAAATAACATTAAGGAGTCGCACTGGAAATAAATAAAGCATAGCACTGCCGTGCTATGCTCGGCTTATGCCTTAGCGGCGACTCGATAAGTATCCCAATTAGTAGCGGATAGGGACAGCTTAATGCAATAATGTTAAAACTTAGACTGAATAATGAAATGGGGAAAAAATCAAAAGATCCTTACATGGTTTCGGCAAATCCCTATATAATTTCGGCGAGTTTTTTTTTTTTTTTTTTTTTTTTTTTTTTTTTTTTTTGTATTGATGATAAAGTGATGCTATACACTTATAAACTTACAAGGAAGGTCTCCATACTGGGCATACTCAGATTTTTTTGAAAAAAGTACTAATTAAGCTACTCATGTATGTAATAAAGGATCAGTGAAAATTAGCGGCGGAATTACAGAAGAAAACGTGTAAAAAAATAAAATAATTTTGAATATTTGGCGTGAAAAGACAAAAGTGTCACTCGATTTGGCGAGCAGCACTTTTCCCCGCCAAAAGCAAACGATTTTAATGCAACTGAAATGAAAACTTTTGGATTTTTAGAATCCTCGTAAATGGTGTTTGGTGAATTTAAATAAAAGCAATGAGAGAGTTTGATATATTTTTTACATATATATATATATATATTAAATTGCATATGTATATATTATTTGTTGGTGTAGTTATTTAATTTACATCTGTAACTCAACTTACTGGAAAAAAATATTTTCATATATAAAAAATTCTTATTCAGTAAAATTATTTTCATACATTTAAGCATATTCAAAAATAAAAGACAGATGTTTCCATAGCAACAGAACGAGTTGACAATGCTCAACTGGACTTTGAACTTGAAACAATTTTAATTTATTCAAATTTGAATTTCGTTTCAATTCTCAAATTTTGATGGTTAAATTTTAATTAAATACATATAAATATCAATATAACGAAATTATACTAAAAACAAACGTAAACTGACAAAAACAAAGATATTTAATTTATCTAAACACGTTGAACATGAAACTTTTTTCCTTTGAAATGTATTTGACATTTTAAAAAAAAGACATTTTTTGAAATTGCTTTTCATCGCCAACCGAAGATAAATCGCCAAATAACAAAATTTTCATTATTTTTTTACGGACAGGGAACGGAAGTTCCGCCGAAATTTTTTTAATAAACGTATATATCCTCATGAGAAGAACATTCTGTATTTTTTTCAGATTTTTTGGAGTATGCCCGTATGGAGACCTTCCTTGTTAGACAAAGGTTATAATGAAATATTATTTCTTCAATTTTATTTTTTAATGATGATTTTAATTGCTATTTTATAGAAATGTACAACGAAAGCATGTTATAATCTTTTTAATATTAGAATATTAATAATTATAATGTCTTTCTCTTCAAATATAATGACATAATCCTAAAACAGCCCAGACGCTGGATTTGGCGATTTTAGTTACAAGCACTGGTCCTGCTAACTGAATTTTCAGAAACCTAAAAATTCTCCCCAATTACAAACCGAAATTTTTGGCAGACAATTAACGACGTGAACAGTTCCAACGATGATTCCTAAGCGCTACGCGCCTATTAAAAAAGAAATAAAAAAAATGTCATTGCGCACAAGAAACTGACTGTGCAGCAGTCTCTAAAATAGACTAAATTCGTGATGCCGCTTTTACAAACGTACGTATGAGCACTGCGCGCCCATTTAAACAAAAAAAAAAAGAAAAAGAAAAAAAAAGAAAAGAAAAACATCACTGGATGAACGTAACTCGCTATGCAGCAATCCTTAAAGTGTACGAAACTCGCTGTGCAGCAATCTCTAAAGTGCACGAAACTCGTCGATACCGCGGTCACTAACGTACGTCACTGCGCCTCCATTTAAACAAAAAAAAACATCCCTGGATGTCGAAACTCGCTGTGCAGCAATCTTTAAAGTGTACGAAACTCGCTGTGCAGCAATCTCTAAAGTGCACGAAACTCATCGATGCCGCGGTCACTAACGCACGTATGAGCGCTGCGCGCCCATTTAAACAACAACAAAAAAAATCACTGGATGTACGAAACTCGCTGTGCAGCAATCTCTAAAGTGCACGAAACTCGTCGATACCGCGGTCACTAACGTGCGTACACTGTTTAAAATCTTGTTCTAGTTTGAACCAAAAAAGTTTGTTTTTTGGTGCTCAATATCTGTCACCATAAGATGGTGAAATCTCGTACCAACATTTAGAGCTTCCTAGTTCAACCTCGTTCCAAGTATCGGAACTATGCTTCAATGGGAGCTCCAAATTTTGGTTCAAGATTTCACCATCTTACGGTGGCAGATATTGAGCACTAAAAAACAAACTTTTTTGGTTCAAATTAGAACAAGATTTTTAACAGTGTATGAGCGCTGCGCGCCCATTTAAACCAAAGAAAAAACATCACTGGATGTACGAAACTCGCTGTGCAGCAACCTTTAAAGTATACGAAACTCGCTGTGCAGCAATCTCTAAAGTGTACGAAACTCGCTGTGCAGCAATCTCTAAAGTGCACGAAATTCGTCGATACCGCGGTCACTAACATACGTAAGAGCGCTGCGCGCACAATTAAACCAAAAAAAAACATCAATGGATGTACGAAACTCGCTGTGTACCAATCTCTGAAGTGCACGAAACTCGTCAATGCCGCGGTTATTAATGTACGTATAAGCGCTGAGCGCGCATTTAAACAGTTTTAAAAAAACATCACTGGATGCATGAAACACGCTGTGCAGCAGTTTCTAAAGTACATGAAACTCGTCAGTGCCGCGGTCAACGCGCCTTTTTAAACAACAAACAACAACAACAACAACAAAACTGGATGCACGCAACTCGTTGTGCCACTACGAAGCTCGTCAAAGCTGCTGTCTCTAACAACACTAAAACCCCCCCAAAAAACATATCTGGTTGCACGAAAGTCGCATTGAAAAAATTTCTAAGATGGTAAGATGGACAACACTGATTAATGCCGCGGTTACTAACGCAGGAATCAAACTGTTAAAATCTGCATAAATTTGTTCAAAAATACGCGATAAAATCTTGAACTATTTTTCTAATATTTATGAGGCATAAATATTATGCTAATTTTTAAATAAGGAAAAAAGTATTTCTGATATAAGAATGCGCTACCATATTAACATCTCACATTATAATATTAAGAGTAATAGAATTATGATAAAAATGAAATATAAATTCACAATAAAATTTAAAACACAGGGAAAAGTAATCGAAACGAACATCAATATCAAGAAAACAACTCGCCGAAACCGGGTAGGGATTTTTTGATTTTTTTTCCCGTTTCGCTATGCAGTCTAAGTTTTAACATTGTTGTATTACGCTGTCCCTATCCGCTATTATCCCAATTCTATCAATCTAAACATCCAGATAGAATTTAACCAAATAATGGGCGCTACTTGATTATTTCGTCGATCAATTTCGCTAAATTATAATTATGGCTAAAAAATTCGCCGAATTATAGAAATGAACATAATTTTTATTTTAAATAACCAAATAATCAATAAATTACTAAAATATTAATAGAAATACAAATAAAACATCGAATTAAAAATTGGTCGATGACGTAACAAACACGTGTAACATGTTTAATGTCAAATGAATGTGACACACTTACGATCATCCATTATTGATATTTAATCTTATACTTTAACGACAGTTATTATTCGATGCGATAATCAAGTAGTACCAAATCCTATCAAAAACATGAATGTGAAAAATTGCCAAGTTCGTTAAAGGTTTCGCTCATAAAAGAAGTGATTTGACAAAAAATTATGATATCCTATCAAAAACATGAATGTGAAAGAATGCCAAGTTCGTTAAATGTTTCGCTAATAAAAGAAGTGAGATCTAACTGCAAACCAAGTTCTTTCAGAGCTCCTTAAATCATAACTCCTGTCATGCGTAATATTATTCAATTGCTTAAAATGATTTGTTATGTTACTTGTTATTCAATTGAGCGACTTAGCAAGTTTTCTCTTATTCAATTTTTTTCTATTTAGTTGATCAGAAATTAAAGTTGATCCCTTCCTTAATTTATCAGTACCTTAACTTCAATATACTTATTCAAACACTCGATTGACTAGATCTTTGCCAATCAGATTCTAGATTAAATTGTACTCCGACTCAAAGATTAAAGTTCGTAGCTGAAAACTTGCCAAGTCGCTCTATTGAATAACAAGTAACATAACAAATCATTTTAAGCAATTGAATAATATTATGCATGACAGGAGTTATGATTTAAGGAGCTCCGAAAGAACTTGGTTTGCAGTTAGATCTCACTTCTTTTATTAGCGAAACATTTAACGAACTTGGCATTCTTTCACATTCATGTTTTTGATAGGCTATCATTATTTTTTGTCAAATCACTTCTTTTATGAGCGAAACCTTTAACGAACTTGGCAATTTTTCACATTCATGTTTTTGATAGGATATCATTATTTTTTGTCAAATAAGTAGGTTTTGAAATAAATAGGTTAAATTAGTTAAATTTGTTTTATTTAATATTAATTAATTTTTCAGCATTTTCCTGCATTTATTCACTGTTTTTTCCAGTCAAATTTAAAAATTTAACATTAGGACTGCTTATGTTCCTTTAAATTCCACTAATAAGGATGTTTCTTTTACGTGATTGGGCACTACTTCATTATTTCGTCGACCAAAAACGTTTGTAGCCAACTTGGCGAAATATCGCTATATTGACGACAAAAATTACGCACCAAACGTTATGCTAACATGGCACTATTTCTGGTATTTTGCCAAATTCTCATAGATTCCCATTGTAATCTGGTAATTTATCCAATAATTTTGTTAGAGCAAGGACTGTCGCCATCATTTTGGCATCTTTTTTTTTCTTTAAATCGGTTCGCTAACTACCCAAGATCGCTTATATATTGCTATTTAGAAAGTTTTTAGAATGCTTTTCGTGCATTTTTACCCCTTTTAAATTTTGTATTTGTTAACAAATGTTCTTAGTGATCATTTATATCTTATAATTAATGAACATGCCAAATTTTATGTTTTTAAGCCCTTAACATACAGACATCGCATTTTTAGAACGCTTTTTGCTCTTTTACCCCCTTTGGATTTGTGGAATCGACATAAGATATAGCCTATATTAGAGCAAGGACTATCACTATCATTTTGATATCATTACTTTTAAGATCGGTTTGTTGTTTGCTGAAATTGCTTAAAAATCCCAATTTAGAACATTTTTAGAACGTTTTTCGCACACTTTCACCCTTTTTGAATTCCGTATTCTTTATCAAATGCCCGTAGAGATCATTTATATCTTATAAATAATTAACATGCCAAATCTTATAGTTGTAGGTCCTTCAGTAACACGAAAGTTGTATTTTTAGAATGTTTTTTGCTTCTTCACCTTCTTTTGTTTAATGGTATAAGCATAAAATATAGCCTATGTTTGAACCGGGTCGAATACCATCATTTTGGTATCATTAATTTTGAAATCGGTTCGGTGGTTTCAGAGATTAGCGCCGATACTCGCCAAAAGTGTCGCCGACTTAGCACTATTTCTGATATTACACGAAATTCTCATAAACTCTAAAATGCCAAACTTTATGTTTCCAGTCCAGTCCCTTAATATACAGACATCGCATTTTTAGAATGTTTTTTGCTCTTTTACCTCCTTTGGATTAGTGTGATCGACATAAGATATATCCTATGTTGGAGCAAAGACTGTCATTATCATTTTGATATCATTACTTTTAAGATCGGTTTGTTGGTTGCTGAGATTGTTTTAAAATTGGTATTTCGAACTTTTTTAGAACGCTCTTCACGGATTTTCACCCATTTAAATTTGATATTTTTTAGCAAATGTCCTTAGTGATCATTTATATCTTATAAATAATTAACACGCCAAATTTTGTGCTTCTAGGCCCTTCAGTAAAACAAAAATCACATTTTTAGAATGTTTTTCGCTTCTGAACCCTCTTTTGGTTAGTGACACAGACATAAGATATAGTCTATGTTTTAACCGGGGCGAATACCATCATTTTGGTACCATTACTTTTGAAATCGGTTCGGTAGTTTCAGAGATTAGCCCTGATACTCGCCAAAAGTGACGCCAACTTGGCACTATTTCTGGTATTTTGTGAAATTCTCATAAACTTCCATTGTAATCCAATAACTTATCCTCTAACCAACCATTAATGTTTAATTAATGGTGATTTCTGATTTTTTCCTATTTATAGATCCAATAACCTACCTCCACACCAAATTTCAATTTCCTAAGTCACTTGGAAGTAGTCAAACATTTCTATGAGTGAGTCAGTGAGTCAGTGGTAAAAACAGTGGTTTTCAGACGTCAATTTCTCGTGAACGGTAAAAGATTTTTTAAAAAAAATTTAGGATTCGGAAATTAGAAGATGGTCTTATACGACACAAAAAATTGCAAGTGTGTAGATCAAATAGAATTTAAGTTATTGAGGGGTCAAAAGTGGCTCGAAATGGTTCGGGTAATATAACCCACGGCCGGTGTGTCGCCTAGGGAGGCCACACACCTGTGAAACATTGAGCGAAAAAACATGAGACATACGACAATTTCACCCTGATAACAAAGAAAAAACCGATTTGACTGCGACATGTTGCACGATTTTTGACGCATGTCTCGCTAGTGTGTGGCGTGCCTTATACTTTGTGAACTTGGCTGACACAGTGTGTCTAGATAATATAAACAAAAATATTGCCAATAATGTTTAGGTACAGACGTCATCTACGAACCTCGTTGGCCCGATTGCATGAAAATTGTGATTTTATACCTCACGTGGTAATCCGTTATTGTTGTTTTTACTAGTAAACTGTTTCTTTACTTTTTTCTTTTTTAAAATGATATTTTTTTTTTTTTTTTTTATAATTATTAACTAGCAAAAGCCATGCTTTGTTTAGATTCGCGAAGCATTTTTTTTTTATAAAACAGATATTTGAAAGTAAAAATACTTTTTAATATTATTTTTGCATCTTTATTAAACAAAAACGTTATTTTATGTTTTGGCGCATTTTAATTTTTCATTTATGATGTAAGACTGGCATAATGAAATATTTTCGAAGCAAACTTTTACAAAATATTTTTAAATTTTCAACTAAAAGCTTTTTTAAAGATGTTTTTACAATTTCCAGTAACCACTGGTGTTTTTTAAAGTTGTTTGAAATATGCATGTTTCCAATCTTTGTAATTAACATCAAATAATCTTTGATAGATATTTTACAATAATATATTTGAAGAGAGCTTGAAGAAAGTTACTTCGTCAAAATCCTATTTTCTGGAAAAACATTTGAAATTTGCTCTCGTTGATACTATGAATTTTTAACTGTAAAACTTTTTTTTCTAATTTCTTCGTTTTTATACATGTTAGCGTATCAGAATTTTTGATATTGTAGAATTTTTCGTAAGGAAAATTTCTATTGAATGCTTAATTTTGAAGGATTTTCACTCTCGACAACATTACGTACGTTTTTAAGCCAACTGGTGTTTACATATCCTCAATATCTACAACTGCTTCATCTAATGTTAAACCTTGGGATTTATGAATTGTAACAGCAAAAGCTAACTGCAGAAGAAATTCTTTCCTTGAGCAATTTATGCTTCCATTTTTCCAGAATTTAATTATTGGGGGAATTGGTACGCACCAATTCTTATAAGTTAAATTATTGTAGTACTCAAATTTATCCATAATTATTCGCGATATCTGGTCTGGTGGCTTGTGATTTTCTTTATTACGTGCAACAAAGTCTAAAGTCTTGTTCACTAAACCTTTTTCGGTCCACAAATAAGAACGTACTTTAGATCCAAATGATAAAGTAAGAAATGATTAAAATCAATTTGTCGTTTCTGAATCGGCCAACTTTGCTTTAGTATATTTATAAAGAGCTTGAATCGAGGCAACAACTTCACGCTTCAATTCTTTTAATTTTTTATTTATATAACAAATTTAACAATTAATTTTATTTGCTTATAATTCTTTTGTTGCCACTTTACAAAAAAAAAAAAAAAAAAAAAAAAAAATATCCACAATACATTTTTTTTTTAAATGTTTAAGTGTCATCTGTGCAAACGATTTTGCTGAATAATGAAAACATATTTTATTTATTAAATTAATCATGATTCTATCTATAATTATTTACTCCATGATTTATATTTTTTTCTGAAAATATACGCGTTTCATTTTTTATTTATTTGCTAAAATGCGTCCGTATTGGAAATGCATGTAAAATCTATATATTTAAAACACCTGGCTGTTTTTTTGGTCATCAGCCCTGAGCTTTCTACTGGCCCGATTTTGATAATCTATATATTTAAAACACCTGGCTGTTTTTTTGGTCATCAGCCCTGAGCTTTCTACTGGCCCGATTTTGATAATTATTTTTTTAAATGAAAGCTGTTTACGTGTAGATGTGCCCATTCTGGCTAATTTTTTATTTATTTCAATTTTTATATTTTATTTTTAATTTTAAAAGCTTTTTCATGACATTTCTTCAAAACAGTGGCAACAGGTTAAGCTTTTCTCAAAATTTATTTTGTTTGATTATTTTCCACCAATCAGGAGCTTGATCTCATCGGTGAATGTATAATCGCATTTCAAAAAAAAAAAAAAAAAAAGGTTTTTGTTAAATTTAATCATAATAAAATGATTGCACATACCTGAAATACACAGATTATTTACTGAGTAATATTATTAAGTATTATGTAAGTAAAATAACAGAAGATAAACTTTAATAAAATATAATATCTAAAGTGAAATTTTGTCGATGGAGAAAATGTCGTCATAAAGAAACCAGATAAATTTATTCCATGAATATAATATACATTGTTATTGCTGTGTCAGTAATGATGTCATATTCACTGATTTTAATTCCTGTGTCTAAATAAAGTGAACTTCTATTAATTTAAAGGTCCGTGGTGTGCACAAATGAAAATATTTCTATAAACTGCGCCATTTCTATTTAATTATAATGAATATTTTATGAAACTAAAGAATTCTTGAATAACTGCATAAATCACGCTTTTATTTAAGAAAATATGAGTATTTCTGGAGGTGTAAATGATGTTATGTTAGGGGAAAAAGAATAAAACCTGTGATATGCCGGTATTACTATATTTCTATCTTACATAATATCAAAAAATAATTAAAATAATTTCATTGTATTAAGTTATTGTTTAAAAAAAAATCTGCATTTCAGCAACAAGTACAAAAATTTTATTCTTTTTAATAACAGAGATATCTTTTTTTTTTTTCGTTGCCATAGCAATAAAATTAATTTTTACAAGTTTATGGAGGATACAAACCAATAAATAAATTAAATTTGCTGCAAGTGCTATAAATGTGTAGTGGGCTGGTTAGGCAGTTTAGTAAGTCCCTGTTTCTATTATAATTAAAATGTTTCATTGATATTATAATCATTGTATAGTTATCAAGCGATATTTAAAAACGGAGAAAAAATAAACTATGCAGATATTTTTGAATTCGTCTTCCGGGGTATAATATTAACTTCCTAAATAATTTGGCATTTAAATAATATTTAAGGTTTAGAAACCGCATTAAAAAGAAGATTTGTAGCTGATGTTAAGTCCAAAATAATAATTTATGAGTTTTTTTCCTTATTTTTGTTATTTTCTGAAGTTTGTGTATCTTCATCATGAAAAGTATGTTATCCCTATTTTAAGAGGTGGCAATTATTTATTTCACTCAGTATTTTACTGTCTATATAAGATTGATACATATCACACCTAATATATATTCTTTTCCGTCGAGTTTCGACGGGTGCAGCTAGTAAATTAATTAAAATAATAAAATTTGTAACGTTTTACTGTAAAAAAAATTATATTGTGCAAATCTACAGATCATAATTTATTTTTGTGTTTAATTTGAAGTTAAAATATTGAATAGTTTTTTTGTAAAGTGTACGACAAAATGTAATTTGACTGGCCTAGTAGAGGATTCGCTTCGCTCATCCTAATTAAACTTCATTTATTTATTATTATTTCCCTTTTTTAAATAATAGAAAATAATTAAAAATTATATAGTATGTAACTAGTATTTCAAAACGCGGTGTTCTCCACATTGGCGTTAGAAATAAATCGCACCAGGGTGATGCGTGTATTACAATTATGTTTACAATAATAAAAACAAAAAAAGTAAACAAATAATTAAAAAAACACCATTTCGATATTTTTTTGAAAATAAAATCAAGCAATCGTTAATTCACCAATGGTAAATTTTCTTTCATTCCTTTGTTTCATAATGAAAACACATAAATTTAATAATCTCTAATTAAATAATCTGACTAATTTATGTAATCGGATATATGATTTAGAAGTCCCCCTAATACATGAACAAAACAGCACAGAGTTACATATGCGCCGAGTTAGGCGCAATAATTTTTTACGGTAATTTGGCGGCAACATCGTTTTCAAATATCAGTTGCATATACAGTGAAACCTCCCAATAAGGGACACCCATGGGACCGGAACTTTCGTCCCTTAAATAGAGATGTCCCTTTTTCGGAGTAAAAAATAACCAATCATTAAAGGTGACGTTTAAATGGGCACAGATGTCATATACGCACCACATTTGCACGTGTCCCCCCCCCCCAATTTGGCGAAAATTTTGTTTTTCAATATAAGTTACAAATTGCATGCAATAACAGCAATTAATTTTTTATTGCAATATTAAAATAAAAATCCGTGAAAAAAAATGAAAGAGATTCTAGTATTATTAAAAAGGTGATAAAAATATATAAATAGTAGTTTTATTTAAATAATTATTACTATAGTACATAATAAAAATAATTTAAAGAATTGAAATAAAAACTAATATTAAATAAACATGAATTTAATAGAAAAGGAAACAGTAAATAAACAGTTATAAATAATAAACTTAGTAAGTAACAAAATAGTAAATGGATTTGGGGCCCCTTAAGGTCCGGAGCCCATGGGCAAAGTTCCGATTTGCCCATGCGGTAATAAGGGCCTGCGTGCAAATGTGGTGCATATATGACATCTGTACATTTAAATGTATCCAAAGGCTTTAAACTATGATAATCAGACACAAAAGAAAGAGAATTAATTATTTCAAATTTTAAATTGATTATTACACTGAAGAGTCAAAATATTTTGACCACCTACTCGATGACGCTTTGGCCACATTTGGTTCCCAAAACAATTTTTAGCCTGTCTTCGCATGAATACCACAAGTCCTTGGTAGGTGGCCGGAGGTAGATTATTTAGAGATGAGTTCGGGCTCACTTTTCGGAGCCCGACGAGTTTATATCCGAGCCCACACGAGCCCGAAAGATATTTTGTCATCAGAGCCCGAGCCCGATACAAAAAGTATACAAATAAATAAAAAATAAATAAAAATTGCATGATGTTTAAAAACTGTTTCAAATGTGATAACTCATTTTTTAAAAATTTTTACATAAAATTTAATGTTAGATGAAAATTTATCTGACTGTGTCGCCGCCAGGTACCCGCCAAGTAGGTATGCCCATTTCTACGTTTTTTAGTCATTTTTGGGCTTATCAAATCATACTGTGTACGTTTAAATAGCGGCGTGCGAAAAAATAAATAAATAAACTGCTCTCGGGGCAAAATTTTAATTTGCCCCGGTTGAATTTTTGCCCCGGGGTCTCCAAGTTTATAGTTACGACCCTGAAATAGAGCCCGAGCCCTTCTCATCTCTAGATTGTTCAAGCAGCAATTACATAAAATGGATGTTACAACATGATTGTTTTTGAACTCTTAGCTGCCATTTCATGACACCCTAAATGTGCTCACCTTTATTGGAATGCGGATTATGTTCCTGGAACGACTCCAGCACAGTTCAAACTCTGTGATATGGAGCGTTGTCCTGCTCGAAGACGTAATTTTCAATTCGGAAGAAAGATAAATGTGAGCATTTAATTGATCCTCAGTGAAGTTCAGATAATCCACGACTGTCATTGTCTGCGCTACTACAATCACAGATCCCAGAAACGTCCTTAAAAGCTTTTCGCAAAGTATAATATCACACACCCAGCTCTAAAAGGGAGAGCAAAAATTCATCTGATGGCGCAGCCTAACACGAAGGTGCAAACACACGAATATACAAACTGGCATTAACTGTCGGAGCGACGCGGTGTTTTTGATCTTTAATGACTTATAGAGGAAAGAGACTGATGACCGGCAAAACAGGAACCTTTCCGTCAAATAGGGTTAACTGCTTATCTCCTGACTCTTTGTTCATTCGCTCTCATTCTATTATGAAGAAACCGCAAAAGGCAATCGTGACGTCAGTTATGACGTTTTCCTTGGATGCTGACTCCAAACAAACGGTTGCTATGCTGTATTTTCTATTTTATTTGCATATTACAGCAATATTTTTCAGCTATATATAACAGACACATGTTTAATGCTTTATATGCAAGGATACCATTCACTACGATTTATATTTGATAAGAAATGAAGCATAACAAACGTTGTTTGGAGTCCGTATCCAAGAAAAAAGTCATGACTGACAAGGAAGGTCTCCATTGGGGGCATACTCAGAATTTTTTGAAAAAAATACGAATTAAACTACTCATATAGGTAATAAAGGATCAGTGAAAATTAGCGGCGGAATTACATTATTAAATATGTAAAAAAATAAAATAGTTTGGAATAATTGGCGTGAAAAGCTGAAAGCGACGCGGGATTTGGCAAGCAGTGCATTTCCTCGCCAAAAGCAGACGATTTTAACGAATCTGAAAATTGATATTAATTGACTTCACTGTTTAAAATCTGCAGCATTTACTGCAACGTCACTCCACTACTTTTATAGAATATCTCTCTTCTGACCAATGAGAATGCTCCATAGCACGATGAATTGACCGTGTCATACAGTGTTAAAAATCTGCTGCATTTTGTTGCAACGCACTCCACCGCTTGTATATAATATCTCTATTCCAACCAATGAGAAAGCTCCATTTCACGGCCAAGTAACCGTTTTCTGTATAAGCAAGGGTGTGCGTTGCAACAAAATGCAGCAGATTTTTAACAGTGTATTTTTAAATTTGGAACAATTTTAATCAATTTAAATTGTGTTTTAAATGATAAAATATATTAATTTTTTTTCTGTTATAAGTACATATAAACGTATATGACAAAATTACACTTAAAGTAAAGTAAAAATGCAAAACTAAACTTATTTAAATAAATTGAACATAGAAAGTTTTTTCTTTAAAAAGTATTCGAAGCGTAAAAGCGTATTTTTCAAAATTTCGTTTTTTCGCCAACCGGAGATAAATCGCCAAATAAACGAAATTTTTATTATTTTTTTACGGACGTTATAAGGAGGTTCCGCCGAAATTTTTTTATAAACATATATAACTATATGAGAAGAACATTCTGTAATTTTTTCAGATTTTTCTGAGTATGCCCGTATGGAGACCTTCCTTGTGAGTCACACTGAAATTGTCTGTAGTATGCAATACTTTTTCGTTGAATTCAGTTGACTGGATAAAACATGAGAATTATATGAATTAAACATTCATGGCTGCCAACTTCTACGCCTATTTACAGTTAAATAAACATATTAGAAACAGAAAATTTATTTAATAATTGGCAATATGTACTGCAATGCATAACATTGAATGCATTTGGCATACATTTTACTAAAAATATTTTGTGGTTCCAAACAAGTTTATAAGATTTAAGGTGGCGTAGAAGTTGGCAGCTCTGAACATTTGTTATCACTTTAGTTTTTATTAATTATTTAATGATAAGTTCAATATTTATCAATACCTTGTCACTTTTTTCCGGTAACCTTTTTTCCGCTCTTGCTGAAATATTCACAGTGCACACAAATAAACACAGTAAAAAAACATTGCTCATTCAAGGCCGCCATTGCTGCTCGCAGGTAGCGTAGCTAATTTTTAATTAATTTTTTAAAAAATTAGATACAAAATCAAAAGTTTGATGATATTTTAATAAAAAATAAACCTATTCATAGTACACACAAATAAACACAGTAAAAAAACATTGCTCATTCAAGGCCGCCATTGCTGCTCGCATAAAGAGCAGCTAGTTTTTTCTTAATTTAAAAAAAAATTAGATGCAAAATCAAAAATTTGGTGATATTTTAATAAAAATTATACCTTTAACTATACAGAAAAAATATTTTAATGGCTTAAAAATGATATCTAATACTTGTAAAAAAAATTTAACTCCAACATTAAACGAATGGGCACTTCAGGCTGTTTATGTCCAGCGCCATGTTGATGACGTCACGACTTCAGCGGCGTATTTACGGCGGAAAAAAGTAAATTTTTCGTCAGTCAGTTAAGATTGCGAATTTCATTGTTCGTGCGCGGAAAAATGCGTATTTCATTGATCAAGAACGGAAAAGGGCTCTAATTTCTTCGATTCAGCACGGAAAACTCGCGAGTATGGTCGATCGCCTTCGTAAAAAGCGCGAATCAGTCGATCGGGAACGAAAAAATCGCGAATTTCGTTGATATGGCATGCAAAAATTGCCAATTTCTTTGTTTGGGAAAGAAACAATCGCAAATATGATCGATCGGCTTAGTAAAAAGCGTAAATTCGGACGATTGGATACAAAAAAGCTCGCGAATTTTGTCGATTCGGAACGGAAAAATCGCTAATATTGTTGACAGGACATGAAAAAACCGCAGATTTTGGCCATGATGCGCGGAAAAATTTTAAATTTCTTTGAGCAGCAGCTGAACAACCGTGAGTTTCAGCAGTTTATCTTGAGAAAAAATCGCGGATTTCACCAATTTGCGGCGGAAAAAAAATGCAGATTTCGTCAGTTAGTTAAGAATCATTGTTCGGCCGCGGAAAATTACATATTTCATTGATCAAGCTCGGAAAAGGGCACTAATTTCGTTGATTGGGCACGAAAAAATCCCAAATTTTGTCGATCACGCGAAGAAAAATCGCAAATTTTGCCGATCTTTCGCCGAAAAATCTCAAATTTCGTCGATTATTCTCGGAAAAATCGTGAATTTCGTTAATCAGGCTCGGAAAAATCGTGAATTTCGTCGATCAGGCATGGAAAAAATGCGAATTTCGTGGCTTGGCCTCGCAAAAATCGCGAATTTTCTCAATCGGCTTCAAAAAAGCGCAAATTCTTTCGATTAAGCTTGGAAAAATCGCAAATTTCATTCATTGGGAGGGAAAAATCGGGAATTTTATTGATAAGAAAAATCTTGTTGATAAGCTCCTCTTTTTTCTTCGTTCATAAAGTTCACATTTTTAGGTGCGTTCGTAATTATGCAAATACGTAGCACCTATTGTTGTCGCTCAGTCCGTCCGTCTGTATGTCTGTCTGTCCGTCTGTCTGTCTGTCCGTCCGCATATAACAACGCAAAAACTACCCAACCGAATCTTTTGAAATTTAAAATGCATAATTATAACATAATTTTGTCGAGTCATTTCAAATTTTATGAAAATCGGATGGATAGATCAATTACAGGGACAATCAAAAAGATTCCGTTACATTACGGTCAATGGGGGAAAAAATCAAATGCATTTTAATCGTTTGAAAGTTAAAACATATAATTATTGCGTAATTTTGTCGAGTAATTTCAAATGTTATGAAAATCGGATGGATAGATCAATTACAGGGACAATCAAAAGGATTCCGTTACATTACGGTCAATGGGGAAAAAAATTAAATGCATTTTAATCGTTTGAAAGTTAAAACATATAATTATTACGTAATTTTATCGAGTCATTTCAAATGTTATGAAAGTCGGATGCATAGATCATTTACAGGGACAATCAAAGGTATTCCATTACATTACGGTCAATGGGAAAAAAGATTCAAATGCATTTTTATGATGTTACACTCATTCGAACATAATAGAATTGGCATGAATCTATGAAATATATACTAAAATATGCATTCTGTACAATTGGTGATGCAAAGAATTTTTATTATTAAATTACAGGGCCACACAAAAGTATTCCCCTGCATAATGCTATACCGGGAGACATTGTTTGGGACGTGTTTTAATTATATTCAACTATTTCACGTTTTATGAATAAGATATAGGTTTCTGAGGTGTAATAAAAATTACTTCCTGCATATTTACAGAAACACAAAGTTTTTGACTACTATACTGTATCCGAAGTACGCTCTACTATATCAGCAAGATTTGAATATTTTTAAAACTTCGTTATCGTACGAACGCACCTCATTTGCTACGTTCACGTGCAATTTTCAACTTGTTTACTGAGCATTAGCCACTTATGTTTGTTTTTCAGCACTTTTAACGAAATTTAGTCTCCCGAAAAGTTTGGATTATTATTACATCTTGAAAATAATCCTTGCGACATCTGTTATATATAAAAACGTAAAAACTGTTGATATATCTTTACCAACTATTGGCTGGATTTTGGCTGGATAAGTAAACCTAGAGGGGTACCCCCCCCCTCCCCTCCTATTAATACTATTCTACAAATCAGCTAATATAAAGAAAAAGGAAATAAACAAACGAAAAATCAGTAAGAAAAAACAATACAACTCGCTAGAAAATTTATATAGAGCATGCCTGAATAGTAAATATGCCACCTAGCAAGCTTTAAACTCAAAATCATCAGTTTTGTGAATTCATAATAAAAAATCTATCTTAAACTTTTTAGAACTTCAAATTTTTTTTAATAAGGGGCCGTCCATTAATCATGTGATGTATTTTTGGCATTTTTAACCCCCCCCCTCTCCCTTGGTAATACATGGTGAGGTTCAAGACTACCCTCCCCTACCCTATATCACGTGTATTTTTTAGTACCTACAAAGAATCTTAATTTTTTTAGAATATTTATTATAAAATACAGGTTCAAGTATCATCAAATTTTATTATAGAAAATAAAAAAAACTATAATAATAATTTTAAGAGGTAAACAGAAAGGTTGCAAGTTGTTTTGGACTGACATAAAAATAATGAAAGAAATGCGAAAAATTTTTTGTAGTAATACATAAACATAATTTAATTTACAATGTCCTCAGACCACGGATTAGCAATACTTTCTTCAACACCAATAACTGGATAAGCACCTTGCAGGTTAGTTGTAGGCACAGTGCTTTGTTGAAGATTAACATAGGTTTCATCAAGCCACTCGGAGTCATCATTTTCCCGCACTATGCAGAGAATCTCTCTCGATCTACCATTCGTTCGTCGCGTGAGGATGGGAGAAGGACGGACATTGTGCATCTCTAGACTAAGAGGTCTGCACGGGCCGGGTTCGGGTCGATTTTCAATAAAGGCATTCGGGCTGGGCTGGGCCGGGCCCGGGCCTTGCTTCTGAAGACTCGGGCCGGGCCGGACGGGGCTAGTCACTAATCTCTTCAGGCCGGGCCGGGCTCGGGCCTTAATTTTTTCCTGGAGTATGGGGCCGGGCCGAGCAGAGCCTAACTTATTTTTTCCGTAAAGCCGAGACTAATTTCGTTCTTCTTAGTCTTCACGGACCAAAATAATCAGTTTCTGTTGAATCTTCCCGTATGAAAATCTTTTACTCGATGTGGAAAAGTCTGTTCTAAATCAGTAAAGTTTGGCTTAGTCCAAAAAATTTTGCAAAATAGACTTATACTTTTAAATCAGCATTAATCTACAACTAAACATTAGAATTTATCCTTTTTAAAGAATCATAGATTATTAGGCGTCTTAAAATAGAATTAAAAAAAAAAAAGAAAGAAAGAAAGATAGAAAAACATGATTATGACAGAATTTTTGTTTAAACTGAAAACAGCATTTTTTTAAAACTGTTCATTCATGCAAAATGAATACAACAATACGCGAAAAAAATATATATTAAACATTTACATCTGCTAAGAAGGAAATGTATTTTTTTCTTTCCAATGTCTTAGAAGATTTTATTTTTACCATATACCATTTTTCAATTTTTTAAATGTATGTTGCAGCGTATATGGTTCTTTTGATCTTATGGTTAGACAACTTCAAAACTCTTTTCTCTTAGAAAAGTAGAAAATAATTTATTTACAGATCTTCAGAACAACAGAGTCTTCGAAACTCACAAATATTACTGGATATTCAAAAATAACTGCTCAAATCTATCGTATAAGTACAGCTTTAGATCCCAGAGACTCTTTATACAACGTCTCAACACTTAATAACATTCAAAACAACATAAATGAAACTCAAGCAAACTCGCTTAACAAACGCCTTGTTCACTCAATGCCTGACTGGTAAATAATAACAACAACAGCTCGTATCGCTCTCCTTATATATAGTCTCGCCGCATGCGGTGGAAATTTCTACAAACTTCTAGAAAAAACTGGAAAACCACGGAACAACATTCAATGTATCAGTAGACCTAAGGGGGGTGTTACCATAAATAGGGAAGGGTTACCATCGCCAACAATCGCCAAGTTTGTCGCCAACTTGGCGATATATCGCCAAATTTGTCGACCAAAATTGGTCGCCAAAAGTGACGCCAACTTGGCGATATCTCTAATATTTCGTTAATCTACCGTAGACATACACTGAAAATAATAGACAAGTTTGCTTGATAACAGAGACAATGTAACAAAAACTAATATTAGTAAAGAAATGGAGCTTAATAAGATTATTTACATAATTTTACAGTACAAACACTAACTATTTACAAAATTCGTAACACTACCCCCTCCTCAAAGACTGCACGTCCCGGGCACTGCAATCCTTGAGTTAGAGGAAAACACTTAAAATAAATAAACAAATAAATAAATAAATAAATAAATAATAACAATAATAATAAAATTTACATAAATAAGAACTAATTACTATTTACATATTTACAAAAAGTGACTTTCATGACCATGGTCTGAAATTCCAGTTTTAAATGTCTAATCACTTTGGCCAAAATAAGGGGCTAGCCGGTTATAGTGTACGACCTTGGGTTTGGCGTGTGGCGATTTTTGTATGCGTACAACGACGTCATTCAGCCTGTTGACGACTGTGTAAGGACCGTCCCAGTTTCTTTGTAGTTTTGGCGACAGTCCCTTACGACGTATCGGATTCCACAACCAAACTTTGTCACCTTCGTTGAACTCATGTCCAGTTGCCTTTGTGTCGTACCGTGTCTTCATCTTTTCTGATGCCAGACCAATTCGGTTCCTCGCTAAGCAATGAATCTCCTCAATCCGCGCATGGAGTTCATCGACATATTCCTCAGGCGATGAAGGAGCATCAGGAGGACGGCCAAACAAAAGATCCGCAGGTAGACGAAGATCACGACCAAAGAGCATTTGAGAAGGGGAGTAACCAGTGGCCTCATGAGTGGCACTCCTGTAAGCAAGCAGGAAAAGAGGCAATTTCTTGTCCCAGTCCTGTTGGTCTCTAGACACCAGGAGAGAGAGGCTATTTAGGATGGTACGATTGAACCGCTCTACCATGCCGTCCGATTGAGGGTGTAGAGGTGTTGTTCGGGTTTTGTCCATGCCGAGTAGTTCACACATTTCCTTGAACACAGCCGAATCAAAATTTCTTCCTTGATCGGAATGGATTTGAAGAGGAACTCCGTATCTGGAAACCCAGTGTTGAATCAGTATGTCTGCTACGGTTACCGCCTCTTGATTAGGAATGGCGTAGGCTTCAGGCCACTTAGTGAAGTAGTCCATGACAACGAGGATGTACTTATTGCCATCAGATGTTCTAGGAAGTGGGCCCAGGATGTCTAAAGCAATTCGTTCGAAAGGAGCTCCTACATTATAACGTTGCAATCGTCCACGGGTGCGCCTCTTTGGACCTTTACGTGCTACACAGGTGTCACAAGTTCGACACCACTTCTCCACGTCACTGCGAACATTATTCCAGTAGAAACGCTCTCGAACCTTTTGCAGGGTCTTCATTACACCAAAATGACCTCCTGTGGGACTACCATGCAGTTCTTGAAGGACCATAGAAATTCTCGACTTAGGGAGTAGTAGTTGCCATCTACATGTCTTTCCATCGTCAGACTCCCATTTTCGGTACAAAATACCGTTCTTCAAATGTAGGGAATCCCAGAGGGCCCAATAACGTTTAGTCGTAGGATGGTAATGGGCCATGTCTTGCCAGCTGGGCTTCCTGTTGGACTCCTCTTTCAGCTCTAGAATTGGCTTAATTTCAGGATCAGCAAGTTGATCTTTACGCAGGCTCTCGTCACTCCACAGATCTTGCGATGATGTAGACCCAGTTGTAACTTGTCTTACTATAGGACCTTTGACATTAAATTTCTTCTCAACCCGGTCGCAATATCTACAATTCTCTGAGCAGGGTCTTCTTGAGAGAGCATCTGCTTTTCCATGTGATGAGCCTTTTCGATGGCGTATCTCCATATCGTACTCTTAAAGCTTTTGTATCCACCTGGCTATCTGGCCTTCAGGGTTCTTAAAATTCAATAGCCAAGTTAGAGAAGCATGATCAGTTCGGATCAGGAACTTTCGACCGTAAAGATAGTGATGAAAGTGGTCTATGGCTTTCACTACAGCAAGAAGCTCTTTTCTTGTTACGCAGTAGTTTCGCTCGGCCTTTGACAAGCACTTGCTGAAATAGGCGATAACACGCTCCTGGCCGTCGATTTCCTGGGACAGTACAGCGCCAATGCTTTCGTTGCTTGCATCCGTATCAAGTATAAACTGTTTATCGATTTGAGGATACGACAGAATTGGAGTGGATGTCAAGGCCTCCTTAAGCTTTTCGAAAGCAGCGTCACATTCCTGTGTCCACATAAATTTTTGATTGGCTTCTGTTAATTTATGAAGCGGTCTTGCAATCATCGAGAAGCCTTTGACGAATTTTCTGTAATAGGTGCATAATCGTAGAAAACTTCGAAGCTGGTGAACATCTGCTGGACGACTCCAATTTTTCACGGCCGATATCTTCTCCGGATCAGCCCTAACTCCTTCCGCCGAAATGATGTGTCCAAGGTAGGCGACTTCATTGCGAAACAAACTGCACTTCGAAGGGCTTAACTTCAAATTAGCTTCCTTTAACTTTTGTAGCACCCGCCTGAGGTTGTTCAGATGTTCATCAAAAGATTTTCCTATGATTATGATATCGTCTAAATAAACAAGACATGCCTCATATGACAGTCCCCGAAGAACCGTTTCCCTAAGGCGTTCAAAAGTTGCAGGTGCGTTACATAGAACAAAAGGCATTACCTTGAACTGCCATAAATCTTGTCCCGTTGTAAAGGCAGTCTTCTCGCGGTCGTCGGGATGGATCTCTACCTGCCAGTAACCACTCTTCAGGTCTAAAGTCGAGAACCAAGTGTTGCCCGCAAGTGTATCAAGAGTGTCGTCAATCCTTGGCAGAGGGTAACTATCCTTTTTGGTGACGTCATTCAGTCGGCGGTAGTCTACACAAAATATTGTAGAACCATCCTTCTTTCTTACTAATACAATGGGAGACGCCCATGGACTTGTTGATGGTCCGATGACGTCATTTTCTTCCATATCTTTAATTAAATTCTGCACCTCTTCTTGCTTGGCAAAAGGTAATCGTCTAGGGTGCTGTTTAATAGGAGAGTGATCTCCCGTGTCAATTCGGTGTTGTGCCATTTTAGTTCGTCCAAAGTCTTCAGATGTTTGGGAAAATAAACTTTGGAATTCTGTAATTAAATTTTCCGCAGCTTCCATCTGTTTTGGATTTAAGTCTGTATTTTGTAACAAATCCTTGACTAAATTATCTGAAGATTTCTCAGAGTGACTGGAATTTTGACTTATGCACGTCACAGGAGCACATGACGCTATCACCTCTCCTTTCTTGATAGTCCTCGTCTTATCACTGATGTTAGCAATTCTGACTGGAATGGTCTTTTTCGAGAGGTCTACCACAGAAGAAGCCACCAATACTCCTGCTTGTGTACTATTGTCTTCTGGATAATCTATATGGCCAAATCGGTAATTAGTTTCATTTTTAATTACAGCTGGAACTAAAAATTCTGTTCTTGGATCTAGATGGATGTCTTCTTTGGCTGTTACTATTTGTTTACATTCAATTTCGTTATTTAATCCAAAAAGACTTATTTCTTCAAATTTAGAGAGCATTTTATTATTTTTGAAATCAAGTTTGAAGCCAAATTTCTTCAGAAAATCTAGTCCGATTAAGCAAGGATCTGTTATGTCAGCCACATATGCCGTATGGTAATATTTCGTTCCTCCAAAGTTGATGGTTAAATTTGCCTTTCCATATATGCCTATCTTGTCGCCCGTCACAGTTTGCAGGGTAACGCATGGTGGAGTCCAGGTGAGTTTAGATTTCAATTTTCGAGCCAAATCTTCTCTTATTATTGTCACATTGGCTCCTGTATCGACAATCATACGGCACTGAATTCCGTTAATAAAGCCTATCACATATAATTCATTATCGCCGCCACTCATTTTCGATATTTGAAGGATCTTCAGCTGGGGCTTTTTATTCTCTGGTCTTGAATTCATCTCACGTTCGTGGATTTTGGGGCAATTTCTTCGGAAATGTTTTGTATCACCGCACAACCAGAACGTGAGATTCTGTCTTCTTGAGCTTGTTCTTCCATATTTTAAGGCTTCAAGCTCTTGATTAATTTTCCTAATTTCTTTCAAGACGTCGATCTCAGTGTCTGAGCTTTTGTTCACCGTTGCCCCTCGGACTGAATAACGATCTCTTCGGCTGGCTTGTGTAGCTGCTTCCAACTTTAAGGCATATAGTAATGCAGCCTTTAAATCCTGTACATCTGCCATTCGTACCGCTCTCTGCACTTCTGGATCTTTTATTCCGTCTACAAAATATTGCAGTGAGAGCATTTCCCGTACATTTGTTGGACAGTCAATGAATGCTAAATTTGCAAGCCGTTCAATTTCCGAGGCAAACTCTTGAAGGGTTTCACTCGATTTTTGATGGCGGCTCTTCATTTGTATTCTCGTATAATCCTTGAAGATTTTTTCGCCGAATCTCATTTCAAGTGCACAACTTAGAGTCTCAAAATTGAGTTGCGTCATATCGGGTAATGTTTGCAGCACGTCGGCGGCTTCTCCTCTTAAAGATGCTGCCAGTTGACAAGCTTTCACCTCGTCACTCCATTTGTTCGCTTCGGCTACAATGGTGAATTGGGTCTTGTAAACTTGCCAGGAACTCTTTCCGTCGTATGTCGACAGCTTGATGTGCACGGGAGAAACAGGCGGATTTCTAAATTCTTCATAATTACCACTGGACGCCGAAAGCTTCTTCTCAAGATCTTGAACTTTTTTATTTAGCTTTTCATCTACTTCACCTAGTATTTTCTCTTCAACGTTACTGATTTTCTGTTCAACGTTACAAACTTCATTCTGAATTTTCTCTTCTACTTCCGCCATTTTCCTTTCCATTTTCTATTCAACATTACTAACTTCATTCTGAATTTTCTCTTCTACTTCCTCTATTTTCTTTTCTACTTCCTCTATTTTCTCTCTACCGACGAGAACTTTTCTTCTAAAGTTTTCTTCATTTCTTCTTGGCCTTTATTAATCTTTTCAGTCACATCTTCTTGGCATTTATTCATTTTATCCGCCAACTCTTCTTGGCCTTTATTCATTTTTTCCGCCAACTCTTCTTGGCCTTTTGATAACTCTTCTTGGCCTTTATTCATCTTTTCCGCCAACTCTTCTTGGCCTTTTTCGATTTTATTGGTCAGATCTGTCCTTAATCCGTTAATAGCTTCTAACAGTTCTTTCAGTTGTCCGTCCATCGTTCTTGTTTTCGCCATAAGATCCCGACTCCTGACACCAAATGTTGCAGCGTATATGGTTCTTTTGATCTTATGGTTAGACAATTTCAAAACTCTTTTCTCTTAGAAAAGTAGAAAATAATTTATTTACAGATCTTCAGAACAACAGAGACTTCGAAACTCACAAATATTACTGGATATTCAAAAATAACTGCTCAAATCTATCGTATAAGTACAGCTTTAGATCCCAGAGACTCTTTATACAACGTCTCAACATTCAAAACAACATAAATGAAACTCAAGCAAACTCGCTTAACAAACGCCTTGTTCACTCAATGCCTGACTGGTAAATAATAACAACAACAGCTCGTATCGCTCTCCTTATATATAGTCTCGCCGCATGCGGTGGAAATTTCTACAAACTTCTAGAAAAAACTGGAAAACCACGGAACAACATTCAATGTATCAGTAGACCTAAGGGGGGTTACCATAAATAGGGAAGGGTTACTATCGCCAACAATCGCCAAGTTTGTCGCCAACTTGGCGATATATCGCCAAATTTGGCGACCAAAATTAGTCGCCAAAAATGGCGCCAACTTGGCGATATCTCTAATATTTCGTTAATCTGCCGTAGACATACACTGAAAATAATAGACAAGTTTGCTTGATAACAGAGACAATGTAACAAAAACTAATATTAGTAAAGAAATGGAGCTTAATAAGATTATTTACATAATTTTACAGTACAAACACTAACTATTTACAAAATTCGTAACAGTATTTATAATACTAGTGATAATTGAAACATCACTACATAGTATAAAACAAAGTCGCTTTTTCTGTCCCTATATCCCTATGTTCGCTTAAATCTTTAAAACTACCCAACGGATTTTGATGCGGTTTTTTTTAATAGATAGAATGATTCAAGAGGAAGGTTTATATGTATAATAACATCCATTAAATAGTGGAGAAATACTGTTATTTTTGAGGTTTTTAATGTGATGTCGTAAATAATTTCATTTTTTCTGCTTATACATTGCAAACGCAGGCTGAACCCTACAAGATTTATTGTGTATAAAGACATCCTGTAATTGTTGTAAAAATAAAATAAATAGGTAAAAATGTTAAAAGTAAATAACTAAAAATGTAGTGTATGAATTACAAAGAAATAAAAAATAATACTAATATCCGAATTTTCTTTTATAAGTTTACACTTTTTTAATAACTCCATCCACAAAGAAGAGAGTATGAGCATGTGTGTAAAAATTTATAACTTGAATTTTTTTTAATACCCGTACAAAGCCTGGGAGGACTGCTGTAATCTATATTCATAAAACAAAGTCGTGTTAGTTACACCATCTATAACGTAATAACGGATGGATCGATTTTTATGAAACTTTGTATGGAGTTATCTGGCACCTTAGATTAACATACAGGCTACTTTTTACCCGACTACTTAAAAGGAGAGTAATGGTTTTAGTAGTTGAATTTAATAGGATGAAGTGGTAGTAACAATTTGCGGTGTCAGTATTGACACGGGAGTACCCGAAGCAAAGCAAGGGCGGGCCGCTAGTTTACATATAACAAACAAAGAATCATTAAAAGCGTAAAAATCGCGGCCTATGGCACTTCTGCATAAATAGAGATTATTATAAACATGAAAGAAAAAAAGACTAAGATAAGTTTTTTTGGTCTGAACTCTTCCGTTAGAGTTAGTAGTCGGGCCGAGTTCGGGCCGAAATTTTAACTTTCTGGCCGGGCCGGGTCGGACCATTATTTTTGTCGATGGACGGGCCGGCCCGGCCCGTCCATCGTATGATTAATGGATGGCCCCTAAAAACATTCAAATTAAAAAATATTTGGTTCTGTTTATCTTCAAAATTCCTGCAAATTTTCCAATATTCCCTAAAATGCCGGGTTTATTCCCCAAAATTCCCTGATTTATTCCCGTCTTTCAAAATCCGTCGATTTTTTAAAACTCTACATTAGGGTGGAGCGAAAAAAAATTTTTTTTTGAAAATCAAAAACGGGTAGGTGCCAAAAGTTGCCTTTATGCTAGTATATCAACTGCGTGAAATTTTACCGCTGAAAAAAAATGGCTTGAGTCTGCGCTTTTGCTCCAAAAATCGAAATTTTGGGTAAAATTTGTCATTTTTTGACATGTTTTCAAAAAAAATTAAAAAATTCCTACAGAGCTGGTTAGTATTTAAAAGTGTTGCTTAGACCTTTATATTTATCTGCTTAACATATTTAAACTATAAAACAATATCTGTAGTCTGTATAATTGGAGCAATTCTGACAACTTTTTGTGAAAAATCAGCGTTAGCCTCTCTATTGGAGCATACAACGAAATGTTCTTTTGAATACATTTCTTACCTAGCTGCTTTCAAAACTACTGTGTATATAACTCATAGAGGTGGTTGCATTATCCCACCCGTCTCAACCACCCAATCATCTAGGCCCAGTGTTTTATTTATGTATTGAATTGTTATTTTTTTCCCGAAGACGAGTATAAGTTTTCTATATATCAAAGTAATTTATCTCTTCTTTGTATTCATAGACTTTGGATGATTTGAATCATGCTGGTGTGACCTGCTGCACGTATATTTTTATACCATGCATAACAGAAGAGAAGCTGAGTAATATATTGGGTATGTTCTTAATTGAACCTAGTCAGCAGTCTATTATCTTCATTAAAATTTCATGCAATTTGTACATTATGATTGGAAGTTCTGTTATCACAGCATTCTTTCAATCAATTACATTTTATATGCAATGATTTGCCTAAAAATTGATTGTATGAATTCAGTTTCTAGTATGCCATCATTTATTAAGCCTATTACATTGAATATATGCTGAGAAGTTAGCTGTTTAATATTATGACAATCGTCACAGAGGATAACAAACAAAATTTGCATGTAAAACAACAATATTTCTAAAGAAATTTTAGTATGCTCTATGTCGTTTCCTGTGTTGTTCCGTAGTCTACTAATTTCTAATAAGATTTTAGATCTATTATTTAGGTGTGTAGTACATTTGGTATAAAACATCCCGCAGAATAAACTTGGATTATAGATTTGGTGAGTGAACATATAGACGCTGATTGCCAATCTGTGCTTATATAAAGCGGAAAATTTTATTAACTTTATGAGCTGTCTTTTCTGTGAGATGTTTTCTAAATTTCTATTCCCCATTCTTTGAGAAATAGCTTTCTTTATGAATTAGCTTTGCAATCTCCGACAGAAATTTCTAGTCTGTTCTGAGTATCTTTTTCTCAATTTGAGAAAATAATTTCTCTATTTTAAAAAAAAAATTGCAATAGGAAGTGAATATTACGTAGACAAAGATTTTCCTTATTGATCCAGTGAATCCATGTAGCTTAGAACGTTTTATACATTGACGCAGAGGAAATTCACTGGAGTTGAAGTAGCGAATGATTCAATATCATATAGACAATTCTAAGCTTACCCCATGCAAAATGGTTCACAGTGACACGAATGTGAACAATTTTGCTGGTTCAGAATGGTTCAGAATGGCTGGAGTGAATGGTTCACGAGCACTTATAGTCGATATCCGTCCATTTCCCCACAAAGCACAATGCATTATAAGTTTATGCCCCGGACATTTCACCATCAAATGTTGTCCACTCATAAAAAGGGAATCTAAAAGTTAATAGGAAATTAACTGGATACGAAAACACTTAGAAAACGGCATAAAACTAATGCAAAAAAGTTATTTACAACAGCGGTTGCTTTACACATGGAAAAGAAATTTTCATTGCAATTCTCGCTGACGATCACCATCACATTAAACAGCTCGCTTCTCAACATATAAAAAATGCAAAAGTAGAATAAATGATGGCATACTTATAGTTGAAATATCTGAAATCATCTTTGAAGCAAATCATTACGTAAAAAAAATACAATTGACTGAAAAAAAGTTGTGGTAACAGAACTTCCAATCATTATTCATCAATTGAATGTAAGTTTGATAAATATAATAGATGGCCGAAAAGATCTCTTTAATAATATTCCCGTGCATTACTCTGTTTTTCATTTTTTTGTATAAACTGTAAAAATATACATGAAGATAGTTACAGCAGCATGTGGATGCAAAGAACTGATGAACAAGGTGGAAGCATCGAAAACATGCCAAATTTTTATAGAGAAAATCACAAATCAATGTATAAATAAAACACTGTACTAAGATGATCGAATGGTTGGGCCGGATGGTACAGGAAATATAGCCACCTCCACGACGCATGTCCAAGGTAGTTTTGAAAACAAGAGCTGTATTAAAAACAACAATTCGTTATATGACCCTATAGAGTGGTAATGCTGTTTTCTTACTAAAAATTGTCTGTTTTGCTCCAGCTATAGGGAATAAACATATTGTTTTATAGTTTAAATAAGTTAAGCAGATAAATATAAAGGTCTAAACAACACTTTTAAATACTAACCAGCTCTGTAGAAATTTTTTAATTTTTTTTGAAAAAATGTCAAAAAATGACAAATTTTACCCAAAATTTCGATTTTTGGAGCAAAAGCGCAGACTCAAGCCATTTTTTTTCAGCGGTAAAATTTCACGCAGTTGATGTACTAGTATAAAGGCAACTTTTGGCACCTACCCGTTTTTGATTTTCAAAAAAATTTTTTTTTCGCTCCACCCTACTCTACATGTAATGCAATGCGCTTCTCCTGAAGCGAGAAGTTGCATCTTTTCTCCATCAGATAGCGCTTAAAACGTCAATTTTAACAAGACAATCCAGATAGATTTTTCACTGTTAGCGAGACGAAATAGACCAATGAAAAGCCTATATTTTGCTGCTAGCAAAAATGCAGGCTTTTGATTGGTCAATTTTGTTTCTCTAATTGTAAAAATTATCTGAATTCCGAATTGTTTCCTGCTTTTGTTCTAAATGAAATACAGTTGCAACAGTTTCCTGACTATTTTCAAGTTTGAAATTGGCAATGCCATTTGTTTTTATTTATATTGTCAGACGGTGGTTGTTTAAGTTTAGATTTTCAGAATGAATTGTTATATCTTTATAACGCTGAAAAAGCTCATTTATTGTGTGACAATTCAAAAAACTGCATTATGCAATCAAATTTAAATTGCATTGCTTTCCAGATCAAATGATTTGAGGTAATTTACTGTTTGTTGTGTTTTATGATTCACTGAATTAAATACAGGGATAGGCTTTTTTGTTTTATTTCCCGTGTTTTGGTGTTTACTTTAGTTCATTCACATTTAACTAGTGTTTTTTTCTTTAGTTATTTGCTATTTCATCCTTTTTTCTCTATGCAGTTTTTCATTTGCAAATATATTGAGTTGAACGCTTAGAACGGGATTTTTTTTTTCTTTCAAGTCATGTAAATGTTTAAAATACCTTAAAAAGTAATAAGATAATAAATTAACATGCAGTTTTAACTACCAATCATATATTTACTTATATTTTTTTCATTTAACTAGTTAATGATTAGCCACTAAAATTCTAATAATAAAATGCAAAAAGCAAAATATAGTACGATTTCTCTATAACTTCATACAACATTATAATATTATTAGTTAACTTGGTCAGAGTAAGTGTGATTAAAGTGATAGCTTGAGATTCATAAATTGTTTGATCTGATTTATTAGTATTATTTTGTACTGACTAATGATGTAATTTTACTAGTATATGCTTAAACATTTTTCTTGCATGTGTTATTTCTAATTATGTTTTGTTTAAAAAAAATTCTATACATTACTCAGGTCCCCCCCCCCCCCCCCCAGGTTTAAAAGAGAGCTAGGTACCTACTGCTGGTGGAGAAAAAGCACCTTTAATTTTTAAGGGCAATTTTTTATTTTAAGAATTTTCTTTTGATATTTAAAGCCACTTTTGATATTTAGAGATCACAACACGTTTTGCAATACATTAAATGAGTCTTTCTTCTATACAAGGAAAAATTTTATACAAAAAGGTGTAAGGATGCTTTTAATGCTATTTTTTAAACTAAAAAGCAGGTAAATTCATGGTCATAATCTGCTTTAGGCATGTGCCTTCCACAGTTTTCTAAGAGCAAGGGCAAGACTTACTTTTTGCCCCTCCAGTTTTTTTTGTAGTGCTCAATGGTTAAGGCTCATTTTTGTATTTAATCTTCTTTTTATTTGACTATTTATTTGCAAACTAGAATAAACAATAGGTGATTTAAAATAACCCAGAATTAATGCCTCATATTAATAGCAGTAATTTCTGTCTTATGTCTAAGTTCAAGTAAAAATATTTTGTCTACCCTTTATTTTCAGAAAAGTGGAACCTGTATAGGAGAGATGGGGGAACATGTGAGTTACCATGGAATAATCCATAACCATTATATAATTCTACAAATCAACATCCATAGCAAATACAACTTATAATTGAGTAACATGTCTGTGACAAAAGATCAATTCTTAAATCCCGTACAGCACATCAAATTCCTTTTTTGTAATGCTCAAACCCATCGAGATAAGATATATATATCTACTTTCTGGGTGATATATTTAAGCAAAAGATTATAGAATGAAAATGAGTGGAAAGGAAACCTTATGTGACTGATTAAATATGTTGTAATAAAATAAAAAATTATGTAAATTTGGAAAAAAAAAAAAAAAATCAAAGCTTTTAAATTTTGCATAAGGAAGATATAGATAGAATTATATAGATAATAAAGGCTAAACTGTAGCTGTACATGATAGGACAAAATGATAGGTTTTTGACTGAATAAACCGGTAAAAACACGGTTTTTTACCACTGTCATGTCAAAAACCCAACCCTGATTTGGCTACTGTTTTTTATTTCTTATTCGCCAAATCGCTAATGTTGTTCAAAAGCCAGCGAGAACCCTGATCCCATGGGATCCTTTCTCTCCTCAAAGTTTATTTTTACGATGGATGTGCACATGATACCTAGGTGTTTGGAATTTGGCTGGTTTCTGTGATCATTGATTACTTCATAAAATAATTTTGTGGTGGTTTTGTAATTAAATTTGTGAAACCATACAGTAATGTGGCGAAATTTCATAATAAATTATCCCAAATAGCAAACATTTGTTTTTAACATTCCCAACACAAAAATTATTTGTATATTTTTACCTCTGAACAAATACTTTCAATTAATGGGCAAGTTTGACAGTTTTGATGTGCTCATTATTTAGAAGTTTGACTGTATATACACTATGAGTATTGTGCAATTTTAGTATTATTATATTTTAGTAAGAATAAAATGCATTTCAAGTTATACTATTTTTTCTTCAAAAGAAGAATTAAAAGTAAGGGTTTGCATGACACAGTAAAACCTCCAAAAGTGGACACCTCTATTTAACGGACAGATTTCAAATCCCCACTCCCAAAACTTAAATTTTTGTATGTTTAACCTCTGAATAACAGACATTTCGAATAGCGGACAGTAATATTGGCAAAAAAAAATAAAAAATTATTTTTGAACGAGGAAAAAAAAAAAATCCTTTAAATTTATCAGGGCGATGTGTAACAAATTTTGTGATAACAGATAAATGTGGGGATGAGCTGGAGAAAATCCTGTCTTACCCTACATTTATCTTTGATCAGCCCCTCCCTCAGATGATTTGAGATTGTATGCTTTTAAGAAGCAGAAAAATACAGTAAACAGTTATACATTTTTTTTTTTTTTTTTTTTTGAAAAAGATGATTCAAAAGGATTAAAACTACTGGCAGAGTTAAAACTTCACATTGAAAAACAAATTATATGTAATCCCAAGTAAAAACAAACTTTTGTGATTTTTTTTTTTTTTTTTTTTGTGTAAGAGTGTAATAAACAAAGGATAAAGGTATGCACAATTTGATTTCAGTTTTATTGCTTTAAAAATTATTTTAATTTCTAGTTAATCATATAATAGGGGGTTTTAGGACAAATTAAAATTGACTAATGAAACATTAAGCATTCATAAGCAATTTTTCTATCCCTGAGGTTTTCCCAATAGCGGACACCTCTGAATAGCAGACGATTTCTGCGCTCCCAAGGTGTCTGTTATTTAGAGGTTTTACTGTATATATGAGTGTGGCAAACATAAACTGTACCTTTTTTTTTTTTTTCATTTATTTATATTCTTATTCTTTAACTTTATAAATTTTAATTTTTGAAAAAAAAAAAATGTATTATTATATCTATAATTTTGTTACATTTGAATTTTAATTTAGCTATATATTTTTGAAAAGTTATTTACTCTTGTTGTTTGTTTGTTTATCTTAGAATAGCAAAGGTTAGGGTTCAGCAGGGATGTCACTAAGACAGGCTTTCAAGTCAAAATTTCGAACAGAAAAGCCAGAGATGGATCTGATGACTGCACCAACCATTTTGCAGACATATCCGTCTGAAGAACATCTTTTAGATGAAATTATTGATGAGGTATACTTTGTACAACTATTTATATTGTATTATTAATCAAACTAAATCTTAAAATAAATTTATTTGCTTAAATATAATTTAATAAAGTTGTAATGCTTTAACTTATATTTGTACATTTTCATGATCTAACTCTTCCTTTAGTAAAATAAAAGCTATAAATGACTCAACTAAAGAATTATATCATTTTCTTTTTTTAAATGACTTAACAATGTATAAAAGTCATGTGTATAAAGTTCTGGGATTGAATTTTTTCAAAATAAAATTTTTCGATTATATATTTCTATATATATTGATGATATATATTTCGATTATGCATCTATTAAATTTACATTTTCTTTATTTCATATTATCGATGAAGTTTTAATTTTGTTATGGAATATTAGTCAGAGATAAGTGCTAAATATATTCATGGGTGCCACTTTTCTGCCAAGTGGTGGATTTTCACTTTTTTAATTTTGAAAAATCTGCGATGGTTGGTTAAGCAATTGCAAAATAAAACAACAATTTTCGCCAAACAGTTGCAAGATAAAAAAAGTGATTTTCATCAAACAATAGTAAAATACAATAATGATCTTCGTCAAATGATCAAGAAATATAGCAATGATTTTTGTCAAACGATTGAGAAATACAACAGCAATTTTCATCAAATGATCGTGAAACACAGCAGAGATTTTCATCAGACAATTGCAAAGTAAAACAAATGATTTTCGTCAAACGATTGTGAAATGCAACAGGGATTTTTTATTAATGATTGCAAAATAAAACAGTGATTTTCTTCAAACGATCACAAAATAAAACTGATTTTCGTCATATGATCATGAAAAAAATAAATAAAAATAAAAACCTGCATTTTTTTATTCAATTGTAGAATAATTATTGAATCTGTTACTGGATTACTTAAATTGATTTAAAACGATGCAATATACATAAAATTCCTCTCTGAGCTCACTGCATCTGTTACTGGGTTATCTTAATTGATGCAAAAAACTGTGAGCTAAAGGTAAATTTTTTTTTTTTTTAACAAATTTTCATTTGCAATGAATTAATAGCATATTTCAAACTGCTTGACAAATGCGCATTTAGAAAGATTTGTGTTAAAGGTTTATAGAAAAAAAATGGTTTTCTTTTCTTTTTTTTTTTTTTTATATATTTAAAAGATGGTTTGTTATAAATTTAATTCTGTATTTGGTTTATTTTAACCAATATAATTTACAAAACTCTCATATAAAAGTTGTAAAAAAATGTCATAAATTTTACTTTTTTTATAATTTCCAGTTTTATTTATTTAATTTATTTTATTTTATTTTTTTTTGTTATTTTCCAAGTGGCATTCTCTGTATATTATTTTATTTGCCAGCTGGTTAATTTTTCATGTTGAGGTTGCACACAATATAGAGACGATTTTTTTTTTTTAATCACGCTTAAAAATTATTTTTAAGAACATAAAATTTTGGAGAAAAAGATGATTTTAGATAATTAATTATTCTTTTTTCTTTTTTTTTTCTTTTTTTTTTTTTTTTTTTTTTAGTCTTCATTCTAGACTCTTTTTGAAGGATGCAGCACCCTGCCTTTTTTCAGGTTTACAAAATGCACCCTATCCTTTTCAAAAATAGTAAAATGCACCGCTAGTTTTATCCACATTTTTAATAAAAATCTTCTTTATTCTACAGTATTTCTAACTCTGTGTGCCCAAAAATTTGCAAAAATGATAGAATTTTCCTATTTCTTTTTTTTTTTTGGGGGGGGGGGGGGGGAGGGGGAATTATTCAATCATGTTGTAATTTAATTGTAATTTTTATTTTTATGTCATAAAATTATTCAAAATTAATGTTACTTTATTTATCATACTTAAAAAATACTTATCCCTCCCTCCTTTATTTTATTTTGTTTTATTTACTTATTATTTTATTTTACTTTTTTGTTATTGTTCCGTAACTAAAGGCAATAATAAATTTTCTCTTGCAAAAGTTGCCTTTTCTGCTACACTAGTTTTTTTTTCTTTCTAGAGTGATCACTACATTTATTGTTATACTAGAGAGCAAAAAATACATTTAACAAAAAAAAAAAAAATAAAATCTTATATTTTTATTTTGTATGAGAGGGGGGAGGAGGGGATAGAGGAATTTTTGGAATGAGAGTTATTTAGGTGACAAATTACCTGCTTATGGTTACTAGAGAGCTACAAACAGAGCAAATGATTTATTTAAATAAGAGTTTTAAAATTTTTGAAACCTTTCTACTCTGTGAAGATAAAAGGTAAACATGAATTTCAGTGGTATTAAAATTTATAATTTAGACGATTGATTATTTGCTTGTATTGGATATTGTATTTGCTTATACTAGAGAGCAACAAATAGTAGGGATGCAACGGATATTGATTTTGCCGGATATCCGATATCCGATTTGCCTGCCGGATTCGGATATCCGGCCGGATATCCGATCGGATATCCGGTACTAAATATGTTTTTAGTTATGGTGAATGCTCGTTTATTTCTTTATACAATGCCATCTCATATAATAAATTGCAAACATGTTTCACACACCATTACAACATTTTAAACATATTGCAATATGTTTTACAGAAACTATATATCTTTGACTATCAGGGCTTGAAATTCAGGTTTTCCCAGGAGGAGAGAGTTTCCCTCATAACATTTGTAAATGCAGGGGAATTAAACTATATGAGAGGGGGGGGGGGGAAATATTTTTTAAACCCTATTATTTTTTACATGCCACTTAAATATTTACAAATTATACCGACAGGACAAAATTCCACTGAAATAAATTAAATCAACAACTCAAGATAATTATCCAAAATGTTTATTTTAATTAAAACAAAGGAAAATAATCAAACCTTATATATATTATATCATTTTTCAATTTTCACTCAATATTATGGGCAATTAATAACTGAGTTGCTAAATTAATTTTTCAATTCATGTTTATTCAATTTTGTGTGGCTTAGAATCTTTTATAGGTTACACTTTTGACAAACAGAACAGAGCAACTTTTCTAACACATTAAATTATCGAAAACACTTGGTTATGCTTTTTTCATCTTATTATTTTTTCTTAATTCTTTTTCTTAATTTTCTTAAAATCTAATTGGCATTCATTTTTAATTTACTTTCAAGAATAATGCATGTAGGTGATTGTATTGTCAATATCCTTCGGTGATTGTATATCACTTAGTGGAATTATCGTCAATACTGTAATGTGTAATCCCTGACATTTTAGCTAATTGAATTATGTTCTACTATTTATTAGAATTTAAACCCATATGAAATTCTGAAAAGGACATAGTCAATAGGTTTCTTCTATTACATAAGAAATGGATTATTTAAAAAAGTCATGTCCTAATTTCTGTGAACTATGCACATCAAGTATTTATTGTTTCTAAATGTGTTTCCTTAAAGTTCATCTTTTTTTTTTTTTTTTTTAAATCATTTAGAAAACGGCTGTTGTTTTCGGTTGAGAATGGGCCTTGTGATGTCTGCATTTTATTTTGTTTATGATACATCCAGGAATATTAATGTTTAATCCATGATATACATAATATATGACTTATTATATAAATCATGTTTTGAACATCATAAAAATGTTTTTACTGATTTTCAATAACTCAATGGGAAACATTTAAACATCTTGCTTTGGGCAATGGATGTCCACATTTTATTTATTTATTTTACGAAATTCTTTAAATTTAGAAGAATTTTTATTTGAATAGGAAATCAAAATGTCAATGTTAATAAAGAAGAGAGTAGAAAAGTTACAAAATGGGAAGGTGCAAATTATCAGATATGGAAAAAAATGAATCCGAACAGAAATGTTGTATGAAAGATCGTCTTTTAAATAAAAAAAAGAGGTATGATTATTGAGCCCATTGATGACAAAATGTGCGATGACTTTGAAAAATGAAAAAATCTAATGTTGATCCACTGATTGTAAACAAAAAATGTTTATTTATTTATTTATTTATTTATTTTTTATTTTTTTCAAATGTGCACCACAGGATTTAATCTCATTTTGTTCAGAGCTAATTCCAGACTCATGTGATAGAGCTCAGACTCTAGTGACCATTACTGCCCTATTAGTTATTTCTTGTTTTGGCACAGGAAAAAAATTCGCAAAATATATAAATCTGTCATAGAAAAAATGTAGCTGATTTCGTCCATCATGGCAAAAATAAATTTTCAAAAATTGTCGACCTGCCTGAAAAAATTTGAACTTTGAGAGAACTTGGGTAGTGGGAAAATATATCGAAATTCGTCAATCAATTACAATAAAATATCGTAAAATTTGTTAAGCTGTCACAAGGAAATATCATGAAATTCGTCAGCCAATAACAAAGGACAAAACACAAATTTTTCAGCTGGACACAGGAAAATAATTGTTAATTTCATCAGAATGTCACAAAAACAAAAAGGGAAATTTGCCAGTCAGTCGCAGAATAAAATAGCTAAATTTGTCAATTAGTTGAGAGAAATAAATTATGAATTTTGCCTGTTGGTCTCCAGAAAGAAAAAGTTGTAAAATTTTGTAAGACCAGCAAACGGGAAATTTTGTGAGAAAAATTACAAAACATTTCAGTCAAACGCAGAAAAACAATCATGAATTTTGTATAATTGTCGTAAGAGCAAACTGTGAGATTTATCAATCGATAGAGGAAAATATCAAGAAAATAGTCAGTCGGTCCTGAGACTTGACCCTCACTTCACAAAGAAAAAAAATTCAAAAAGTGATTTTTTTGGGAAACAGGAATGACACAAGATTCTTTAGTGCATGAATCCTGCCATCCCGTCCCGAAATTCAAACCCTGTATGTGTATAATAATAATATTGAATAAAAAATGCAATTCTAATATTTAATTACTCTGCTTATTTGTCATTGAACCGCTGAAAATTGCTTATAATATGTACAATGAAATGGCTGATAATTTTTAGAACAAATTTTACATGTTTATTAATATGTCTATAATTGTAAAGAATTTTCACAAAGAAATACATAGCATCCTTTTATAATGTAAACATAAAAGTCTTACTAATATACCAATGGTTGAAGAGTTATATCCAAATACAGGTTTAATTGATGATTTTTTTTTCATGTTTCAATTATTCAAAAATGTCTTACCTTAAGCTATATTTAATTTTATTTTAAGGTAAATCACTTTGAAATTTATGAAAAGAAAAAATTACTTTTAATTTTAAATATTTATAATGAAGTCACAAAAATAACTAGTTGGATGCACCAATCCTAAGACTCTCTTCTATTTCATAGATCTCAATTTTCAAAAAATATTTACAAATATTAATACTACATCAATATTGTTAGTTCAGTATCATACCAACTTTGATTTTCATCTAGAATTTTTGCTGCAGTCAATTAGATTAAGAATGAGTTAATCTCGATCATGTTATTTATTAAAATTAATATTTTTTTGTTATTCCGCTATACATCAGCTGTTTGCGAATAGCCAGTTTTAGCAAGATGCAAAATTCCCATTGCTGCATGAACTGCCAATTCAAAAACATTCGAAAAAAAAAAAAAATAAGGGAGGAAATAGCTCCCCCCCCCATTTCCCCTTTTTATATTTAATCATTGAATCCCCTAAACTAACCAAGGATATGCTTTATCACATAAAAAAAACTATATCCAAAATTCATAGCAAATTGAATAATTCTTCATAAAAACCCATTTATATAATTTAAGAAGAGTTATCCCCGTTCTTTATAAAACATTAAACTTCCAAAACTACTCAGAGATTCGCCTTATCAAAAAGAATGTACATCCAAAATTTAAAGCAAATAGGATATTTCTGCATAAAAACTTATTTATCAAATTTAAGGGGGTTTGAGGTAATCTCCGGTACCCTTTTATGCTTAACAAAAGGACCCCACAGCTAATTAGGGAAGCATCTTATCACTATAAACCTGTATCCAAATATTAAAACAAATTGGTTAATTCTGCAAGAAAAATCATTTACCTAAATTAAGAGGGGTAGTCCCACCGATCCCCCATTTATACTTATCCAATGAACTTTCAAAACAAATCAGGGAAGTGCCTTATCCAAATGAACCTATATCCAAAATTTGAAGCAAATCGGTAAATTTTATGTGAATAATTATGCTTTTTAAAAAAAAATAGTAACCGACTTCAAAAAAGAATCAAGCTTGGCGACAACTTGGCGCTAACGCATATGAATGCATAGTTTTAATATGCTTATGATTTGAAAACGGTTGCAACAATGGAAGATTATTTGCGACAAAACATTATATTTTTTTTTATCAAATCCACACTTTTTAGTTAAAAATATTCTAATCATCAGAAATTAATGAAATTAAAATGGGGCGGGCATCTTATACTTTCAAACAAAAAAGAATTATCAAAAAATAGGTTCATTTTTAGAGAAGTTATGAGTGAACAAGAAATACATACAGATCGAAATCATAACCTACTCCTTGAAAGTGGTTGAAAAGTTTTTCTACCAGTGTAAGAGTGATAGCCTGAAATTTTATTTATTTATTGTACACACATATCTGACTTGTGTGCTCGACATGAAAGCCTGCGATTAACTGAAAATTGAACGCTTTTAATTGGATGACTGCTTCAAAAAATTGGAATTTTAATGTTTTTGTTTTTAAAAAAGTTCTAATCGCAAGAATTTGATAAAATTTAAATGGGACCATTTGGGCGTCTTACATTTTCTAACAAAAAAAGAATTATCAAAATCGGTTCATATTTACGAAAGTTATGCGTGAACAACAAATACATACAGGTCGAAATCATAACCTCCTCCTTGAAGTCGGTTAAAAACCCATTAAACTAAATTCAAGATGGGGGAGTTACCTCCCATCCCCCCCCCCTCTTAGACTTATCCAATGAACTCGCAAAACTAATCATGGAGGTGTCCTCATCAGAATGATCCTATGTCTAAAACTACAGCCAAAAACATGTACAAAATGTTTGTTCATTCTATGTATAACTTCATAAAATTTTTGATGATATGATGGTGACACTGGTACAGACAGGTTTTGAATAAACATGTTTTTAGGGATATTGGATCTCTAAAACATATAAATTTGTCGAAAAAAAATGATTACATTACTTTCTACTATCAAGGATAGAAGAAAGTAAAAAATATTTGTTTGGTTGTTTAACTTATAAACCAATTAACCCATTATTTAAACTAAGCGAAAGAAAGAAAATTAATAAAATCATAGTTTATTAAACAATTTCAAATTTTATAAAGACTAAAGACAGAAACCAATATTTAGAAATGCATAAATAATGCATGTAAGGTAGCAAAAAGCCATTTAGAATCTACTATCATTCGCTCCTGTAATCTATATATATAAAAGAAAGTCTGAATTTCGTATTAATCACAGAACAAAAAAATCTACCGAACCAAAAATCTTGAAAATTGGGATAAAAATACTTCCCATAATACTGAGTGCCACTAAGAAGAGATTTTTAAAAATTCCACCCCTAAGGGGGGGGGGGGTGGTGAAAAAAAGAACGAGTTAAAAAAATTCCTTAAAAATCGGTTGGTTGGTTGATTTTTGATGTCCGATTATCTACGCTAGGGATATAGGACCAGGGGGGGGGGTGCCCTTCGTGGGGGTCTTTCTAAGGGAACCTAACCCGTATTTACGCAAGGTTCGAAGAAAACCACGAAAACTCCAAACGGTTAGGCCGACAGCCGCGATTGGGTTCGAACCCAGCACCTGCCGTCTACCAGTTGAGAGGTCCGAACCTCTTGGCCACTGGTGGGGCCCTTAAAAATCGGCTTTAGCAGTTATTTTTCAATTGATAACATATTTTAGTGTATTTTTTCATGCTGAATCGAATGGTACCAAGCAAAATCTTTTAAATCCAGTAGTTCGTGAGATACTTCACATTTTTCTAATTTGGCGATGTCTTCGGCGCAAAAACCTGACATTTTCAATCCTTATCTGTATATATAAAAGAAAGTCTGGATTTCGTATTATTCACAGCACAAAAAAAATCTGCCGAACCAAAAATCTTGAAATTGGGATAAAAACACTTCTCATAATACTGAGTGCCGCTAAGAAGAAATTTTCGAGAATTCCACCCGCAAGGGAGGTGAAAAAAAGAACGAATTAAAAAGAAAATCCTTAAAAATCGGCTTTTGTAGTTATTTTTCAACTGATAACATATTTTAGTATATTTTTTTATGCTGAATCGAATGGTACCAAGTAAAATCTTTTAAATCCAGTAGTTCGTGAAATACTTTGCATTTTCCTAATTTGGCGATGCCTTCTGCGCAAAAACTTGAAATTTTCAATCTATCTATATAAAAAGAAGTCTGAATTTTGTATTAATCATTGTACAAAAAAATCTGTTGTACCTACAATTTTGAAAGAGAGTTCTATAATCAGGTTAACATGATTATGTAAGATATATTTAATTATATCAATATATATAAATCGCAAAGTGAAATTTCATTCCGGCCGCTTATAACTTAAGTTCTACTAGATAGATTTTAATGGAACTTACATTGGTACTTGGATAATTTTTCTGAAATTTTGTAGCAAATGAAATATAGCATTCTACGTTGCTTAATTGAATACTTATGGAGAGATGTTTTAAATCAGATGAACCCAATTACAAAAGGTTGGCTTTATTTTAAAGGCTCTGCTGAATGAATTTTTATGTGATTAAAACTGTTAACATGTTGAGCGCTACGTCATTCATTGGTGACTAACATTGAACTTTCTGTTTAGATGATGGACTTTTCACCGATGACAGACAGTCTAAAGTATGATATAAAACTAAAAATTACTATGATATAAAAATTTCGTTTGATTCAAAGTTCCTTTAAAAAACACTGACCAGCGTAGCGGGTGAAGGCTGCTAGATGGTATATAAGCCTGCGCTTCTCTGTCGCTTTGCTCAGCTTAGCTTTTTCTACATGCTGAGTCTTGTACTGATGAAGAATCTCGACAATAGATTCAAAACAGCTGTTTGCAACCTTTTCTTTCATTATTTGAGCATTTCTAAATGTTGGTTTTCTATCTTTATACACTTTTACAAAAAGGCTTTATTTGCTATTTTGACTTCAAATTTTGTTTTACAATCCGAAAGTAAAGATACAATTTTCTAAAAGATACAAATGTAAAATCTTGAATTTATTACAGAATTTTAATATAAATAGTAAGGAAAGCTGGCAATTTTTTAAGCTTTTGAGAATTATCTTTTACTCATATTGATAGGGAACTTATTATTTCACCTTTTGCATTATAAACAAAAGTTTTTCAGTATTATTTGGGATCAAAGGATTACTGTTATTCATCTATATTTGCTTTGTTGCATTCTCCGGATATCCGATCGGATATCCGACAGAGAAGTCGGATATCCGGTGATTGTGATCCGGATATCCGACGATATTTCGGATATTGAAAAATCAGCCGGATATGCCGGATATCGGATATTGGCCGGATATCCGTTGCATCCCTAACAAATAGTACAAAAAATTTTTGTTTTACAGAGTGTTAAATTTTTTTATTCCCTGCTGGGAGTTTGTTGAAGTGGGAAGCAGTGAGTGTGGGATTATAGAGTTATTTAACCCTTTCCGGTGCTCTACTCTTTAAAGTTGGAATTTAAAGGGGGGAAAAAAAATTAGGCAATCTATTTAGGCCTAGAGGAGTACACAGGTATTGTTTTGTAAAGATTGCACTAACCATTTTAATTATACAAACCTCCCATAAGTAAAGCATTGATAAGCGCAGTGAGAAGAGCATTGCTGTGAAGCACATATTACAGTAAAACATTTTAACTATTATTTAAAAACAGTAGAGTTTGATCTATGTGGTGCTGCCATCTAGAACTCATAAGAAAGATTTAAAGTGGCCATTAGAGTAATTTTTGAAATATTCATGGAGTTTTTGTGTCTCTAAACAGGGGGAACTTTAGGTGTTGCCGACCCAGCAACACTGCGTGTTAAGGAGTTAAATGGCTGATTATCTATTTGTTGTTACTCGAGAAAAAAAAAAAAAAAATAGAGCCTGTTTTTAAAGATTTTTAACTTGATATGCTGATTAGGGAAGTTAGAAGCATAGATTTCAAACAGAGTAGAATTATAATTTAATTGATTTATTTCTTACATAGTTTAGAGAGCAAAATCCATATGTTTTACGACATAAGGATTTTTTTAAACAATTTTCCAAATTAATTTTTTTGTCCTAAGGTGAAAGAGACTTAGAAGTGAAGCAAAAATTACACGTGGGGTTGAAATTTAACTGAAATTATTTAAGAAGTTAAAATCTGTCAAAAAATGTTTTTGAATGAAGAAGTAGATGGTAATTTTACTTTTCACAAACAAAATATCCGCTTAAGGGACAACAATACACACTTGTCGAGAACCACAAACTCAACGGATAAAAAACAGAAAATCAATAAGAATATCCCTACGCAGAAGGAAAAGGGCTGGAATATTCAACTTTCACTGGCACAACTGAAATATATGCAATTAAGAATCATAAAAGCAATTTTAAAAAAAAACTAAACATGCACTAAAAGTAGTCTAAGGAAGGAAGCATGTTTGTAAAAAAAAAAAAAAGAGGTGGAACCCGTCGAAATTCAATGAAAGAAAATATTTAAGAAAGAACTGTTTCATTGATTTATAATAAAATTATTATATTAGTTACAGGAAAAATATATCGTACATTAGTCAGTTTCACTCTCAAACAAATATTATTTTAAGCCAGGGTTGGCATTTTTGCCGGCAAAAAGGTATTTTTGCCAGGACAGTGGAAAAAACCAGGGGAAAAATGGAAAAAACCGGCAAAAATGGGAAAAAACCTATATGTCTTTAATGTGTAATAAAATCTGCACGCTAATAAGGATAGTAATGGTATAAACAATTAAATTTAACAGTGTAACTATTTAATATTTTAAATTCATTTGCTAATTAATTAATTTTAAATCTTTAAAAAATAGGTGGGATTCGGTCTTACTTAGGAATTTAAGAACAAAATAAAAAATTACATACCTACTTTTTCTTATTTTAAGTCAGGGATATGTTTAAGAAAATTTTAGGTCCTTTAAAGGACCCTTCATAAATTAATTTATCTTAAAACAGCACCTTTCACAAAATTCTTTAACCTCAAACAGAACTCTTCATAAAATTATTTGTCTCTCAAATCAACATTTCACCTTTAAATTGAACTTTTCACAAATTTAATTATTTTAAAATAAAATCTGGCCTGTTAATAAACAATTGAACTCACCAAAAAATATATTACTTAGCTTCTCTATATGCGAAGGGTAGAACCTGAAAACCTGATAATTTAAAATTCACAAAACTGTCTAGAACAGCAGTTCCCAAACTATGGGTCGCGGCGGCTATTTTAGTGGGTTGCAAAAAGAATAGAGGTTTGTCACAAAAAATATTTTGTATTTCATCTGTTAAAAAAAATATAACAATTTCAACAGCAAATAATATTTCGAGCGAAATTCTTTAATTTCTATAAAAGGAAATGTACAAGCAAAATATCCAGAAATATTTAAATGAGCTTTAAATTCTTTGATGGAGTTCAACACAACGTACTCTTGTGAACATGCGTTTTATACGGCTGTTTTAAAAAAACTGTATTTTGAAAGTGAATTAAGGTTGAAATTAACCAGTTTTAACCCTCACATATAGATGCCCTCACCGTTAAAAACCAGTGCCAGAAAATACAGTTTATAAAATTATGCTTTGAAAGGAATTAAGTATTTTTAATTATCTTTGTAGTTGGTGTTTAGTGTTAATTATTGTTCTGCTTACGCACATTCTAATTACGAATTGTTGTTTTCATTGATAGTGTATCCTTTGTACAAAAATTTGCCTTTTTCGTAGTATAGGATAGCCTATAGCGTATAGAGGTCATACAATTTCCATACTGATGCACAGCCGTATATTAGGTGGGTTGCGAAAAATTTCTTTGCTTAAAGATGGGTCGCGTACCAATAAAGTTTGGGAACCGCTGGTCTAGAATTTTCACAAAGACGAGAAAAGTCTAGACAGACCCCTGTAAGTAAAGTATTTTATCAGTCATTAACAAACATATTTTTTTAATTATCAAAAGATTTTCACTTTCAAGTATGTCCAGCAAGCAGTGCTGCTATTGAAAGATTTTTTTCAAATTTTTCATTTGTGCAAACTGAGATTCGAAATAAGTTATCAACAGATAACTCTTTCAAAACTTGTTTACTGTTATGCCATGCTAAAACAGCAAAATTTAGGTTGTGAGGAAGATATTGCTGAAATATTTGAAATTTAATAGTTTTCTGCTTTAAATATAATTTTATATTAAATTAAATTTAGGTTACTATAACTGTTTCTTTGAATTTCTTTTCTAACATATATAAACTATAAATATAAATGCTTTACTCAGTCTCAACAGTTCTATTATGTGAATTAATAATTGCATAAACATGAATAAATGAAGTTTCTATTTATTTATATAAAATTGGTATTTTTTTTCATTTATAATCTTGCTATAAAAGTTAGTATTCTTTCATAGAGTGCATAATTATACTTATTTAACTTAAAAATTAAAATAAATTTAGAATAATATTGATTTTTTAATTAAGTATGCAGTTTATTTTTTCTTTTGTGAAATATTTTTCTCTTTCTGGAGAAAAAAATTAAATGGACAGCCTATTTTTGCCACCTTTTTGGCAAAAACCTATTTTTGCCGGGACGGTTTTTACCAGGTTTTTTCCGCAGTTTTTTCCACCTTCGGCAAAAACTCGCCAACCCTGTTTTAAGCTAAAATTAACAAAACCAATAAAACTCAATTATCCAAATTATTAAACGAAATAAAACCAAAATTCACCAGATTTTATTACAGCCGATGCTTTTGAAATAGTATATGCATTTTAATTAATTAATTACAGTCGAAGTTCTATAATCCGCATACCCATAATCCACAATTTTCTATAATCCACGTTATTTTATAAATGTAAACAATGAAAAAAAAAAGTTACAAAAATTTACAAATTAATGATCCAAAATCAATTTTTTTTAAACAAATAATAAAAAAAGAAAAAAATCATAATAAAACATTTATTTTTTTAAATAGAACTCTTTTGTTTTATTAACAGTAAAAAAGAAACTGTATTGCTGAACCTATGTAATAATTTTTTTTTAATGCATATTAGTGTTTTAATAAAATAATTTAAAAAAGGCATTTTTTGAGATAGCCTATTAAATTAATTTTTAGATTTCATATTTATTTTTTCATATTATACTGATTATAGAATTAAAACACCATCTAGGAATATTAAAATGACGCATAATCCATAATGCTCTATAATCTGCAGTGTTCCATAATCCACACAACTTTTGGCCCCAACTTGTGCAGATTATAGAACTTTTACTGTAATTATTATTATTATTATTATTTTTCAATTTTAAGAGAAAATGGAGTGATTCTGTTGCCACAGTTACAAAATTGGTACTAAAAATTATTTAAAAAAAATTATATCTCAAAAATAAATAGAGATACAGCATTGAAACGAATTGCATTTAAAAGTACATTTTTTTTCTTTATACGACGGTGTAAAAATTAAAAATGTACTATGTTCAGAAGTGTAAAATTTGCAGTACCGAATATTGCAAAACCGAAATTGCATGGAAAAGTGTTGCACATTTTAATTCTATTTTTTATTTATCTTTTATATATTATTATTATTATTTTAATTTTAAAAGAAAATGGAATGATTCTGTTGCTGCAATTACAAAATTAATAAAAACTGAAAAAAAAATTAATATCTCAAAAATAAATTAAGATACAGCTTTCAAACAAATTGCATTTAAAAGCAGGGTTGGTTTTCTTCCGGAAGAAACCTATTTCTTCCAGGACAATGGAAGAAACTGGAAAAAATGGAAAAACTAGAAGAAATGGAAGAAACTATCAGAAACCAAAACAAATGCTCAAAGTTAAAGTAAATTAACTATGTAAAAGAATTAAAGTATAATTACATGAGATCTAAATTTGAAAATTTAATTAATTTTTTTTTTTTTTTTTTTTTCGAAGATAAGTTATTTTTTTAATAACAAACTTCAGGTTCAGCAGACATTTTCAAGTGATAGATTTTTACTATTCTAGAGGCAGAGGGATTTTTTTTTTATTATTAATTATGCTATTTATGTAAAAAGAGAGAAAAAACCCACCTACAAATTGTTTATTTTTCATATAAAAATACATTATTTTTATATAAAAATGTCTTATTTTAAACTGTGCAACACAATAAATAAATAAATTTGTAATTATTTATACTAACATCTAGCATGAATATCTCAATGCTGTAGTAAAATATCTATGGGTATGTCAAAATGCTTTTAAAACTACCTTGAAGTGGAGGACTTGGGGGGGAAAAAATCTTCATTTTCTGCATTTTTCAAATTTAAGTTGAGAAACTGGTTGCAGCATCCTACTGCTAAAAAACTTTTTTGCTATACTATGCTGCATTGTACTAAGAAAAATTAGAATTTTAATGATTTTTTTTAATACTAGGATCAACCAACACAGCTTTCTAAGGCCAGCGAATCAACCAATTTTAATCAATTTCCTGAAAATTCAAAGTTTTAGCCAAAAATAAAAACATAAAAAAAATTAAGTAATTAAACTGCATGTTTTAAAGTGATTAATACGTACATATACATAAATGTAAATTAATTATATGTATGGTATTTATTAATTATGCACAATTGTTAATTATCCAAAAACTTTATTTTCATATACAATGAAACATAATTAATTCATCAATGGCACCGGAAAATTTTCTAATTACATGAATTTCATTTAATTAAAAAATATTTTAGTTTTAAGTATACACATCTTGATTTTTTTCTATAATGATTTTTGTAAATGATCATTTATTATTCTAAAACTTTTTCAAAGAATATTTCAAACACTAATGCAGTTTAAACTAAAAATTTTCTATAAGATGATTGCTAATTCATGACTGGTAAATATGAACAACGAAGTTCATTGCAATACACTCATTAGAGCTGATACAGTTCAAATCAATGATTATTGTTGAAAATTTCCGAAGGAAGAAACAAGAATTTTGTAATACTGAGTTTCAGTCAGTCTGAATTTTCAGCCAAGTTTTTGGCAAAACTCTGACTTTGGGCTGAAAATGAAATCATATTTTTTATTAATTTCTGTTTAATATGGTAGTATTAAAAATTTAATATTAAGCTTTTAATATTACAGTAATTATTGTATATTACTTACATTATTAAAACTGATGTAAATTAAAAGTTTTTATTTAAATGGGTTTTATTCAACTATTGGTAAAGAATCCCTACTATTTACTACTAGTTTCAGAAATTTAAATAATTAAAAAAATATGTTGGTTGAATTGAAATGAATAACATTTAATTAATTTTATGCATTTTAATTTTGGATAACATTTATTTTTATTTAGCCAATGTTTGAAGATTTTTAGACAGGCATTGTGGGTGATCTTGGCTAAGAAAAACTGGTGTAATTATTAATTTACCATATATATTTAATTAAATTTGTTTTGGTCCAATAGAATTAATTCATGTAAGATTATAGGAAGAAGTTATTTATTATATCTCACAAAATTGAAAGTATATGGTGAATTCTAGAAGAAAAACAGTTTCTTCCATTTTTTCCACTTGGAAGAAACCTATTTCTTCCGTCCGGTTTTTTCCGCAGTTTTTTCCACTGTGGAAGAAACTTGCCAACCCTGTTTAAAAGTATATTTTTTCTCTGTAAGATGGCGTAAAATCTGCGGCATTTAGAAATGTGAAATTTGCAGTAGCAAAAATTGCAACACCAAAATTGCAGGATAAGCTAAAGAAAAATCATTTTTTTACAAGTTTTCATTTGCAATGAATTAATAGCATATTTCAAACTGCTTGACAAATGCACATTTAGAAAGACTTGTGTTAAAGGTTTACAGAAAAAAAAAATTGGTTTTCTTTTCTTTTCTTTTTTTTTTTTTTTTTTATTATTTAAAATATGGTTTGTTATAAATTTAATTCTGTAATTGGTTTATTTTAACCAATATAATTTTTGGTTAAAATAATTATCTATTTTTAAGGATAAGGAAGGTCTAATGGCATACGTCATTTTACGTGTTGCCATTCACAAAATGACGTATGCATTATGTACAGATACGTTTGACCTTTATAATATAGATAAAATCATAATTACTTAAAAGTAGATGGGACTTACTATCGAGGAGGAGGGGGTCGTATTTTTATGATTTTATAGTATGTTGAAAAAAGACAATTTCCAATCAAATGGCTATTTTTATTATTTTTTATGCAGCAATTTGATAATTAAAATATATGTATCTAAATATACATATCTTTTTTTCCCCTCAATAGGAGGGAGAAGCTGCAGTTATACATATGAAACATGTGGTGTTTTTTTTTATTTATTGCTGTGCACCATTGTATGCTTCTCTTATTTCTACTGCTGCATGTGCCATTTTTGCTTTCAAAATATTTCCCCCTTAATGTTTGATTTGTGACTATGAGGTGTCCCTTTTTATCCCAATGATAATTATGGTCTTGCAGACATGCTTTATGATGAGGTTTATTACTAGTTGGGAGGGGGGGGGGGGTTCTGATTTTATTGACTTAGTTCAGTATACATATTTTGTCATCATTTTATTTAAACAGTATATATTACCTGTTTGTATTTACCATTTATAAAAGCAATTTCTTAATTGTTATTTATTGTATGTAAACTTTTATATAGTGTACACATACTGATAAGGAATGCACTGAGGATCCATGTGCTGATTGTTATAAAACACAATTTGCTCAGCTGCAAGAACAGTTGGTTGGCATCATGCTTGAAAATCAGCAGCTAGGTAATTCTTTGTCTTTTTTTAAGAACCTTTGAGTGCTTTGAAGATGTTTTCTATATTTTCATTAAAAAAATTAAACTGATATTAATTTAAATTGTCTTTTTTTGTTTGTTTCTAATACATATTTTATGTCACTTTATTCAATAATCATCTTAAGATACAATCCTGTTAAAATTATTTTTCTCTACAACTAATTTAAGTTATTTTAGGAAAATAGAAAAATACTGGCAAACCACTTAGTGCGTTAAAGGTACATATATGTGGGATATTGAGTGATTAGCTTATGATTTAAGCAAAACTAATATTCTTGATAAGATAAAAAGGTTTAATAGACATAAAATATATACGTAGCATTCAAAAATAACAGTAAAACTGAATAATATTTAGTATAAATAAGCTTCCCTGAGCTTCGCATTAAAAGTCTCTCCAACTCACCATCGCTGAAATCTATAGAACACCTCGTTCTTTCCACGCATCATCACATGAATCTCACTTGGGATATCACGTTCATTAAATCATTGAGTTTATTATGTTTTATTGCTGAATACTTCATTCTTTAATCCCACATTCTCGGTCATCCTGACGTTTCTGACGTCCTCGGCAGCTGCTTATAAAATTTAGGCACACAATTACACAAACAAAACAGGTAAACATAAAACAAAAACATGTCCCGTTATGCAGATGTGTTACTCCAGGGCTTCATATATTCTGCAGCAGTTGTTGTCTTGTTGGGACCATTATGGTCTCCAATTTTCTCTACATCATAACGATCATTTGACTTTACTTTAGTAACTTTATAAGGTCCATGGAATTTTTCCTTTAATTTCAGACCTGTGCCGTATTGCGTTCTTTGGATTGCCACGAGATCATTTAATTTATATTTGTTGGGCTCTCTCCTCTTCTTGTTAAATTGTTTTCTATTTTCTTCTTGTATTTTCAAAATATTTTTTCTCGCTTCTTCTCTTACATTTTCTCGTTCCATCATCATGTGGTTTATATCTTCTTCCTCTAGTATTTCTTTAATCCTTAAGTCATTTTTATTTTTCATTTTTACGCCAATCATCAATTCAAACGGGCTGTATTTTGTACTTCTTGTAACTGTACTATTGAGAATTCTCTGCACATCTGCCACATATTTATACCATTTTGTGGGCTCATTTCCACATAGCTTTGCTAGTACAAGAATCAGGATGCTATGAATTCTTTCGATCTGTCCATTTCCCCTGGGCATCCCTGCCGTAATTGTACCGTGTTCTATCCCTTGCTCTTTGCAGTATTCTATAAACTCATCTGATCTGAACGCTGGTCCCCGATCCATTATTATTTTGCTGGGATTCCCGAACACAGTTTGTTGCAATGATAACTTTTCAATGACTTCCTGAGCTGTCGTGGATTTCACCGGATAAAACCATACAAACTTAGTAAAGGGCTCTACAACTGTGAATATATGCTGATATTTCTTGTTTGTTGATGGCAGCGGTCCAATATGATCAATGTGGTATGTGCTTAATGGTATATTCTCTTTTGGTATGGGCGTTAGAAAACCTTCGGCTTTGCTTCGGCTTTGCCTCGTTTCTTGTTAAATAGAATACATTCGATGCAATTTACTATCATTGTTTCAACTTGTTTTCTCAGGTTAGGGATGAAGAACTCTTTTTTTACTAATTCTTCTGTTTTGACTGCAGCAAAATGCCCTTTATCGTGTGTTTTACGAATAATCTCTTTTTGCATTTCTTCAGGCACTACAAGTAACTCTCTTCCGTTATCAAACTTATACAACACGTTATTCTTGATAAGATATTCATTTTCTTCACCTTTTTCAACTAAAGATTTTATTGATTTTATGAGCTCATCTTTCTCCTGTGCTATAGCTATTCTAGCTGTCATCTCACTCTGTGATCTTGTAATTACTAAAACAGTATTCCTGCTCAAAGCATCTACATGTTTAATTTTATTTCCTGGTCTATGTGTGATTTCATAATCAAATTCTTCCATGAATAAAGCCCATCTTGCGACTTTTGGAGCCAAATCTTTTTTGTTTAATGTTTTCTGAAATGCTTCACAATCAGTTACTATCTTGAATTTTGTACCAAATAAGTAGTTCCTGAATTTTTTAAGAGCTTCAATTATTGCCAATACCTCCAATTCATAACTACAATATTTTTCTTGTTGCAGGGTTGTCTTTTTACTCATGTATTGTATAGGGTGGAATTTTCCATCATCCGCTTTTTGTAGTAGTACTGCTCCAAAACCATGACTACTGGTGTCGGTGTGTAATTCTAATGCTGGTCCTTGTTTAAATAAATGCAATACTGGATTTTGCGATAATATTTCTTTTAATTTTTTAAACGCCTGCATTTGTTCTGTGACAAACTCAAATGTGACATTTTTACGCAATAAATCAGTCAATGGTTTGGCTATTCGAGCATAGTTCGGAATAAATTTACGAAAATAACCTGTTAATCCTAAATATGATTGCAATTGTTTTATCGTTTTTGGTTGAGGGAAATTCCAAATACATGATGTCTTCGATTCAGATGGCTGTATCGTCCCATTTTCAATGATATAACCAAGAAATTCTATTTTTTTCCTTAAAAATTTGCATTTTTTGAAGTTAAACTCTAGCCTATAATCCGCTGCAACTTCAAGTACTTGTTTCAATTTCTCTAAACCTTCTTCTTCAGTTTGTGATGGAATAATAAAATCATCCATATAAATAACTACTGTGCCGTCACGTAATAGCTTTCTAAACACCATGTTTACATATCTTTGGAACTGGTTTCCTGATGTACATAAACCAAATGGACACTTCAAAAACTCATATTCCCCTTCGTGTGTCACGAATGCGGTGTATTTCCTGCTTTTCTCCTCAATTTCAACATGAAAAAAACCATTCTTTAGATCGAGAGTAGTAAATACTTTTGATCCCTCTGATTTATCTAAAACATCTTCAATTAAAGGTAATGGGTACCGATCTTTGATTATTTTCTTATTCAGTTTACGGTAATCTATGCATAACCTATTCGAGTTGTCTTTCTTCTTAACTAAAACTACTGGTGCTGCGTAATCTGAAAAACTGCACCTTATAATTCCGTCTTTCAATCATTGCTGAACCTGATTTTCGATTATTTCTTGCTCTTTAAAAGGAAATCTTCGTGGCCGTTGACAAACAGGAATTTCATCAGATAAAATTATATTCATCCGTAATCCTGTATCTTTTGATTTATTTGGCTTGTATCCCTTTACTAATTCATTTATTTGTTTTCTTATATTAAAATTTCTCACGTGATCTAAATCAATTTCATCATCTTCTATGACGCTCGCTAAATTAATTAAGAAATTATCTCCTGCATTATTATCATTTACAATTATAATATTTTCATCACGTGAATTATCTAACGTTGACGTTTTCTTTTTATTATTATTTCTGGCAGCATGATTCAATTTTATATCAGAATTCTTCTGAACTTCAGTGTAACCTACTTCAATATTGTTGCGTTCGCCAACGATCTTAATTCCGTTCTCGTCAAATTTAATTTGCTAATCACATCATATCCCAATAAAATATCATATGAAAGAGATTCTAACACATACAAATTTGCTTTGATTAGAAAACCATCAATATTAAATTCATATGAAAAGTATCCTTTGGGATAAACAACTACTCTTTCTATGCCTGACAAAGAAATATTATTTGAACGTAATCTTGGCGATCCAATCTTCGTATAGTATTCATAACTGACCAGACTGATATCACTTCCAGTGTCAAAAAAGATCTATGTCTTTTCACCATTAATATCAATATTTATCATGGGATCCAGCTTGGCGCTGTTTGTTTGTTTGATTATTGCAAAATTTATCTCCTTGTGATTGGATAATCGCGGGTTTTGGCTACCGTTAATATCGGTGTCTAACATGTGATCCGGTTTGGCGCTGTTTGTTTCTTTGATTAATGCACAATTCACTTCTTTGTGATTGGATAATCGCGTGTTTTGGCTCCGATTTTGGCTGTCATAATTCATTTGACTATTATTCCCATTTTTACACTGGGATATTACGTGGCCAAGATGGTTACATTTAAAACATCTAATTTGTGCCCTGTTTCTTTCATTTAAATTAGAAGATTCATTTCTATTAGCTGTATTATCTGTAAATTGTTGTTTTCTTAAAGTATCATAACCTTGAGATGGTAACCACGGTTTTGAATTGTTATTTTCGTGCATTTTTGACTTCCTATCTTCAAAGTGGAGTGAGTGTCTATTCATGGTTTTAACATTACGCCTTGCTGTTTCATAATCATCTAGTTTACAAACTAATACATCAACATTTTTAATTTTGGGAAGATCATCGATAAAATGTTCTTTCATTTCTATCGGTAACCTTCTCTTGATTTGATCTACTAATATTAATTCTTTTAAATCTTCAAAATTGGATACATCAAGACCGGTAATCCATTCTTCTAAATAATTCCTTAACTCAAATGCTAGATCGCGCCAAGTGGCTGAGTTTTCTTTCTTATGCGACATTAATTTTTGCCTAAACTCTTCTGGCGTCAATTTGAATCTTTTGAGCAGCAAGTTTTTTACATAATCGTAATTATTTGTTAATGTTTCTGGTTCTCTAGTTATAACATTAGCAATTTCTAGCGGCATTAAACTTAATAAGTGCATTACCCAATTTTCTTTTGTTATATTCATCCTAGAAATCTGTCTCTCGAATAGAGCTAAATAGATACTGATATCACCCTTCCCATCAAAGTGTGACATTAATTTAGACAAATCTGGTTGCTTACCTGAACCAGTAACAGCCGAACCGTCACTTGTATTTGTCATATTTCCTTGAAGTTCAATTTTTCGTAATTCGTACTCCATCTCCATCTTCTTTTCCTCTAATCTTCTTTCTGCTTCTAACCGTAACTGTCTTTCTTCTTTTTCTGCTTCTAGTCTTCTTTTTCTTTTTCTGCTTCTAGTCTTTCTTTTTCTATTCTCTCCGCGGCAATGACTTCAAGTCGAACTTTTACAAAATTTTCTTCATAATCCTTCGATTCCGTCACCAACTTTATCAAATCAATGATTCTTGGACTCTGAGGCACAACTATACCTAGATTATCACACAATGTTAACAAGTCCGCCTTTCTAGCTTTATTCAGAACAGACATTATAATTTTTGTTTACACTTCAACAAAACAATATAGTGCACTATCTTGCAGGCTTGATTACGGATAATTTCTAATCATTACACATATAACTAACAGTTCCTTTTTTTTATGTAATACGTTTTAGTTTAAAAACAAAACATTCTTCTTAGACTTAGATCTTCTTAGTACAAAATAGCTTTCATCGTGAAATTCAAATTCAAATATAAATCAGCGAAATCATTCAAATCCCGGCAACGAGCACCCAAAACTTGTGAGATATTGAGTGATTAGCTTATGATTTAAGCAAAACTAATATTCTTGATAAGATAAAAATGTTTAATAGACATAAAATATATACGTAGCATTCAAAAATAACAGTAAAACTGAATAATATTTAGTATAAATAAGCTTCCCTGAGCTTTGCATTAAAAGTCCTTCCAACTCGCCATCGCTGAAATCTATAGAACACCTCGTTCTTTCCACGCATCATCACATGAATCTCACTTGGGATATCACGTTCATTAAATCATTGAGTTTATTATGTTTTATTGCTGAATACTTCATTCTTTAATCCCACATATATATTAAAACAGACATGAACAAAGTTAACACAATAACCCGACATGGAATGAAAAAATAGTGGGGCTAGGATTCGAACCTGGGTTAACAGCATACCATGCAGTAGCAGGCACAGTAGACACTCACTCTGAGGACCAGCTTTGGGCTTATGGTCAGGATAAACACCTAAGCCCAAGTTGAATACAATTATGGAAATTGCAGGGGTCGATCCAGCTAAAAATTGGTGCCTTTTGCAGCCGCTTAACAAAATTCCAATCCCTAAAAATGGCCCCTTCACAAAATTTTAATCGCTGAAAACGGCCTCTTCACAAAATTATATTCCCCAAAAACTGTCCCTTCACAAAATTTCAACCATTAAAAAGCGCTCCTTCCCAAAATTCAGGGTTTCAAATGCTGCACATATTTGCTCAGAAATTCAATTACTGCCCATATATGTGTTGAAATAGCAGGTTTTCTTAAATTTGCACCAAAATGAAATCTAACACAATTTCGTTTATCCGAAAAGCAAAGAAAAATTTCATTTTTAACTTTTTCCAGATTGCTAATTTCATCAAAAAAAAACTTGCTCCAAAAATTGCAAAAAACATGTGGATTTCATATAAAGATCCCAAAAACACATGGATTCTGTCCAAAGATTGCAAAAAAACATGCATATCATTTAAAACACATGTTAATTTTGTCAAAATCGCAAAAAACGTGTGATGTTCATCTAAGGATCATGAAAAAAAAAAATGTGAATTTTGTCAAAAAAATTTGCTATTTGTCAACTAAACTTGGTCTAAAGGTCGCTAAAAGACACAAATTTTGTCAAATATCACAAAAAATATCCAAATTTCTTCAAAATAACATGAAAAACAGCAAATTCCATAAAAAAAAATTGCAAAAAAAACCCAGTAAATTTTGTAAAAGGATTGTTAGTTGTGTGAAAAAACAAACACAACTTAGTTAAAAGATCGGAAAAAAAAAATTGTAAATTTTGTCAAAAGATCCCAAAAAAGAGCAATTTTTGTCAGAAGATCACGAAAAATGCAAATTTTGTCAAAAAATTGCAGAAGATATGCAAAATTTGTTGAATGAGTGTGAAAAATATACAAATTTTGTTGAAAGATCACGAAAAAAAGTATTTTTCACAAAATAAAACCTGGATCGACCCCTGGGAGGACATTGTTTCATTAGATAAAACTGAGAAACTTAAACCTATCATAGTGCATTACAAAGGAAAATAACTTTTTAATAGTACCGTTAAAATTTAAGAAAAGCAGAACACATTTTGAATGAACATGTTCTTACCATCAGAGTGGTTGTGTATTTTTTTTATGCCAGATGAAGGAAGGAAGAAAGAAGGTTGTTTCAGAAAGCATATACTATGCATTAAGCCAGAAGAGATGCTTTAGTTCAATTTCAGCTCAAATTCTAATAATATGATAAATAACGTATGAATTTTGTAACAATGAATAAAATTTTAATCTGTTGGAATATAGTGCCTGTGAAATGGGCAACATTAATTATGAGAAAGTTTTTCTGTCATTTTACAAAAATCCCAAAGTGTGATTCCAAAATTAAAAGAATCTAGTCATAAATTTTGTAGTAAATTTTGACAATTGATAATATTGTGAGTTTAATTTAAAAATTATTTAACTACAATATTTTTTCTCTATTGTTAATCTTGGTTCATAAAAAATATATTAAAGATTCAGTTTCAATGAAAAGTTATGACTTTGATAGATTTATTTTACTGTTTACTGAATATGAAATTTATTTACATTAAGATGTAAAATTAGTGTTTGAATAAAATAAAATGTCATTAGAAGTATTTCTTCTTTGTATTAATCTAAACCAGAGGTTCCCAAAGTGTGCTCCGCGGAGCCCTTGGGGCTCTGCCTGAACTTTCCAGGGGCTCCGCGGCGTTCAAAGAAAATAAAACATGAAAGAAATTAGCATATTGCAAATGAAAGATTTTCAAAAGTATGTAGGAATTTGTGTGTGTTTGTGTGTCAAAAATAATATATCTTAATGAGTTGAAAAAATACAATACACTTTTAAACTGCTTAAGCATTTGCATTATACATCTATCTATTTTCTGTATAACATTTGTGGCTTGAATTGTTTTATTTTATGTTTCTGCATTCAACGTATTTTAAAAATCAAATTTAAAATAAGCTACAAGAAGTAGTATTCTAAATAGAATGCACACCGTGAATTGAAAAATAAAAGACCCGCCATAGCTGTTAACTCTGCTTGCCGAAACAAATGGGAGAACAGTTTTTTCTTTGGAGCTTTGCCTAGTCATATATATATATACCGGGTGATTATATAAAAAAAAAAAAACATCCTGACATTTGAGCCCCTAAATATTGTACCATTCACAGAAACTGACTGAAATTTTGGCAAAAGGTATTTTTAGGTATGCGCTCAAAAATGATATGAAAACATCAGTGTCACTCAAACAGTTACGGTTACAGTGAGAAAATTTCGAAAAAATGAAATGGCAACACCCAGTTTTTTGTATTAGAATGTTATCTCCATTGTGAAAAACCCTAAATAGCGTTGAAATGGCAACTGTAGCATGAAAATCACTGGAACTAGGCAAGGGAAAAGTAAAAAGGACTTTGTTCTGGACCAGAACATTAATGTTCTTTTCATTTACGTCACACCTCACACTGTTTCTTCGGCTGATATCCCAGCCTGATTTGTTTTCCACAAAACGAGAAGAAGAAACCAAGAAACGCAAATTTCGAGTTTACGTAAGACAAAGTCATGATTGACGTCATTACGCTAGGTGAAAGAAAAGGTACTGCGAAATGCGAGCCGCGTATGTTGCCTTCTGCCATTCCAAACAAGATGCCGCTTTCAGAGAAAGAACTTGGGGAAATCGTAAAGTTTTATTACCTGAATGGACAAAATGCCTCAGAGACATTGTGCATTTACTGCCGCAACCATGGATTATGGCAGGGCCGTTCACTGTCAAAGCTCTAAGGTACTAGATTCATAAATTTGAAGAAACTGATTGCACATGTGATCAACCTCGGTCTGGACGACCTTCCGTTCCTGTGGAAGCTGTTGCAGAAGTTCATCAGACGATAAGTACAGTTTGTCCCGCAACTGCACGCAGTGTTTCGCATGTTCTAAATATGCCGAATTCAACTGCACGCAAGATTCTGCTTTCTGTTTTACACATCATGCTTCTGTATCGATTCCAGCATGTTCAGATGTTAGAAGCAGGAGACTATCAATTACGGCTGGATTTTGCAAATCAATTCCTTATCATGTACGATGAAGATAGCAGCTGGCCTTTATGCATTCTGTGGACAGATGAGGCGCATTTTTCGTTAACTGGTAACGTGAATTCAAAAAATTGTGTGCACCGGGCAGAGAATAATCCACATGATGTGCTTACCCGTCCATTACACGAGGAAAAAGTGACTGTGTGGTATAGTATAACGAGTACGTTCATCCTCGGCCCTTACTTTTTTCAAGAGGTTATTGCTGGTAATCTACAAACATGTACAGTAACGAGTGATCGCTATCTGGACATGTTAACTCGTTACGCGATTCCCGCATTGCAACGGCAAAATGCTATATTTGAAGTTGTGTGGATGCAAGATGGTGCTCCTCCATGTGTCAAGTCTTCTGTCAAACGTGTCTTAAGTCAACAGTATGGTGACAGAGTTATCTCCCGTTATTTCCCATATCCGTGACCACCAAGGTCTCCTGTTCTGACACTACTAATGGATTTCTGGTTGTAGGGATATCTGAAATCCAAAGTGTATGAAATCCAAAGTCGTCTTCAAACTGCATCTGATTTGAAACTTGCCATTAGAACTGTGATTCAAGAGATTCCTATTGCCATGGTACGTTCCGTAGTGCTATCCATCATCTGTCGCATGCAAAGTCTCATCGTCTGTGAAGGAGGTCATGTGGAAAATTTATGAAAAACAATAAAATGCTTTATTTTATGCTGCTTCTCTGTCCTTATCGGTTGTCCTCACTTTTAGCCTATCTACCGCCACTGATTTTCATGCTGCGGTTGCTGTTCCAACGCTATATGGGGTGTTTCACAATGGAGATCACATTCCAATAGAAAAAACTGGATGTTGCTATTTGATTTTTTTCGAAATTGTTTCACTGTAACCGTAACTGTTTCAGTGACACTGTTGTTTTCCATATCACTCTTGAGCGCATACTTCCAAATATCTTTTCCCAAAATTTCATTCAGTTTCTGTGAATGGTATGATAGTTAGGAGCCCAAATGTCGTGATAGTTTTTTTTATAATCACCCTGTACTTAATTCTTTTTTGCTTAGTAACAAAGTTTCTGAAAAAATTCAGAAAAGTATTCAACACTATCTCAAAACTCTGATAGATTTATTTGAGTATTACTTTCCAGCTGCTCAAAATAAGTTGCAAGACTTCTTTAAATGGGTACTAAATGCATTCAGAGTAAAAACAAAATCACACAGCTTGAGATTTGAGGAATACGAAGCTTTCATTTATTTAACATCTCAAAGCTATCTAGTAATCTCTTTCCAAAGCAAGCACATCACTGAATTTCGGTGTCATTTAACAGATGAATACAAAAACTTGTCAGACGAAGTTATAGTATTTTTACTCCCATTTTCAACGACATATTTGTGTGAAGCTGTATTCTCCATTTATACAAATATCAAAACAAAATACAGTAACCGATTAAATGAAGAACTAGACATTTGCTTATAAATGTCGAAAATTGCACCAGATATAGAATCTGAGAGGCGATTCATTTTCGTTGCATGTTTAGAAGTACTAGAAACTTAAAGAAGAACGAAAAAATATTCCATAATCGCATGATTCTATTATGGGTAGGCGGGACAGCGCGTTACAAAATTACTCATGGGTGACTGCATTTTCTCTTTTTTTTGCGAGTAGCCAATCGGAATTATACAGAAGTATCTCTCAGCAAACAAAAACTGTACAACTTACCTTTTTTTTTGTGTGTGTATGGTTTTACCCATAAATAATACTAGTTTTTTTGGAAGACCAAATGCAATGCATAATCCAAACATGGTTACCATTTTGATCTTTAATTTTGAGTTCTTACTGAAAATCCTGAAAGAATACTTCTTATTTTAAAAATGGATGTCATTAATCCCTTTACAGTATTGCTTGAACATCGCTCATGTAAAAAAGAGTTTGTTTTCCTCGTTACTAAAAGCTTTCAGAAATCAAAAAATTTTAACAATAATTTTTGCTGTATTTGAAGGAAATTTCTGGATTATACAAGTTAGATATTTGAATACAAAAAAAAAAAAAAAAAAAAAAAAAGAAAAAAAAGAAAAAAAAAAGGTTTTAATCTTTTTATTTATTTTAAATAATAATAATATTAAATGAAACTGTTTAAGAGTTATATAATAGAAAATGTTATTCTTAAAATTTCTATTACGAATTCAGAATTTCTGTATCAGGAAAGAGCGAAATTGATAAGTTTGGTCCAATGTTGGAGATTGCTGGCTCATATTTTTATACAGCAGATTTTTCTATGTTCCATAGGCATAAAAAACATTAATTTGTGAATCATAGATTATCGCTGGGATCAGGGGCTCCGCGGTAGAAATTCTTCCCAAGAAGGAATCTGCGATTTCAAAAGTTTGGGAACCGCTGATCTAAACAAAACACTGTAATATTTTACATTTTATGCAAGAAAAAGATGGCATTTAATATTCAAAGTTTATTTATTTATGTTTTACTTAAAAGGTTATTGGAATAACCAACTGAACTTCAGCTGAATTTAAATATATATTTCAGTACTTTGCCAGATTGTACATTGTCTTGGTAAACTACACATTCTTCAGACTTATTGTATGGTGTATCCATAAACCTTTCTCATATGATGTTGATCACTTCCAATTTTTAAAGAACATGCCTGACTTTTATGATTTAGACATTTTTTATAAATTTGTTTTATTTAAATCAGTTTTATCACAAAAATGTGACTGTAAAATTATTTTAACATTTTTATTAGAATATAACACAAATGTAGTTGTAAATTAACAGTTATAATAATTAATAATTTGTTTCTTATAAAGATTCTTTAGATTATTGGTATATTCAACATACTCAATAAGATGTGGAAATAAATGGTAGTTTGATAAATCTAAACCAAACTAGTGTCAAGTGACATTCCGTGTCAACTCAATAACTCTATAAACTACACATCTTAGATTTTCATTACATTTAGTGTAGGTATAATAATCATATAGACTTGGGAAAATACCAAATTGCTTTGAGATATGTCAACTACTTTTTGAATTATAGCATATAATGTTTTAAAATTCTTGTCTAAAAACTGCAAATGGAATTTTTTTGAATGATTCTAATAGCTTTCCTAATTAAGCTAGAGAGCTGTGAAAGATATCATTTTTCATGGTCTCTTTCCTGTGATATCCAACATGCTATAGGTTAACACATTTTTTTTTTTTTTGGTCAAAATTAAAAGTAATAATAATAATTCCATGAATAGTTTGTATTCTTGTAAATCATTTGGCAAAATATAAATTTAGTATGACAATGGGTTCATTGTTAAAAAAAATTAAAACTGCAGCTTGTTTTTCTGTATTCAGCAGAACAATTCAAGAATGCTAATATTTACACTTAATGTGAAAATAAATTTTAGCACTGACCTGAAGAAAGAATGCAGAAATGTGTCTAACGTAAAATCTTGTATTAAGTATTAGATATGTTTATTATTTGAAGTTTAAAATTGCCATATTTGTTTTATATACATCACTTTCTTGTAAAACATAATTTCTTATAGTTGGATTAATAGAATTCACTTTAGTCAGAATGTTCATTACTGACACCCACAGAACATCAGCATTTCTTGGAAAGAATGATGTAGATGGCCCAGAGGGATGTAAAAAAGATATTTTTACTTCATCAAGTTCCTCATTTCTCTATAAAACATACCCAAACCACCAGATTCCTTCATAGACTGCAGTGAGATAGCCTGATACGTTTTCTAATTTAAGTTTATTTGGAGATTCTGATACTTCCTTTTCCCAATCCTTAAGATCGTCTGAAAAGATTTTCACCAATAATTTTGATGTAGTTATGGGAATAAATGCATGGTATTGCTGTGTTCCTTGGATAGTTAATAATACTTGATCAAAGTGACTTTTCTAGAAGGCTAATTCCATGGATTCTGTAGTGTAAGTCACATAACTTATTAATTGCTATGCTTGTTTGCCACCGTTATTTTCGAAAAGTCTGCTTGGCCTTATTCAATTAATGAGAATGTGCCAATAAAATTAATCTCATTTTTTTGTTCTATAATACTGGTAGCCAAAAATCGTAGCCTGTGACTTACACTACAAGTATTCATGGAAATAGCCAGAACATTTCTGATTCAACATATTCCTCTTGGGTGGAGTAGACAAAATCTATATCAGTAATGTTTTCTACTGCCCATTCAAAAAGTTGTTGTAGGGTTTGAATTTGATCTTCATAACGTCTTTGGAAACTAGCACGAGCTGCCAGTCTTTTCAGTGAACCACATAATCCATGTCAAGGGCCTTTACCATGTAAGGTGGCCGAAAAATACCACTCTGTTTCCACTTTAAAATCTTCCTCAGGAAAGCAGAGCATCAAAAAGTTTTTCTAATTCTTGTACTGGGTGGAAATCCCATCTGAATAGTAAAAATCTTTTGTGGATGTTTGTGAAATTTTGATGACAGAAAGAATAAGATTTTTTTTGAAAGGTGTAATCAGCCACTGTGTTGTGCTTTTAGCAATCAGAAGCAGCTACATAATTAAGATGTTCAACTTTACTTTACTTTTTCAAATAAATTACGAAAGAGTGAATTGTGACCCGTTGATTTGTCCAATGATAGCTCTTTGCTTCATCTTGTTGAACTATGTTATAATTTTCAGAAAAATCACAAGTGACAGCAAATTCTGATTCTTTGAGATTTTCTTTTGTGTAGATAAGGAATGTTCGCTGTTGTTTGGCAATGAAGTCATGCCAAACTAAAGAAGACAACTACAGAATAAATCTATAAATTCTTCTAAAGATTTCTCCAAAATCTCTAGGTTACAATGATCAACTGAAACCCACTGGCGGAATTGAACTTTTTCAATTAAATTTGCATCAAAGGATTGTTGAAAAATTATACGTATCTCAGTTTAACCTAGACAGTAAACACAGTTTCCTATGTTGCAATCAATTGATGATGGGTTGCAAAGTACTTTTGCTAAACATTGTTTGTAATTTTTGATGTTTCCATTTGTTATATTCAGTTTAGCATTTTCAATCATCAATTTGATGTTTTGGTGAATTGTGCATTGCATATGCTAACAGAGTGTGTTCCATCTGACCTGCCAAAATACAATGTTTTGGTTTTAATTCAGCAAATTTTGAGTAACCTTTTTTTATGCTTGGAAAGTTGTCTTTGAAATGTTAGTAAGCTTCTTTAAGGTTACCAAAATCAGTCTTTTCAAACTTTTTGATTTGCTTCCATCTGATACAATAACTGTCACAAAATCTTTAATACCTGGCATTACCCTGCTGACTTCATCGCTTTAATAAAATAAATGTACAGTTCTAGCAGTTTCTATTGACAAGCTTTTCCTTGGTTTTGAATTTGGACCTTCTAAAATCTCCTTTTCATTCAATTTTTTTTTTCTACTTCCGGACCATGTAGCTGGGTGCATTACATTCACACATTATCTTTCTAATACTCCAATTTTGCAGTAAACATATTAGAAGCATTAATTTTTTCTTCCTGTTTCTAGAACTCAAAAAATTATTTTTGAGAATTTGGAGAACTAATTCGTCAATATCATTTTCTGATGAAGAACTTTCAGTAGCAACAAAAAGTTTGTTTCATAGATGAGGAAATTTTTTTTTACCTTTGTTATGGCATAGTGCTTGGATTTAATTTTTTTTTATATTTATTTATTTATTATTATTAATGGGAGACTCACCCAACTCTTGAAGAGATCCATTGACACTCTAAACAACCATAGAATTTGGTGTGAAATCTGGATCTTTACATGAAAATGTTTCTGATCCAGAAGAATATTCAGCATTTTTATCACTGACAGGCTGTGCATTTTTTTAGTAATTTCCTTCCTACATGTATCACAAATCTTTGAATCATTGGCTATTTGTGGGAACAATTCAGTCATCCATTCCATGACATTTCTCAGCTTTTTCCTGTTTCTAATAAAATTATTTGATTTCATTAATGGATTACACCACCAAAGTCTCAAAATATCATTAGTTTCCATAATGGAGAAAAGAAAAATGTTCAAATATTCTTTCACTTTATAGTTCAGGTATAAATGCCTTGTTAAAAAATCCCTGTCGGCTGGGCCTATAGGCGGAGGTAGATTTCGAAGAGTGCTCATTTCAACAAAAAAAATATATATATATGATTAGAGATAAACCCAGTATAATAACTTCATTTGAACGTTTATGAAAAATTTTTAATTTCATTTTTCCTCAAAAACTGGTTTTATCAGAATCATCTTAAGAAAAATTCAGCTCAAATGCCCATTTTGACAACATATATTGAAATAAATTCTGAATTTATTTCAAAAAATCGACCAAAACAGTACATTATACAGTTCCTAAATAACAAGAAACTGTCAGTTGAATGCATTTGAGAAAAAAAATTTAATTTAAAAATGAGTCATAAAATAACCGATTTGTTGTTTGAATACATCCTTAATTCTTTAATCATCATTGCTTCGGAAAATTTTGTGCGAAATACTTACTTTGACAGCATTTTTAAAAATATATTCTATCTTTATCAAAAAACTGGTCAATGCGTCACAGTATATAGTTCCTAAATAAGAGTATCTGTAAATTGGATGCGTTTGAGAGCGAAAATGGATTTTAAAACGAGTCATAGAAAATGCAATTTGTTATGTGAAAACTTCCTTAAATTTTCAAATCACGAAGACTTCGGGAAATTCTGTTCAAAATACGGTTTTTGGTAGCCTTTTTCGAAATATATTCTGTCTTTATCAAAAAACGATCAATGCATCACATTATATAGTTCCTAAATAAGAGGATCTGTAAATTGGATGCATTTGAGAGCAAAAATGAATATTAAAACGAGTCAGAAAAAAAACGCAATTTCTTATTTGAACTTAAATTTTAAGTCCTGATGACTTTGGGAAATTCTGCTCAAAATACCTTTTTTGAAATACATTCTGTCTTTATCAGAGAATTGACCAACGCATCACGTTATATAGTTCCTAAATAAGAGGATCTGTAAATTGGATGTGTTTGAGAACAAAAATGGATTTTAAAAACGAGTCAGAAAAAAACGCAATTTTTTATTTGAACTTAAATTTTGAGTCCCGATGACTTTGGGAAATTCTGTTCAAAATACCTTTTTTGGTAGCCTTTTTTGAAATATATTCTGTCTTTATCAGAAAATTGACCAATGCATCACGTTATATAGTTCCTAAATAAGAGGATCTGTAAATTGGATGTGTTTGAGAACAAAAATGGATTTTAAAAACGAGTCAGAAAAAAATGCAATTTCTTATTTGAACTTAAATTTTGAGTCCCGATGACTTTGGGAAATTCTGTTCAAAATACTAGCCTTTTTTGAAATATATTCTGTCTTTATCAGAAAATTGACGAGTGCATCACTTTATACAGTTTCTAAATAAGAGGATCTACCATTTGGATGCGTTTAAAATCAAAAATGAATTTAAAAATGAGTCAGAATATAAGCAGTTTGGATTTGAGGTTTTTTCTCCAACTCCTATTTTTGTTTAATTTCTTTTTGCTGTACGAATTGGTCCTATGAAAAACTTGTCAATATTAAAGTTGTAGATATTTTTGAGAAGATGTAAAATAAATTTAATCAGATTTGATATCGTAAAAACTGACGGAGTTATGGATTTTTCTCTTTTTTCACCGCCCTTTTTCTTTTCGTTTTTAATTTTTTTCATGGATTAAAGTTGATCTTATCAAAAACTTGTAAATACAAAAGTTTTAGATAATTTTAAGAACATTTACAAAAAATTTAGTTGGACTTGATATCTTGAAAATTGACGAAGTTATGAATTTTTTTCTCTCAAAACCCCTGTTTTTTTCGCCCCTTGAGCCCACCTCTAAATTTATGAAAAATCTGTCATGCATAAACTTTTGGCCCATTTTTAAGAAGTAATATATACTTTAAACCAATTTGATATCTGCTTTAATGAAGAAGTTATGGCATTTTTTCGGTTTTCACAAAAACGCCCCCTATTCCGACCCCCTTGGTCCGATTTTGCCCATTAACGAACTTAGCCAAGATTTTATCCCCTTTGATTTTAGGTACCAGTTTGGTGGAGATTGGTGAAGAATTATAGAAGTTATCGTGTCCATAAAAAAGTGAGATATATAGATAGATAGATAGATAGATAAACTGGTGCGATTGCAATAGGTAGTATTTCATACGAAATCTACCTAAAAGAAACCAATAAATTAAATATCTTAAATATACATGAAAGATTTTTAATTTACAGTGGACTCTCTCTATTCCGAACACTCATGGGACCGACCAAAAATGTTCAGATTATGGGGATGTAGAGGGAGAATTGGAAATGCATTACTACTACTACTACTACTATATATTGAATTTACTTTCATTATAAAATATTTAGCATGGTTAGTCAGGTTAGTCATAATGCAGGGTTCATACAGACTCCTTGGACTCCTTAGAAACTACTTAGAAATGAAAACATTTCCAAGTACTACTTAGATAAACAAAATATCCCTTAGAAACTCCTTAAGTTGTATTACGGTTTTTGTTGCAAACAATATTGCTCCCGGGGAAAAAAGTCACGATAATTTTTTTTTTTTTTTTTTCGTGTTTAAATTTGCTTTTTTTTTTGTTTTGTTTTGTACCTTTTGAAAATTTTTTTAAAGATGTATGCGATACACAAAAGTATTTTGAGTTTGACTGATCTTTTTGTATATGACCATTGGTCTTTCATAGGAAAGTTGATTTTGCATTTTTTTATTTAAACTTACAAAATCACCAAGGTTGTGAATTCTGTGCAATTTCAGCACCAATAATTAGATTATAATAGAGAAAAATTTGTTTGAAATGTTCTTCTCTCCAAATAGGGCATTAAAAATTGGGGTGTGCAAGTGCATGCCACATAAATAACAACTAAAGTGGCAAGTCCTTAAGATTTTTTGGACTCCTTGGATTTTTTTCTGTACTCCTTGGATTTTTTCTTCCCAACTCTGTATGAACCCTGTAACATTGTACAATGCCAAACTAATTTAGTCAGTTTTGTACTGTACCATCTCATTTTTTTTTTATTAAATTTTTTTTTACAAAACATAGATTTACATTACAATACACCTTGAAAACATAATCAGTATATTACTTAAACGAATGATTTTAGTCTGATTTTGGATTGTATGTGTTCATGCAATGTACGTTATCTGGCTATTTAAGAAGTGGAAAAGCTTTGAGGTGATGTTCAGACACATAGTTCAACAGGTCTTGAATGAGTCTCTTGGTTATATTACTTGAATGTAATCATCGTTCTTCTTATTTCATCAAACTCTTCTGGTTCTGTTTCTCCTTCACTTTCCTCTTCCTCTTCAACAATCTTGTTCTTGCAAACCATGAGGATTTCATCTGTTTCGAGATAAGCTCTAAGTTGTGTTTCAGTATGAAGCTTCTAAAGAATTGATCCCAAGTCACTCACAGCTGTTGCTTCTTGATCCTCTATTTTTGTTTGTCCATACTCACATAGGAATCCAACTTTATAGAAGCATCTTTGGATGGTGTAGGAGGTTGTTTCATTTTATGCCGTTGATATTCAACAAACAGCATCCATGACATTGACATTCTTCGGCTGAATTTGCCGTCTCCATCACCAGGGACTGCTTCTTCAGAAAATGGATTTGGTAGTAAGTTTTAGTGGTCTTGATTACTCTTTGATCGAGTGGTTGGATTATACCGTAAAATACCGTTAATCCGCCCCCCGAAACGAAAAGAAAAATCGTACAATAGTTAGAGGGGGCGCTTACACGGGATTTTTTCGTGACCGTTCAACAGGAATTTACAGGAATGAATCATCATGAAATGAATGAGTCGTTGAATGAATCATGAATTTTGATACTTGAAAAAATTTGGGGTTTTTTTATTTAAAAACGTAATTTCTGTTGAAAAAACGCAGAAAAAAGGACAAATTAGTAAAGAAAAGCCAAAACAAGCATGAAATCAATTAAAAAATCTTGGAAAAACGCACATTTCATCAAAGATTCATGATTCATTCTTTTCAAAATGATTCATCCCACTCTCAATCGCCTTTGAAAATCGGGAAGGAGGGCGCTTTCTCGGGATTTTTTGAAAATTTCAAATTCTTTATAAAGTGGGGAGGGGGCGTTTGATCGGGAAGGGCGGATTAACGGGATTTTACGGTAGAAGTACAGTTTGGTATCAGGAACTTCAAGGTTATGTTGTTCAGCTGCATGTTTGTAAGTGATGTTTTATTAACAACAAAAAAACAATTTTTTTTCTTCCTTTCTCTCTTCATTATCTCGTTAATTCCCTCGAACAACTACAGTTGAAGTTCTATAATCCACACAAATTGTGGCCAAAGATTGTGCGGATTATGGAATGCTGTGGATTATAGAGTATTATGGATTATAAGTCATTTTATTATTACCTAGACAGCATTTTAATTCTATAATCTGTATAATATGAAAAGATAAATGTGAAACCTAATAATTAATTTAATATGCCATCTCAAGAAAAAAAAAAAATCCATTTATAAAGTTATTTTATTTAAAAAATTACATATATATGCATTTAAATAAATGCATATGTTTTGTAATGCTGCAATACTTTTTTCACTGCTAATAAAATAAAAAAGCTATATTAAAAAAATGAATGTTTTATTATGATTTTTTTTCAATTTGTTTATTATTTGTTTTAAAAAATCATTTTTGGATCAGGAATTTGTATTTTTTCTAAACTATTTATTTTACTGTTTACATTCGTAAAGTAACACAGATTATAGAAAATTGCAAATTATGGGTGTGCGGATTATCGATCTTTGACTGTATGAGAAAATTGTGAATATCATCTACATTTTCCTATTTGGTTTATAGTGTGTAGGCAATGATGCAATCTACACATTTTTTAAACATTTTCGGATCACAGGTGATTTGAGCTTCTTATCCATAAAACTGGTACAGAGCATAATGGCAAAACTTTCTTTTGACATTTTCCAAACTATTCAATATTCGCTTCTTTTTGCTTGAGTTTTATTTGGAAGAGCTGTAAAAAACAGGTTGATTTCGTCAGCATTGAAAATGTTTGCTGTATCGAAATCCTTCATTATCTTTCAGAAGTTTTATTTTCTATTTTTCCATAGTGTCGATATTTACATCTGCAGCTTCACCATTAATTATTTTGATTTCGATGTTATGTTAAATTTTGAAATGAGTCATTGATCCTTCTGATGCCTTTAATTCTGCAATTTTTTGCTTTTCTGAAAAATCCAAATTAGGAGTCCAGTGACAGAATGATTGTTTGTTCTCATTTGTCAAAAAATCTTCTGAACATTAATGTTTATGTTCTTGTTTCCCGTTTTCTATTCCAAAATTCTATATTTATTTGAGTTCGTTAAGCCTTTTTATGCTTCTTCAACAAGTTTCACTAAATTTCCATGATGCAGGAATTTCCTGAGTTTCGATTCCAAACACATGTTCAGTTTAGAGAGAGGTGAGGTAAAAATGGGGATTGGAAGTAGCGTTCATAATAGCGGGGTGTTCAGATTAGAGAGTGTTCAGAGTACAGAGAGTCTATCTTATGTTAAATCTATGGAGTTTTGCCGGGACCATTGAAATGTATTCATAATACCAGGGTGTTCAGATAGAGAGAGTCCACTGTACTTTGAAACTCTTAATTTAATGCATTTTACTGGCTTGATGAATTAATGTTAAAATAATAAACATTTTATCATTAATCCTGAAAAGGAAAACAATAGTAACAAGTTGGAAATTGCACGTAAAGCGTAGCAAATGAGGTGCATTCGTTGATAACGAAGTTTTAAAATATTCAGATCTTGCTGATATAGTAGAGCGTACTTTGGATACAGTATAGTGGTCGAAATCTTTGTGTTCCTGTAAATATGCAGAGAGTAATTTTCATTATACTTCATTAACGTATATCTTATTCATAAAATGTGAAGTAGTTTAATATAATTAAAACACCCCCCCCCCCCCCAAACAATGTTTCCCCATATAACATTATTTAGTGAAATACATTTGTGTGGCCCTGTAATTTAATAATAGATATTCTCTGCATCACAGATTGTACAACATGTATTTTTTAGTACATATTTCATAGATTTATGTCAATTATGTTATATTCAAATGAGTGTAACACCATTAAAATGCATTTGAAAGTTTTTCCCCCATTGACCGTAATGTAACGGAATACTTTTGATTGTCCTTGTAATTGATCAATGCATCCGATTTTCATAACATGTGAAATGACTCAACAAAATTATGTAATAAATATACGTTTTAAATTTCAAACGATTAAAATGCATTTGAAACTTTTTTCCCCATTGACCGTAATGTAACAGAATCCTTTTGATTGTTCCTGTAATTGATCTATCCATCCGATTTTCATAAAATTTGAAATGACTTGACAAAATTATGTAATAAATATACGTTTTAAATTTCAAACGATTAAAATGCATTTGAAACATTTTCCCCATTGACCGTAATGTAACGGAATCCTTTTGATTGTCCCTGTAATTGATCGATTCATACGATTTTCATAAAATTTGAAATGATTCGACAAAATTATGTCATAAATATACGTTTTAAAATTCAAACGATTAAAATGCATTTGAAACTTTTTTCCCCATTGACTGTAATGTAACGGAATCCTTTTGATTGTCCCTGTAATTGATCTATCCATCCGATTTTCATAAAATTTGAAATGACTCGACTATATTATGTAATAATTATGTATCTTAAATTTCAAACGATTTGGTTTGGTAGATTTTGCGTTGTTATATGCGGATAGACAGACAGACGGACGGATTGAGCGAAAACAATAGGTGCTACGTATTTGTATTTACATAATTACGAACGCACCTAAAAAGAGCAACTCGGAATGTATCCACTAAAAAGGACTCTAGCCACTTAAAATGATAATCTGAGAATGATAGTGCTAGGGTTGTCAGACTGAGATCAATGCAATGTGGAAACCCTGATCATTGCTGGAACAAGTGCGAACCAGATTGAACTGGTTACAACCTGAATAAACAAGCTTGATAAATAATTCCACAAAACTAATATGCATTTGATAAAATATTACTGTTGTGCTATATGCCCGGTAGCAGAAAGTGCGTGACGCGCGACGTGCGTTGCAGATTTATTTTTATCCTTGCAGACAAATTTGCCAACTTGGAAAAGAAAAAAAAATTATGATTTGGGGGAAAAAATTGGACAGGACGCGAAAAAAACGGCGAATTCCATCCAAAGATCGCGAGAAAAACAGACATATTTACGTCAAAAGACCGCGTAAAACTGCAGATTCCGACAAAAGATCACGAAAAAATGGCTGATTTCGTCAAAAAATCACGAAAAAATAGTAAATTTTGTTAAAAAAAAAATCGTGAAAAACTTTTAATTTCTTTAAAAAATCGCGTAAGAAATGGTATCTTTCGTCAAAAAATCTTGAAAAAACGGCATCTTTTGTCAAAAGATCGTAAAAAAATGACAGATTTTGTCAAAAGATCGTGAAAAAACGAGAGATTTCATCAATAAGTCATGAAAAAACAATAAATTTCGTTTTTGATTTAAAATACTCGTAGAAAAGTGCGAAAATTTTAAGGACGCTGCGACCCCTGAGATTGTTAATGTAAATCTGGCATGTGTGGAGGACATTTTTAGTAAAACAGATGAAATAAATTTATCGTTCCAAGGAGAAAGTGTTACTGTTTTTGATGCAAACTCCAAAGTGTCAGCATTTAAGAGGAAACTTATCTTCTGGTCTGAATGAGTAGAAAAGGCTGATATAAATTGCTTCCTCTTATTAAAATGGTTTTAAATGACTCTTTTCAAGAGATTTAAGTGGTCTTAAATCTCTTTTCAAAAAAATCGTAGAACTGAATTTTGGTGTCATTTAACAGATGAATACAAAATCTTGTCCGAGCAAAATTAATTTTACTCCTATATTAAAGAACATGTCTGTGTGAAGCTGGATTCCCCGTCTACACAAGTATCAAAACAAAATACAGAAACTGGTTAAATGCAGAACCAGACATTCCGCTTACAATTTTCAAAAATTGCACTAGATATCAAAAATCTGTGCAAAACAATTCAAGCACATTTTTCACAATAAACTTTTATATATTATTGTTCGTCAAACTTTAAGCAGGAGAAAAAAACATTAGTTACATAGTTTTTAATACAGATATTAAAAACTATCTGCATTTAATATCTGTATATATTGTATATTGTGTTATTATTATTATTATTTTTTTTGTAACTTTAATTTAAACTGTTTATTTTACTTTTATTAAATTTAACTTATTTAAATCTTCTATCCTAATTTTCAAAACTGTATTTAATTTTTGAAACAATGTCTTTCGCTTAAAACGTCTTTTTCAAAAAGATCTTGTATCATTTAAATTTCTCACTTAATTCATTTGTGTATGTATGTATATATTTATTTTTATTTTTATATCTTTGATTATTTTTAATCGGTTTATTTTATTTGTAATAATTTTTAGTTATTTAAATTTTTTATAGTGTTTTTCATAGTAAAATAATGTTTGTCGCTGAAAACATTTTTTATTGCATCTTCAATCATTTAAAGCCTCTCGTTAGATTCCTATCAAATTTGTATACATTGTATATATATATATATATTTCTTTTATATATAAATTAAAATTCTTTAATCTGTTTATGTTATTTGTATATTTAAATTTCCTACACTGTTTTTCATTGTACAACAATATTTGTCGATTAAAACGTCCCCTTTTTTGTAATATCTTATATATAAATTAATAAATCCCTCATTAGATTCATTTAATATTTATATACGTTGTGTACATCGTTTTTTTTTTTACTTTTCATAACTTTAATTTCTTTAATCTATTTATTTTATTTTTATTAGTTATTAGTTATTTCAAATTTCTATGCTGTTTTATGTAATCATACTTAATTTTATGAACAATGTATATTACTGAAAACACATTTTTTTAGCATCTTGTATCACTTATTACCAACAACCACTATTTAAATTTTCTTTTAACTGGTCTCTGCCACATTTTCCAATCAGATATAAGACTGTAGTAATTTTGAAAATATATTCTGGTTCTTTACATTAGTACTAAGAACTTAAAATTTTGCTTAGCTCCACCCATTACTTAGATTTTTTGTCAATGAGTACCCGCCTTGATATAAATTTAATCCCACTTTGTCAGTAAAGTTTTTCCACTAGTTGCAGTTTATTTAACAGGTCTAGTTTTTAATTGCATATCTGTTTTGAGGCAAAAACAATGATGATGGAAAGTTTCTTTCAAAATTATTATTAATAGCCAATATTTTAAATAGAATATCCAAAAAAGTGAACAATGTTTCACCTAACATTACAGCATATAGATTTTGCCCCGCCTACTTAAACAGTTAAACGATGACGTGTTTCTAATATAATTTTTCAAAAATGGAAAGTGACAGACGATTTATTTTAGATGCATATTTAGAAGTATTAGACCGAAAAAAATATTCCATAATAGTATGATTCTGTTACGGGTAGGCGGGACTAATGAAAACGTGTTACAAAATTACTCATGGGTGACTAAAATAATGCATTTTCCTTTTTTTTTTTTTTTTTTTTTTTTTTTTTTTCCACGAAAGCCTATTGAAATTATACAGAAGTATCTCTTTGCAAATGAAAAAAGTACAACTTATTTTTTTTTTCCTGTGTGTGTGTGGTTTTCATCATAAATAATAATAGTTTTATGTAAGCCCCAATGCAATGCATAATACATAATGGTTACCATTTTGATTTTTGATTCCGAGTTCATACTGAAAATCCCAAAAGAATACTTTTTATTTAAAAATGGATGTTATAAACCTTTGAACAATATTGCTTGAACATCGCTCCGGTATAAAAGAGTTTGTTTTCCTTGTTACTAAAAGTTTTCAGAAATCACAAAAGAAGTTCTATTTTCAATAGAACTTCTTTCGTGTGTAACTTTTGTTAAGAAATAAAGAACCAAATGTAAATGTTGAAAGAACAATTACAAATTTTAAATAAAAGCACTAACTATAGTACTGTACAAAAAAAACCACATGGAAATGTATCCCAAAGAAAATCACCCAAATATTTGATTAAAAAAAACACTGAAGTCATTGTTTTGTCTTGTTTCTAAGAAGTTTTTTTTACAAACAGGACAAAACAAAAAATTGGTTTCAGTGACTTTTTTTAGACAAAACATTAATGTAGCTTTTTTTAGGATACATTTTCATGTAGGGTTTTTTTTAGAGGACAGCACCGTAGTTGGATAAATATATAATTTAATAATATAACTAAAGAAAGTAAATTTATCTATAACTCATAGCTTGTGGTGCAATAAGCGAGTATGAGGCAGAGATTAATAAGTATAAAAATTAATAAAAATTAATTCTAATTACCAGTTCATTTGAAATCCCGTCAATGTAAAATTAGAACTCAATCATTAAATCGATACATAAAAATAAATTGAGTTTTTACACTAGATTTTCTTTTTCAAAAGTATCAAATTCAAACGAGGACTAATTCCCTCTTCAAACAGAAAATCAGTAGAAAAGTTATTCCATATAGATTTTAAAATTTTTCATGTAGAAAATTATTTCATTAATTTACAACATAACATAAATTGAATACACACAAAATCATTATATTAATTTTGAAATAAGAACAAATTTTATTTAATAGATGACTTAAGTCTTGGCTTCATCATAATAATAATAAAAAAAAAGTAAATAAAAAAAAATGTTTCTTTTTTATAGATTATTTTGCATATAAAACTAAAAGGCGAAAACAAATTACATTTCTTCACATGCAAATGGAAAATTTTAATTTCAATTTCTATTCATGTATCAGCCAATCTGTGCTCATTCAAAATAAGGATAACGGGGAGAAAGATTAAAAAGCAAGATAACAATAAACGAAAGAGGCTGTAGTTTGTTTATGTTGAGTAAATGATATAAGGAACACAAAAATCTAGATTTTTGCAGAAATTTACACATATTACGCTGTTTTTTGAAAGGGCCGTATTTATTTATTATTATTTTTTTTTAATATAATACTGTAAAGAGTCCGTTTTTCTTAAATTTATTTTTTTGATGAGTCCGTTTTTCATAAATTTGTTTTTGTGAGGAGTCCGTTAACGGACTCAATTTTTGCCCTGGACAGACCCCTGATAGATAAGAAACAAAATTTAATCATTTGAAACTTGAAAATTTCGGCCTTGGGAGAAGATAAAATGGCGTAACTTTTGATTGTTTAAAACTAATTGATGATTAAATCGATCTTTAAACCTCTTTTGCAATTTAAAATTTTTTACTGATACATTTTTTTTTTTTTTTTTTTTTTTTTTTTGAGCCTGGTGTGCCTGTGTGTGTAGGGGAAGGGGGGTTGTAGAGAAACAAGAATTTTACTTTTGACTTATTCATTTCATTTTTTTGTTTTGTATTTTGTGCATGTTTTCATACGGCGACAGCAAAACTGTTGGCTCTATTTAATTGCCTTATTTATTTATTTATTTTTAAGAATAATTTGAGCATAATTTGAAAACACTATGAATTCACACCTGAAAACTTACATACTTTGCTTTAATAATTTGTTATTTATCTATATAATTTTTCATCTAATATATTTAAATGATATATCTAGTATATATTTTATCTAATGGCTGGGCAACGGCAGGTGGGTCATCTAGTAGAGATATCTATACATATATAAAATAGTTTGTCCTGACTGACTGATAACCAACGTTCGGCCCAAAATATTGAATGTAGAACCATGAAAATTGGAGAGAAAATACTTCTTATGATTTACCTGTCCACTAATATGGAATTTTTGAAATTACCCCCCCCCCCCCCCCTAAGAGGAACAAGCGGGGGGACGGGGTCAAAAATTTTGGAAAAACTTACCATATCTCAGCAAACATTTAAGGTAGGAACGTGAAATTCCAGAAAATAAATCTACTAAAAATATTATTAAACACATAATCCAACGATTTTCGAAATCCCCCCTCAAGGGGTTTAAAGGGGGGGTCGAAAAATTTAGGACATTTGGCACATCTCAGCAGTTTTTTTTTTTTAAATAATGCCATGAAACGGCAGAAAATAAAATTATTAAAAACTAATTCAATAAGTGTTTCAGCAATATTTATAAATTTTCACTCCCGAGGGGGTTAAAGTAAGGGTGGGAAAATTCCATACTTTTTGGACCATGTGGCTTATCATAAGAGAGCTTTCAGATCATTCTTTAATATTATAAACCTTTCTCCCCTCCCCCTGACCCCCTCCAATTTCCCTACCGTGGACAATTTTCGATTTTTTTTTAAACTGTAGCGTTTTATCATTTAAAATCGGATTTTTTTTACAGGGCCCTCCGAAAAATATTATTTATGATATATGAAAAATTCACAGTTAGAGGAAGAGTCTACTTTGGGAGGGGAAATATTTCCTAAATTTGGCCTACATCTCTCTTGTGATATATCGTTGGATACCCACTTAGTCCTCACAAGTCACCGCTTTTCTAAATTTAGCCGACACCTTTCCTGTGATATATTGTTGGAAAGCCTTGTGGCTGCTTATTCATATTATGCACTACCCATGCCCCTCTCGGGTGGTACGATTATTCCATTAGGAGATCGTCTACTGTATACATATATATAGTATATATATTAGTCCTCATGCTGGCCATAGTACTCGGAAATTTTCCTTCTTGAAAGTCAGAAATTTATGAGCCTACACCCCCCTACGCGACTAGAGTGGTCTACGCCCCTGTTTTGTTGTATCCAATAATAGTAATACAGTAGACTCCCTCAAATCCGCACTCCTAAAATACGCAACTCTCTAAAATCCGCACATATTTTACAGATGTAAACAATGAAACAGTCAGTTCAGATGTAGGTGCAAAATTTCACTTTTTTAGTTTTATATCAATTCCATACATTTTTTAATTTGTAATTTTTGTTAAGGTTATTGAATTGATGTTTTTTCATGAAGAAAGAATATTTTATTCCTTAAAAAATAAAGATATTGCTGATATCATTGGTAATCACAATCTTACCACATATACTTATGTATTATAATCAAGCTTTTTTAGTTATTAAGTCTGTCTAAACCTGAAATAAAGCTTCATTATTTTATGATCCTGATGTGAATTAGTAATGTACTTTTATGTGGCAAGTTTCATTGAATAATTTAGGAAAAACACATTTCATATTTATAATGAATATTTAATTGTACATTAATGATTATTAACTTGACCTTTGCTTTTAGTATTTTAATCATTTTAAAAATTATCTAAATTTTTATTATTTTAGTTTATTACTTAATTTAATATTTTAGTTTATTGTAAGCATTCATTATACTTTTGATTGCATTATTAATTACATTCAAATTACTGTTTAAAAATTGTAAACAAAGCAATGACCAGAAATCCGCAAAATTCTAAAATCCGCAAAACCTCTGGTCCCAAGCTGTGCGGATTTGAGGGAGTCTACTGTATTAAATAAAACTGTTGAAGGGTTATGTAATAGAAAATTTGATTTTTAAAATTTCTAATATGAATTTAGAATTTCTGTATCAGGAAAGGTCCAAACTGAGAACTTTGGTCTAATGTGTGAAATTATTGGCTCGGACTTTTATCCAGCAGATTTTTCTCGTCTCCAAAGGCATAAAAAAACATTAATTTTTATACCACAGAGATTTGTTGGGTTCAGGGGCTTCGCCTTAGATTTTCTTCCCAAAAAGGGCTCCGCAAGCTCAAAAGTTTGGGAACCGCTGCTCTAACTAATGCATGGATTTCCACCAAACTTCAGATTCAGTTAATCATTGAAATGAATTGATGCTGTTTATATTTTGGTATAAATCATTCAACAGATGGCGCTGCTATGCTGCATTTTTCTCCGTTTTCACAATTGTTCTATCTCAAGAACTAATGCACAGAATTTAATAAAATTTTACATTCAGGGAGTCCCTAATATTGATTGATGCTGATTAATTTTTAGTGTAAATCACTCAACGGATGGGGATGCTATGCTGCATTTTTTGCAATTCACGCAACAGCTATATCTCAATAACTAATTTACGGATTTCCATAAGCCTATCATTTAATTGTTTTGGACTCATTCTTGTATTCTTTCTTCAGGTTAGTGCTCATATTTATTTTCACATAAAAGTAAATAATTATCATTCTTGAATTATTCCACTGAATACAGGAAATTAATGAAAAACAAGCTTCAGTTTTAATTTTTTTTAACAATGAATCCATTGTCATCCCATATTTATATTTTGCCAAATGATTTACAAAAATATAAACTATTCATGGAAATAATTTTAAAATATATACTTTTTGAAAATTTTAAAATATTTTAAAATTTTGACAAAGCATTTTTTGTGTTAATCTATAGCATGTTGAATATCACACGAAAGAAAATGAAAAATGTTGTAAAATGACATCTCTCATAGCTCTCTAGCTCAATCAGGAAATCTACTAGAGTCATTCAAAAAATTTCTGCTTGCAATTTTTAGAAAAAAAAAAAATTTAAACGTTATATGCTATAATTCAAAACTAGTTGACATATCTCAAAGAAATTTGGTATTATTCCAAGTCTATATAATTAGTACACCTCCACCAAATTTCAAGAAAATCTGAGATGGTCAGGTAAATTTTGATTTAAAATTGTGTTGATTTGACCTGGAATTTGACCATCAATTCAAATCCCTCCTTTTTTAAACAAGAGAAATCTTGCAACCCTACCTGTATTGCATATTTTGATTACATATATATTATGTTTATGTTCCATATAAATATATTCAGTACTTTTATGTTGCCAGGTGCCAGTGATTGCTGAAATTCTTAGAATCTTGCAAGCCCCTTTTTTTTTTCTCGCCAATGTTATAATATTAGTCAATAGCAAATAGTAAAAAAAAAAAAAAATAATAATAATAATAAATAAATAATATTACTTATAAAAATAGCATGATAACATGGATGTTTAAATAAGAGATGACATAAACTCGAAACATTTTATTTTATAATGAAAGCATCATATCTATTTTACATACACAAATATAGTAGGCTGCGTTATTTAAGATCCTAAAACCTTTTAATATCATTTAGAATTTTTCAAAATGGATTGTTAGTTCCTCTTCTTCATATGAATTCAGCCATTGATTGCAATTCAAATTTTGCCAATTGAAGCAAGATTTGATGAGTTATCACTGGTGCCCGGCTAACATAAAAGTACTATATGTTATAAAATTTATATTATTTTATATTTATAGTAAAGAATTTAAAAGTTTGAAATCAAATCAATTATGATGTTGTTAAAAAGTTAATTCTATACGAAGTATTTTGAATCTTTGGTGTAACTGAATATCATTCATTTTTCTGTCTTTTCACATAGTTGATGAAATTAAACAATTGAAAACTGCCAATGCCGCAGAACAATTGGTGAAACAACTTGAAAAAGAAAGAGAAAAGAATAGAATATTAACTGAAAAGCTGCATGAAAAAGAAACTGGGTCCCTTAGTACTAAATCACCTAGGTATGTAAATAAATTACATAGTTTTTTTTTTATTTTTTTATTAACCATTTGAAAAATGGTTGTTGTTTTCGGGAGAATGGACCCGATGATGTTACCACTTTTGAATGATGTTACCACTTTTGAATGATGTGGTCACTTTTGAATTTAAATTAATTTCTTTACTTTTAGAAGAGTTTTTATTTGAATTTAAATTAAATTCTTTACTTTTAGAAGAATTTTTATTTGAATAGTAAATTAAAATGGTTAAAATCATTGTAATAAAGGAGAAAACTAACAAATTTAAAAATGGGTAGACGGAAATTAACAGATACGGAAAAAGCCGAAGCCAAAGAAATGAATGAACGTGAATATCGCATTCAATGATATTAAACACAATACGCGTACTTAAACAATCATAAAGTGATTTTTATTTCTTCTTTTGCTATTTAAAATAAAAATTTAGTCAACATGTATAAGTTGCTTATTAGTTTGGCGATTCGTATCATTTGGCGAAATTGGTCGACGGGATAACTGAGTAATACTGTATTTGGTTTGGCGCAAAAACGTCTTTCAATGCAGAAAATGATAAAATCAAAAGATTATTGAGCCGCTGAAAACCAATTACGTGTTGAAAGGCGATCACGAAAAAGGAAGCAATTTAATGCCGAACCGATTAATTGTAAAACATCATGTCGCCAGGGCGACCAATCCACTAGCCATGGCGTTTTACTATCGGTCGGTTCTAACCAGGAAAATTTGAGTGCCAATAGTGATTCTAACAAGCCGGAAAATGTTATAGCTATTACTCTTGATTTTCCACCACCTAAAAAGAAAACTAAAAAGCAATCGGCTTGGGAAAAACTGGGAAAAAACTTTTTTGATTCGATGTCTGATGGACCCATTCACAGATGCATGTGCTGCGATCGATTTTGGTTTAAAACCTCCATCACCAAAATTCTGCTCTGTAAAATCAAACAATATATGCCAAAGTCTTACAAGTATAACAGTATATGCCAAAGCTGTATTTTAATAATGATTACTTTTGCACCAACAATGTTAAATAGTTTGAAATGTTTCTTTCGTCGCCAACTTTTATGCTTGGCGACAATAGAGTGATATAACTTAAACGAACCGTACCTTCAAATTGCAGCATGTATAAAGTCATTTATAGCAGTGGCACGGATAATACACAATAAAACAACTGGTATTTAGCTTAAAATGATAGATGAATGTATCGAGTGAAACATTTTTCAAATGGTTGGGGTAATTTCTTAAATTACAATTTTTTTTTTTTTTTTTTTTTTTTTTTTTAAGGAAATTTAAAACTAATAATTAGATGAGTATTTTCTACTTTGCCATGAAATGTTAATTCTTTATTGTATGATCATACCCAGCAGGGTTGGGGTTTAGGACGCCCAAAACCGGTTTTGGACAGGATACGTGGGTTTTACTGTCCAAAACTGTACTAAAGTGTACAAAACTGTACTAAAGTGTACAAAACCTTAAAAAAAAATCCACATTTCACCACTGCACACTTATTAAACATATGAATAAATATCTCACAATATATTTTACTGACATTCTATTTAATTCTTTGGTAAATGAAAAAAAGTTCAAACTTTTCTAATATCTCTGCAGCATAAAAAGTTCTATTACTGTTAAATTTGTGCAATAATAATAAGCAATTCTTTATAATACTACATATGTAGTTGAGAGGAGATGCTTTTATTTCCATTTTTGTGAAAGGAAAGGCTACAAAGAAATTTCTTTTAAATAATGTTTCATTGTAAATTATCTTTTCTAGATTATTGGATAATAAAAGAAAACAAATATTTAATTTAAAATCTAGAAGTTATTTTTTTAAATATGTATTGTTATTATGAATGTGCAAATACAAAAGCACTAAACAAAATAATTCACTGTAATGTGTTAAAAAGTACCACCATTTTTTTTTTTTTTTTTCCTTTCAGTAATAACTCTTGGGAATTTCAATAACAGAATCGGAATGCATTCTTCATAAAACTATTAGTACTTCAATTAACTACTATTATTTAAGTGAATAACATTAAAATTATTACATATAATTAAATTTAGTATCTTTTTATGCAATTACATTGTTATATAGGGTAATTATGTTGTTAATATTTTTGTATTGTAATCATTTTGCCAATTGCACAAACTTTAAGCATTGTTCTAAAAAATACAATTTTACTATAAAATATAGTTTTGGACAGTTTTGGACAGCAGGGTTTTGGACAGTACGGTTTAAACCATGGATTTTACCGTGGTTTAAACCATTGTGTCCAAAACCTTGCCAACCCTGATACCCAGTGTTGTAGTCATTAAAGAGGGTATACCTTAGAGTGTATACATTATAGCTTTTTGGGGAATGGAGGATATACGGTATTTCTTAAAAATCCAGAAGGTATATGATGTTTACCCTCCTCTACATCAATGATCATACGTGAGGTATATCAATAAACAAGGTTTGAATTGCGGTTATCACATCATCACTGGCAATCAAAATATATCAACTGTGCAACCACTGACTTGTTCTTATATTACTTTTCAAAATTAATTTATTGATTGAATTGAATAATTAAGAATTCATGATATAGTATTATTATTCTTGTAATTATTCTTCCACAATCAGCCTACAAAAAAAAAAAAACTTGTGTACATTTTGAAAATCCATTATTAAATAATATATGTTAATAAGATAGAGATGAAAAGACAGATGTTTTTACCAGTAACTGAAAATTTTTACTAGCTCCCAGATTTTCTTTTTTCCAATTTGGCAATAACTAGTTCAGTTGGGAAATTTTTCATTTAAATCCAATTTGAACAAATGATCTTCTATAATCTAGATCCATGTCAAATTAGTGCATTTAATAGGTTATGTTTTGTCTATTTGGAATGCACCTAATATTTGATATCTATTTGGTATTCAGCCTACTCAGTCATGCAGCCTCATATTTGGTAAGGCCAAATATCAAACTATTTAGTCTGCTCCTCTTGCTTCCCCCCTCCCTTAAATGAAACCTTATTCAATTTATGCTTTTACCTGTCAATTAATGAAGATATTCAGAATATCTAAAAATATCAAAAAGATTTCTTTTATATTATTGACTGTTTGAAAAGCAACATTTGAGAAAATTAAGCATTTACTATGACTTTAATAGGAAATAAGGATTTGCAAATGCTGATTCAGAAGTGATAATAGGTATCAAGACAGACAATATTTGTCCAGGAAACCAGGATCATAATCCACTTATTTAGTAAATATACCTCATTCTAGGCCGAACTCAGTTTTCTGTTTGTTATTTTAATAATAATCAAGATACTTTAACAATATTTTCAAGAGACTTATTTTCATATCTGAAATATGATAACATGTTGAAAATTGATAAAATGTCATCATTCATACCTAAACAAAACTTTCTATTGCATAGAATACAATTAACAGTACATGCTGTGTCACTGTCAAATATTCATTCACTTCAAATAATATTCATCCTGATGAATATTTCATACAAACAAAGTTAATATGAGAAAAATCTTGCTAAAATATCTTCAATATTGTTAAAGCAGGGTTCTCAAATCCTTTTTAGAAAAGGATATAAAAATTACTTTTAGAATGTTAAAAGGGGATGCCAAAAGTTTTTGAACATTTGGCCATATCTCAGCAGCCATGATAGGAGCGTGAAATTCCAAATTCCAAATCTTAAAAATAAATAATTAAACATGTATTTCAAAGATTATGGCAATTTCCACTTAAGGGCTTAAAACTTTAGGCCATTTGGCCATATACTAGAAACTATTTTAAATAGGAGCAAGAAACTCAGAATAACAAACTTCTTTTTAAAAAATTAAACATATATTTTATTGATTTTAGAAATTCTTCTCCTAAGAGAGTTAGGGAAGGGAGGGGGATAAAAATTTTAGAACATTTGGCCATACCTCAGCAGCCATTTTATGTTGGAGCATTTAATTCCAGAAAATAAATTTACTAAAAGAATAATTAAAAATATATTTCAACAAATTTAGAAATTCCCCCTTCACAAGTTTTATGTAATTTTGCCATATTTCAGCACTAGTTTTAGGTAGGAACAAAAAATTCAGGATAGCAAATCCATTAAAAAAAATAATTGAACACATATTTCGCCAATTTTAAGAATGCTTCCTGTATGGGATTTAAAGGAGGTGGTCTAAATTATAGCACATTTTGCTGCATCTCAGCAGCAGTTTTAGGTAGAAGTGGGAAATTCAAGATAACAAACCTAGTAAATAAAAAGTTAAATATAATACTTCAGTGAATTTTAGAGTTCTTTTGTCTATTATGTCACCAACATTGACTTTGAATTGGATAAAATAACAACTAAACAAATAAAACAACAACTATGGATATTTTATTCGAGCTTTAGAAAATGTTTTTTCGTCTTTGTTAGGTATATTTTGCCTGATTCTTGATTCTTTTTGAGAAACTGACCAGTATAATGGGCAAAGGCATGCTAGTTATCAATATGAGTTTTGAATATTGGAATATTTTCTATCTTGCAATAAAAGGATATTCAGCTAAGTTTATTGTTTAGTGACTCATCTCTATAAAGATAACCATCCAAGATATTTTCTGAGTTAATTTTTAAGAATTTGCTTGCATATTTAGAAAAACTTGCCACAGTATTTTTAGATATGGCCTCTCCTTTTTGTATTTTAATAAAAGTGGTCTCTCGAAGTTCCCTTTTTAAGTATAAATAGTCCTCTTTTCGAAGACATTTTAGTCTCCCAAAAGAGGTCCCCTAAAATTTGTTGGGAGCCCTATTAAAGTTCTGAAAGAAAATTCAGTTTCAACCTGTAGTTCACTATGTACACCTTTCAATGTTCTGTTTGCTCAAAGGATACCTTTCTTTTGTTGTCTTACCTTGTAATTTTGATGGAGTAAATGAATTAGGATGTTGGTTTCTTGTACAGGACATAACTTTTTATCTTATATACAGATATAGTTTGTTTCAAGATTTTAGGGACACCCTGTATGTTTACAACTTTTAAAGATGATTGCCCACTCGAGATAGTGCTCTTCAGTGCATTAAAAAGCTCCCTTGCTAGTTTAAAAACTACAGGAAATTTATTCTTGTTCACTTGCCACTATTTGTATTATTTATTTTTTACTTTAGTTTCTTCCTGACCTATAAATATAATATGGCTGTAAAATTTTCCTCCAAAATTACTCTTTAATTTAACTTGTTTTTGACTACATTAATTTTATCATTTGTTTTAATTTATAGAAGAAATCCTAAATTTTTCAGACTATGCTCTTTTTAAATAACAACACAAAATGTAGATGTTTGTTTGTGTGTGTGTGTGTAAAGTTTACTCGTAAAAAGATTTTTTTCATCAAAATAGAAGTATTAATGTTAAATAATATATAATATTGTTTTTAATACCTTTATACTCTGGAATAAGAAAGAATTCAGCCAGCTGAATATTTGGTATACAGCCTAATAGTATCTATTTGATTTGTCAAATATTCATTATTCAGCCAAAATTACTATTTGGTGCATCCCAAAGTTACATTCTTGTAAATGGGAGTGGCAAACATTCAATTTCCACCATTTTTTTTTAGTGTAAACTTTAAGTGGCATTTTGCTATTATCATCTGTATTTGACACCATCCCTTAACATGACTCCCAATTATGGGAAATTAGCAGGGTTGCCGGCTTTAAGCCGGGCCAAAAAAAGCCGGACGGCTTTTTTTGGTTTTATCCACTTAAAAGAAGCTGGCTAAAATTGAAAAAAGCCGGCTTTTATTTTTAAAGTGTAATTTGTATCAAATCCATATTAAATTTGGATTGATTTATTTTTAATACATTTTTAATAATTTACTACTAAAAAAGTTATAAATTTCTATTTAATTTTTCAAATAAGTAATCTATATAATTGCTAGAAGTCAACTGTGAAGGCATTATGTCCAAAAATATATATAAATCTTGGAAAAAAGAAAATATAACAAAAAATGTGTTTTAAACTTCTATATTACATAGTTCTACTTTTATTACACATTCTTAAGAATTATATTTAATATAATTATGACAAAATGTAACGTATCAAAGCATTCATGGAAACATTTTTCAAGTCAATATGTAAAGATTACATCATAGATGAACAATATTGAAAGACAAATAAGGAAGGATTCAGTATTTGAGGCGAGTTTATACATAATTATATACACTTAAACAACAACAAAAAATGTTTGAGTAAAATTTGTTGAATTAAAATTTTGAATAGCTCTTTGTTATTTAAAAGTGCTTATATATTGTCTTGCATAAATATATTCATGCATATGCTAATTGAGAATACTGAAATAAATTGTGAAATATAATATATTATGAAATATGCATAATTCATAACATTATTTTCAATAGTGAGAAATTGTGTTTTTTTTTTATATGTATGATTTTAAATGTTTATAGGGAATAAAACATGACATTTTAATAACTCTTAAAATTAGTTGAGTAATAAAACATGTAACTAAGTACCCATTGTCCTCTTTAATTTTATAAAGAAATAAAAATGGAAAAACAAGGTTGGATTAAAGATTAATGTAAATCGGAAAAAGCACTTGGTATGGGCATTTTATAATTTAGCTGACATATTTGCAATTCTGACTATAAATTACTAGCAACTCCATCAATATGTTATTCTAGTATTAATGTCTTCATTATTGAAAAATTGGGTTATAACCCAATTTCTCATAATAAATCATAATTAAAATCCCAATTTTTTATTTTAATAAATTTATTAAACTCAAAGTAAATTAAACATCATTAAAATTAGTTAAAGGACACTTAAAAAATGTGTAGCTTATAATAAAAACGCTTCTCTGTATAAAAACCAATTTTGGCCAAAAAAAGCCGGCTAAAACCAATAAAAGCCACCGGCCTGGCTTTTTTGCAACCCTGGAAATTAGCCCCGAATTTCAATTAAAAAAATATTTATCTTTGAAATTCTAAAAATATTGTCAACTCTTTTTTTTTTTTTTTTTTTTCTTTTATCATGTGTATATATTTTCTAAAATTTTCCAATAAATGTAGTTTGGAAAATTTTCTTATTCAATGCTTTTGCTTCTGAATGACTGCTGCCTGTCAAATTACCTTGTGGTAGGTTGTCACTTATACTATAACAATAGTGTGATGTCAAATGTTAGGCATATTATAATAATATTGATAATGGGTAATTTTTCCCATCTATTTGTTCATATCATAAATGTCAGCATCAAACATGTATGCTTTATTTATTAAAAATAATTCCATATGTTAAAGCAAATTATCAATCAATAAGATAATTTAACCTGTCATTTTAATTACTGAATCTTTTTTTTTCTTTTTGTCTAGTCTTACATAATGATATATGTATTGAAATGCTATTATATTAATTTCATCTTTTTTGACGTGACAACGTCTTGTAAATTGGTTTGCCGGGAGACACTTCAAGAAACTGCGTTACGTTACGTTATGCTCCGCTCACGATACGCGCTCACTTTTCTCTTAACTTTTTCCGGTCACTTGTGGGACCATTTTCTGAACGTGAATGTGAATTCGCTGCAAGGAAGGGGCGGTGCTTAATAGGAATTTTAGATAGTATCAAACTAAGACGAAATACGTTATGTATTAGTTATTAGTATAAAGTACAAAGAAAATAAGTGTAGTTTATTTCGTAATTCGATGGTATATTATGGAAAACTAATGATATGTGATTAGTGAAAGCCATTTTACTTTAGTTATATTCTGCTCATTGAAAAATTCTTTAATATGCTGTTTATAAAATTCAACATTTGACATCAATAAACATGAAGTAAAATGTGTTTAACAAACACAGTGTATTGCAAGTTATTGTATGTATATTTGTATATAAATACGTATGTATGTGTAAAGGTAAAAATAAAATTTTGTTAATATGAAATTCAGTGCGAGATTCTTTGTATAAATTAATGTTTTAAATATAATTCTTTGTATAAATAAATGTTTTAAATTGTTACTATTATTTCATCCTTCTTCCTACTATACGAATGAATATTCACATTAAAATTATTTTACAACTCAAAGTCGTTGTCACGTAAAACTTTCGCCCGTATACCGACTTTACATGCAACCAATTTTTTTTGTTGATCAAATAATACAATAAATATCATCATTATTAATTTGACTATTAATTATTCCTATGTTTCCAAGATTGTGCTAATTTTTTATTGTTTTGTTAAATGTTTGCAAGTTTATTATTTTGTATACCAATACATCAAAACTGTTATACATTGCTAAGTTCACACACTCTGCTCTCTTTTCCTGACTGTGCATATTGCATTTAATAATACCTCTTTGCTTCATGGCAAAGATTTTGCATCACTCATAAAGTGATACAAATAAAAACTTGTAATGTTACAAATATTATGGATTTTTTTTATTCTAGAGCTTGAAGCTTTTCATTTGTCTTTTATTAATCATTAACATTTGTAACTAACTCTTCTTCACATGCTTATTAAATTTAATTATCAGTTGTTGGAGTCAGCTAGACTAACTCCTGCATTAGTAGCTTATATGTTGATTTAACCACTGCCTTAATGCCTTTGCACTTTTTAAAATGTCTATCAATAAGGATGAAATAATTTTACATTGTTTCTGGTGGTACAACTATATTATTTAAAAAAAGAGAGTATAAGACTGCCTTGGGGGCATACAGCAGCCAGTTTTAATATATTTCACGCATTTATATTTTCACATACCTTATACTCTGTTCACACTGGAAATGTAAGCTATCTTAGATTGTTGTTTTTGAAGTGTGCCTTCCCAGAATTGGATGCCTGTTCACATAAAAAAAAACTTACCTAGGATATCTCAGTGAATGTCACTGTATTTGTGATCAGAAGAAATGTAAAGTATGTGCATGTGCTTGAAATAAAAACATATGGCTGTAACAGCCAATCAGTAAAAGTGAAGCTTTACAGCCAACAAGAGTGAGTGGTATTTCCTGTATCTAGCCGAAACAAATTGAAACTCACTGAGAGAGTTTGTGGGTCTGATATATCTTAAGTATCCTAGTGCAAATAGGGTATTATATTTTAGGGTAATAATGTCTAGTAATAATTCTAATAGCATCCAACTTATTATTAAAGGTATAAAATTTTAAAATTTAAATCAAAAGTCACAAAATGTTTTGTATGTTTGTAAAACAAGTTAAAATTCTAAAAATTTAGTTAATCTTCCAAATTAGAGATTTTAAATAATTCAGAAATGGCAATAAATTTATATAACTTGGAAAGAACTTCATGTTCTTAGAAAAATAAAAACTGATTCAGATAATGAAAATAATTTAAGTTATAAAAATATTTTTATTAAATGCTATAAGTTTTAATCCATGATCCACATGCTTTCTATTTCACAGTTTTTTTTCCCCCCCCTTTAGATTACGAAGGTTTGTGAAAAAGGATAAACATTCCAGTGATAAATCTAAATTAGCTGACATTGGAGAAAAACCACCAGGAATGTGTGTTATTGTTGAAAAAGAAGACAGTATTGATATTTCCAAAGATATTGAAGAAGATCAAGATTTAGGTATTTGATTTTAGTTTCTAAATTTCAATATAAATTTTGCCTAAAATTTATGTTTTACACTAGTATTTCTTGAACTTTTTGGTTTCAATCACTTTCTTTAAACATAAAAGTGTGATGGACTTCCATAGCTGTCCACGAAAAATATGTGTCATTGAGAAATGCACTCTTCAAACAGAAACAATCACAAACTAATAATAGGAAGATTCAGAACTAAGTAATTGAGCGCCTGTGCTTTATTTGTATTATACTGCTTTAATTTTTCTATGCAGTTATTGTTTTATTTTTAGCGTGTTTGTCATGTGTGGCCAAAATCCCAAATTTTATCAGCACAGTAAGGAATTTTGAATCTGACAGTTGAAGCACAGTGGCAGTGATCCACAATTTATGGTAGCAATCCTAGAGATTTATGAATGTACATCTAATTAAATGCAAGGCAAGAGTTTATGGAGTCAAAAAGAGGGTATGTTCCCAGACATCGATAGGAAGCAATGTCTATTTTCTATGAAAATTTTGGGAAACAACAGGATGGCATATCTAATCACCATTCAAGGCAGATGCTTTGCATAGATAGACAAAAGTTCAACCTTTCAGTGACAATGTCTGTTTTGAAGGAAGGAATAGCTTAAACAAATACACATGTACTCATACATTGGAATTTTCTTTTTGCTTTATGGGATATAGAAGGTACTGACTGTTGATGGGAATATATATATCTCTGTGGGGGTTTTGTTATGAAAAAAATAAATTTTAGTGCATGAACAGTTTTTAGGTATATGTTTGCCCAAGAAGAAAGTAGTCTGCTTGATGGAAGCAATGAATCAACTGACCATATAAATCTCAAGGTAAACAATTTTATATTTATTTATTCCCTAAAAAGAAAATTATTTGTTAGTTAGGGAAATTTTCTTACTGGTAGGAGAGGAAGATTATGTTTAATTTTATGATGAACTGGAATATGTAAACAAAGAAAAATAATTTGCAGTTTGAGTGTCGATCAGTAATGGTCGATAGTAATTAATGTTTTATTTTCATAATCATGATAGTTATCAGAGTATGTTATACAAAATAATTAATGATATTCATCTCATGCTTTTGAGAAAGATAGAATATGAATTTCCATGTCTAAATTAAACAAAAAGAAATAACAAATCTAGTGTAACTGTTTTGGTAGCAATTTGTATTTTTTTATGCGCATATATATAATTTCTTTTCTGTAAATAAATCTTTATAATCTTATAGTTGTGTGATGTATTACTACTTATTTATGGATTAGGACATTATGCCCTCGTATCTATTAGAATGCAATTCTCTCATATGGACTACAGGTTACAGCTAAAAAATTCACAATACAGTTTTATTATTTTGTTAACCAATTAAAAATAATATTGAAAGAATAATAAATAAGAGACTCAAAATATTTCTTTATTTTAACCAATTCTAAGCACCATAAAATAAACTTTTATCAGCATAAAAAGGGATACATTGATGACTGAAGCATAATGGCAGTGATCAACGATTTATGGTATCGATCCCAGAGATTTATGAACGTACATCTAATTAAATGCAGGCCAAGCACTCTTGGAGTCAAAAAAAGGATCCATTTCCAGACATAGATAGAAGACAAAGTTCATTTGCATATAAAAATTTCAGGAAATCAACAGAATGACATAAGCAATTGCCATTCAAAGCAGATGCTTTGCATAGAAGAAAATTCAACCACTCAGCAACAATGTCTGTTTTGAAGGAAGAAGCAATTTAAACAAATGCACTTATACATCACTTTTTTTTTTTTTCCGTTTAGATATGCGATATAGAAAGTATTGTCTGTCACTGCAAATATGTATCTCTGATAGAGGTCTTGTTATAAAATATAATAATAATAATAAATTTTCATGCATGAACAATTTTTAGGTATGCGTTTGTTCAAGAAGAAAATGGTCTGCTTTAGATAGAAGTGATGAATCGGCTAAATTTAATTGTATTTTTTAAAAATGATTAATTTTCTTCTCTTTTGGGTTGAATTTGAATCAGGTTGTACAGAAAAATTGACCATTTATATTTTTACAAAGAATGAATATTGAGTAATAATATTTTTCAAAAGCTTTTATATGTCTGGAAAAAAAGAAAGAAAAAAAACACAAATTTATATTACTTTGACGGTTTTTTTTTTTTTTTTTTTGAAAAATCTTTTATAATTAATTTTTTCATTTTTTACGTATAATTTCTAATTAATAATTCTAAAACTTTTTTTATTCAGTCCAAACTGAAGTAACGCCAGTTCATGCTGAAGTTGTCCCATTCCCACCAATTGAGAAACCCACAGGATGGTTTGGTTATATCAAGCATTGTTTTGTTTCATATTTTTCTGAACTTTACGAGGATTTTACTGATACTAGTGTAGAAGATGATGATAGTGGTGAAGATGATCCTGAAGGAGATCAACTGACAGTTCGCAAGTAAGATTTCATTTTTATAGTATAAAAAAATAGTTTATGAACATAGTTATAGAAATCTAAATAATTCAAGCAATTTTTTTTAATGTGTGTGTGTTTGTGTCATGACAACTTAAATAAGAACACACAGTGTTCAAATATAAAGCTTGTAAGTATTTGATGTACTTGTACAATGATGCCAATTTTTGAAAACTATTGGGTTGACTCAACCATTTTATGGCAAAATCACATGGCCATTTTGTTTTCTTTGAAAAGAAGGATATAGATGGGAAAGATTACAATTGTGAAATTGTAATTTTTAAAAGTAGAATATAAAGTTATTATTTTATTAAATTATATTCTCATATGAAATATTCATTTTATAGACTAATATTTTCTGATATACTATAAATATCACTGCAAACTAAAATTAAAAGGACAAAAAATGATACATGCGAAAAAGTCTTTGATAGCATGTTCTTAAAAATCATTTATTCTTATAAAAATATGGACATTTTGTTTAAATATTTTTTTCTGAACAGCTTTCATTTTCATGTGTTGAGGGTGTAAAATGAATTCAAACATGCCTCAGAACACAGCCAAACATTTCTATATTTCTTTGTATGTATGTATTTGCTAATTTAGAGTATAAAGGATGATTTCAAATGTATCCACAGAGTATATATCCACAGGTCTTTGTGAAGTACATCTAGATATTGTAATCATCCATTAATATTGCAATCATATAGAAACAGTAATACAGTCACCTCTCATTTATATGCGCTTGAAGAAATGAATTTAAAATCATGCATAAGTGAGAGGATGTTGATGTAGCAATTTTTTATACACATCAGCGTAGGCTTTTTACTGGTAAAAACTGGTTTTTACTAGGACATAGTAAAAATCTGAGAAAAAGTGGTAGTAAAAACCTAACAATATACAATAAACTCTTAGTTCTTAAACTATATTATAATACTATTAACAAAAATTCTGTTTTCATGTAATTGGTGTATATGTATATATAAAGAGATACATAGATAGAAACGAAAAGAGAAATAAACTGTTAGTTCTCTAAAGCTGCCGATATACTTTAATTTTAGATTTTTTGAATTTTCTATGATGTTCCAAATCTATACAACAGATGTTTACTGTTTCACAAAGCAAGTTTACACTTCAATTGTACTCTTTTCCACTTGTACTCGTTTCCAAAGAGTTTCTTTAAACAAGAAGACGTAAAAGGCAAAATTTGGTGAAAAGAATTAAATAATAAAGAAATAAATCCTAAATTCCTACATTTAACTGTGAATCTTCACTCCTTGTAGTTTTCACCCATAGAGGAATTTTTTTTTTTCAAATTTTTCATACATGCAAAATAAAATTAAAAAGTAGACTTGATGTACAAAAAGCTGCAAAGTCTGTATTTTGTTATAAAATGCTAAGAAACTCCAAGGACATAGTACTAATATTTGTGCAGACTACATCACAAGATAGTTAAAATTTGTAACGTTTGGCTTTTATCAAAATGAATAGAATTTTTAAGCATGGAAATTTTTGCACACTTATGTATATTTTTTTCATTTTGTAACAACAAATAAATTACATAAACAATGTTATAAGCCATATGTTTGGATTTTATCAAGTTATAAAATAATAGAATAACTTAACTATAAAAATAAAATCAGTGTTTAGAAATGACTGTATTGTAACATAAACTTTTCATTGATCATAAACAAAAACAAGATTTCTTCAGAAATGGTACTATTTATTTATTGTAAGAGTCAAATGTTCATATAAAATAAAAAAGGGGAAAAGTTTTCTGTTATTTTTTCAAATATGTGGTTTTAAAATTTACCATCTTAAAAGTAGACAAATTTCTGTGCTTTACTTTATAACATTGGAATCAGATTTGATATTGGACCTTCTTGTTCACCTGAGCCTAGGAAATTCCTAATTTAAATGATAAAACGCAGTGATTTAAAAAAAGACTTTCAACAAACATTTATTTTGAATATGAATGATGCATGTTAAACATCCAGACCTCATTCATGGCATAAATTATTTATTTATTTATTTTTAACACATTTTTGAATAGTATTTTATGTTAATTCTCAGAATGATTTGCAGAAAAGCAATTCGTCAGCAAGAAGGTTAACAAAATTTGAGTTTTTTTACTCCCTAAATTCAACATCTCATTTTCAGATGTACAAAATCTGCTTATTATATAGTAATAAGGTTTGAGATTTCATATTGAAATAAAACTTATGTAACATTAATTTTGCTGCTAAATTATGTACTGTAGGCAAAGGAGAAACTATATTTGAAATATGCAATGTTGTAAAACTTCTACATACAAGCAATTCACATTTAATTTTTTTGTAAATTGTTTCAGAAATAAATTGTTTTTCAACAATGAATCACACAAGAATATATGATCAGTTTACGTTATTGTTTTCCATTTACGTATTACTTGTGAATAAACTTTACATATTTTCTGAAAACACATTTTACTACAGATATATTAAAGTGCATTTTGAAAATCATACAAGCTATTTAGCTTATTTCTTCTTTCACTTGTATTGTATCAAGTTTTTTCTATTCAAAATTAATCAACAATTATGGTTGATAATATAAATTTAGCCACGATTTTATTTAGAGTTTTTGCAAAAATTTATAGGGTTTTAAAAAAATTTTTAAGAGTAATAATAATTCTTAGCTGTTAGTTGTTTCAAAAGCAATTAAAGTTTGTTAGGTTACACTGCGTTGTGCGAAGGAATTAATTTAATTAGATTATTTTAAATTTAATTTTTAATAATTAATTTTAATAATTTAAGTTATAATTCTTGTAGTATAATTATTATCCTGAAACAAAACTCCTGAAAATAAATACATATAAATAATTAGTACTCACCCCAAATATGTAGAGAGATACACAAACCACGATTATACTTGAACAAATATCAATTTTATTTAAACATATTTTGAATATAGACGTTCAGGATCCTGATAACAAAGGACTATTTTCCCAATTCCAATATACATACAGCTATTTCATCTTATTACATAGATTATTCTACTGAAAAAAAATACTTAGTTGCAAGGTTATAACAACTGTCCTGTAAATATTGAGTATAGTTTAACAGTTTGATCTCTTTCATACTGAAAAAACATAGAATTAATGATTTAGTGTCGCTTTATCGATGTAGCACATGTCCAAATTACGATGTCAAACCAAACTGTGGATAAGAAGTGAACGCCTTCCCGGGGAACAGCTTAGTGAGACACAGTCCACAGAAAGTAAATTGATGAAGTCTGTTTTCTTTATCTATTGCCACTACGGTTTGTTATGAGGGATATATGCAGGAATATCTGATGCAAAGATCGGTATACTGCTTGACTGTAGTAGGCATCATTTCAGAACTAGGATGGGAATACTATCCGGGACGTCTAAGATTAATGCTCTCCGGATCGTCACTCCAATGGCCATCTTATTTTGTAGCAGAAAGTTCCTTTTCTGACATGAAGTTGGTTGGAAAACATTTTATATTTCATCAAAGTTAGTGGATATTCATGACGTTATGATTACTCCAGATTAAAAAATGAAAAACATAAGTGGGGGATGCACGCTAGGCCCTAGGGCCTAACGGCAAAAATTTCCCAAAAATCTTATACGTGCTATATTGGCCAAGAGCAAGGCAAGAATGAGAGAGAATTCAAAAAGACGCCACCGAAAGTCACCGCGATCTCTGCACGTTCAGCCAATCAGAAAAAGGGAAAGAAATTGCTAGTTGAATGCAGAGAAATTTTTAGGGGGAGTTAGGTCGAAAAATATTATCGAGTGGCAACAAGAAACAAGCGGGATTTTAAGAGACGCTACAGTTTCGCAGAAAAGGGTGATTCATGAGATCGGAATTTCCGTTTCTCAACAAGATGATCTGAAAATGTGCGCGGGTGGATAATGGTGATGTTGTAATGTAGAAAAAAATGGCGCACGTAATTTTAAAAAGAGACAAATCTACAAAATATATTAGGACACATATCTGGTTAAATAGTGGCTTAATCTTGCTGAAATTTTACTAGAGTATTAAGAAAAAAATAGATTTATTGATTGAATTTAGATTTAAAGATGAATATTAAAAATAAAGGCTTTAGATTTTATATATTTAGGACTTAGTAAATATTGCAAAGAAAAAACAACATCGCGAATCTTTAAAAATAAAAGCAAGTAAGCAGATTGCTAAAAGTAAACATTGATAAAATTAATGGATATTTATGGGATTATTAGATAGAGATTAAATTTTAAATTTTGTTAACTTTAATGAATAAAATATAAATATTTATTTTAAGCAAATTAGATCTAAATTTTAATCGGAAATGTTATGTAAGGTTCTTATAACATAACAAAGTTTATTACAATTAATTATATGCATAAGTTTATATTTTATGTAAATTATTTATAATGAAAATGCAGTTAATTTTTTTGGCTGCATTTTCCTTCACCTACCTATCTTATCTATCGTAAAATCTACATAAACTTTCCAGTTACTTCAATTTTAACATAGTTCTATGTGCTTGCATTAAAAATATTTTCATATTTTCTGTAGGTTAAAAGACAATCTTGTTCGATTCAGTAAGTATCATGATATACTCATCTTCTTACATATATTTCCAATGTTTCAAAACATAACATCATATGATATTGGTATTATATTGCAGGTAATGCTACAAAACCTGTGTCAAATTTCATAGAAGGCATTGTATCATTGCTGAGATGGAAGTCACCTGGCACAACTATGTTAGCTTTTTGTGTAAGAATTTTACTTTTAATTTTTCAATTATCTGAACACTAAGTAATTCTATTTTAATAACTTTGAATTATGCACTGACATTTTTTTTATAAAATATGCTTTTTGTGTATCTAATAATGCTCTAATTTTTATATAATTTTTATATATTGTGCTACTTTTTGTTATAAAACTTAATAAAATCTTATCTAAGAAAAAGAATATTTTTATTGAAAATTTTATATATGATACATGATAGCTGGTATATGTTTAGGAAAACTTTAGGTCCTTTAAAGGACCCTTCACAAAATAATTTATCTTAAAACAGGACCCTTCACAATTTTTTTATCGCCAAACAGGACTCTTCACAAAACATTTTATCCCAAAACAGGACCCTTCACAAAATTATTTGTTTCTTAAATAGACCTTTCACAAAATTTTTCACCTTCAAATTGAACTTTTCACAAATTTAATCATTTAATAATAAAATCTGGCTTGTAAATTAGCAGTTGAAGTCACTAAAGAGCATACTGCTTAGCTTTTTATGTATGAAAAATAAAACCTGAAGACATAAATAATTTAAAATTCACAAAATTCTGACAAGAATTTTCACAAATATAAGGAAAAAAATTCATAATTTCACAAAAACAGGACAATGTGAAAAAATTCTGGACAGACCCCTGGATAGCGAATAATAATAATAATAATAAAAATCCTAGAATTTCGCCAAACTAATAGCCAAATTGCATATATTGATATCTTTTTTAAATTTTAAATAATGAAAAAAAAAATTAATAAAACATTTATTAATACAAACATGTAAATATTAGTTTATTAATATTTACATGTTGGGAAATAATTATTAATAATGTTGGTGGCAACACCAAATTTGTTTTGCTGGTTTGGCAGCATTATGTTGTTGTTACTTAAGAACATGTAAAAACGATGTAAGCAGTGTTAGCGGTCTTTTAGATTCGATGTAAAAAATGTCTAGTCTAGAAGTTTAATCTAAATTATTCTTCTATTGTAAATAAACTTTTCTTTCTTAGTCACTTAGCTCTTACTTAGAAAACTGAACATGGCAGTAGAGCGCGGTATCAAATCGAGCTTGTGACTGAAAACAATAGAAGTAACGTAAAAACGGAAGAAAAAAAAAATTGTAAAAGTCGAATCGCTTTAAAAAAAAAGTAAAAATGACGAATGTGTATGAAGATGTTTCGCACATTGAGAAACTTCATGACTCAAGTTAATTCCCGCTTTGGAAATTTCAAGTAAGCATAATATTAAAATCTAATTCCTTGTTTGAAGTAGTAAATGGAACTAAAAATAAAGAAGGCCTAATAGTGGATGCCAAATTGGCATGGGAAAAGAAAGATGCTAAAGCTCAACAGATAATTGTAACAACTATAGATAAAAAAAGTGATGATGCATATTATAAATTGCAAAAATTCTCATGAGATGTATAAGAAATTATGTAATATTTTTGAAAGAGATACAGAACAACAAAAATGTGTGTGCTAAGTGTATGCAAGTCAAAAAAAAAAAAAAAAAAAAAATGTCTCATAAAAATTAATATATAAAGTTAACTTCAGTTATATTAAAATTTGACTAAATAAAATTCTAAGAAATCTGGATTTGTTTTTTCTTTAAATATTTGATTCATTGATTTTGTTTTTACTGCTGAGAACTCAAAGAACTATCATATGAAATCTAAAAATTTTCATATGTCAAACTTGATTTAAAATTAATTTAAATTTAAATAATAGGAGCCTAAATACTTTTATTTGATAGTTTTTCTTCATTTTCATTATTTTCCACAAGTGATTCAATGTTTGTTTTTTTTTACTTATATTTTTCTTGTTTTATCTTCTTCCATTGATGAGATGTTTTAACTTTGAATATATTGTTTTATTTATTTAAATTTTTTTTTTTCAGGTATATATGTATACCGTTTATCATGGATGGCTTCTATCATTGTTACTTTTTTTATTCATATGCCAATTAACTTTGAACTATGTCAGGTAATCTATGTTTGATATCATTGTTATATATATAAACATGAAGACTGATAATTCTATAGAGAAGTATAAGATAAACATACTGAAATAGACAGTTTCAATCAAATTACTTAAAAAATTATTATTTATAAAATATATTTAAAATTATTATTTTTATCAAATTATTTTAAGCATTCTTTAATGTTGAAATCTGACAAGATAATTCAGTTACATAAGTTTTATAGAATTAAAAACTGATGAGCAGTTCTTATAATTTTCCATGACATTATAAAGTTCTGGGGAGGGGAAATGTTCCCCACCGAACCACCCCTTGAATTAAACGTTGGTTGAAAAGTTCATAAGTGTTGTGTATCACTATCACTATATCGTATTCGATACTGAAAATGTACTGAGTAGCATTTATGATTCATTTACAAAGGGCACTCAAAAGAATCTATAGCATTAAGGTTTATAAGGAAAAATCATTTGTGGTGTATCTTAATGATATTACACTATTTTAAACTTATTGAAATGTATATCACTAAGGTGTACTACACAGTGCTTACTGTAGATTATGGTGTGCATACAATTTATCGTCCATTTACCAGAAAACACAAAAGAATTTGGTTACAGAAAGAATTGAACCATAATTGGAGTTATTGAAACACAAGAACAGTAAATGCTAGAAATGCATATAATCAGTTGTGGTACATGTTTTTAAATTATACTTTTTTTTCTTTTTTCTAATATTACTTGGTATGTATAAATTTTATAATTCATATACAGGGCTGCGTAGAAGTTCTTTAGTACATTTCCATTTATTCACAAAAATCGTTCAATGAATATTTTCAAATGTGCTATGCATTTAACTGAATTATCTTTTAACATACTATATAGTATGCATACAAATCTGTAATCATAAACAAAACTGCTCAGGAAAAGAAAAAAAAAAGTATTTTTCTGATTATTGATGGTTATAGCAGAACTGGGTTTTCAGATGTGTTATGTGTTTTTTAATTTTTTTTAGACATCATATTTCACCTTAACAAACTGTAAAGTTTTGTTGCAGCATTCTGAATGTGATAGAAGGTGTTTTATAATGTATGTTGGCTATGTATTTGTTGTTGTTGTTATTGTTTTATTTGAAAGAAATGGTTTAACCAATGGCCCATTTTGAATATTTGGCAGTTTATTTATGAATTTTCAAGTGCAGAATTCTAAGATCATTATATTTATTTTTATTATTACTATACATTATGGTATACTTTATTATAGGGTATGCAATAGGAATTTATGTTTTATGCATTTGTTTATTTCAGGGGTGATTGTGTTCCAGGTATACCTGTGATTTCGGGTTTTTCGATCGATCCTTCCGGGTTTATGATATTGTTACGTTAGTAGAAAATTCGGACATTGTGAAAATTTAAAAAAAATCGCAGTATGCAAATTTCAGCAGAGACATTAATTTCTTTGAAAAAACATTAATTTCTTTAAAAAATCGCAAGGTAAAAATGCAAATTTCATTTTTTAAAAAAGCAAATTTCGTCAAATTGGGAAAAGCGATTAATTTTGTTAAAAAATTGTGAAAAAACTATCAATTTCTTCAAAAAAAAAAAAAAAAAATCTTAAAAAAACAATAATTTTGTCACAAAATCATGAAAAAACAAAAAATTTTGTCATATGAGTGCAAAAAAAAGCACATTTCATTTGAAAGAAAAAAAAATGAGTAAAAGCAATTAATTTTGTCAAATAGGTATGAAAAAACAGCAAATTTCGTGTAAAGATAATGAAAAAACGACTGATTTCGCCAAAAGATCATGAGAAAGCCACAAATTTTGTCAACTTATTGTGAAAAAAAAAAAAAAAAAAAAAAAAATATTGCTGGAGTAAAAATTTCCATTCCAAAAACTGTTTTTGCTGCTTTAAAAACTGATTTTGTTAATTTTTTATAAGCCTTTACTTCCCCCAAAAACTGTTTCTCCCGCTCCATTTTTTTTTTTTTTTTTTTTTTTTTTTTTTTTTTTTTTTTTTCTGTTCTAAATTTTGTTTTTAAAAAAATGTGATCTTTCAAATTGATATATTTTGAATTCGATAATTTTCAGGGTTTTTTTTTTCTTTGTATCAGTTAATTTTCAGGATTTGTCACTCTGAGTCACAATCATCCCTGTACATTTTTATTTTGTTACACAAACAAAAGTAATTAATTAGAATTTTCAAGAGTTTTGCTTCAGTCTAAATGATAGAATTATGTATTATAAAGTTGTATACATAGAAATGTTACATTTGATTACATCAAGCACATATAATATTCATAGCGCAAATGCTTATGAATTTAAAGAAAGTATTTTATAAAAAGACTGTTTTCAAAGTTTAATAATGGGCATTTAAAATAATTAAAAATTAATGGTTGTGAATTTTCCTTTGGAAAGTATAATGTAAATTTTAGAAATTATTTTATAAATGTTAAATGTTGTATATAAATCATGTTTTATTATTATAAATTAAGCTTTTTCTTCTGTTTTAGAGGATGGTTCAGTTCACCAAGCATAATAAAAAAGCCTGAACATGATGTGAGTTGGAATATTTTTTCTCTCTGTGTCTTCAAATAACTTGATCTTATTTTGATGTATTTGGAATATTAATTAATTTTATGATAAAAGTTTTAACTTTTCTCTATTCCTTTCTTTTGCTAACTACTTTTATTTAACTATATATTACTTTTGTTTTTATTATTTTATTTATTTAAAATTTTTATTTGCTATTTAAAAAGCCTTTTTTTTTTTTTTTTTTGTTATTTAATTAATTAAAAAAAAAATTCTGATAAATTGAGATATTTAAAAATTTTGGATTTTAACTGTCATTTAATTTTTTTTTTTTCTCTCAAGGAAATTTAATATTTTAAATTTTGCTTGAACATCTTCGTAATTTTTGTAAATTTTCAGCATTTTAAATTTTAGAATTTTAGGCTTTTTTGACATTTTAAGTTTGATTTAAACCTCTTCTAAATTTTTGGAATTTTAAATTTTATTTAAATTATTTTATTTATTTTTAACAGCTTTTTTTTTAATACTAAGTTTTCTTTTAAAATAATTCTCATTAATGGCTAGTGCTGCCATGTTGCTTCAATTTTTCCCCCTAATGTTATATTTCATTTTCTGTTAGATTTAATTACAAGAATTTCTTTATTTTTACCATTTTAAGATTTTTTTTTTCTTTTAGCTAAAAATAAATGATTTAATTAAAAATGCTTTTGAGATATACAAATAATGCTGTTGTAATTGTCTGAAAAGCAATTCTTGAATATTTTTAATTTGATCAAATAAAAGCTTAGTCTTGCAATTAGTTTTAATATTTAATGGTGCTGCAATCTGTGGTCTTGCTGAAAAAAAAAATGAAATTTAATTACAGTAGAACCCCGCTGATTCGGACCCCGTTAATCCAGATCTCCAGATAATCCAGATCAGTTTGATCAATTTTTTATTTTTTTTTTATTTTATTTTTTTTTTTATTTTTTTTCAAGTTTGAGAAGTGATTGGCAAATTTCCATAACTTAAATTTATTTCAGCCTCATATTCTGAATAAAAATGTATTTTCTAAAATCTTTTCAGAAGAATATCTCAAGCTTTCTTATTTAAACTCTTTAATGTTATCTATGAAAGGAACAACTATGCACCATTTAAACTTTGACAATTCCAATTTTTACAGTTTTCGATTCAACTCATTTAGAAACGTCAACAAAAGTTCACTGCTTAATTAAGTTTTACGTAGAGCATTGAAAAAAAGCAAAGTAAAACAGTCCTTATAGACACACTGACTGATAAGGATCGCGTTCTGATCTTTGTCAGCCAATCCATATGTTTCTTCGGATTATTTCTTGTCTTTGTGCCAAAACCCTTCTACAAACCATTTGCGGAAATTTGAAATAGAAGGAGGAATAAACTAGAATGAAAGAGAAATTGCACCTGAAGATTTTGTCCACTTGTTTTAAAAAATTGATAGTTGCTCAGATGTTGGTATCAGGGACATTAGCAATTGGTTGGAAGCAGAAAATAATGAAAAGTATACTTCGCTTACAATTAACTTTTAATAATCGCTTTGTGCACAATTGAAGTAAATGAAGATGATGCAGACCAAAAACATTATCAATGATGATCAACCAAAAGTTATAAACTATAATGAAGCAACTTCCCATTTTGAACAATTAATGATTTATTTTGAACGTTGTGTGGAGACTACATCCAACGAACTACTTATGCTCAAGGGAATGTGTGACCATGCGGCTCGCAAAACTGTCACAGCAGAATATGACAAATTTTATAATTACAAAATAGACATTTTTACTGTCTGTAAATATTGAATATGTTCAGTATAAAGAGGATTTTCTGTGAGTATATTTTATTTTATTTCATTTGTTAACATTCTCCGGATAATCCGGATTGGTCCTGGTCCCAATTAATCTGAATTATCAGGGTTCTACTGTATTGTAAATTAATTAATTGAATTTACTGAACCATATTTTTTTACAAAAACAGTAGTTAACTTATTAGCACTTTGTGTTGATCACACTTTCCCACTTATTTATTTTTTAAATCAATTTCTTTGTAGTCCAAATTCATGTCTATGTTATGTATTACTGTTTTTTTGCTCTTATTCTCAACTTGTGATTCAATTTTATACAATTTTATTCATTTGAAAATAATTAATTCTTACAATTTTTGTTTTTGCATATTTTTTTTGATTGAAAAAATTCTTGTCATTCATTTGTTTGAATATGTCTTTTAATAAACAAATAAAATGTTTAACTTCATTGTTTTCACTTCATTCTTTTATTTTAATATATTTGTACACAAGTTACTTATCCTTTTTTATTTAATCTATCATAAATAATTTGTGAATTCTATCTGATTAATTCTTATTGCACATATATAAAATAGGGCAATTTCTGTCACTTGTTATACAGTAGACTCCCTTAAATCCGCACTCCTAAAATCCGCAACTCTCTAAAATCCGCACATTTTTACGGATGTAAACAATGAAACGTTCAGTTCAGATGAAGGTGCAAAATTTGACTTTTTTAGTTTTATATCAATTCCATATATTTTTTAATTTGTAATTTTTGTTAAGGTAATTGAATTCATGATTTTTCATGAAGAAAGAATAATTTATTTCTGAAAAAATAAAGATATTGCTGATATTATTGGTAATCACAACCTTACCAAATATATTTATATATTAATCAATCTTTTTTAGTTATTAAATCTTGCTAAACCTGAAATAAAGCTTCAATAATTTATGATCTTGATGTGAATTAGTAATGTGCCTTTATGACGCAAGTTTCATTGAATAATTTAAGAAAAACACATTTCATCTTTATAATGAATATTTAATTGTACATTATTAATTATTAATTTGACCTTTGCTTTTAATATTTTCATAATTTTAAAAACTATCTAAATTTTTATTATTTTAGTTTATCACTTATTTTAATATTTTAACATATTGTAAGCATTCATTATACTTATGATTCCATTATTAATTACATTCAAATTACTTTTTAAAAAATGTAAACAAAGCAATGACCAGAAATCCGCAAAACCTCTGGTCCCAAGCTGTGCAGATTTGAGAGAGTCTACTGTATTTTGATCAAGCAAATATGATTCAAATAGTTTAAGTAATATTTTATAATTATCTGAATTAATTGAATTGTCGTATAATTTCTTTGTCTTTTTTAGCTTCTCCCAAAAATATCATTTAAAACAATTTAATGCTTTAAAAAAAAAAAAAAAAAAAAAGGAAATAGAAAAATTTAAATTAATATGTTTATTAAAAAAAAGTTAGAAAAAATAATGCATTATTGTTTAGGAATAATACTTTTACTATTCTGGAAAACACTAGATGAGTATGGGTAAATTGTCTTTCTCAAAACAATGCCTATTTTGCTTTCTTCAACAGGTTTTTGAATTAAATTATGTGTTGTACTTATTTTATTCAGTGTCCATTTTTTAACTACCCAGTTTTTGCTTAGATATTTTTTATTTTTTATTATTATTATTATTTTTTTTTTTTGTGGGGGTGGGGGGAGGGGGAACTTGTACGACAATGCTGCTTGATATTATGTTTGACTGCAATTCATGCTACTTATTTATTATTTTATTTTATATATTTAATACTGTATTCCCCCGCATTATCCGGCATGCCACAAAAGTCAAGGTAGACCAGTTTTTTAAATATGAGTCCCTGGTCTTTCAGGGAAAGAGAAAAAGCAAGAAACTACGAAAATGGAAAAGAATGCAGTCCATTAACTGCATTCAGTAGCAGTGACTCTACTGTTGTTAAGGAAAAGTGCAATATAGAGTTTTTTTCTGCTTTTCGAATTATTTAGTTTATTTATTTTACATAAAGAGAATAAAAACATGTTTCATATGTCACATACTATTTCACAAAAAGCTCTGTTCCAGCCCAATATTTACAATGTAAAAATAGAATGTCTCATAAATTATTACATGGAAACAAATATTCTTTTTATATATAAAATAATAAAAATGTAATAATTTTTTAAGTATATAAAGACAGAAATATGTGCTTATTTTATATCAAAAAGGTAATTTTATGTGATAATTTAATTAACCTCATGTCGTCATCCTAGAGTAAAAATGTTATACATGCAAATTTTGCATAATAATAAGATAAATAAAACCTAATAATCACTTAAATATTAGTTAATATATACAGAAAGGGAGAGAGACAAAATGAAACAAAAAAAAAAATAAATAAATAAATATTAATCATTTTCTTTAAAGTAAAAAATGTTGCTAGAAAAACTACAATAAATCAGTTGCCCATCCCCCAACAGCCAAACCTCAGTTTTTTCAGCATGTTGGTGTACCTTGATTTTTTTCTGGCATGCCGGGTAATGCGGGGGGAATACGGTATTGTTAATTATTTATTTATTTGCTATATTGCAACATTTCTGTAATATAAGATTTTGATCATATCTCTTTTCTTTAAAAAATCATTTATTTTCAGGATGGGGATATGGGCGTGTCAGATAAATTCCAACTAGTACTTCATGTTGCTCGTAAAGTTCAGGTATTTTATTCTCATATTTAATTCTTCAATATTATTATTATTGCAGTATATGTAATAATTTTCTTTAATTTTTCAGAATCGATTGGGACATATGGCTAATTGTCTAGAAAAAATAAAAAAGTAAATATCATTCAATACATATCTATATGTTTTTCTATGTAAATGTGAAAATTGTATTAAACTTGATGTTTTATTTTCAGCTTAATGCTGTGGCAGCAGTCTGATGTAACTGGTCATCTGTACTTTATGTTAGTTGTTGCATTCAGTTTTTCTTTGATTTTTCCTGCTCATCAGCTATTTACAGTTTTTGGTAATAAAAAGTTCTTATTATTTGTTCAACATTTTTTTTAACATATATTCTCAAATAATTTTATAATTAATGTTTTATTCTATTTTTTTTTTTTTTTTTTTTTCGAGAGGAAGGGTTGAAGGGGGGAGAGTGTAAAGGGTATCCTGAAAGGTTGTTTTCCTATTTTCAAATTGTATCAAAAAATTATTGTAATTAATAGATTGCATACTTGTCAATATGTTTGATTGTCTATTCTCTCATCCATGCTTTGACTTTGATAAGAAAAAAAAAAAAAATACTTGAATTGCAATTAAACACTTTATTGAAATATATACTAAGGTCATTCCATATTAAATAATCCAATTTTTAAGTAATTCTTTACTTTATGTCCTTTAATCTTTTTATAAATTTTTACTGTTGTTTAGTAATTTGAAGTAAGAATAAGCATGCAATATTAATGGTAGAGATGTACCAGATGTAGAAGTTTTGCCGGATACCGGATACTGAATTTTTCAAAATAAAATTGTACCAAATTTCCGCTATCCAACCAAATGCAGTTTCATTTTTAATTTCTCTGTTAATTTTTCTATTTTATACTCGCTTAAATGAGAAAAACTTTAAATTATTATAATTTTGTGCCATTCAAATAATAATAGATTTAAATTCAGTTATTATGTTAAAATTATTAAAACAAATTTTTTGTAGTAACCAAATATTGAAATTTAATCATGTTTTATTTTTACCCTATTCTATCATACATAATAGTTTTCTTAAAAAAAAAAAAAAAAAAAAAAAAAAAAGGTCATTGTTCATAAAAAATACACTTGTTCTTCTTACTGTTATAATAACTAAATATCTTATTGAAGTAGCTTTAAAAATCTAACATTTCTTAAATAAAAAAAGTTATCTTCTTATATAAGAGAACTTTACTTCTTACTCTACATATTCATCCCCTATATTTTGGCAATTGTCCTACCTGTTCAGGAACTTAACAATCTCCATGTTATATTTGGCTATCACCAATCCTGGATTAAGATAGTTGTTCAATACAGTCTTCAACTCATCTTCCATCATGCACAAATTTTGTTGACAAATACCTAAATGTAAAAGTTTTATTATGTGGAGAATTAAAGTAAAGCTCGCATATAAGGAAAATAACTTTTTAAAGAAATTTTTATTTAAGCTTTTAGAGCCAAATTATTATTAGTTTGAAAACCGTCCTCATATCTTGTTTTATAGAACAAACGGGATAATGATAAATGGGATCATCATTTCACTTTATTACAGTACAATGGTCAATTAAAGGTAGCATCTCATTTCCTTTACTTATCACAAGTTATTAAATCTACATTATCAGCAATATCGCTCAGACTAATCTCTCTGAGTGAAGTCCTAGTAAAAAATAAAACATGTCATTTCATTTCAAATCATCTCAATAGTCAAGTCTGCAATTTTATGCTTTTTACATTCATAAACTAGTCAGAAAATGTGTCAAAAAGCTTCCTGTTTGTTGGACAGAAATTTAAAAACTACCTTAAACAATATGTTTGTTGCATTGTTTATTATGTTAAGCTATGATTGAGTCTTATGTCTGCCTTTGTTTTATGCTACTCAGGTGGTATTTTAAGAGTTATTTGTATTTAAGAAATCAAAATGGTATGCTGAATGCTGTAATCAATATTTTGATGTAAGTAAATTGTTGGTTTTAAGGTTACAACTTTTCATTTTACTGAGTTATATTTTAGTGTAAAAGATTTTCATAAGAATCGCTACGAATTAAAATGTTATGCCCAGTTTAATATATTGTTGTAATCCATTTAACAAATTAAGTCGAAATAAAATATGATTTAAAAATAAAAGTATGGTTTTAAATAGCTCTAACTCCCATAAATATTCTCGGATTGTTCTGAAATTTTTATATGTTATTGATGTTTACCCTAGCACGAACCCTATTGAAAATGAAGTTTCTACTATGATTAGTTTATTTACAGGGATAGTAAAAATTTTTCCGATACATTACGGCTAATGGGAAAAAATAGTTTCAAATGAATTTTAAAGGTGTTGCACCCTGCTAAACTTATTCAGATTTACATGGAATCGCAAAGTGCACAAAAATACGCATTCCGTAAAATATGCTGACAAAATAATAATTATTATTCATTTACAGGGCCAATCAAAAGAATTCCATTACAGAATAATAAAGGAGGAAATAGTTTGCGACATATTTTAATAATGTTAAACAGTTTCAAGTATCATAAAATTGATATACATCATTGAGACTTAATATTTAACGTATAATATGAAATGCATAGCTTTTACAAGGACACACAAAATATTTCAAACCTTAAATTTTTTCTGAAATACTGTGTATTATCGATGATAGCTGATGGGTGGTTGAAATGCTTTTTCAATTATGATATGAGCTTTTAAGTTTTACAAAATGTCTGCAAATTATATGGTGTATATAAATGTTATAGTTGATATACAGGGTTACACAAAAGAGCTCGTAAAGGTTACTGAATATGACAGTAATTAACTTAAAGGTGGTAGTTATGCATTTTTATGTTGAACTGCTTTCAGTTTACTAAGAAATGTTTGTAGAATATAGATAAAATGATATACAGGGTCACGCAAAGAATTAGCAACATTGGTCATCCATATGTGATAATTTCTGGAAATGTGATTTAAGTAGCTTTAAGAATGTGTTTGTTCGAACTAAATTTTAACTAAATACTGAATGTAGTAAAGATACTTGATAAATTACAGGGCTGAACAATATTATTGAAGTATTTTCCATCTATTAGAATAAAGTGCTGCAAGAGAAATTTCAGCCAGTTAGACATTTTCTTGCTAAACTAAATTTCCCCATTATATTGTATATATGTATCAACCGACGGATCAAATACAGGGCTGCTCAAAAGTATTTCAATACATATTTAGCTATGGACAGTAGCATCTTATTTCCCTAAATAACAAAATTTTGTTAAAGATTTCAGGAAGCGTTGGAAAGTGTTTTATAATCTATGCTTAACGCATGATTTTTCTTACTTGTTTTATTATTATATTACTATTTGATATAAATTTATGTGATAGATCATATTAAAGCTTATGATATTCTAAAAAGAATGTATTATTATTTTTTAAATATTTCAATTCTATGCTGAAGTATCAAAATTTATGTGCAATATAGTAAAACAAATATAGGCTTGAGATCTTCTGTTTTGGTAGCTTATTTCTGTTTTAAAAAAAGTCAACTGAAAATCATGAGGTAAATATCATTGGACCACTCTAGAATATACTTCGAAGGAACCAACAATATGTTTTCTTTTGAAAGTGGTCATGATGTTTTGAGTAAGTTTTCTTTTCTATGAGGGTCCATAAGAAATTCAATGTATTATTATTTATAATCTCTGTAAAAACTCTAAAATTGATTCTAGGACTCTAATGTAATTAAAGGCACTGATGAAAGGAGGGACTTGTTAGCAAGCAAAAGATAGTATTATTATGTAATGTAGATTTTGTTTAAATTACACATAAGGCATTTTATATTGTAATAGTCTCTTATAAGGAAACAATAGAAAAAAACTGGAGTTCTATAGTAGCATGGTGATGAATTTTGCTCAAGGCATGCACAGAAGTGACAAAAAGACTAGTTGTATCAAACTCATGGCTGAAAAAAATTTCATCAATGAATGATTTTGTGTAAAGATTATTCATATATAAGGCATAAAAGGACCTATAAGCACAATGTTTATTAGGTCTCATAATTTTTGTATGGATCTCCGAACAGTGATTTGAAGTAGTTGCTACATTTTCTAGATTATTTTTAATGAGTAGTGTGATCCAAAAACAGTAGTTTGTAGTGAACACTGCTACTTCAGGGTGTCTTGTGGGATCATGACTTGCTTCTGTAGTGGAAATTGTGTTTTGTGAATGTCAGTGACAAAAATATTATAAGAATAGTAAGTTAAAAAGAAATAACACACCACATTAACTGTCATTAAAAAGTGTGATTGGTTCATATCAATTAATAGTAATGACATCTACTAATTAATAATATACTTATATTTTGCTCAAGAGCTGTCTAAGTATAAAAATTGTACTAAATTCACAAATTTTCAAAATTAACTCACAATTTTGACTTCATATTTAGATTCTTTGATAAATTTTACTGGAGAATATCAAGCAACAAGTGATTAAGTCTAGTAGCTAATAAATTATGCAGGTTTAAAGTTTGGGGAACTCATAATATTAATTCATTTTTAATTATTTTAATAGATTGCAATGTGTTTGGTTCTTTCAGCATATCTCAAAAATATTTCATGGAATTTGCTGTAATTTTGGATTTGTATTCTGAATTTTTTATTTAGGTCTATAAAATAGTAATAGATTCTTACATTGCTTGCTCAGATATACTGCTTAATTTATGTTAAAAAACTTGCAGTTTAACCATATAAATGTTTATTTTATTATGCACCAATCTTAATTTTGCTAAGAAAACTGTAATATGTGCATAAATTAATTTTTTGGGTACTGTCACAAACCATTTTCTTATTTGTTATCTTTGTTCTAATGTTCTAATGCCTTCAGTTTATTGTATATTGGCGTATGCAATATAATAAGGAGCCACTGTGTTTAACCAACTTAAAGTATAGATTTAATCTTTTCACAAAATCTAGAAGTTGCAAAACAATAACTACTTTTGAAAAATATTTTGCTGTTGCTACTTTTTAAAACAAGTAAATTAAAGAATAGTAAGTACAAGTTAATTAAATTAATAATTTGCGACAAAATAAAAGTAGATTTTCTGATCACTAAGCTAGACTATGCTGTGACATGTCATAAATTAGGAGGAAAATTGTTTGAAAATAGTTATATATTTTAAGTACAAAATTTTAAAAATTTATTATTTTCAGATTTATTGAGCTATAAAAATCATTTTGTGGCTATTTGTGATGCAGTAGATGCTGGTTAATTGGGACTCATTGCTTCTCATTCAGTTCATTCTAATAAAGTGCTGCCCCGATTATCAGAAGTGAATTTAATTTAAGGATGTTTTTTGTGTTTACTCTTGATACTTTATCCTTATTAAATGGTGTCCCAAATAATTGGAATCTAATGCATATTTATGATTTATCACTTATGATTTTTCTCTGTTACAAATTACAATCTAGGCTTTTATGTTGGTGTCAAATTATTCATCATCGATTATATATTTTATCGATTTCCTCGAGTGCAACAAAAGCATGATACTACAGCAAGACTCTGGCAGACATTACCCACTGATGCTCAGCTAGAAAGAAAGCATAATCGAGCTGAACTCGACAAAGTAAAACACATTGGTTTTTATTCTTTTATGTATTTTTTCATTTACTATAGTAATTTATATCTTTTTAAAAAATCAAAAAGGTTCAGTAAAGTTTTGATGATAAATCTTATTTTTTAATTTTTGCTGAAAGAATTAGGGGAGGTTATGACTTTCTATTAAATATAGCAAGGTGACAGTTGAAGGTTTTATTAAAAAAAAGCAAAACTTCATCTTTAGATGCTGTAAATAATACATCTTATATTGTCCAAGAAAAAAGAAATACTAATCAATTATGCCAATTATTTAAAAAAAAAATAATAATAACAGCATTTATTGTTTTAGTTTTTGTGTTATTCAAAAGATAAAGTTCTTGGTTTCAGCTGAATTACTAAAGTTTTAATTCTTATTTTTTCTGCTAAAGTTGAGCCATTGCTTTTTTTGCAGCAAGGTACTTGATAATCATGAAATTGATCATTCAGATCTTGAATAATCTGTTTGTTTGCATAGATTTTGCACTTTTTCTGTTTTTTCCTTTTTACATTTTTTAGTAAAATATTTTCTATATACTATATATGAGGAAGTCACAACCATCATAAAACAAATCCATTTTTTAGTCATTTAGAAGATGCACAACATGTTTTATTCACTCCAACAGTGAAGCAATTCTGAAAACAGATGTCATACATGAAAAACTATATACAATTGCTGACAGACTTTGTTTACTGTGGTAGTAGATAAAACACATTTTATGCAATTTCAAAAAAAGTTACCCTTTTTCATTTATTTATTTTGTTTATTTATTTACTTATTTATTTATATGTGAAAATGTACTTGATTTACTATGACCTGTGAACCTCTCATATGTAGAGTAATTAATTGCAGTGATGAAGTTTTAGAATTATTTTCAGTCAATTCTTGCCTGGAATTTGAGCTCATAGTAAAAACAAACAAAGTACTATTTTAGAAATTTTTAATTTTAACTGCTTTAGAAGTTTTGTTTATTAGGTAAAATATAATTTTATTGTCATAAATACTGTCTATTTTTCTCTTTAAATTAGATTCTTTTATAATCATAAAATGAAAATTAAAACTTACTATGTGTTTTCTGCAGAAATGAGACCTTTATTATTTCTGATAATCTCACATTGTTATTTTGAAAGTTTTTATTTATGTATTTCCTTTTGTTGTTTTTATTATTAAATCCTTTAGGGACAGGTATCAAATATAAAATCTTTTTAGGATTCTTATGTTTTAATTTTTTGCGAGTACCTTAATTTCTAATAATAATCTTTTCCTTCTCTAATTTATAGAATTTTAGTATTAAGTAAAATAGTTTACTGTTTGGAACCCTTGTAATTAAAAAAATTTGTTATAAGGTGCATCACCCTGAAGAGCTAATAGAAACAGAGGGACCCAAAATAACAAAAATTTCTTTATAAGATCTGTATTTATTTATTTATTTATACTCTTCATTTAACTTCATACACTTGTCTTATTGATAATTCCATTGATAGGAACTTTGTTCAAATTTGCCTGTCTATATGGCTGCAAAATTATGCCTTGCTTTATTTTTCTTTACCTCTTCCACATTATTAAAATGTTCTAATTTTGTATCCTTCTTTATTTTTGAAAAGGAAAAGAAAGTCATTCAGAGCAGGTTGGGTACAAGTAGCAAAAATATCATTCCATTTTTACATTTTTAGCCATTAACTGATGAAGACTGTGTGAGCAGGTGCATTGTCATTGTGAGAAAATAGTCCTCTATCTTAAAGATACACACAAGTGATAAACAGACATACAGAGCTGTTGCTCTAACCACTAAGCAGGCATCGGCTGGAGTTGCTTAGAGGTTAGAGCAACAGCCTGGAATGCTGTGATCCCAGGTTCAATTCCTGGCTCTGGCTAATTTTTCACTCCAGTTGGGTTTATTGTATTTATTGTTTGTATGTCTCTTTATTATTTGTGTGTATCTTTATGATTTGAATGCAGGCATTATTTGTGTGTGTTTGTGTGTTTTAGTCCCCTATCTGCCATAAATCTTACCACTTAATTCCTCAATTACTTCAGTATTTCCTCATCAATCTTCAAGCACAATTGCTTGAATTTTCTTGTACATTGAACATTTTTGTCCATTCTGGAAGTTTAAGTACATCCAGAATGAGGTTTCTTATTGATCGATGTTTCATGCTTTTTTTTAAAAATAAGAAAATCACTTGTACACTTCAGTTTTCCCATAGCATTATCTTTCTAAGCTATTTGCTACATCAAGCCTGTTTCTGTAGAATTTTTCCTGAGCAGGAAGCAAAATTTTGCAGCCATATACTTTTCATTTAAGTCAAACATTACAAAAAATTATTAGCAAGCAAAAAATTTTTTTGAAAAAAAAGTGCACTGTAACCAGGCACATCTTTTCCCAGCAGCAACATTCAGTGCACTGAACTTAAAATAAATGTGGGACGTGCAAATATTGTGAAAAATTCTTATTATCCAAGTGCTGCCATTGCAGTTATTTTTTGGTCCTGCCTCTAGTATTAATATATTGCTAAATTAAATGAAATCTCTCAAAGCATTCTTTTAAAAGTATTTTTGAATTTAAAAAATGGCTCTTCTTCTTTTTGTTATGTAAAACTTCTTAATGGAGGTGATGTTAATTTATTACAATACCATTTCTGTTCAGATCTCAATTTCATTCAAGTCTCAAATTCCCCTCTCCAGTGTTAATTCTCTGGGCTTGGAATACACTCATATATATATATATATATACAGGGTGTTTCACTTAAACGTTTCAGAACTCCTAAGAGATGAAGGGTGCATTCTGACAACTCGAAATCATATAACAATGTGGGGTCGGAAATGCTTTCCTGAAGCAGTGATGTACACAGAAGCACCATAAAGAAAAGACACCGTAAGTGAAAAATCATTTTATTAATACACGTAAAAAAGCAAAAGGTACATGGGTCAAAGTAAGTGTTCGAAATTTCTGCCACCAACTACAATGCACACCTCAAATCTCCAGCGCATGGAAATCCGAACATTATAGAACACTCCAGGCATGTCTCGAATTTCTCAGGCAGCTACTGCGATTCTTGCAACCAGCTCCTCAGCATTGTCAACAGGGGTGTCAGAAACCAGTGTTTTCATATGACCCCAGAAATAAAACACAAGACATGATAGGTCGGGTGACCGAGTAGGCCAACACACGGGATCACCACGTCCGATCCACTGTTGACCAAATGTTACATCTAGGTAGTTACGAACATTTCAGCTGAAATGGACAGGAGCTCCATTGTGTTGGAACCACATTGGTCGTTGTGTCGATGCAGAAATCTATTCATCTCCCAAAAGTTGCGGCAATACGTTCTGCAGAAAGAGCAAGTAGTTATGTCCGGTTAGATGAAACGGTAACAGGCAAGGTCCGATGTGGTGATCTCCTATAATACCAACCCAAACATTCACCGAAAATCGAGTCTGTGCTGCACAACGTCATATTGCATGCGTGTTCTCCTCCGCCCAGATATGGCCGTTATGCGTGTTGCAAATTCCTTCCTTTGTGAAGGATGCCTCATCGAAAAACAACACTTTAGCAGGGAAAAGGAGATCTGTAGCACACTTTCCATGGTACCACTGTGCGAAAGCAATACGAGATGCATAATCATTCGATTGCAGTGCCTGGGCACGCTGCATGTGAAACGGATGCATGTCGTGTTCTCAAAGAATCCTGCAGACGTTAGAATGGGGAACCTCGATTGCATGCGCTAGACTTTACATACTCATGCTGGCAGCCTCTTGCTCCTGCTGCAGCACATTCTCTTCGATGGCCGGAGTCCGTGCTATTCTTACCCGGTCCTTGGCAGCTCTTTGAAATGAACCTGTCTTAGCTAAACTCTGGTGCAGGCTTGCAAAGAAATTATGACTGGGAATGCGCCTTGTCAGATATCGTTCAGCATACAATCGCTGTGCGGCTGGCCTACTACAATCTGCAGCCCTGTATGCTAAATGCATATCAGCTAACTCTGCATTCGTATAATCAGCCATCCTACTAACTTGGTGCCCTTGTGCAAAATGACGATTCCCTGCATGAAAGCTCGGAACTTTTGCACAACGCCATCTAGCATGTCGGGAAAGCATTTTTGACCCCTCAATGCTATGATTTCAAGTCGTTAGGATGCATTCTAGCCCTCTTAAGAGTTCTGAAACATTTAACTGAAACACCCTATATATGTATATATATATATATATATATTTCATCAGAAACTGGATATTTTGAACTTATTTTTGTTGTATACCCTTCCAAAAGGTATGTTTTTATTTTTTAGGTGATAAAGTATTCATAAAATATATATATATATACTTGATTTCATTTAGGATGTTAAAATTTTACTCACAACTGGTCAGTTTTGTTATGATTTTAACATATATAGTACATAATTAAGCATGTATTTTAAAAATATTTTGTCATCTAAAAAGGGAAAAAGACATCGTTTAAGAAGGGTGTAGAACAAAAAGTTTAAAAGGGAATCTTCTGGTGGAAAATTTTAAAAATATGAATGCATTAAATGATTCCAGGTTTAACATTAGAGAAACTAATTTGAGATCTGAGTGACTAGCAGTATTAACCATATTACTTGAATTTTTCAGCTTGTTGTTAGTCAGACAATTAGCACAGGACCCTCATTGTCTCATGAGAATCAAAACTTTTGTGAACTTTTTAATTTACCTCCATCTGAAACACCATTACCAGGTTAGTTCTTATTTCTTTAGTATATTTATGTATATCTTTACAGTTACTTTTAATCTAATTTTAAGTATCTTTAGTCAGACTATGTAGAATTAAAAAAAAAAAAGTTTTCAAGTTTATATCATTTTAATTAAGTACACTGTTGGATTTGCTCTAAAATGTTTATCTCTGTTTTACATTAATTTATGTACCATAAAATATAGTTAATCTGCCCTTCCCGATCAAATGCCCCCTCTCCACTTATAAAAAATTTGAAATTTTCAAAAAATTCCGAGAAAGCGCCCTCCCCCCTTCCCCCTTCCAAAGAAAAGATCACTGGAAAAACAGAAAATTACATCCAAAAATCATGAAAAAAAGGAAATTTTATCTAATGATTGCTTAAAAAACGCTAATTTTGCCAAAGAATCATGAAAAATAACTGTAAATTTCTACAAAGGATCGTGAAAAAATCATGAATTTCACCGAAGGATTGCCAGAAAACCCACATTTTGTTGAAAGATTGCAGTAAAAACGTGAATTATATCAGATTTTAAAAAATGCAATCAAAAGATCAATTTAAAAACACAAATTGTGTCAAAAAATCCATAAGAAAACGAAAATTACGTCAAAAAATTGCAGAAAAATCATGAATTTCTCAAAGGATCAGCAAAAAATGCACATTTTGTCAATAAATTGTAAGAAAAAATGCAACTATGTCATATCCATAAATAAACAGTTAAAAAATTGTGAAAAAAATGTAAATTCTGTCAAAAAATCACAGAAAAAATAAAAATTTGTAAAAAAAAAAAAAAAAAAAAAAAAAAAAAAGGCTTGAATTCCATTAAAAAATTTCGAGAAATCGCACATTTCATCAAAGAATCATGAAAGAAATGTACATCTCCACAAAGAATTGGGTTAAAATGCTAATTTTGTCAAGTATCGTGAGAAAAATCTGCAAATGCGTCAAATATTGTGAAAAAATCCTGCAGATATCTCGAAAAAAATGCAAATAATGTGAAAAGATCACAGAAAAATCCCGTGTAAGCGCCCCTCTCTGATTATTTTATGATTTTTTGTCACGTTTGGGGGGGGGGGGGGGGCAAATTAACGGTATTTTGCCTTCCTTTTTTTAATCAAGAAATTAATAATTTGTAAGAGACTATTTGCTAATTTACATTACTTTATTTCAGCTTTGTTGAAATATATTCCAGGTTGAAGGTTAAATATATTATTGCAACTTTCATAAATTTATAAGCTTTTAGTGTTTTTAAAAATACTTTTATAAAATTATCACCATGAAATATGTTTATTTAACATTTTTAATTAAATCTATTTAACACTGTGATTGTTTATTTTCAAAATTGGTTAGAAATGAGCCAATAATATCTTGTGAATTTGTATGGAAAATAATATCTCTAAAATTCTGGTGGATTTCAGTTTTCAATTTAATCATTTATGAATCTTTGTTAGTTTAATGTGGAAACTTTTTAGATTAAATTATCATTAACACATCCAAAATACTTTAGTAGTTTCCCCCACCCCCTCCTCACTTTCTTTACTTTTAACAGCACAAAAAATATTTCAATATATTTATTCAATTAACTTCAAATTATTCCATATTAATAAAATTTATAAATTAATGATAATGGTTAGAATTAATTTTGTAAAATATGAGAAGGTGGTTTATAGATACTGTAAAATCTGGCGTATAATGCACACCTTCAATTTTAGACTCCATTTTTCTGTTTTTAGATACATTCATCATATAATGCACACTCTTTATATATATGTACATATGTATATATAAAGAAACCTGAAATGCATGTACATATGTCATGCTGTAACTTTTGAAGTCATTCATTCTAGAGCTGTTGCAAATCGTACGTATTCGTTACTAAGAAACGGGTATTCTCTAAGATACGAAATACCGAATCGTTATTTAGAAATACCACTCGTTAGCCATTATCGGAGTCCATATGCAACCGAACAAAGAGGAACTAACTTCAAACACTGCTTAAGTTTGTATAATTCATGGTTTCTCGCGATTCCGCCTCAACAAGTACATTAAGGTACATATTAAAAAAAATATTAATTGTGTATTTGAATAGAAATGTCCACTACTTAGAGTGAAACATGCGATAACGGAAAGTAGCATTAATCGAGTTCTCAAAAACATTTTACCCTGCTTAACATCGCAAAATTTTCCTAACATATTCATAGACCCAATCTAATGCATGAAATCATAAAATTGGCACTGATGGCCATAGAAGTGATATCAAATCAAATAGCATTTCGTATTGAAGATCAAGTTATAATATAATACTTTTATATGGTAACCAAGGGCGTGCGAAGACAAAATTGCGCCCGGGGCAAAATTACAATTTGGCACCCCCTCCCAAATTTGTCTTGTAATAGGCCAAAAATGACGTTATAAATTTTGCGCCTCCTAAATTTCCGCACCCGGGGCGGTCGCCCCTTCGACCCCCTTTCGCACGACGCTGATGGGGATCGTTCAAACATAATTCTTTCCAGAAATACTTCATCATTCTTTAATTACAGCTATAACGAATATTTTATTCTACTATAAGATACCATTCTTTTTATAGTAAAATTATAAGGAAATTTTAATAGATTAAATGCATAATTAAGACAAAAATAGTTTAATTAAACTCTTAAATGATAAACACACGTTGTTTTTCTTTTGCTTAGATCGATGGCTCTTTTTTAAATCGAAATATTAATACATAATATGTAATCTAAAAAAAAAAAAAAGCGCAATTATTTTGTTTAAGTTTTAAAATACATATAAAACTTCATATCTGTAAGGTAAATAGTACAATCCCTAAACGATCTCAAAACAATCGTTGTTCTAAAGGCTTTTTTTTTCTGCTTCAAAAACTCCCTCCAAATTCACACTTAACGTATTCAGTAAAGGAACAGATGCTGAAATAATAAAACGCGTTTCTATCTTTCTTCTTCCTAATACCTGAACAACTAAATGAAATACCCGTATGTGATAATAACTTATACCGAGTCTAAAGTCCGGAATACTAACTCTCATTTTGCAGACAATCGGGCTTCGTATGAATCCCGAAATGAAGGTAGTGTTTGAATTTCGTTTCATTCTGTTTTTCAGCAGAAACGAGTATTCAAAGAAACGATTCGGTAGTTTGTGTTAGAGGTAGTATTAGTAATCATTCGTTTTATTGCAATTATTTATTAACGAATACATCCGGTTTCCAACAACTCTAAATACCTATCATTCTATTTGCATTATAGTTATTCTCGAATCTCAAATGATTTGGATTTCATATGGCTTGTTTATTCATTTACTTATTTTATTATGACAAGAAAAAGAAATAAGAAGTGGATATATTTTTTATAAAGCAAATGATAATTAAATGATAAATCAAAATGTGATTCAAAATACATATCAGAGTATCAAAATATATAAGTCACACAGATTTCATTCACATATGAAGAAATTGAAATGTTTCTCATTTTCTTATAAATGCATAAAATGATTTAGAAATGTTATTAATCATTTTACAATAATTTTTAAGACTTGACAGACACAGAAATGTCATCATGAGGGAGAAATTAGCAGTCGCGTACGGAAATTTAGTTTAAAATGCCGAATTTCATAGAATGTTTGACAGTTTTCATTTCATAGATTTTTCAAAACATTTTTCAATCTCATAATTTCCGAATAAGTACACTTGCAAATTTCTCGAGATTAAAATTGCTTTCACAAATGTGTCAGATGTTACCTCATTTTGATTTGAGTAGACCTTTTACAGAATCAGAAAGATTCGCATTATTGAACAAGGGGGGGGGGAGTAAGGATTTAAGGTATGTTTATTTTTTAAGTAATTTTTAGAATATTTCTGCAGTACAGCGCGTGTGTGTGGGGGGGAGGGGGGGGGGCGTCATGAATCCATGGCCTCACCGTTAAACCCGTTATTGAAATGCGTATATGAAAATTGAGTTCCACCCTGCATTTTCTTAAGCGCCCTCCCATTACTCATTTTTAATTATAGCTCTGAGACAATTATGCATTGCATTTTAATCAGGGGCGTAGCGAAGGGGGTGTTATGGGCGGCTCAGCCCCCCTAAAACATTTTGAGCCTACCCCCCCCCAGGGCCGTAGCTAGAAGTGTACGATAGGGGGGCTCAGGGGAATATACGGGGGGCTCAAGGGAATGTAGGGGGGCGCTCATATTTTTTTGTTCTCTCTCTAATGCAGAAAGATAAATTAGTGCATATTCACATTGTAGGTACTATGTTTCTCATTAAACTGTTGTAATAACTTCATTTTATGCTAAGAAAAGTATATGATGATGAAAATTTTGAATATATAACTGGTGCAAAATTAAACATCCTGTTAGCTCCATATGTACCAATAGGATGAGGGAGTGTTGAAACACGTATTTTAGATACAATTTAGTAAATCTGCAAAAACTCAAACTAAAAACTGGTCTCAAAACTAAATTAGATTTTTGAACAGAATTTCATTTGAATTTTGGGAACATTTAGTGGCCTTGGAACTTTCCAGGGGGGGGGGGGGGGGGCTCAAAATATTTTAGGGGGGGGGCTGAGCCGCCCATAGCGCCCCCTTAGCTACGGCCCTCCCCCCCTCCCCCCCCCCAAATATTCCTAGGTCACTAAATGAATTTATGTTCCAAAAACCGGAATGAAATTCTATTGAAAAATCTAATTTAGTTTTGTGGACCTGTCACAGTTTTGAAAAAATACTAAATTGTAACTAAAACAAGTATTTCAACACTTGCTCATTTTACTTGCACTTATGAAGCCAACATGATGTTTAATACTGCACTAGTTATGCGCTCGAATCTTCCATAATCCTAGTCTTAGCATAAAATGAAGTTATTACAACAGTTTAATCAGAAACATAGTAACTAAACTACAGTGTAAATATGCAGAAATTTATTTTTCTGCCTCACAGAGAGAGAGAGAGAAAAATATATGAGTTATCCCACTACATTTTCTTGACCCTCCTCCCTCCTCCTATCCCTAATTATTGACTTTTCGCTAAGGCCCTGGTTTTAATATTCTATTTGCATTTTTTAAATAAAAGTTCGAAATTTCAATAAATGTAACTTTTACAGATAGATGGCAGCACTAACAAATACGAATTCTAATGAAAATCACTATAATCACAGGCGATAAATCAATAAATTAACTAAAAAACTTTGTAAAATCACCATAAAATGAAAAATTAAGCAGGACGCGTTTCGAGCTACAACAATAACAGCATGGTGATTTTACAAAGTTTTTTAGTTCATTTATTAATACGAATTCTTCCAAAGATTATTCTATAAGATGTATGCCGTATGCTCGATGACTGCGAATACCAGTTTCTGAACAGTAACGACTAACGAAACTAATACTTTTTAACGGGTAGAGAATTCTAAATCAACGTTACCATACGGGTATTCATTTTATCGTTATTTTCACAGCACTAATTCATTCTAAGATTTTTTTTACTTTCAAAGAATTGTATACTGAAGTGACAAACAATAACAGAAACATTATTTTCAAACACAAACACTTTTTATTCATAATATGAACAAAATATCATATTCTTCCACATCAACTCATGCATGTACAGTTATTAAAGCTGTTATTTATAAAAGCTCATTAACTATTAAGGCTAATTTATTTTATAATCATCATTTTTATATTCAACAATACAACACAGACTTGCGAATTTTGTTCTTACTTTCGGTGTTAAAAGTGCAGGTTATACACCAAATTTTATGGTAAGTGTTATTTTTGCTTCCCCTTTCCCCTTCCTGATAGGCTCAAAATTTCTGCCCCTTGTTCTAAGATGTTTTGATTGCATTTACTACCTTTTCGATCAATGTTTGTTTAAAGATAACTTTAATGTACTATACAAGATCAGGAAACGTTCATTTAGAAAATGTTGATGTATTTCAATTATACTGATCATTATCTGCTTTAAATTCCAGTACATTTTTGTTATGCATGCAGTAAAACCTCCATAAAGCGACCACGCTCCATTCCAGTAAAGTCCCTCTGAGAGATGGTCTCTTAATGAAGGTCATGTTTAAATCTAGTCTCCAAACAAACATCAGTTTGAGAGGCAGTAAATACAGATCCTTAGTTATTTAAACATTAAAAAATTCTAGGCAGGGATTTTTTTAATACATATATTTAATCATATATGTGGGCCAAGAATGAGCCATATATCTACCCACCTCTTTTAATATGTAGCATTGAAGTGATCATTTATCTTTAAAGGATTTCATTAAACCTGTACAAATATTGAAACATCTTATATTCTATATAAGTTTTGGAAATTTTTTATAAAAAAATCACATGCCTTAAATTTAGTACATTCCAAAATTTAATTGCTTTTTGAGGCTTTTTTTTTTTGCTTTAAAAGGCATAGAGCCAACAAAGTGAAAAATTGGGCTGTAGGCTGTAGGTGTCATTGTTTTGCCACTAAGATACCTGGATGATGCCAAGCCTAGCACTCTCATTCTTATCTGTTGGGAAAATTGCAAACAGCAGTACAGATGCAATAATGTTTGTGAGCCACCAACTCTGGGACAAATACGGAACTGAAGCAAAATCCAGTATTGATTTCATAGAAAATTTCACACACCTTGAATTTAGTAATTTTCAAGTTTTAATTGTTTAAAAGGTGTAGAGTCAACAGAGTGTTTCATGTTTGCCCTAGGTTTGGGGGGCACACTAGCATTATTATGTCATTGTGATTTGCAGCCTTGCTGACAGATAAGAGTGAGAAATGGTATGCTTAGCATTGACCAGGTGGCTTAGTGGTAAAGCATTGATGTGTGAATGACCCTTGTACGATTCTGGACTTTGATGCTTTTTTACTCTGTTGGTTCTATGTCTTTTAAGTAATTAAAGTTTGATAATCTTACCTTTTTACATTTTGTTCTTCAGTTTTCTTCAGTTAGTCTTTCAATCTCAAGTTTTATATATATGTATTTTTTTTTTTTTTAAATGAAATATTAAATTTTATGTATATGTCAAACATAACTGTAGGATTTTGCTATACCAGTGATGAAATATTATCTTAATTAACACATCCAGGGTTCTCGCTGTCGCTCGCCATTGCGCCAAATTGCGACTAAATTCTTCATTTGGCGAGTAAACAAGCTATTAGATTCGCCAAATTGCTAGTGCTCAATTTTTGGTTTTGCTTCTTTTTCGTTTTTCATACATATGTATGTATACATATTTTAATATATTTTTAGCGGATAGTTGAAATTAGATTAATAACAGTCGTTGTCTCAGTATTAAAAACTTAGGTTATTTTAGAACTTATTGAAAAAAAGTGGGTTCATTAAAGGATTAAAGGTAATTTTTTGTGCTAAACGGCGAATCTATTATGCTAATACCTTTTTTCATTTGGCGAATGTTTTTTACTTTTAATTCGCCAAATTACTAATGTTGGTCAAATGTCAGCGAGAACATTGAACACATCTACATAAAAATCTTTTATGTGTATTGAAAAATTGTTTTCATGCTAAATTTTATAAATCTGTTTTCATTTTCTATTCTTTGTTTTCAAATAGTCATTATATTATTTGTGCTATAACATTGTTTATGAATTTCTTTCTCGTGAAAATCAGCATGGCATGGTGGAAGAAGATGTACTCTTATAAATAAAGACAAGTCACTTACAGCAGCTTTCAAAAATGGTCGCTTGTATTTGACAAACAGGTAAAAAAAAAAAAAAAAAAAAAAAAAAAATAGCTTATTAACTTTGTTGTGTGAATTCTAATAACATGCTTACCTGGAATTTATTTCAAATCATAATTATAATATTTTTAATATAATTAATATTCATTAATTCATTAAGTATGAAAAAACTATTGTGCTTTTCTGTTTTCTTTATATGTATGCACGACTACACACACACACATTATTAGCAAATAATTTGGGGTTTATAGTTGTTCTGTTTTAAGTTTTTAATATCATCTAAAATACGTAAAAATAAAATGAATTTTTGATAGATATTTTTTATTTTTTATTTTGATTGGACAGTTTGGTATGGTAGACTCTGATATTTACCAATTAAAAAAGTAATTTAAATTACACTGGTCAACAGCTGTTTTGGTGCCGGGGTATTTTTAGCTGATTTTATATCAATTTGATGTCCTGAATTCAAATATGGCCTTAGTTTTTTTCTATCAGCTCAGTTTTTTAAGATAAACAACTTTTTGTGAAATATATGTTTCATTATTTTAAGGTAAATCCATGTATTAAAAAATGTATGTAGAAATAAAAAAAATACAGGATTTTTATTTTTTATAATACACAAATGCTAGTTTTTATTATTATGATATCACATATTCAAATAATAATTTTTTAATTAGATTATACAAATATTTTTACTTACAAAAATAGAGAAAAACGTCACTAATGAAACTGATACTCATTGAATGCTTCGGAAGCTTCTTTTCCGTGACATTCTGGAATATATTTTAGAACAGTGTCTTTTTAAACTCAAACTGTAATCTGAAATCCTTTGCATATCTCATCTTTTTTGGTATCGGTCCTCCATAGTCTTAATATTGTGGTGAAATCTTTCGGGCTGTTTATCACTTGTGCCTTCTTTATTTTCAAGAAAATGCTCTAAGTGGCAATGTATATAGTGTACTTTAATGCTTCTAGTACACCCAAGAGATTTAAAACTATTATGCTTTTCATTTACCAGTTCTACATAGATTTCTCCTTTGCATTTGCCCGGAATGTTTTTGTGAACTGCCACAAGAGTCCAGGCTTTTTATTCAGCCTCATTCGTTGAATTTACGAAAGCAGGATCCTTAATCAGTTGTCTTATTTGTTGTCCGTTAAATATTCCTGCTTTAATATTTTCATAACTCAATCCGGGTGTTTTTACCTTATATTTGCAAATCATGACCCGTTCTTATGGATAATTTACACAAACTGCTTCATAGGACAGAGCTTGATATGCAGTGCCGAAAGTATGATTTTCTTTTGCCCAACTAAAGTGTTATTAATGACATTCCTTTCTCCAACATCCATGTTTTCTTTCTTAGGCCTCTCTTTTCTAATCTAGTGGTGTGTTTTATCCCTGCTATCCCAAAAATATAAAAACAATAGTATTTTGTGTAACTTCTTTGCTGTCCAAGGACAATCATCTGGAAAATATTTAGGAAGAGCCAATTTTTCTAACAGTCCTCTAAATTCATGACAAAATACAAGAGGTTTTTTTTAAGAGAAGAAGGGTAGTAGACAATTTTGTCTTGTGTGATAAAATGTAAGTTTGGCTCTTTGTTCTAATAAATATTTGTCTTTTAATCTTGAAACCAACTAGTAATTCAGAAGCTTCTTTTAAAACATTGAAATCTCTTTTGAAATCATTTAAATCAACCTGGTTGAAAAATTTAGGCATTGATGACGTCTCCTCATAATCACTGTTACCTTCACAGCTATCTAAAAGATGATCAGAAGGACAATATTCTTCCTCACTAAGCTCTGGTAGCTGATGAAACGTTGGAATCGGTAGTTCCTCTGAGTGAAGAAGTGGGGGTCTTGAAGACACTAAATCAGGATAAGTTTTCTTATTACAATTGTTTCGATTAATTCAAATAGTATTCCAGTGCTAGGTAGAAATAATAGTCATAGGGATGGTTTTGGAGTTCTCTCAAAACCATTGGTAAGCCGAATTTGAGACTTATTCTTTTCCGTCAGCTCACTGTCATAAATGTTTTGTACAAGTTTTACAGACCTGTTGCGGTGCGCAGAGTTTATCCTGATCACCAAGTCTAACCCCAAAGTATCCAAGATAAGCTCTCTTTACAAAGTCAGTAACATATTTTCTGTGTTCTTTCAACTTTTATTCTCTGCATATGTAGCAAAACTTATCTTTTTCTACTTGAACTCATTTAAATTCCATTCTACAACGCAAACACAACAATCTACAATACTACGAGTTTTAGGCTAAATTGATACGAATTCTACTTTAAACACAAATATCATGGAAGCTCAAAAACTTTAGAAAGTCAAAGAAAGCCAGTTTTGTTATGGAGCGAACTCTGAAACTAACCTTATCTCTTGGAGGCTTTTACATTTGGCTTTATGGATCAGCGGCGCGCAATCATAAGCATGCGCAGATCCCCAGTTTTGCTTGCACATTTGTTTTTTTTTTTTCAAGATCTTGTGCTATTTCAACGTCCTTCTAATCGCCTTGAGCGTCGTTACAGGGCTATGTATCATAAGGTCAGTTTAAGTGTTCAAGGTCACTTTAGTTCTAAAAAATCTTTAGTTCGCTTTGCATATCTAAAAAAGTAGAGCTGATAGAGAAAAACTAATTGCATATTTGGAATCAGCGTCCCAAAAATACCCAAAATCAGTTGTAAAATCTCAGGCACCAAAAAAAAATTTTTTTTTTTGTAGGCCTGTGTTATCTATTAATTAGTTTTTTTAAATAGTTATTTTTACTCTATATTTTCTTAGGTTTTTCTACGTATACAAAAATCCAAATTATGTTTTAAAAGTGTTTTGAGTGTAAATCTGAAAGACTTTAAACCATAGTTTATTTTTAATATAGCAATTTTTGTTTCTGTGTACTATATTAATTATTTAGTTTTAGTTTTCCTCTTTTTTAATAGCACATAAACAATTCTTCAAAAGAATTAGAGTAATCTTAGTTGTTTTTCTTTTTAATTTTATTTTTATCTGAATATTATTTGAAAGGGTATAGAATAAAAACACTATTTGAAGTACTACAACTCTGATAAATCTTCTGTAATATGCTTTATGTACTGTTTTAACTACTGGTATTTTAAAAGTGTTCATCAACTTATCAACTGTATCACTTTGTATAATTTACATTCCTGAAAGAAAGGAAAATCGAAAAAATATATAACTATGGTGTTTATGTATGATATTTAGCATATTTTTTCACTTTGTTACTATGTCCTCAAAATGTAAAGTTTTTAATTAAAGTTATACAGAGTGCTCCAAAAAGATTGAAACACATTTTAATTATTGCCTGTTGTAGATATGTAGGCAGTGTACTGAAACGGTAAATTGTAAAATTAATTCAAAATAAGATTTTTAAAAAATGACATTTTATTGATGGTGTTGCACTGCTATTAGTTTTCAAATGCTTGATTATTTTTTTTTACTGCCCTCCTCAATCCTGAGACAAATACACTATGTGGCCATTGATGACCATCCTCCACTTGCTGATTTTAGACATTTTGTTAAATATCTAGAAAAATACATGAGGAATTATCCTGAAACTCTTAGTGCATAAATATAATAATACAAGTCGTACATTTCCGTGAAGATTTTTTCCCGAAACTCCATAAGGGACCGTCAACAAATTAAAAAAGAACAAATATCTTTTGGATAACCCTGTCAAAACTAATGTAGCATTAACTAAAGCACACAAACTGTAGATTATGATTAAGTGGCCTGTTGTAATAAACTGTGTTCATTTTTATGCGAATAGCATGTATACTCGTAGAAAAATTGTGGTTTTTATAAAAACTGTCCCAAATTTTTCTAAGTTTTTTGCTTATAATTTGCAGAATTCTTAATATAAAGTAACATTCTTATCTGAAAATATGACAAATAATATTGCACACAATATCCTGTAATCAGAATTAAAATATAATAAAAATTGTATGAAAAATGAGTAGGTTTACTAAATAATTTTTTATTGTGCATGCGTCAACAATATCAAAATTTCATTTGCATATTATGTTAGCTAAATGTATAGAGCAACTTTTGTAAAAGTCGTAAAATCATAGCTTGAAAATTCTGAAAATAATTGTCAATAGAATAAGTTGAAAATCTGTTATTCCCAAAATAAAGCAAAAACAAAAGGGGTTGTATCCATATATTCATTGATTAGTGTCAATATAGAATACACAATATAGGACGTACCACTACATTTGGATAAAATCTCTCATTTTTTTTGCTTCATTTTGGGAACTACAGGTTTTTTGCTTATTCTATAGACTATTACTTTCAGAATTTTCAAGCTATGATTTTGAGACTTTTACAAAAGTTGCTTTATATATTTAGCTAACACAATATGCAAATGAAATTTTGATATTGTTGACGCATGCTCAGTGAAAAATTATTTAGTAAACCTACTCATTGATAAATGAGTTTTTAACAACAAATTTTGAAAACAATTTTTATTATTTTTTAGTTCTGATTACAGAGTACTGTGTGCAATATTATATGTCATATTTTCAGAAAAGAATGCTACTTTATATTAAGAACTTTGCAAATTATAAGCAAAAAATTTGGTAAAATTTGGGACCATTTTTATAAAAAACCTTAATTTCTCTACGAGTATACATGCTATTCGCATAAATATGAACACAGTTTATTACAATAAGCCACTTAATCATAATCTAGTTTGAGTGCTTTTGCTACATTAGTTTTGACAGGGTTATCCAAAAGATATTTGTTCTTTTTTAATTTGTTGACGGTCCCCTAAGGAGTTTTGGGAAAAAATCTTGATAGAAATGTATGATGTGTACTATTATATTTATGCACAAAGAGTTTCGGGATAATTCCTCATGTATTTTTCTAGATATTTAACAAAATGTCTATAATCGCAAGTGGATGATCAATGGCCATGTAGTGTATTATGAAGGAACACAACCTATATAGAATTACTATAAAACACCTCCAAAGATGTATCAGCCTATATATCAGCTCTTATGATATGCACACATCTATTAAAAATGCATAGAAGTAATTTTAAAAATTCTAGAAGCATTTAAAGAGTTTTATCTAGTATCTCCTACAGGCGACATCAAGATTGAGGAGGTTATATCTCTCAGTATCTTATATATTAATCAATACTGTTCAATACAGTGCCCTTTGAGTGTCTTTATGTCACCCTTCAAATGCTTTAATTAAAAAAAAAAAAAAAAAAATCATTTAATTATTTTTTTCATTTTTAAAAAGATATATATTTTTTAAATCCTTAATCAATGGATGCTTTTTGTTTTGTTATTGTTATTAATTTTTTTTTCAATCTTTAATCTGGAAAATATTTGAAGCTGTGCCCTGCCTATCGGGAAAATGTAATGCTAAATTTACTGTGATCCAGTTTATTTATTTATATTTATTTATTTATTTATTTTTCTACATATTTTATCATGGATTTTTACTGTGTAGTGAGCATATCATCATCAGTTTAAGATGTGTGTATTGTGTATGTAGTACTTGTTTATCAATACCACTATTACAATGAGATATTGTTGCTGCATTTTTACTTTCATGTGAGTAATGGTACTTTTCATAGTTTTCCACAGACCTGCTATAAGTTAGAAAAAACTTCTTCATTCTCTGAAAAATATGTCACAAAAATTCTAATTCGTCTATGTCTGTTTTAATGATATAAAATTTTGAAGTTTTCTGGTTCTAAAAAATTGTTTGTCTGTTCTTAGAGTCAATGAACTTTTTAATTCAAAGTATCATAACTCTATCAATTTTGGACATGGAAGAATGTTAATAATTTCACTGTTGTACTTGTTAAAGTACGGGGAGAATATTTCCAAATATAATATCTTATAGGACCCACACAGTGTATAAAAATTAAAGTGTAACATTTCTAAAAAAATTATGTCATGAGTATTTTCTGAATATAATATTAATTTCTGTTTTACTTTGAATGCTTTTGCAATTTACTTTGCCTATGTATCTCCAACAGATAAAAAAATTCAATTGTATTTTAGTCTTTTTAAAGGACCTTATGTATATGAGGTGATGGTGTGCAGTTGAAGTGAAAATCATTGTCTTAATTCATATCCCACATAAATTGTAACACAAATGTTTAATGTATTACATTAAACAAAGATAAAAACATAAAATATTTTATGGTTGTTTTACTATGCAGCAATTGCTTAGATGAAAATTCTTCACTATTCTCACTTTTAGTCACTTAAAAAAAAAAAAAAAAAAAAAAAAAAAAAAAAAATCACTTTCTCACTTTTTCTGACTAATAGTGATCAATTGACACAAGTTTTTGAGTCAGCTTTTGCTAACTCAATCACTACTAGTCAGAAATGTAATTACAGTCTGCCTCAAAAGTTTAAGCACAACAAGAAAATGTTATTTATTAAGTAATAATATAAATTAAACTGAAATATATTATTTATTTTATAAATTTTGTAAAATTATTCAAATATATCAAATAAATGGATACATCATCATAAACCTTGATTTAAAAAAAATCATAAAATTTCGCAATTATACAGTGTCTCAAAAGTTTAGGTGCTGTAGGAAAAATAAATCATTTAATATTTTTACGAGAAAATATTTATTAATAGTATTTAACTTCAGATGATTGTGTTTTCATTGAATCAATTTCTGTAATATTAATGGCAGAGAATACCATGCTTTTTCAATGACACTTTCAGTTCTTTAGAGTCATTGCTTTCCATTTCTATATGCTTCATGGATTGAGGTACCTCAAATGTTTCTATTTGATTTAAATTTGGACATAAAGCTGGCCGATCTAAAGTATTAACATTTCAGTCAGAAAGACACAATTTTATTGTGCTGAAAACTCTATTCAAGACTCCCAAAGATGTTATCAAGTAGAATTAAGTGTTTCATTACTGTCTCTATATACTGTGTTAATTTTTTCCCCATGGAGAAGTGATAACTTTTTTCTCCATTGAAACAAATTAACCCTCTTCTCCCCCTTCCCCCCAAAAAAAAAATCATTGGTCATGACAATTAATTGATTGAACTGAATCCAGTATTTGTAAATACTTGCATAATGTACCTAAACCTTTGACACAGTAGTTTTTGTAACAAAAATATATATTTTAAAAAATAAATAATACTGATATCATCACCATAGTATCTACTATGTTTCATTTCATTTTGAAAATTTGTAAAATTTTTCCACATATTCCTCCTTTTAATTTTATTATCATGTTTTAGTGTATGCTTAACTTTTGAAACAGACTGTAAAAGTGTTTTTTTAATCTCTTTTTCATTTGTGGCTATTCTTCACAATAAAAGTTTCTTCTACATTTATTCAAATTGATCTTGAACTTTATCATCATTTGTATTGATGTTGATACCTAATTCCCGCATTCAACAAAAGAGACAACCACGATACTTCTATCCCTGTTCGCTGTCTGGGATTATGATAGGCTGTTTTCCATCAATTGTTGAACTGCCGTGTGAATCTGATGACAATAACCTGGAAAGCAGCCAAGAACGGGGGAGTACTGCAGCCTATTTTATTATTATTCATTTTACTCATTGTGCAAATTATGCTATCAAAGCTTGTATGCACTCATGTTTTTTTTGCTTAAAAAGATGGTTGTTATTGATAATTATAAAAGTTAATTATTATTGCTAACATTGAGCATGCATCCTTATTAAAAAGGCATATGTGCAAACTATTTTGCTTATTTTTCTTATTATTATCAATATTAAATATCCTTATGTCATTCATGTCATTTTTTTCTTGTGTTTACTTTTTGTCATGCTTTAGGTTGCCTTTTCTTAGGCTTTAGTTACTTTTTTGTCACACTTTAGTCACTTTTCTCACTTTTTTAAAAGCATTAATATAGTTGCATGCCTGTACCTATAAAAATAAATTACAAAATACCAAGGACAAAAAAAAAAAAAAAAAAAAAAAAAAAGATTGTTTTAGCGAAGTTTCTGTTTTAATTCTTCTGTATAATTATGTAGAAATCTTTCTAAATCCTAAGAAAATATTTAATTTTTACTGGGTTTTTATTAATTGTTATTATATTACTATTAGAAAATTGTTAGACTTTTGAAAAGCATGAAATTGAGTGGCGACTTTTTGCTTTTTTTTAAAATGTTTATACATTTTTTTTTTTTTTTTATGTAAGTGTATTTCTTAACTATTCCTTAACTTTTTTTTCCAGTTTTCTATGTTTTGAGCGATCAAAGTCAGTTACGCCAAAGAATTTAGTTTTAGCTTTGAAAAACATCAGCAAAGTGGAAAAAGTAATTATGATTTATTTTATATAAAATGCAATTTGATTATTATGATTATGTATGTTTGCTTACACTACTTTTTTGAAAACTAAACATAGACCCAGCAGAGTGAAAAATGTCCAATCTGAGACTCAAATCCAGAATCCTTGGAATAGTGCTCTACCAGCTTAGTATCTCTCACTCACATATGCTGATAAGGCTGCAACTGCAGCAAAAAATGGAATGGTCTTCATGAATCCTATTGTGAAACATGAGACATAAATAAACCCAGCATCATTGAAGAGTTGCCACGCCACCTGCAGAACCGGGAAAACACAGGGAATTTTAAATCTCCTCCGAAAACAGGGAATTTCTTTAAAAATCCTAAAAAATCTGGAAAACACAGGGAATTTGGTAATGGCAAATCATAACATTTCTAATTAGCCTTCATACACGCATATATTTTTTCACACTCAACATGGAATAAATGCATTGCAGTACAGGGAAAATACAGGGAATATTTTTTCAAGATTAGAGTGGCGACCCTGGTGAACTTTTAATTCATTTTTCAATAAATTTTCAGCAGTAAAATTGCACTTGATATTATTGATTATTCAATGCATGATTTTATCACATTGTATAATTTCACTGCTGAAAAGTAATTAAGATTATGTATGTTCACCTATGTTCAATTTATTTGGGTCTCATGTCATGTTTGTGTACAGGACTGTGGACCACAGGACTGTGTGCTTATGAAGACTGTTCCATTTTTTGCTGCTGTTACAGCCTTACCAACAAAAAGAGTAAGAGATAATAGGCTGGGTATCGTAGCTTGGATGTTAGAACACTTGTAGATCACTATTCCAAGGAATTCAGGTTAAATTCGTGATTTGGACATTTTTAAGTCTGTTGGTTCTATGCTTAGTTAGCAGTGTGTTAAATCACATATTAAATCTCTATATAATAAAACATAGTGTAACAAATCTGGGATGAACTTATCAATCTTACCAGTCAATGATAAGATAGAGCCATGTTAGGCTAAATTTTGGTTTGAGATGTGTAAGTGAAAATTTATCTGCCTAAATACAAATCTTTTATACCTGAAATCCCTTTTGTTCAATGTAATTTTCTATAAAAGATTCAAAACTAATAAAATTGGTACTGCTCTGTTATTCTGTCAACCAATTTCACCAAATTATACAAATCGCAAAACTAATAGCCAAATTATACATATTGACATAATTTTTATTTTAAATAATAAAAAGACAAATAATTAGTAGAATATTAATAAAAATACAAAGTCAAAAATAAAATCACTTAATGGCATTTTGAACACGTGTATCGTATTTAATGTCATTGAATTGACATTCACAATCATCCATTATTGGCATTTAATCTTATAATTTGGCGATAGTATTTAGGTCGATGGGATCACAGAGTAGTACTGAAAATGTCAAGGATTTGTGCAATTGAAAAATCTTTTAAGAAATCAAGTTGAAAACAAAGTGTATATGTACTTAAGAAATCCATACACAGTAGCAAGCCATTCCATTTTACGATTCACTGAAAAAAAAACTACACTATGTAGTTATTCTTCTCATGGTGAAAATCAGCTGTGATAAACTTACTATTAAATCAACTGTGCCCTCCCTTTCTAATGACAGGAACAGACACTTCACAGAGGTGTCAAGCATTATGATTTATTCATAATTATTACAGATATGCAACAAAAGTTACGGCCATCGTATAAAAAATTTATTATTTTGTCAAAAGATTACTTGAAAATACGTGAATTTTAACATAGGATCGTGGAAAAAATATGAAATTTTGTCAAAAGATCGTGTAAAAAAACACTCATTTCTTCAAAATTTCATGAAAAAAACACAAATTTAATTAAAAGATCACATGAAAAAAAAAAATTTCATCAAGGTTTTCATAAAAAATCCGAATTTCGTCAAAGGTTCGCATGAAAATGAGAATTTAGTCTAAAAATCCCCAAAAACACACAAATTTTGTCAAAAAATGGTGAAAATCGCACAATTTTTTCCAAAAAATCATGAAAAACTCAAAAATTTCTTTTAAAAAGCTGAAAAAATTTCACACATTTTGTCTAAAGATCGTAAAAAATGTGCAAATTTCATCAAAACACAAAAAACATGCCAATTTTGTCAACAGATCATGAAAAAAATTTTGTCAAAAATATTTTAAAAACGCACAAATTTCATCAAAAAATCATTAAAAATGTGCAAATTTTGTCAAAAAATTGCGAAAAAGTGTAAAATTCATCAAAAGATCACGAAAAGCATGCAAATTTGGTCAAAAGATTGCTAAAAATGACAAATTTTGTTAAAAGATTGCAAATAATTGCCCCTCCCCACAAAAATTTTGTTAAAAGGTTACAAAAATTTCACAAATTCATCTAAAGATTGCAAAAAACGTATGAATTTCACCAAAAAATCACAAAAAATGTGCAAATTTTGTCAAAAAATTGCAAAAAACCATTAAATTTTGATAAATTTTTAAAAACATACAAATTTCTTCAAAAAAGCATGAAAATCATGCAAATTTTGTGAAAAGATCATGAAAAATGTGCAAATTTTGTCAAGAAATTGAGAAAAAAGTCTAAATTTGTCAAAAGATCACGAGAAAAAATGCAAATTTCGTCAAAAGATTGCTATGAATGACAAATTTCGTTAAAAGATTGCAAATGATTCCCCCCCCCCCCCTCTACTTAGCAAGTCATCTTCTGTTCGAAAGTTTTTAAACCTTTGAGGGGCAGTGGTATTTCTTTGAAATGAATTAATTTTAGTTTTCGAAAACCACATCGGAATTTCGGTTAAAAAATTTTCAGTTTATTAGATGCATTAAATGTAGCTTTTTCTTATTTACAAATAAATTTGTTTTGAAATTCCGGTGTCATTCATTAATTTCAACACTTAAACAATGGACATGCTGTGTGACATAAACGGTTAAATAGTTATTTTTAATTTTAATATGAAAATGGCATCCATAAAGATATGGTAATTTCCCATTGTTTTGTTTATTTAACAATGATAATGGACCAATTGCCACTGATTTGAAGAAATTTTTATAAAATAACATTTAAAATTAAAATTAAAATAGAAAAATAGCATTATTTAAAAAAATAGTGAGTGTGAGCACATCTACAAAATGAGGGCTTTGGTTAAAAAAAAATAACTATCAAAATCGGTTCAGAAAAAAGCTCAGGTAAAATGACTAAAAAATCGGCCTAATCTTTTAAATATATAGATTATTGCATGTGCTTCTTAAGTACCTTTTTCTTTCACATTTTGCACTACATTTTATTGGTTATTGCTTGTAACATTTTATTGGTTAGTACTTCGGTTATTATGTATCATATTTTCTGGTCCTTTGAAAGTATGTTATAACTAGTGTCAACTGTATAGGAATGATTAAGATTATGAAACATTAAAAGGCATTTATAAAATTATCCTTGAATTAAAAAAACCCCTTTTATCTTTTATTTACAAGTTTTATTGACAGATTTAAAACAGACTTAGACTGTTTTATTTCTTTAAAATTTATACTATTTATTAATCAATATATATATATTTATTTAGGGGGTAAACAATTAAAATACAAATTCAAAGTTTTATACTTATTAAAAAAATAAAAATAATAATAAAAAAAAAGGTATGAATAATTATCAATAGTTTATCAATTAATCAATAGTTTCAGCTGTCTTTTTTGACTATTCAGTTTTATTTCATATTTGTTAATTTTTTGTTTTCTCAAGAAATCTTAATTTTCATATAGTCTATTAGCCAGGAAACCTGGTTTACCCAGAAGTATTGCAAACCATATATTGAAGAGTATTGCTAACAGTATGTTTATTGGAACATAAACTTGCCGATTTTTCCTGCCTAAATGCTTGTAATAGCTTGTCTAAATGCTTCCATATGGCCAATTATTTTTATCAGTTAAAAAAAAAAAAAAAAAAAAAAAAAAATTGTCAAGTAAAAAATCAATTTTAGCCGTCCTATGACAAACATTTATACTAGTATTCAATAATTTAGAAAATAATTTCACTTTGAAAAATTAATTAAAATTAAAAAAAGAATTTTTTTTTCACATTTTCTTTTCAAGTTTATTTGTTTAAATATAATAGGAACAGTATTTCATGTTTTATTTCTTTTTCTTAATCCTTTTTTTTCCCCTCGAATTTTGTTATCTAGGCCAAACCTTATCCTTGGATACCAGGTGGAGGCATGGCTATTGAAGTGACTATGGTTGCGCCAGAAAAGGCAAGTATAAGTAATACTTCATTTTATATAGTTTACTGCTTGAACTTAAGTATCATTTCTTTAGTAAAATATAAATGAACTAAATTCTAAAATAATTTAAAGAAAAAAACTCTTTTCTTTATTCTACCTCTTCATAATTGTGGTTTTAAAAAAATAGAAAACTAAGCAAAAAAAAAAAAAAAAAAACGGAGATTGGATGTATATTTTAAAAATTATTTCCTTGTTTATGAAAATTTAATTATAATTAAACATACATTATATTATACCCACTGTGTTTAACAATTATTTTTATTAAGAGACTATGCTGCTGTTAAATCTTAAAGTTGATTTTTTGAAAAATATGTTTAAGAAACATTTTCTGAACATTTTTACCTTTTTCGCCCCAAGGTTGTTGGATTTTTCCCCTTATAAGAAACTATCATTCCGCAAGAACTTCACTTTGGCTCAGAATCCTTTTGCATCCATTTTGATAGTTAATCTAATTATTTTTAAATATCACACTAAATGTGTAAAACTCTTGTTTCCATTTCTTTTAGACATTTATTTTTGGTGCAATACTTAATCGAGACGAAACACTTGAAAGCATCATGGATGCTGGCCAAAAAGCCGGTCTATCATGGGCAACTTCTTCTATTGCACCAACACCACTTCCTGATTTTGAAGAGTCCCAGCCAAGCTCAAGCACAAAGAAACAGCCATGATCAACTCGAATTTTACTGTTCTATCATGTCATTATCTTTTTCTGTGTTATACTCCCCTATAATAAGAGCTTCAGACATCTAAAAAACTATTTCAAGCATTATTATTATTATTATGTGTATAGTTTACTATACCAAAGATATTTCATCTTCTCATTTTTTTTATTATATTTTGAAGCTAGTCATCTTTTAGTTGTTATGTTTTATTTTCTTACATTCTATTCTACTACTTTTAGATTACAAGAATCTCTTTATTATCTGGGCTAATATATTTTAGTGTCCTTTTATACTATTTTTTTTGAGGGTATGATTAATAAAATTATTTACACAAAAAAGAAAAATGAGCTGTTTTTATATGATTTCATAAAAAATTTTTGAATATTGAAATTTTGTTTAAATTTGATTGTTATATATTTTTAAAATTATTTCAAAGTATATGTACAGGTTTGCCATTTTTTTAGGTGTCTTGTGCCTGCTGCTGATTACTTGATTAAATACTGTGATATTTATTTTATAAAAACTTTATTATTTCTGAATTGTTTTTATAAATTGTTTAATATAGGTTTTATTTATTTATTAATTTTTTTAAAACTTTTTTAGAGACTTCACCCACTTTTTTTTAATTGGCAAAACATTTTCTGATTTACTTTTTTTTTTTTTTTTTTTTTTTTTTTTTCCTTCTCATTTTTGTGACCCATCTTCTCTCATTTCCTGTAGTTCATCTGTGATTCACTCAGTGTTGTATTCTTTTTACCAACTACTTTGTCTGCTTTATGAATTCCAAATCCATTACCTTTCTATAAAAATTTTTAAAAAGTACGTATATGATGTCAGTTTAATTGTTATATTTTTCCAGAGATGTTATTTTGACAATCAAGCCTTAGCTTTTCAAATGTTGATTTTAGTATTTTTATATACAGGTTTTTCCACCCATAATTATTTATACTTTAAAAGTAAATAATATTGAAATGTCCTTCTTGAATTTTTTGACGATTATTTTATATTAGTTGAGAATAAATTTGCTACTAGTGGTCTCTAGTAATAGAAAAAAAATATATATATTAAAAGTCAAAAATATATATTCGACTTTCCTTACCTCTTAAAATACAGAGAAAAAGATTACTTTTTGCATTATATTTTATTTAAAAATATTGAATTATGACTACAATGCCACTATCTATTATCATGTATCAAATATCATGTATTATCAAAATATCAGAGGATATATACTATTTCTAAGGAAGAATACAAAATTTCTAAAAAATGTACAGAAGGTATATGGCATATAACTCTGTACACTTCTTCCTGATTCAGTGCCAAATATTTCAGACCTATGTATCATAATTAGACATCAATTTTTAAAGTATGCCAGATATTGAGATAATATTTATTATAACATTGTGATAATATAAAATACAGTAGGGTTTATTTAATTTATTATTGTCTTTATTAATATATTTGAATTTTTCATGCATCCCTGTAAATCTATAGTTCAATAAGTTGGCCATTTCAAAAAATAATATCATTGTGGACTATTTTTAAATAATAAGCAAGTTTTGTAGCAATTTAAATCATTTCACATACATAGTGCATAATAGTATATTAATTTTTTAAAATGTTCTTGAAAAAAAAAATATAGTGACTGTTTTTAAAATCCATACTGTATATATTAACAACATATCAAGACTTCATTTATATATAAATCTAGGTGTGGGATGTCCAACCTTTTGACTTTTTCAGACCACATTTGCTGAAAAACATTTGTCTCAAGGGCTCCACTTCAGAGGAAAAAAATTGTATGTACATGCACTGTATTCATAATACGAATACTTGTTAAGCTAAAAATTTCTTTCTTTTATTTTTTAATAGAATGGCTTTTACAATTATTGAGCAAATGAGCCAGAACATCAAAACTAGATATTGTTGATGCAATTTAGCCTTCTATATTTTTTGCATTTCTTCTTGATTGAAAGCTAAAAGTCTTTATTTAAACACTTTGTACCAAATGTTTGGGCATAGGTTACTTATTGCCAGAACTTTTTTCTAAAAATATTTCGTGAGTGAGTTCTGAATTTAGCCTTTTTAAATGTAAACATTCTAAGCAATCGAATAGCTGCAAATTAACTTTTACCGAAGCACATATAGAAAAATCTTCTGGAGTACATTCCTCTGGACTACATGACATGTCATAACTTTATAGTTCAATTCAGGAAAAGCACTGAACATATTCTTTAACAAATCATCTTACAATCAGAACAAATCATCTTCATATCATCTTACAACATTGTTTTCAATAAATGTATTATAAATCTCTCTCTTAAAAAAAAAAAAAAAAAAAAAAAAAAAATTAATGAAATTTTCAATTTTTATTGTTTTGCATTTGACATCCTTGGCATAACAAATAATCAAACAATTTTTGGATTTTATTAAAATTTATGTTAGACCTTAATGAAAAAAAAACCCTTCTAACAAGAAAAGAATTGTTAAAATGAAAACATCGATGTTCTTTATATATACAACCAATTTCATTATTATTAGTTAAGAGAGAAATAAGAAACTTAGATTTTGAACTATTTATAGATCAAAATATTCGGTAATGCTGTAGATGCACTATAGCACATCATCCCCCTCCCCTCCGCCCCAAAAAAAGGATGTATAAAAAATATTTGGATGGTTTCTTTAATATGCATAATTTTCTTACTGAAGGGGTATAAAAATTTTAGTAACTAATCATAATGGAGACATTATTTATTGAAATGGTCTTTATTATTAGAATAAGAAACCTGTTTTTTTTAAGACCCACATTTTGGAAAGATTTAGGTAACATGACTTAGGTGTAGAAAACTTTTAAAAGCATCTCTGACTAATACATGTTATCCATGTTAGTTCTTACTCTAAAATATTGGCTTCAACTGCAATACTTCTTAATTTTATGACCTTGTATTAGTAAATACTAATTTTTTGTTGAAACTATTAAAATTTTTATTTATTTATTCATATATGTTTAATTGGTTCAAAAACTTATTATGAAACAAAGTCAATATGTAAAATTATTTTTTTATTATCTAATTAGGACAAGTGAAGGGAGTAAAATGGCAACCCTGTTTATGGCTTATTCTCCAGCAAATGAGTAATTTCACTCTGTGGTTTGTTGAAAGATAAATTTAAACAACTTTTTTTATATAAATTTATAAGGCGTAGGGTAGTAATATACAGTATTCTTGCATAAACTTTAAGCAGTATTTTATAAATTAATTTACTAATCAATGTCACTACTGTCCCCAAGCGTTTACTTTAGGATTTAAAAAAAAAAATCCCCTTTTTGATTTTTTATAATTTGATATCCTGTATGCAATGAATTTGAATGTATTTCAAACTTTAATAATAAAGAATAGGAATGACACACCCTTAAAAATATTCAGTTTAAATATTTTAACAATTATAAATTATTCACCAATGGCATTTTTTTTATATTTCAAAATTGGATTAATCCTTTCGAAATAACCAAATATAAGATAATGAGTTGGTAAATAAAAAAATATATTTTGACAATTTAGCAAGGAATAAAAAGTGTTTAGATAATATATATATACGTTATACACTGGTGTCCAAAAGTTAAGCATAATTGGTAATTAAGTAAGTAATGAAAGAAATATAAATCGAAATGTGGTGAAACTCCAGGTGTGTAAACAAAATAGTACGTGTCATATATTTTCGCGAAGAGTTTTCCCTGAAATCGAACAGGGGACCGCCAACAAATTGAAAAAGAACGAAGATCTTTTGGATAACCCTGCCAAAACTAATGTAGCAAAAGCTTTCAAACTGCACATTATGATTAAGTGGCTTATTATAATGTACTGTGTTTATTTTTATAAGGATAGCATTCATACTCGTAGAGAAATTAAGGTTTTTATAAAAACAGTCCTAAGTTTTTTGCTTATAATTTGCAGAGTTCTTAATATAAAATAATGTTCTTTTCTGAAGATATGACAAACATCATTGTACTCAATACCCTGTCATCTGAATTTAAAAATAATAAAAATTGTATGAAAAATGAGTAGGTTTAGTAAATAATTTTTCATTGTGCATGCGTCAACGATATCAAAATGTCATTTGCATATTGTGTTAGCTAAATGTATAGAGCAACTTCTGTAAAAGTTTCAAAAACATAGCTTGAAAATTCTGAAAATTATCGTCTATAGAATCAACTCAAAATCCGTTATTCCTAAAAGGAAGCAAAATATCAGGGGTTTTATCCAAATACAGTTGTACGTGCAATATTGTCTAAGCACAAAACAATGGAATATGGATACAGCCCCTCACCTTTTTGCTTCATTAGGGAATAAAATATTTTGATCTCTTTGTATCAGCGATAATTTTCAGAATTTTTAATCTATGTTTTTGAGACTTTTACAAAAGTTGCTCTACACATTTAACTAATGAGAGTTCAAAGATTGGAATGCAACAAGCAGATGTTTCCTATTTCAATTTAGTCAATTGTTATTGATGTTCCAATTTAACATCAATTATCTTTAAACTCAATTTACTCCAAATCGACATTTTGTCACTTGTACCCCTTGGCTTCTGAGGTCGTCATATATATATTGTTACTTACTTTTCGAGCTAAAATTAACTAAAACAAATGTTGTAATAAGTATCACAGAAAAATAAAAATTTTTATGGTGATTTAAAAAGAATAAATTACATAATTGCAACCTTAACTAACAGACCTAATTCTATACTAATAGGTCTGCTTTCTAAATCAAGAATTCATACTTGAGAATCTTTGCTGTCATTAGGCGTATTCCTAAAACAGAGAGAAAGTCTACAAATGATGGTTCTGAAGTATACTGTTGGCCTTTTTTAATGTGTCACATGTGAAATAGCTGAAGTAATGCAGTACAAGTTTAATATTTTAAAACTTATTTTAAGTAAGCTGATGCAATTTCATTTAAAGGGAAGTGAAGTGACAAAATTAAGAAAATTGCTTCCATGCACATAAGAAGTTAATCTTACTAAGATTGAAACATAACATTTGAAGTAAGCAAACATATGTTACATCATGCAAAATCATAAATAAATAAGAATAATAATAAGAAAACTTTAAGTGTTTGAAAATAGCAACAAGTAATAAACATATTTTTGACTTTTTATTTATTTTGCAGCTTGTACTACTTTTATAGCCCAAGTAATTAACCATGTGACTTTTTTAGCATTCAAGATTGCTGCTTTTACTAAATGTATGAATAGCATCCCTCAAATTTTATCTGGATTCCTGATGATCACATGAGAAGTTTTATACAAGAGGGTAGTACAGACATTAAAAACTATTGAACAACAAACATTCTCTGGCTCATAATAAATATAAAACTATTTTTAATTTATAAAAAAATATATATTCTTTACTTTATACTTTAGAATATAATTTTTTATTTTACATAGTAAAATTTCTAAAAATAATTTGTCATTACACTTAAAATTATTCCAGAAGATCAGTGCATGAAGTGGGGGACAATGGACAGGAGTGACAATTTGAATATTTAAAATAATTTTGGGGTAAAATTTGCAACTGTTTTCTTGGAAATACTTCTTGCAATTGTTGAAAGGCAGTAATATAACACATAACACTTAGAAATGCAAATTACCCACTTATTGGAGAATAGCCCTTGTACATTTATAAAAGTTTTCACATACTAAATTAAGCTAATTCTTTTCAATTTATTTTATGAAATCATACTAAATTTCTACATTTTTCTTTTATATTATAGATTATTTTTATTCTGCTTTGCCCTTGTATGTTGGCTTTTAATTATTTATTATGAGGCTTGTAATCTGTATATGTAGGCTTTATTTTTCTGTAATGTGATACTTTTACTTTGCTACATATTAGTTTGATATATTTTATACTTTTATTTTTACCATGTTCATGTTGAAAAAATTTTATACTTGTAAAAATGTGTTAGTTATCTTCATGTTTAAAAATGTTTGTTTATCGTATTTTGAATATGATTGGATAAAACAATTTTAGTAGTAATTTGTACTGTGACTTATTTGTTAGAAAATTTCACATTTATAAACTAATGTTTAGTTTTTAGATAGGCCAAGTCATTGATGTAGAAAATATGCAGTTAATAAATTAAATTTTAAAATTTAAAATACTATTTTAGATAAAAATTGGGGAATTTCTTCTTGTCCACATTCCTCACACTAAATTGTTAAAAGATTTATAAGGCAGTTGTTTGAAAGTGAGATTTTCTCTCTAAATTTGACTTAGCAATATTACTGGTGAATAGCACATAGAATTAATTTGACATGCTTATGTATTCTTCGAAACATTTATTAAGACATGCCAACTTTTATGAATGCTTTTCAGATATTTATTTTTATGTCTACTATTTATTCTTTAATAAATCTGTTTTAACAACTACAATTTTGTAGATAATTATTTTAAACGATATTGTACATGTGAAGACAAAACAACTCGTTTAATTCAATAATACAGCTTTTAAATATTCTACATAGAAAATTAGTCATCTTTTTTATATGTCTGTATCCATAGAGAATCTACTGCCTTTAGTTTTTCTTTGTTTTTATTCATTTATTTATTTCAGCTAAACTTCCCTACCTTGAGATGTGTGCTTTGTGCCCTTTTTCTCCCTCCTTAGCATATAAAATTTAAAATCTGCATTAGGGAATTAAAAGAGAAAAAAACTGTTCTATTTATTTTATTATCAAGACTCTAAATTAGAGGCAAAGTAAATATGTTCTTGCTTGGCCATTGTTGTCACTGCTGACCAATTCAGAGTTCTTGAATTTCTATGCAAGTCATGATGCTTGCATTTACTTCTTTTTGGATTCGATGAGTCGATCCAGGAATGCGTAGATAGATTATCAAGAGTGAACTTTGTTTAACAAGGTTCGTGCAGAGGCAGTGGTTGATTATCAAGCAAACACTTGAGGAAAAGGGTAAGGCAGCCAGGGCAATATGATTAATACAAATATAAATATAAATTAAAAGCAAAATATATGCAATATATGACAAAATATAACAATCACTGTTGTACATAACATTTATCCCCAAAAATAAGAGTGCTAAATTAAAAATGAAATTTTATCAAATTTTCAGTGTTAATTATCTGATTTATTGGAAAATTAACCCTTTAAGCATCCTGAAAAATTTTGCATGCAAGTTTAACAATTCATAAAGTAAAAGCTATGGAATATATTGATATGGGGATTTCTATTTTATAACCTTAGATATTTATTTATCTTATGCAATTCAAAAAATTAACATTAATATCAATTTTGAGTTAAATAAGCCTTTGAATCCAAAAACTATGTGACTGAAAAACCCGGTTAAGCTGCTTAAAGGGCTAAGATCTAGAGGTGGGCAGTGAAGGAAAAAAAAAGAGGCAGAGTGAGAAAGTGAGAGAGAGATTGATTGATTGATTAAAGCTGCCAAAACTATAAACAGTCCTAGTGTCTCTTGTCACAAAGGAGCAGGCCTCTGGCATGCATTCCACTGTGGTGATATGGTCCTGATTCGTGATACTTATGTTTTCTAATTATCAGTGGAGTTTTCCTGCATTAACACACCTCTGTCTGTTGCAAAGGAGCTTTGTGCTCTTGTGGCTTATTTAGCAAGCATTTTATGTGTTATTATTTATTTTCTGTCTTCTCTGTCTGAGGAGTGGGAGTTTTTGTAATGAGTCCCCGCCTGGTTCAGGACCTTATCGAGTGGAGCAAATATGGTCTATACCAGATCCTAGCAATTTAGTGATCTTTCTCCACTTAGGCATAAAATAAATAAAATATTTTAATACTTTAGCAACATTAAACTTAAAATTTTCATTGTTGGTTTTTTTGGATTACCAAATCACAAACTAAAGATTGTTATCTAAAAGTTTTTTTTTTTTTTTCTTTTCTCGTGTTGGACTAACTTTTGTAAAAAATTATTTAGACATTTTAATGTTAAAACAAAACCGTATTCTGTTTAAGACTGTCATTAGCATCATTTTTAGAACAAGAATTCATGTTATATCTGAAACCATAATGTAAATTTTGTATGTAGAAATTAAAATGTATGTAGGTCTAAACTAAAATTCTTGATGTTATTGCTACATTTTCAATCCTCCTGACATCAATGTTACAATTTACACAATTCTTATTTATAAATACCATAAAATACTGTTAATCAGCCCTTCCCAATCAAGCACCCTCCCCTAACTTTATTTTTAAAAAAAAATTGAAATTTTCCAAAAATCCCGACCTTTTCCCCCTTTTCCCCTTCCTCTAATGATTACTGAAAAAACTAAAATTATCTCAAAAGATTGCTAAAAAACAAAAATACATCAGATTTGCAGAAAATTTTATCTAATGATCGCTGAAAAGAGGCAAATTTCTTCAAAAAATAACAAAATAATCATGAATATCATTAAAGGATCACCCAAAAAAAAATGAAAATTTTTTCAAAAGATTGCAAGAAAAAATGCAAATTATGTTTAAAGAACTGAATAAATGTGAATTACATCAAAAGATCGCTTAAAAATCATGAATTTCTTGAAGGATTGCCAAAAATGTACATTTTGTCAAAGGATTGCAGGAAAGCGCAAGTATGTCAGATCTACAAAGAAAATACAGTCAAAGATTGTGAAAAAATGTAAATTTCATGAAAAGATCATAAAAAATGCAAATGTCAACAAAAGATATCGGCAAAACTGTGAATTAAGTCAAATAATCACAGAAAAATGTGAATTTCATTGAAAGATCGCAGAAAAAGGCGAATCCCATTAAAAAAAAATGCAAAATAATGTAAATTTCATCAAAAAATGGCAAAAAAAAAGTTAATTATGTTTAAATAAACCACTGGAAAAACAAATTCCTTTAAAGAATCACAAAAAAGAAAAAACTTACATTTCATCACAATCATGAAAGAAATGCATATCGCAACAAAGAATTGTTTAAAAAACACAAACACCATCAAAAGATCATGGGAAAAATGTGATTTTTATTTAAGAATCATGAATTAAAAAAATGCAAATTTTGTTAAATATTGTGAAAAGACCACATATTTCATCAACATCGTTAAAAACTCTGCAAATTTCATCAAATAACATAAAAAAAAACTGCAAGTTTTCTCAAACATTGCAACCCCCCCCCCCCCACCCTCCACCTCCTGCAAATATTCTGGAAAAAAAAAAAAAAAAAAAAAAAAACCCACAAACTTTGTGAAAAGATCATGGGAAAATCTTGTGTAAGCACCCTCTCTGATTAATATTTCTTTTTCATCATGTTTGGGAGGTGGGGGGGGGGGGGGGCATAATTTTATTTTTCATTTGGGGGTCTATAATTTATTTTAATATTGACTAGTAGGATAAAAGAAAAATAAGTATCATTATAGTTAATGTCAAAATTCTTGCAGCAAAGAAAATGCAGCTGAAAATCTTGATTTCAAAATGCTTTTTATTGCGTTACATTATGGAAAAAGTTGGATCCTCATTATACCATGCAATATATTATTTATACAATCATACAAATTAAGTCCTTGTATATTTTTATTTAATTCTGTAAAAGTTGGCATCTCTATATAATGTTTTTCTTGCCCTTGTAGAGATTTATTTTTTATTTTAAACATTATATCTGTCAGCAACCGTCCGTGCTTTTCAGGTTTTGTAAATAATTTATAAAATTGAAACATTGTCTATTTCTTAGCGTTCTCTTTAGTTTTCATTACTTCATACATTAAGTTAAGAATATTGTTTTATTTCTTGCTATTGCAGTTACCAAATAAAATATTTATAAATATAAATAAAATACAATAAATTTATTAACTAGATATGGGTGCTTTATTATATTGTAGAAATTATTTAAAAGAAAAGCACAACTTCCTAATACTCCTTTTTTCAAAGTTTATTACATGTTAATTATGTACTATTTATTTGTTGAATTATCTGATTATTTCAGACTGATCTTGGAAATTTTTTAATTGTTCTGTTAAAAGAAAAAGTATTATAAATGCAAAGTTTTGAACATATGCAAACTACTATTTTAAAGTTTGCTTTTTTGTTTAAAAAAAATGATGATTCTTAAAAAATATGTACTTTTAGTGTATGAAAAGTTACAAATCAGAGATTTTTAGTTTTAAAATACAGTAAAGTCTACTTAAGAAGTTTCCAAAGAAATGGAAGGCAAAAATTAAAAATGTTTGAAAAAAATCAATAGTTTAAGTTTTAATATACAGGAGAGGTTTTTATTTTACTTTATTATATTATTACATAGTAAAATAATACATAGAGTAATTTATATAGAGTTTTAATTAAGAAATTTCAAATTGATTTGAATACTTAAAAAATCTGTTAATGAAGTAAAAATACACACTTTTTTTTTAATGTTATTTAATTCAATGTTTGAAGTCAGGTAATTTCTCTTTAATCATCATTTTACTAAAAAAAATGGATATGTTTTCTTTCTGTTTTCGAGCCATCTTTAGTTGATAACAGAACAGTCTTGTTGTTTTAAGCTTTTAAAAATTTCCTTAGGCACATCTTCAACATTTCAGTAAAATAGCAAAAGATTTCTAGTTTTTCACAGTATCCTAAACACAAGGAATCTCAGCATCCTCTTCTTTAGTTTCACTCATTCTCCATCATCTGTAACCTCACAAATATTATCTACAGTATATATTTTGCATGGCAGTACCTGATTCTCTACTGACACAAATGATACACTGAAATCCATCTTCCTTTATAATGTCTTCTAATCATCTTCAATATTATATTCAAATTTTTTTGTCAATTCTCATTCAAAAATCTTGCTTTTGGGAACAATTTTTAGTCACAGATGGTGTTTTAGACTCCCATGCAGATAAAACAAAATGAATAGATTCCAAGCATTTACTTTTCTTAATTCTCCAGTATTGTCTAGTTTTTCGTTCACCAATGTCATAACCTGTTGTCTACAGTTCTGTTTGGATATTTTAATTATTTCCTGATCCCTAGATTGAAAAATTGATCTCAAGTTCATTGATAGAAAATGCACTTTTATGTTAATAAAGTTGTTTGTGTCGTAAGGAATGGGTGGTGTACTGCTTTGCTCTCGTCATTGTAGTATTCAAGCTTTTCACATAAACTTCCTGAATGGTTGTTCATTCAATTCAGTGATCTTACATTTTGAAAACATCAGAGTTTCTTTGATTTTTTCAGCCTCCAAAGTCTATAATGTCTCAAAAACATTCATGTTAGTATCCAATAAAATATAATAAAATTGTAAGTCATTCTGTACTTCTTTTATCTACAAATAAATTTTAGGCTACAAGGTTTTTGACAATTTTCTCAGCCTTTTCTCCAAGAATAGATTCCCCCCACTAAAATAAAAGATATAAGTGCATCTAGTTTATTCAAACTAAATTTATCAATTTTGCTTCTGTATCTTCATAATTTCCCTTTTTCACTTTTTTAAATTCTCAAGATTTATCAGAAAAGTTTAAAATAAAATCTCTTTTTGCTACAATTCCCTTTAAACTAGTCACTGCTATATTCCATTTTTTTTTTTTTTTTTTTTTTTTTTTTTACAATTTCAACTATGTTTAAGTTTTTGTAGGTCAACTTCTTTAAAATTTTTTATCTCTTTCTTTTATTCACAAAGCTTTTTTCTTAATTATTTTCCTCTACATTTTAGAGGAGGGGGGGGGGGGGAGAATGTGAATTTTTTAGCAAGAGAAAATTGATTTTGTTTACTTCTCACTGACTTAAAAATTTTGAATTGAAAGAACCATTCCTTCCTTCAGTCCCTGAAAGAAAGTAGGAGAAAATCTATTCTGAAAAATGAGAAGAAAAAGAAAGAGAGAGAAAGTAAAGAACTTGATACTATAGCAATGGACGATTTCTTTTTCCTCCTTTTCAGTTACTGTTGTTACAATGACAAGGGACTTATCCTATTTCCACATTTCATTATACTTGTTTGACTGAAATAGGTGTGAAGGTGAAATAAAGGTGGCTACAACAGTTTTCAGTCTCAAAAAGGAAAGATTTTGTAATTAAACATTTTAAATGTGTTATTTTAATGCTGTAAAAATAGGGAGAAATGATAATTGAAAATATAAATTTCTAAAGTATAACTTCTTAAACGATCTTACTGTATTTCAATATTTTAAATTAGGAAATATATATATATGGTTTTGTACATATTCTATTCTAAAACAAAGTATATTATTGTAACATTTAAATTTTAGACTAGCTATTTTTGGACAAACTTCCTAAAAGTTATACTTAAATGGAAAACCTTTATTTGCTTGAATGCAGTTTTTTGGGAAAATAATTAATTTTTGTTTTTAAAATTTCGTTATTGATTTCTCATTTTTAAAGTCATTTGTTTCAATATTAAATTTTGGGACATTGAAAATAAATGATAAATTGCAAAATTATATATTTATGTAATTAAAAAAATAATTTTGTCTGAAATTATTTATCAGATGCTATGCACAGTTTGCCATGCATTATTTTATTCTGTTATATATATGATTATTATACATTTATAATTAATTGTTTAATTTCTTATATATATATTAAAGTAAGAAATAATGAAAGAAAATGTGAACTTTTTTGTGATTGGAACCACATAATTTTGATTGAAATTATTTTTCCACATCAGAAATAATGCACAGTTTGCTATGCAATGTTTGCACTTTTATATGATTATGAAACCTACAGCAAAGTTTTGATTATCTGACTAAACTGAAATAAGAAAAAGGCCATAATTGAAAGTCGTGCAAAATAATTTGAGAAATTTAAGTGACATATTGAAATGAAAGTAAAATAATGAAATCTATGTGAATGTCTCTAAATTTTGGAATCTTCTCCTGGGGACATAGATATTTCCAAAAATCTAAAACCTTTTTTAAAAAGCAGGCCTTTTTATTTGAAAAAAATCAAATTTGATACGAAATATGACTTTTAGATTATTCAAGAAAATTTTATACTTTCAGAAAAAAAGTTATACATCATGCAACTTTTTTCTCCATTTTCTCCCTCCTTAATTCGAGCTGTAAAGCATTTGCAGTTTCACTGTACAACTTTTTCATAAAATGATACTAGGAATGTAATGAATAGTTATTTAGCGTAATGCGGAACATTTGATGGATTTTATGTCAAATATTGTATATACAGGTGCCAAATACTAAAATTTTTTATAAAAATACATATGCATTTTGATTATACGTTATATGATAATTATACATGCATACAGTCACATTAATTTATAAATATATGTAGTAATTACATATGCCTATTAATTTAAAATTAAAAATACAATTAAACTTGATTAAATTAAAAATGATTTTTTTTTTCTGTGTGTGTTCTTTTTGTGTTTAAAATTTTTAATAGTTTTATGTCTTTTTTTAATATTTAAAACATTTTCATATTACTAATAAAACATGACTTTTCTGAAGTAGAAATTACTAATTGCATGATTTTATCCATAGATACATGCAATTCATTTACAAAAATGTAAAAACTTATTGCCATTGCTATATATGCTTTTTAAGTTTAATACTTTTTTTTTTAATTCAAAAAAATTTTTTCTTTAAAAAAAGAAGAAAAGTAAATTGCCTTTTATGCTTAGTTGTATCAAATTGATTTTCTGTAAGTCAAGGTAAGTTAATATTTCCAATTAAATATTTATTTATACTATTTAGTGATATTTTTATCCTTTCTTACATTCAAAATTAATTTTCTACACTCCATGGTTCACAATGAGATACTTCCTGAAATGTCTTATTAAATGCTATTTCCTAACTATATATATTTTGTGACATGTTTCTTTTGCTATTGACCCAGTAGCAGAAAGTTTAAAAACAGGTGATGAGCATCAGATTTTCTATCCTTTTTTGCAATTTTTTTTTCTTTGAATCTTTATTTTGCTTCATAATATGTTTAGCACTTTATTACTAAGTTAAGATTTATTTTAATAAAAATTTATAAAATGTCTAAAAACTCTGCAGGTAAGTGTTTTTCTTTAATTGCTTCTTTCAATGCACTCTTTGAATCATAGCATATGATTCTAACCTATTAATTGATAAAACAAATAGAATCTTCTGCATTAGATTGACCTTCAAGGAAGAACCTTTAAAATAAACTTCAAATATTTTGCACATTAGGTAAAAAAAAAGATCTCATGAACAATTTTTACCTCAAAATGTATGGGTAATTGTACAGAAAATTTGAATTATCCAAAATAAAAATAGAAATATCGAATCTTTTTACATTATTTTAATATAGAATTCTAAGGATCAAGCAAAAAATTCAAATTATCCAGAATTGGAACTAAACTAGTTTGAATTTTTCAAATTTCACTGTATTTGTATATTTTAAATAAAAATTGTAACCATTATCTAAAAGAATAAATCAATGAATAAAAAATTTTTATGTCAAAATTTAACTACAGTGTTTTGTATATTGCATCTAAATATATTTAACAAAATTTAGAAGAAACTTTTATTACATTTATTTAATGACATATATGAAGCTTAAAATGTGATATTAATAGGACCTCCACAAAATTATGCAGAATGTTATTTTTACATTATTTCTGACTTGAGTTTTTTTTTAGCCAAAAATTCATCAATTAACTCAAAAAGTTCATGATGCCACTAATCGAACATCTTGAAAGACAAAACAAGATCTATTTCATTTTGGTTTTTCATATTAAATTACATTTTATTATCTTAAAAAGGTTAAAGATAAACTAGTTTCTTGTGAACCTGTGCTTTAATAAAAGAGCTCTTATAACAACCAACGAATTCATGGCCCCAATCTTTCCTAATATATATCCAAGTGCCTCAGTCTTTGCAATAAGTAGAAATTTTACTATAATTGATGATAAGTAACCTTGTCAGATAATCATGACTTAAAAATACTACTGATCAATCAATATATTTTATTGATGTATTTTATATTGGACTATTTCATTCTTATAAGTGTCAATTAATAAGTGTCAAATTGTTAAGAGACAGTTTATTCTAATAACTATTAGAGAGAAAATATTCTGTCAATTTTTTATCAGCTTTATGCAGTTTTTTCTTGAGTGATACACGACTATATATTTATTGATTTCCTCTTTCTTTTTCCCTCATTCTGTGTTTAATTTATTTATATATGCATACATACATTTGGCCATTGTATTAAATACAGAAGAATATAATTTTCTTTTTTTAATTGCAACTTTACTCTTATTTTATTAGCTAGGGAAATTTTTAGCTTTCGTACAATTTTCAAGCTGTCGAAAACAATATTTATTGTTATTATTTTAATATTGGTGAACATTTTGAAAATCATAATCATTGTATTAAAAATATTTTCTATTCATATGCCTCTTATCATTGAAATTTTTTTAATGTGTTTAATTAGTTTTACATCTACCAAATGGTGAATGAGTATATTGCATGAGTTTATTATTATCATTACCATTCTTTGTATTTAAAATGTAAATAGTTTAATAATATTTATCCTAGTTTAATTTTATTCAGTTTGGTAAGCTTTTTGAAATCCATTATTATGCATGGAGAATAAAAAAAAATGAGCTAAGTCTAGATGAAACTATTTATAGAATCTAAGTTTAGCTGCTTAAGTCAACAGTTAACATGATATATTGTGAAAAATCAAAGAATTTAACAGACTTTGATAAAATCAGCAGAAAGTAAAAAAAAAAAAAAAAAATTATAGTTTGAAACTTTTAAGTTTCTAGTTTGTTGCAGGTTTCAAACTGTAAATTTTGATATGTTGCTGAAATTGGCATTTTCTATTAATGAATTGAAATTCTGGTAGGTAAACACTGTTTCTTAAAAGAAAAGTTTCTGTAGTGAGTCAAATTTTCAAAGCATAATACAGTGAAGAATGTTTTGTGATTTTTGAGTGGTTATGCATTCTGCTTATAAAATTTTACTAACATATGTCCAAAATGACTGCATATAAAATTTATAACTCTGTATTTTGTGTTTTATCGAAACTTATTGTAAACATCCAGAAAATGAAACATATAACTTATGTTTTCTATTACAAATTTATTTTGTTGAGTTGTTTAAATAATTTTTTAAACTTTTTTTTTTTCCTTGCATGCTAGCAAAGGTTTATACAATTGTGTGTTGCAACATTTGGTTTCTCATTGCATTGGGGTTTCAACATAATAATAATAATAATAATAAAAAGATAAGCACAGTTTAGGTTTTAAAATGTGCAATTTGTTGCCAAATGATATAAACAGAATAAATTAATATGAAAATAAAACTAACTTTAATCCTTGTTTATGTAAGTATTAAAAAATGTGTTTCTAATAGCTTGCAATAGATTAACTACTTCTATTTGTATATGGTAACACATAAATGACTTCTTTGTAATAAAAAAATAGTATAACTCTTTAAAAAATTGCTTTTGCATACAAAATAGTGAATAGTTTGCAATAAAATATGAGTAAAAAGTTTATTTATTTTTTTTCCCAAGGCCATTTTCTCTTTCTTTAAAAAACTAGTCCCTATAACATGGAAGTACTGAATCTGATTTTTTAATTTTTTTTAATATCTAGATTTAACTAGAAACATATTATTTTCTTCTACTCAACATTTAGTTCAAGCAAAATTAAAGAAACCTAAACTAGATGTCTATGACTCAGAAGTATAATTGAAAGCAAAATAATTTTAATGCTGAGTTCCCTTACAAATGATATTGTGTATAAATAGTCAAGTCTGTATATAACGAAATTCATTGTTCAGCTAAAAAATTAATTATGTAGAAAATTTTGTTGGTTAGACAAAACCGTAAAATTTTTCATTTAATGTATAATTTTTGATAAAAAGCATTTTTGAGCTGTTTAGATAAGGTTTTGAAATATTTAATGCTAAACATTAATTGGATACTTTATTTTTTATTTATTTGAGTAATTTCAAAACAAGAAAATAAATGTTTATTCAAAACAACACATAAGGAAAACTTACATTTATTTTAATTGAAGAAATGGGTAATTTTCATTTGTTTTAAAATTTTCTAAATTGTAACTAGGAATGCAGACATCAGTGGAGAACATTTTCTTCCATTTGAGGTCCTTCACTTATAACTTTAAAGATACTAATCTTTTCTTTTTAAGAATGGTTTTGATTTAAGTTTTCATTTTCACATTACATTCTCTTTCATCAGAATTGTTCACAATGCTGCTTAAAATGTCATTATGAGTGGAATACTATGTAACAATAAGATCAGTATCCACCTCCAAAAACTGAAGAAAACTATATTTGCTTCGATATTTCATAGCTTCTTAAATTTTATTCATTTTTCTTTTTAATCTACTTTCATCATTGTCAGAATCCACAGAAAAGAGTTTTTAAAAGAATTGCAGATCATTCTTTCAGTGACATTGAATTGCTAAGCTTTATAAAGTTCCTTAATTCCTTTTCAAATGTTAATGGTGTTTTGGATAGAATCTCTTTTTTTGATGCAGTTTTGATCAGTTCTTTATAAATTACTGTTTTCTAATGCACCTTTAAGTATTTTTAAATACTTCCAAGTATCCCAGGTTCAATGTGGAATCCGATTGTAAAAAAATAGTTGTAATGTCTTGCAGTTTCTCTCAACCCTTTTCTGGGTGAAGTGAATCATTGTTAGTAATCAAAGCATTTCTTCAATTTTTTTTTTTTTTTTTTTTCTCATTTGCATTTTTTTCTCACCATTTTTAATCATTTGTAGGAATTTTCATTTGTCATCCATGATTTTTTATTGAAATCATAGTACACTTCTATGGACTTCATCCTCTAAAACACTGAGATTTACAAGTGCCAAAGACTAGTATCTTTAATTTTTTCTTTTCTTGCCATGTTAGCACAGAACGGAACCCAAATCCTTTGTTTGCGGTGTTTTGCTGCCGAAGCATTTGTCTTCTTTTGAAACTTGCTGAGAGGATTTTTGAAGAGACATACAAGGTGCCATGTGATGTCATTTTACACTCGATTAATTAGAATTTGATTTATGAACAATTATCTTCTCAGTATGACACTTTTTTTGGTTCCCAAATCTCCCGCTTCGAAAAAATTTGTTCAAAATGCAGTTTTTAATTGCTTTTTTTGCAATATTTTCTACATTTATCAAAGAACCAACGATCATGGCACTTTGTGTATTTTCTAAATAAGACAATTTGCCAGTTTGATGCATATGAGAGCAAAAAGGAATTTTAAAATAAATCGGAAAATAAGCAGTTTGAATCGAAATACAACCTTAAGGGAAGACAACACTGGGTGATATTTATGGAAGGTATGCTAGCTTAAAGACATGCTTCCTCAGAAATTACCCAATTGATTTTGGTGAAATTTGGAATCCATATTCACCAGATTATGTTCATGGCTTATGCAGACAGTTTTTTTCTGCAGCTAAAACTTTTTATTTTAAAGCAATGTCATTTTTCAGATTTTTTTTTTTTTTTTTTTTTTTTTTTTTTTTTTTTGTGAAACTAGTTGAAGTTTTTAAAAACTGTCTATTATATTTATTCTCTATCACCAAAAATTTGTTTTATTGAAATCACTCGAGTACTTTAAAGGGTAATAGGATTTTTATCTGAAAAATATGATTTTTCAGGCGAGACAAAAAACTTAGACACTTCTAACTTGTGTGAAGTTCTTGTACAATTTTATCAAATGCATGAATTAAATTATGTATAAAAACTTGGATAAAATTTAGTTTCATGTAATAAATGAAGTAATATTTTAATCCTTTTCAGCTCTATATGTATTTCCCCATTCCTTCCAGAATTTTACTCAGTTTTTCTTTTTAAAAGAAAGACTTTGACAACATGTGCATACGACAAAATTTATTTAAAAAATATAGTGATGTGAGTACAACTTAAAAATAGGAATAAGTATAAATTGTTAAGAGTAAAATTAATGTGAATGGGCGTGGCATCCAAGTAAGTGTATTTCCTTCAATTCTCAAGGGTATTTTTAACTGTCATAATAAAAAGCGCATACCATGGATTCAGGAAAGATCAAAGAACTTGTTAAACCAGTAAAACAAAAGTCAATTTTTTGAAAAAAATTCACTCATGTTTTCTATTAAATGCTAGAGTTTTGCTTGGGTAAAGCACTTGTAAAAGAGCTCAGTTTCACCAGTGTTAAAAATTTTTGCAGAAGAAAATTCTTTCAGAATTTAAGATATTTTAAGTTTCTAATTCTAACATTACTGTCACCAAAGCATATGCACTTTCACCATAAAAAAAATCCTACAATATTACATGTCTTTTTTTGAACTTTGATAGCCAACCATTGCTGACTTGATTATTTTTAATGTAATAATGAAAAAATTGACCATTCCTACAAAAATTTCACTATATAGAAAAATTCCCTAGATGGAGTTTCGTTATAGAAAGACTTGACTGTATAACAGGGAGTATATATATATATATATATACACAATATCTCTTTATATTGTAGTAATGCAAGATAAAATATAGGTAACAAAACATTTATTGGTATGGCTCGATGACATGATCATCAATGGCATCATCAAATTTCTTTTCATTTGTAATAGAACATTGTGAAGGTTCAATATCAGATTTCTGTGTGTGTGTGTGTTTTAGAATTTACTGTATTTTTTATTTAGTGAAGCCTGTCCACACTTTCATAGAAAATACAATTCTGATAGTTTACAATGTTCAAAGAGCTACAGGAACACTGCCTGGTATCTGATGTTCCCATTTTCCATCCCCCCCCCCCAATACACACACACTTTAAAAATAAATATATGAAAAAAATCAAAGTCATTTTTAAGTTATGAAACATTCTCCAATATTGTATCTTCTACTTTAGTTAAAGGGAAACATTTATAACCTCTGTGAGTGGAAAAAGAATAGTCTTAAAATGTTATTTATAATCTAATTAGCATTTGTCAAATAATCAGAACTAAGATTTTCATTTTTGTGTATATCCTTAATGGATTTTTAGTGTTAAGTGAAGGTAGCAACGCAGCCTTTGTCAGTGCTTGTGAAAGTGCTTTGTAGCTGTATCCTTACTGCTGCTCTGAATGCTCATACTGTGTCATATGAGAAATGTGGATACAAAAAAAAATCACTTTTGTCCAATCATCGTCCATTTAATTTTTATATTCTACTATCTTGGGATGAGTCTAATGTTTTTTAGCCCTGTTTTAGAGATTTCATTAATGTCCTTTTAACCTATTCTGAAAAGTTAATTTTTCTCAGTGAGAGCAGTTTTTGTCAATTGTGCAATTTTTCCCAAATCATTTATGTTTAGCCAGTGTAGCAACTTTTTTTTTAAGAAGACTTAATTTCAAAAATCAGTCCTAGGATTGTGTTAATTTTTTCTTCTTATCTTTGCCTTCTTTTCTTTCAATATTGGCAGTTTTTTTCTTTCCCCATATATGTAAGGCATAAATCCCACTCTGCATACTGTATTTCTTATATAAATTCTTCTATATAAAAGGAAGCATATCCTTCTATCTTCTTTTGAAAAATTCATCTTCATGATTCCACTCATAACAAAATCATTTAAAAATTTATAATCACACAACAGCAATACCTGTCTTTTTTCCAAGATGAACAGTGCTATATATTGATTTTGCCTTCCCTTTTCCCCTCATTCTGTGTTTTCTTTATGCATATATATTTGGCTAATGTTAAATATGGAAAATTATAATTTTCTCTCTTTTAATTACAAATTTACTGTTATTTTATTAACCGGTGAAATTTTTAGCTCCTGTGCAATTTTATTTAAATTGTAGAAATTAATTTTTATTACTTTTTAAATCTCAGTGCACATTTTTTAAATCATCATCATTGTCTTAATTTTTCTTTCTTCTCTTCCTCCAAATTCATATGCTTTGTATATCGGTGAAATCCTTTTTAATGCATTTGATTAGTTTTATATCTACCACTGCAGGAGTTAATTATTAATTATCATTATTATTCTATGCATTTAAAATGTAAATAGCTAAATCATGTTTATCTTACAGAAATTTAATTCTATTTAGTTTCCTAAGCTTTTTGAAATTTATAAATATTCATGATGAATAAAAAATGAACAAAGGTATGTTATAGAATCTAAGTTTAGCTACTACTGTCAATAACTAACATAGAAATCTGATATATTGTAAAAAATCAAAAAATTTAGCAAATTTTGATTTTTTTTTTTTTTTTTTTTTTTTTTTTTTAAGGAAAAAGTAAGAAAATTTACAATTGATCTCTGTAAAATTTCTAGAACTTGTGTGAAAAATTCTATTATTACGATTTATGTTGCAATAATTTATATTTCTGATGCCGTAAGTTATATTTATTTCCATATCTAAGGAAACACACATGTGTTTTAATATCTTTTCCCACTTCTATTTATAAATCCATCATTTTCTGTTCGCAATATAACCATAATGTTTGAATGGAAAAAGTAAAATCTATTAGTGCAATTTCTGAGGTATTAAACAGTGTAAACTTTCAAAGCAATTTTCTTTGTCCTGATAAATATTTTAATCTATACAAAGATGCAATTAATTTCTGTGTAAAATTGTGATGGTTGGTACTCGTCTCTGAGCCTTATACTTCCAAACTAATTACTCAAAGTAAATTTTGTAAGTTCTTGGAAAAATCATAAAATGTATTTGTAGAATTAGAAAGGACTTTCATTAAAATAATAATAAATAAATAAAAATCTAAAGAACTTTTTTCTTCTAAAAATGTCAATTTATATCTTAAAAAAAAAAAAAAGCTTAATGCATTTTAAATTGTATTCAATATTTAAAAATTTTTAGCATTTAAAAAAATTGCATTGTTAAACCTGATTTTATAGCTTTTTGAAACTATTTGTTAATAAGATTTTTAAAAATAAATACATTTTTTAATGTAAGGGATTTTTGATATTCTGCTGTTGACAAGTGTTAGCAGTACAACGAATTAACATTATTTTTATTATTTTTTCAATTATCTTTTAAAAATCTGTCATTTTGTACTTAAGTGCCAAAAATATTTTTAATATATATTAATTTTTTAGATCTTAATCTAATTAAATTAACATTCTTTTTATTATTTTTTCAATTATCTTTTAAAAATATGTCATTTTGTACTTAAGTGCCAAAAGTATTTTTTAATATATATTAATTTTTTAATATATATTAATTTTTTAGATCTTAATCTAATTAAAATTATTGAAATTTGACAAGAATGTATTTATTGCACCTCATTATAACAAGGCATCTTTTTCTAAGCATGTATCTCTCTGTTCTTAAAAAAAAAATGAACTAATACTATCACTGCTGCTGACAATAATTATTATTTTATTTTATTTATTTATTTTTTATTTATTTATTTTATTTTATTTTATTTTATTTTTTTTTTTGGAGGAGGGGGGGATTTAGGATATTTCTTCTCTAATATTAAGAACAAATACTGCATGAAAAAATATGACAATTGGTGGTATTGTAGAGAAATGTTTTATAAGCATGTTGGTGCAGACAGTTTTTAAATCAAGTAATTATTTTAAGAGATATTTAATGTTAAAGTTGGTCGAAATTGTTCCATTAAAAAGTTGTATGTGAACAAAAACTATGTGTAGGAATTTAAACAATTTTAGACCATTTTATACATTAGAAGTTCCCGGTATGCAAGTTGCATCTATTTTTTTAACTCAACTCACTTTTTGAACATTTATTTCCATTTTAAACCCACATTTTTGGCACTTTAGGGATTTTTTTACTTAATTTACAAAATATTATTATTTTAAATTGTTGCCAAATGATCAAAGAATAATATTTCCATCAAATTAAAAAAATATTTACATGTGACTATCACAAACAGAAAAAAACCCTTTCCAATGAAAATTAAGTAATTACAAGTTAATAGTGGGAAAATATTCAAAAATTATGTCATAAAACTATATTCACATGTGAATATTAAATGAGAAAAAGAATATTAAAATAATGAATTCATTAAAATGTATTAGTTGCTGTAAATGGAAAAAATTATATCATATTTAAAATAACTGAATAATAATGCTACAAACAGTAAAAATTAAAAAATCTATTTACGTGAAAAATTTCTCATTTCTAAATGATTTTTTAAACTATTGTTGCCAATTATATGGTAGGGAAAATAAAAACATTTCCTTACTAGAAATAAAAGTATCTTCATGTGAATATCAAAAAGAGAAAGAGAACTTTTAAATAATAAATTATTTAATGTGTGCTAAAAGAGCAAGTAAAAGAAATTGCATCATATTTAAAATGATCAAGTAATGCAATTAAAAAATATATTTAGACGAGATTTTTGCTTCATATTTCGATATGATTTTTTAAACTATTGTTGTGAATTCTATGATGGCACAAATAATATTTCTTTTCAAAAAACAATTGTATTTTCATGTGAATATTAAAATAATAATAATAATAAAAATTTAGTGAAAATTACATCAGATTTAAACAATAAATTTAAAATGCCTTTCTTAAAAAAAATTTCATATACTGCGGTTAAAAAATTACCAGGAGGCAAAGACTCTGTGTATTCCACTGTTTAACTGATCTTGTTTAATCAAACGTGCATATAGCCAATAGATGTTTCTCAGCAGCTGATTCAACTTTAAAATTCCACAATCAAAGGGAAATTCATGGAAACCTGTTTACAGGGAGATTGCCACTTAAAATATACATAGTTTAATGTTTCGCAGTCTTTCAAAAGCTGATCAAATTAGCATGATTTTAGAGTTTGTAGTGTCTCAACGAGGGTTGATGAGTGTAGCTCATAGGAGGCAGAGCTCCCTAGTTTTATAAAAATTCAATAAAAATCAAATATAAATCATTTGTACAATTTGTCTATAGTACAATTTCTTAGACAAAGTATTCTCTAGCTCTGTGTAACTAATATACCTTAACACTTTTTCTTTTAAATAATATATTTTATTAATTTATATGAAAAAAATCAAAGTCCAATTAGAAATATGTATTAATCTGTTAATTAATTAATTTTAAAAGATAGTAAAATTGTTCATTTTCATAACATTGTTCATTATCAATCAGCTGTAAATTTTTAAGTTAACAACTCAACCTTAATAATATAGTTTATCATATATTTTATACTTCTTATGTATATTTAATCACTTTTGAACCGTCCCATCTTCCATCAGTATGTATATACGACAGATAACTTAAAATATTCAGACAGAAAGAAGAAATATTTGTACTTTAACAATATGATCTATGTACAACATAAAATGTGTATGTGCTTGTAAAAAAAAAAATTTTTTTAAAGCAACGGGGTTTTAAATAATTGAGTTACTTATATTAAAGCTATGCACATACTGCTTTGTGAGTTCCAAAGTTTTCTATGACTGGTTGATTTTTTTTTTTCTTTTTTAATGAGCGTTTGTTATTTCTTCAGTGTGACTCTTCAAATGCATACAGATTGCCTTGATCAATGATATATATATGGTTAAATCATAATCTTGTTCAAATGCTGCTCCTTGCATAAAAATTTGATACACAAGCTTTTATTTTGTTTGCTTTTGAATGCTTGCCCTACATTTTTCTGATTTTTTGCTTTTTCAGTGAATGTTTTCTATCTTTTTTTTTTTTTTTTACAATTTGTATGAGAAGAGGGAGGGATGCTGATCATGACTGTTCAAAGGATTTTTTCTTGACTTAACTATTTTTTAATGAATATTACAAAAAATATTATTGCAAGTGAAAATTTCAGAAAGTACCTTAATCCTTTAAGAGTATTTTTACTTATTTCAAGCCCTTTTAGTGTATTTTGTTACTTAAGATTGAAGTTTATCATAAAATTTCAATTGCACCACTGATCCTTTTTACCTTTCTTAAAATTTTATCATTTTTCAGTAAGGATATAAACATCCTGATCTACTTCATGGTTCATTTCTTATAAATTTATTGAAAATTCCATTTCTTAACTCTATTTCACAGAACCATCCTAGTTTCATTTCCTTGTGCTATTGTGATTCTGCTTTCAGACATTTATGATCATGTTCTTGTCCTATTAATTTAAGAGAAAAAGTATAATTTCTATTTCCTCTCTCATCTACTTCATTCTGTCTCAATTTTTCTCATCATCAAGTATTTTTCTTATTATTTTTTTCTGTTTCTGTTTTTAAAAAAGAAAAAGAATGAAAACTTGCATCATTTCTTAAATTTAATGTATTTATCTGATGAAATACAGAACTCAATGCTGCAATTCATCAGCATTGGGCTCTGTATGAAAATTATATATTTCTGTTATCTGATGAATTTTATTTTGACATCATTAACTCTTACTACATTGTTGATTACTCCAAATTCATGCCTAAACTTGTATTTCAAAAACTTTTTGAAACAAATCAGTTTTATCAAATTTGAATACCATTTACTTTATACTGCTTTATCGTGTATAAAATTAAACCCATCATCTTTCAAGGCTTTCAATTTTTTATCTTAAAATCGATCTCAATATAAGCCAAATAAAACCAATAAATTTTGTTTAAGAGCCCACACTAATTGCTGAAAAAGATCTGGATGATAATGTTAAGTCTATAAGGGCGTTATTTTCAAATATCTCGCTCAAATTTTAATATTTTTATATGTTTTTTCTCTTTTTTTAGGTGCGTTCGTAATTATGTAAATACGTAGCACCTATAGTTGTCGTTCAGTCTGTTCATCTGTCTGTCTGTCTGTCCGCATATAACAACGCAAAAACTAACCAACCGAATCTTTTGAAATTTAAAATATATAATTATTACATAATTTTGTCGAGTCATTTCAAATTTTATGAGAATCGGATGGATAGATCAATTACAGGGACGATCAAAAGTATTCCGTTACATTACAGTCAATGGGGAAAAATGTTGCAAATGCATTTTAATCATTTGAAATTTAAATTACATACTTATTACATAATTTTGTCAAGTCATTTCAATTTTTTTGAAAATAGGATGCATAGATTAAATACAGGGACAATCAAAAGTACTCAGTTACATTACAGTCAATGGAAAAAAAAGAAGTCTCAAATGCATTTTAATAATATTACACTCATTCGAACGTAATAATATTGATATGCATCATAAAGTACATATTATAATATAGATTTTGCATAATCTGTGGTGTAAAGAACTTTTGTTATTGATTTACAAGGCCACACAAAAGTATTCCATTACATAATGAGTATAGAGAGGACATTGTTTGTTGCGCATTTTAATTGTAATTAACTATTTACAATTTTATGAGATTGATATATGAGAGTGATATTTTTAAAACTTCGTTATTGTACGAACACACCTCATTTGCTAAGCTTCACGTGCAATTTACAACTTGTTTTCTTTTGCATAGGATAGCTGAGGACGATCTACAATCAGGCTAGTTTTTACTTTTTCAATTTTGGTTTCAGATTTTTCATAAAAAATTACATTTTGAAATTGAAACTATCATAATATAAAAAAAAAATAACAAAATCAAAAAGGTAAAAACTAGCCTGGTTGTAGATCATCCTCAGCTTCCTATAAAAGAAAAAAAAAATCATGTAAAAATATTAAAATTTGAGTGAGATATTTCAAAATAATGTTCCTATAGACTTAACATTATCATCTGGGTCTTTTTGAGTGACTCAAGTGGCATCTTGAGAGTTAATATTGCTTAAGTTTAAAATTACTTTGAGTTAGATGTTTTATCAAATGCATAAAAAAGTGAAATTGATTAAATATTTATTGCATTTTAATAAACAAATATAGATGAAAAAAATCACTGTTTTATAACAGAATATTGCATGGATTGTTTTAAATGTTGAAACTATGAAAATAATCAACTTTGCCAAACATACTTCTTGAGATTGTCTTCTCTGCTTGTTCAAAGTATTACAGAAAAAAGTTGTTTTCTGATTTTGTTTGATTTTATTTGTTCAAGATATCTACTAAATATGTATGAATATCTACTTTGAAATAAAAGAAAATCTTACGTCTATTCAAAATGATGGAGAAAAAATTCTCTTTGCAACTTACAGTTGTAACCTTACACTTTCTCTTTTTAGCCTGATGAGGGAATTTGTTATTTGGTTTCAATTTGTAATAATTATCTTTTGATCTTGTTTTACATTTCTACTCCATTATATTTTCTTTTTCATGTTAGATAGGTTTTGGAATTGAAATAAAAAATGTTTCTGATCAGATTTTAGTAAAGATAATTTCATTTAAAAAATTATCTAAATGTCTTTTCATTTATTTAAACTGTGATAAAAATTTAAATGGCATCTTTGAAACAAATTTTCTGTCAGTTGTGTAGAAAAAAATGTTCAGAGAGTTTTCCTCTGTTACTTAGTTTTTCTTGAAAAAATATTTCTTCTCATTGTTTTCTTAAATAATCATTTATTACTTAAATAGTTTCTTTGCATTTTATTTCTTTCAGCTCTCCCCCCCCCTCCCTCCTGATCTCCTTTAAGAAAGAAATAAAACAGAAATTATGCAAACTTTGCTAGGTTTCTAAATTCTTTTTTCCTCTGTTGCATGGATGATAAGATTCACACCCTTCTCATGCATACTGTATTTGGCATTACACATTCTCTTTACATGCCGACAAGCTTGATCACTTGATCAATCAGATATTGATCAGTCATTTACATTTTCTAGTTCTGCGTCTATCAAAAAATTAAATTGTTGTTTTATGTAAATAGAGTTATTTATATTACATATATTTCAGTTATTTAATAAGTTTTGTTTTTTCTTTTTAAATTATTATTTAATATTTAAAAATTGTATTAAAAACTTTGAACTAGTGTTATTATTTTTAAATCGTTTTAAAATATTATTTATACCATGCTAAAAGCATATTTGTCCTAACTGAAATTTCTTAATTATTATATGGTGTTATTCACATATTTAGATTAATAGTAGATACAAAGAGAGTATAAGTTTTAATTATACTTCAAAAAATAGAAATTTAAATATTCACTTCACTTTTTCAATAAATTGTAATTAAAATAATTTTTTTAATTGTATACATTCAGTAATTTTTTAGAAATTTTTAATATTTACTTGTTAAGAGGTTTTAAAAATATGATTCCAAAAAACTTGTTTTATCTTTTAATGAAAAATTAATCATGCCTTTATTTAAAAGTAATATTTTTAAATTCTGTTAATATTTAAACGACTCTTTAAGTTTTTTTTTTCTTTCTTTCTTTGACATTTTGTTATATAATATATATTTACTTTGATTATTATTTTCACTTTCAATAAATGTCTTTTTAATTATGCCCTTTAGTATGAATAATCATGAAAAAATGTAAATTGTTATGACTGAATTAATACTAAATGGCTTTTTTTTATTAAAATGATTTACATTTCTAAATTTTTTTTCTCTTAAGTTCAATGAATACTGTTTATCATTTGGCTGTTGTAATCTATCTTAGTGGTTTTTAGTCTATTGGACACTACTAAAAAAGGTAAAAGGCACCTAAGAGAAAGGAAGGGGGATATAACACTAACGAACAAAATTTTAAATGTCATTTTTTTATACAAAGATTAAAATAAATATAATTGTACCACAACATTATTAATATCATCCTATTATATGTTGTGTAACAGTATGATTTAGTCATGTTTCTATAATATTATATGTTCTTTTTTTAACATTTTTATATTTTTAAAGGAGATATGACAAATTAACATAGAAAAGATAAAGCACAAGTATAAAAATGTTCAGTAACACTGCTCTAATGTATTATTACTTTTTTTAAAAGTGTTACACATTTATTATTATTATTGTACCATTTACTAAAATTACATAAAATCATTAACACTAACTTGCATATTTCATTATAACCTATGTGAATAATTATGTACTAATCAAAGTGTTGATAATTTAATTTTTATATCACATTTATCTATTTTAATAATAATTTCTTTAAAAATTGAAAACAGAGCTCTTGTTCACGTTCCAATTAAATCCAATTGCTTGAATATTAAATGTGTATACTTGAAACTAAAAACAAATAGGGGAACCTTTTTTCAGTTAACATTTTTCTACAAACTTTTTTACTGTAAATTCTTCCCATATATCTCTTTAGAACTTTTATTTTTGTGATTCAGTGTTCTTTTCATTAAAATTCCGAGTTTTTGATTTACAGAGTTTGAATTCAAATTACTACAAACTTGATGTACTTTTGTTTAATTATTTTTGTATGTGATTTGATGTAATTTGTTTCAATATGATTGAGCTAAAGCTGGGACCAGTAATGGATTCATTTCAATTGTTATACAAAGACTGCACTATTATATACTCACCCAAATTTTTGACTGGGATTTACTGCACATATTACCCATTTAAAAAGGGGGTAAGCAACATAAGTTGTATTAATGTTTGTTCCTTATTTTAAAATGATCTATTTAGAATATGTGTCAATGCATCTGTTATTTTAACTATGGATGCTTATTGTGTTCTTGTCAACTTATATAAATATATATTTAGAAATTGTAAGTTTAATTGAAAAAAGTGTTAGAATTTTTAAATTTTATTTCAGTAGGTAATGTGTTACATTTGTGATGCTTGTTTTATAATGTTAAAGTAGAATGTACTGTTTGTTGTCTGTTATTACTAAGTTAAACATATATACCAGAAAATTTGCATCCTAATGTAAAAATAGATTAATGGAAAAAAAGATGTTTTATGGCAGTTTTTGTAATTTGTGATATATATATATATATATAAACACATTTAATATAGATATAATGTGTATATGAAAATGTTTTAACCTGAATTTGATTCCTTCGAAAGTCTATGTCTTATTGGTGTTTTACAGCACTAATTGTACTTTGAATGAATGGAAGAGAAATATTTTCTGATCCTTGCATGTATAAAAGCTAAATGTTGATTGTTCTTGAATTGTGAAACAATTTACTTAACATTGTATGCATTCAAGTTCTGATCAAAAGCACTGAAAAATGATTTATGATGTAATCCGCTGTTGTTTTGTAAAACAGTGATGTTTGTAATAAATCTATTTTCATTAACTTTGCTTTTTTACTCTAAGACTTTAGACATTTTAATCATCGTAAGAGTTTCCTACATTAATTCTAAGATACTCATAAAATTTATGCTAACTCAATGGACCAATAATCCTCCCTGATAAGGGAAATCACATGTTAACATATGGAAAAATTTAAGTAAATCATTACTTAACCCTTTCAGATCTGATTTTTTCAGTTTTTAGAAAAAAATTACTTCTACATTTATAGCATCAACACTAGTGTCCAAATAGATTAATTATTGTTTAACAAATATTTCATTGTCTGAATCGTAATGAATGCTGTTCTTCTGTGTACTATTTAATTAATATTCATATGACAATAAGCTAAGGAAGAATTTTTGGAGATGTTTAAAAAATATTGCATTACAACAAGATTTAACTTATATTACAACTTTCTAATGCTTTTTGCACTTTATTGCACGATTCTTTCAGGATAGTAACTTTTATTTTAAATTCAAAGAGTGAAATATATGTTAAAGTAAAAGAATTTCAAACAGCGTAAAGAGAACTAAGCAAATAATATCGATTATTACTAAATACCTAAACATAAATGAAGTCATATACTAACATTACTACATTTAAATAGTAGCAAAAGTATTTCTTAGAACAAATTAATATTCTGTTGAAAGACATGTATATTTATTAATAGTATACCAGACCTGAAAGGATTAATATAATTATCAAAACACAGTTTTCATCATCAGAAAGAAAGAACTTCCACAATGTATTTTTAAAAGTTCTCTCCTTAAAATAAATTAACAATGATGAGTGAGATATGTTTGTAACAACTGCTTAAATTTTAATTCCTGATGATGGCTAAGTATTAGCCAAAGGTAATCAATTTTTCAACATATTTTTAATTTTTTTAATCCTTTTTTGAGTAATGAATGATTTATGTAATTTTTTACTGCGCCTCCTTAAATTTCCTTTGTGTAGAAATATAATGTAGCAGGGTTCATATGGACCTTAAAAACTCCTTACATTTCGATAGTCCTTGATAAGAATCCTTAAAGTTCTTATTTTTTATTGAAACTTCTTATTCTTTAATGTGAGCTGGATATTTAACACAAGTCTGTAAAATATTTTTTAAAAATATCAATTTTTTTTTTTTTTTTTTTTTTTTTTTTTTATAATTTTATAATTTCTGATTGGATATTGGAACTGCCTGTTTCGTTTTCTCTTTGAAGTGGGGAAACCTCGTATCCACAAACAACAATCTAAAATAACTTCTCTTTTTTTGTAAAGGAGAAATGAATAGCAAAAAAAAAAAAAAAAGATATTTCACCAAATAATTGTGCCGATCTGTTCTATAAATGTGTTTGTTCATTTTTCACTTGATATATGTGAGGTACATAACTGCATTTCTTATGTTTCTTGGTATTCATCATTCGGATCATATGTTTTTATTTGTGTGATTTAGTCATTATTTACATTAATGATAATTTCAGAATGGAAGGTGTGTAATGTGTTTAATCGATTGTGGATGTTAAAGGACAATTCTAAAAAGTGACTGGCACCAAGAAAAAAAAAATATTCATTCAAATATGTAGTATGCAGTAAATAGTTGGAACTCGGGACCATGATATCTCATAATAAATTTAAGTAGTTTTCTTTCTTTTTTAAAAATATATTTATAAAATTATTTCTACAATTTCCTTATATGACTGCTTTTATCCATTAAATCTTTTATTTTTGCCTTTTTCTTTCACTAAATATGCACAAACACATGGCATACTCCCTCTTCGCAGACCTTCCAACACTTTGATTCCATAGTATTTAGAATTGGTTAGTATGATTAAAATAAATGATGAAAATAATATGATTTTTTGTTTTAGTACCAGAATACGAATTAGTTCTTGAATCTTTAATAAAAAAATACAGTTTTTGAAGAAGATTGGGATACTTTAACTTTTTACTCTTTTTTAAGATATAAAATTTCTTTCTTTGTGATTTATATTTTTTCTTCCTTTAAAATTACTTAAGCCGATAATGAATATTTGCCATTAGTTTTCCTGGAAAAGATTATATTATTTGTTGTATTAATCAATATTGACATTCTAACATGTTTCTTTCTATTCTTATCAGTGAAATGGAATTTGTCTCTCTACATCTCCCTCCCGTCTGTATAAAGCATATGTCATAACATGTGGTGTATTCTCTTAGACCAGAAAACAACCTTGAAATCATTGAATTACATTTTTTAATAATGACATCCCTAATTGAGAAACTTAATTCTACTTTTTTTTTTTTTTTTTTTTTTTTTTATTATCTTTAATAGCATATTTATGTGGTTTTTTTAGTTGGCAATAAAATCATCACAATTTAATTTTTTCAATAGATGTAACTTCATTCCTGCCTGTCCAAAAAAATTAATGCTAAAAAGCCAGCTAATAAAATGTTTGTTTTATATATTTTTGTATTTATTTTATTTTATTCTGTAGCTCATTAAAAAAAATTAATTAGAAAGAATAACTGTATTTTATTATGTAAAATTTCAACCTTGTGATTAAATTTTAGTGTAAGTAAGCATACATACTGTTTTTTATAAACTTTAGAAAGTCCTTATTTCAAAGTCTTTACAGAGTGCTTATTTTTAATTTGGCACACTCTGTATGAACCCTGTGTAGGGTTTTAAAAATGTTTAGAGTTTTAAGCAGACATTTTAATAAAATGTACTATGTTAAATTGAATGTGTATTTCCTGATATTGAAGACTATAATAATAACTTATAAAACTAACAAAGAGAGTCATATCCCTTCTAGAAGGGTTGAGGTCATGGCCCTTAATAAGGCAATTTTTACGTATTTTTCCAAAGCTTTGTTTTATAGAAATTTTACTATTTTAGAGTAGTGTCAGGAATACCATAGCCCTTTCCTTAGATCTGTCTTTGGTAAGAGTTAATTAATTTTTTTACCATATTATGTATTTTCATCATTTTTCGAATTAACATTTACATGAATTGATTTTCTAATGAAATAAAGCTTATCCTGATAGAAATGTAATACATATTTGCATAAGTCTGGTTACTTCTCATTTCTGTGTGTGTGATTGTTATAATTTGAAAAATTAGTGCAACAGTGGTGTTTAAAAAATTTATAAAACTTCAGTTATGTGGAATTTGTATTAACATATCTCCATGTGTGTCATCTGCAGGGCTCGAAATGGAAAAATTCACAAACCAGAACGCTTTTCAAAATAACTCTTAAAAAATTTTTTGAATTATAGAAAATTTATATCTAATCATAACAAAGACAATTTAAACTAGTTGGATGTGCCAATACTCAGACTTTCTTCTATCTCATACATATCTAAATGTTTCAGAAAGTAGTTACAAATGTTAATAACTTCAATATTATTAGCTCATTTCTATACTAACTTTGATTTTCATCTAAAATTTGTGCTTCAGTCAAAAAATTGGAATATAAAAAGAAGTTAATCTCGATCATGATATTAAAACCAATAATTTTTCATTTTTCTATTGTATATCAGCACAAGCACAACAAGCTATCAACACAAAACTGTAATAATATGTTTTAAAAATTTCACGAACCAGAAAGATATTTACCATAATTTCACAAACTGGAACATTATTCTGGTTTGCTCTGGTACATTTCAAGCCCTCGTCATCTGTATATGATTTATGAATGAAATTCATTTTGCAATTATGACAGAAAGAAACATTTGAAAACCAATTTCTTTTAATTAAGTTTTCTCATATATCTTGACCAGCCTGTAATCGTTTATTTAGTAAGAATGCCGAAGAATTTCTTGCAGGGCCCGATTATGACTAATTGGGGCACTGGGCAAAGATAAATTAGGGGGTCAATTTCGATTCATTGCAACGTTATTCAAACAGAAGTGATGGTCAACTCATGTGTGTATGTGTAACGCATAAACATAATTTTGCATTTTGGATATAAATAGAAAAAAATTCTTAGCTCCATCAATTCTAATTAAATACCTTAATTAATAAAAGTAGGGGGGAACTGGGGGACATTGATACAGCTTTTTTCAAAAAAAAAAATTTTGGTGTCTAGAAAGCAGAAATTTCAAGTTATTTTTCTATGTGGTGTCAGCAAAACCTGTATAGTGTGTTATAAAAATGTGCAATCGTTATTTTATATATTATTTTTGCATGTAATTTTAAAAAAATCAAAAAAAGTAATTTGTATCAATGTGCCCCATCTCCGGGGCAGATTGATACACTTTGACACGTGTGGGAAAAATGGAGACAAAATAACACCAATGCATATTTTTCATAGAAAAGTAGTTAGCAAACCATTTTATATATATTTATAGGCATTAAAATCGCACACAATTTATTTGTAAGCGATATTAAAGCAATCAAAATGAAATGTATAATGATCTGATGTTCTGGCTGTTCCTTGTTTGTTTGTTGGCTGTGGTAACTTTGTCATATCTGGCACTTTAACCCCAAAATTATCTTCTTTCTTAGGAAAGGTGAAAGAATTACCAGGTTTTCTGTTTATAAATCGGTTTACAAACAGAAAATAAAGGATAATTATATTAAAAATTATGTTTATAATATAATTATCTTGTCCTGTTCTGCAGCTTGTTTCTCTTAACATTTCTCATGTCGATAATACTTTTTTCTCTGGAGAATCGATATAAATTTGAGATTTGTCAGGCTGCGTCCATTTCATTTGTTAATTTTACTAGCACTAGATATTGTGTAAGTTTGTACGTTTTCTGTTTTCAAAAATACTATAAAATGTTCTAATATAAAGAAATTAGAGCTATTTCACTTCAATAAAAACTAATAGTAGAACTTTTTAACGAAAAATGGTTGAATAGGAGTGTACGGGAAAAAAATAAATAAAAGGTAATGAAAAAATGAACTAGAAAAGGATTTAGGTTGTATCAATGTACCCCATACAGCCATTTTGAATAAAATGAGTCGCAAATCCAACACTTCATAATTTATCTAACAATAAAAAATGAGGAACTGATAAAGAGTAGCTTTACTTGCCAGGGAGGTTATTCTTTTCGATTGAAAATACTGGAACAGTTGTATAATACCATTTCAATTGTACAACTCAAATTTACTTTTGACCTACAAAAACAATTAATCACCCATCCCATTTTATCAAACTATTGAATTATTCCAAAACTTTCTGTATGTAGTTGTAGTATGTAGTATCACCTTTTGGAGTTGTTGTAAAACTTCCTGTAATGGCCCTGTGTGCTGTACAGGGGGTGTATCAATGTGCCCCAGGTCCCCCTACACTTTTTTCTTCTCTGTATCGAACAAAACTCTTTTATATAACTTTAGAAATTAGTTATATTACTTTAAGATGAATTTAATAACTTCAACTTATGGAAGAATTGGAATTGGAAAAAGAAGGTAAATATTTTACAGTTTAAGATATGGATTTGGGGGCCCTTTAAGATCCGGGGCTCATGGGCAAAGTCCCGATTTGTCCATGCCATAATAAGGGCCTGATATCTTGTATTACACACTGTTATGCAGAATCCTTAATTCTAATATGATTTTTTGAATAACAAATTTCTTCCGCAATTTTCTTCAATTGATTTTCAGATTGCTTTAATTTCATACAAATTTTATTGCAATATATTATTTTAAGTTTTCACATTAATCCACATAAACAAATAAATACTGAAAAAAAAAAGTCTTTTTTTTTTCTTTTAATTAGAAAATAATGCATTTGATAAGGAACAGGCGTCTGCATTTTTTGAACAATAAGTATAAAAGTAAAAAATATATATATACTCTTTTATAAGCATTCAATGTTCAAGTTGAAAATCACACCTAAGGAGCCATCCAGAAATCATGTCACGCTTGGAGGTGTGGGGCATGAAATTTTAACAGTTGTGACAAGGAGTAGGGAGTAAGAATGAATGTGACATCACACATTTTGGTTAAAATAAAAGCATTAAAAATCAGTAGATTAAATTTTGAAGTTATTTTAAAATTAAAGAATTTTGTGTTCATAAAGTAAAGATGTAAAGACAAATATATTCAATTACATTTCAAAATACTGCAGTTTTCAATTGCTCTTTCATATTAATATTTTATTACTATCCTATATTAATTATGTATTTTGTTGTAAACCTTAACTTGTTTTCATACAAAATAAGTACACAAGTCATTTTTATTGATATGCTTATCATGTCATATATCATTAAAACACACAGTTAAAGTTTAAAAATAAAGTTTGAAATACGACCTATAGAGGAGAGGGGGGGGGGGGGAAGCAAGGTGAAGTGTGACATTTTGTGACAAAGGAGGAGGGGGGATAAAAAATATTTTTAAAAATGTGTGACATGATTTATGGACTATATATTTTTTTATTGTAGTTCATATTTTTTTTTCTCTAAAAATTTGCCTAACAATACATTAATTTCTGCCATGGGGCACTAAATTTAATTATAATTTTTTTTTTTTTTTTTTTTTTTTTTTTTTTTTAACATTTGGTAGAAAATACAAGCAAATAAATTTATTTTAAAATACATAATTTTTGCTCTGTTTCTTTTTTTTAAGATAGACCAACAGGATTCATTTAAACTACCATAAGAAAAACTCGTGGAACCAGAGAGAAAAGTAGAGCTTGATCTGAAAAATGTTACAGTAAAAATTGGCAAGTATTTTCAATCTAAAAAAGTGCATAGAAAAGTAATCGAATCAGATTATCTGTAAAACTCATGAAATTACCCAAATATTTGTTGATAGCTGAAAATGTGGACGGAGCTTTACTGGTGCCTTAAAAACAGAAGCATTTTTAACACACTCGATATTCCAATCACCAATAAACAGTCTTAAAATTTGGGTTTATAACTATAGGTTACAAGCTGATATTATAAAAAATGAGAATCTGAACAGACTGTTCAGTACAAAGTGTAAACGAAATTCCAAAGTGGAAGATCAAAGCTCAAAATAAACCCTAAACATATATGATTCAATCATATACTAAATATTTGTGTTCAGAAATATTTATTTACATCAATTCCTTAACAACCTGACTACATTAATGTTATACTTCAATTATTATTTCACGGTTCATTTCGCGTTGTGAAGCTTAGCTTGAATTTGTGACAACATAACTATATATCCTATCAACTATTACTTTGCCTAGTAATCATTTTGAGTGGATAATAGCATGATTCCGAATATAAAGCAGAGTAAAGCTCTTTCCATAATTTCAGCTATTAACAAAATTTAAATTATTTCATGAGTATTACAGATAATCTAATTCCATTATTTTTCTATGCACTTTTTTAAATTGAAAATATTTATCAATTTTTACTGCAACATTTTTTAGGTCAAGCTCTACTTTTCTCTCTGGTTCCACAAGTTTTTCATTCAGCTAATATTCCATTTTTACATACCAAAATCAGGTTGAGTTAAATAAAAGAGTGTAAAAAAACTAAATCTCTCTTCATACAAAATTGTGTAAAAAAAAGTCTTATGGTGAAATAAATGATCTACAGGGTGATTGGTTGATATGGATTTATTATTATTATCATCATTGGAAATTAGAGACAATTGGGATAACTGATCCTAGTCAAACTTTTCTAAAGTGAAAGAATACTCTCAAGACAATTTTATGAAGTTGACAGAAAGAGAAGATTCCTACTTCAAAGACCTTTTCTTTATAGACGGCAGATTCCTTCAAATAGGCATATGACTGAAAGACTATTGATGTGTTAACAAAGAAATCAAAGTAAATGAAAGTATTTGAAGAATTTGCTACTCTTAAGGTTTTCTGTAAATGGGAAAAAGAAAGTATCATTAGTATAGTTTCATCCAGGACATTTCTTACCTCTCATTTCATCATGAAACCTGACAGTCACACTACTGTAATTATACAACCAGTCACACATAGAAAAATTGGGGACAAAGTCAAATGATGATTTGTCAGTTGTAGGATCCCTTGGGGACAAGCGACTCATATACGTGCCACTAAAACTGCTCAGAATCCTGCATTATTCTCACTATGGCAGTTTTTTCTGTTATATCGATTTATTTCTTCCCTTTACTTAAAATAATATATTATTAACTAAACTTTGGTATTTAAAAAAATATTCCTTCTCCCTGTCCTTTTTGCATTTGAAATCATTAATTTATGCCATTTTAAAATAAAAACTCACATGAAATTTCTTTCCCTCCCCCCCCCCCCTTTGTTAACAAATTTAACACATTTAATATTCAGTTTATGCAATTGACTCATATTACAGCTGCACTTTGCAGTTATCAAAATTGTATTCTCACAAAAACAATATTTAACCGGTAACACTCTTTATTCAAAAATAAATAAATCATTTCGAATGCAGCTGTTTTATTATCACATCTGGCCTTTCAGTATTCCTGCATATTGCAAAATAAGTCATTCTAAATGAAAGGTCCATTGAAATAAGTTAACTGAATAATTAACATATAGCTATCTTATGTTAATGTTGCCTCGAGTTTGCGTAGGTAAATTGCGTGAATGAACCATTTCAACCATCTTTAAACCATTTCAACATGGCTTTATTGACATCTTGAAATTGGGGCTGTCTCATTCGTTTTCAAAGGGCACCAATGTGTGCATTTTGGAATTTTCTTTCAATCTTTTAAAAATTAGATAAAGTTGATGGTGTATCTCCTTATTTTTAACTACATGAATTTTCCTCAATCTTAAAAATTATGGCTTTCTTTTCTTCCAACAAAAACTGTTTTTGTTTTGCACAAGCCATTTTATCGACAAATGAAGCTAGAGGTATATTGCAACAGGTACTTACATTGAAGAGATTTCAGATTGATCAGAATACTTCTTTCACAATAAAGTCCACATACTGTCTGTCACATTATCATTTTGAAGTGTATGGGCTTATGAAAGAAAAGGAATTTAGGAAAAAATAGCAAAGAAGAGAAAAATCTGAAATAACGCCTGTCTCCAAAACAATTATTTTTTTATTTTCGACATTCTATTCTAAGTATACTTCATTTCTGTTTAGCAATTGAAAAAAAAAGGGGCTTAATAAAAGATTTTTGCTGCAATAGAATTCTTAAAAAACACACTTCGATAAATCTTAATTTTGACACATTTGGATTAATGCAATTTGAAAAATACATTGTCAAATTTCATAGCAACGGGATTTTTCGTTATAATGAAACTCGTTGTAACATAAATCTACTGAAAATTTACAGTCGAGTCTCTATATAACGAAATCCATGGTTCAGTCAAAAAATTCGTTATATAGAAAAGTTCGTTAAATAGAGAACTGAATAAAAAAATAAATTCCATTTAATGTTTAAATTTTGAAACAGAATTGTTTTTTAGCTGTTTAATTAAATTTTTGAAATATTTAATGGAATTTATAGAGATTCTTAAACATTTCAGCCAATTCCTTCCCCCCCCCCCCCCCAGTGTCATATTGATTATTTTCAAAATTATTACTTTATCAAAGAGAGTTATGCTTATCCTAGAATCACTTTTATTCAGTTGCAGTAGAAGATAAAACCAGCATAGAAGACTTTTAGTAATAATGCTTCATTCAAATGAACTCTAACAACAAAAAATGCTCCGAATCTTCACAAACAACAAGCATCCACTCTAAACTATAAAAGTAATGAGAGTTAGTTCAGATAGATGAAAACCTGCTGAAAAAATGACCTTTTCTGCATTTACCTCACTTATCCCTGCCTTATTATCCAAACCATGAAAGAAACAACATTTTCAAGACGACAATGGAATAGTTTTATCTTTTAGGATGCTTTGTGATAGTTGCAAATCGCTTCAATAGCAAGCAAATGTTTCAATCTTATCCAAAAACGCATGATCATCTTGGCTAAAACAAAGTCTAGTGTAACCATGCAAAAAGGATGTTTTTCTTGGCAGGGGAGAGGGGGTGGATGCCTTTTTTTGGATATAAAAAATAAGATAGAGGAATATAGCTATGAAATATAAATCAGAAATCAACAAAAAAAAATTATTCTACAGATAACTTAATGCATTTTCTGACCATATAAAAGAACATTTTTTGAAAGAATTCGTTAAATAGAGATATATTTTGCTATATGGAGATTATTTTTAATGTAATCATGAAAAAATTGACCGTTCCTACAAAAAATTCGTTAAATAGAGAAATTCCCCAGATAGAGTTTCATTATAGAGAGAGTATTTACTAAGAATAAACAATTTAATTTCAAATTATTGTCTTTAATCATTCGCTTCTCCTTCCCCCATCTCTCTGCATACATATACACTTAGGGGAAAAGTTGACGCTACTGACTGCATAATCATATTTGCTTATATATGATAAAGGACAAACATATTTATGCGTAAAGAATACATCATTTTGTAAATGGCAACACTTTCCCATGCAATTTATGCTATTGCAAATTTTATACTTCTAAACATCACACACTTTCAATTTTTACATTGTTGTATAGAGAAAAAATTTTACTTTTAAGTGCAATTTGTTTGAAAGGTGTATCTCAATTTATCTTTGAGCTATTAAATTTTTTATAGACTTAAGTAACAATTATTTAACTGTGGAAACAGAAAAACTCCAATTTCTTTTTAAATTGAAATTAAAATATGTACTATGTCAAAAATATAGTCTTAAAAAATCTGATGAATTTAAATTTTATTTAGTTTTTATTAATGAATTAAATGTTTTTTAGTTTATTGCAAATTTACTTTACAAACGATACAACACTTTTTCTTTCCAAAAATGTATTTTAAATAATATTTGGGCGACTTTCCATTTATTTAATTTGTATTAGATACATGAATGCAATTTTATGTATCTGTGTGTAATGATATTTACCAAATTAAAAAAAACAAAAGACTTCTGGTAAATCATGAAATTATTATAAACAAACAAATGAATGCCTATGAATCACCAGAAACCCGATTTGTTTTGAAATATTGCTTTTTGCTGATTTGTGTATTACAGTAGACTCCCTCAAATCCAAACAGCATGGGACCAGGGGTTGTGTGGATTTTAGAATTTTGCGGATTTCTGGTCATTGCTTTGTTTACATCTTTTTAACAGTAATCTGAATGTAATTAATCATTAAATTGTAACTATAATGAATGCTTACAATATAATAAAATATTAAACTAAGTAATAATTAAAATAATAAAAATTTATGTAATTTTTAAAAGGAATAAAATATAAAAAACAAAGGTCAAGTTAATAATCAATTAAACAAAAACATAATTTGCTGAACAAATTAAAAAAACAAAATTTATTTCCTACACTATTTAAGCCTGAGAAGGGACATATATTAAGGTAACTGATTTGTTTATTTCTTCATTTAATATTAATTTTTTGAAAAAAAAAAAAAGTTAAACCAAGTGAACATTAAAAAATAAAAATGAAATTCAAACAATATGATACTTAAACACCCTAGATCTTAGATCCCGCTCAAATGATATCGAAATAAATCTACGGGTTTGACGTAAAAAAGTTGGGGACAGATGTCATATATGCAACACGTTGGCACAATTGGGACAAAATGGCGGTTATGTGTCTCACATGCTAACCCGCCTATCATTGTATATTTATTAATAAATTATTTTCTTGTTACTTTCTTTTTTAAAATGATATAAATTGTTTTGTTCTATTATTTTTAATGAACTTTTAATTTATCACGATTTTTTTAAATAATAGAAAATGATTTAAAAATATTTATAAGACTGGTATTTGAAAACGAAATTTTCGCCAAATCGGCATAAAAAATTATGCCAACGAGGTAAGTATTAGATATCTGTGCAAAAGGAAGAGCGTTATGAATATTTCACATGAGTTTACATTTTATTATTTCATACAAATAATGAATCAAAACATAAAAATATTAACTTGAAACATAAAAAAAAACCAGTTACTTTTGTACCGAAACTCTTTGTGATGTTTTAAAAATTAAATCGTATAGTGTCTTATCATTTTAACAATCATCGGAATAATAAATTTAATACAAGTAAATTCAAAATTAAATTTTATCCAATGATTAATTATTTGTAATGTTACAAGTTAGGAGAGATTTTAAAAAATAGCCAAATTGGAAATTTAAAATAATTCTTTGTAAACATTATTGTTTATATTTGTTTACATTTGATTTGAATGATGAGGTTAATAGGTACTTACGTATTAACGCCACCGCAGCAGAAGTGACTCTATATCGGCCCATTTTCCACCGAAATCCGATATGTTACTTTGTTTCTAAATATAGTGTTTTGAATTTTGAAAGTGTTAATTTTAAATAAATGTTTTATTTTATGATTTGTCGCAAAAAATTTAGTTGTAAATTAAAAATTTCAAATCTGTGACTGGGGTGGCGTTAATACGTAAGTACCGGTTAATAAAATTGGCTAATTTATTGCAGTGTGAAAAGTCTTAAGCCAAGTAGTCATTATATCTGCTGTTTAGCCTTAAAAAATTGCCAGGAATTGAGTTTGAAGGCCTAGTTCTGCAGATCTACTAATTTCATTACATACCAAGGATGATATACTATTATTCTTTAATACTCTTATTTTTGAAGACTTTTATTTACCTTATTTTTATTTTCTTCGAATATATAAGGCAGAGAAAGTTTTAAAATGTGGTATAAGTACAAAATCCCGGCACAAATATTTACGCACTGGCTTTGGCGCGATTTTTTTCTGATGCCAATGTGTCAGAAACCTCGTTTTCAAATACCATTTACATATATATTTGAAAGTTATTTTCTATTATTTTGAAGAAACAATAAATAGGAAAAAGCTCAATTTGCTTATTTTCTATATTTCTTCAGTTAAAGATCGTCTTAATCCATTAATCAATATTTCAAAATGTCTCTTTATTATAAAAATCCTGCTTCATATTTATTATTTTCTGTAAATGATTCTTTTTCTTGGCACCAAATGTTTCAAAATCTCAGTTTCACTTCCAATATGAAATCTTAAATATGCCGTGTTTAATTCTTACAAAAAAAAAAAAAAAAAAAAAAAATTCTTTTTAAATCTCATAGAAATGATTAAATGCTACAGAAAATATGTCCATTGATCTCTAGATTTTTTTTTTGATTGGAGGAATTTTTTTTTTTTTACTCAATTAGGTGCTCCGAAGGAAATTTGTGGCAGCGGTATACCTTGACTTTTTCAGAAATAAACTTCCTTGATGAAAAAACATGAATTCAGTAATATTAACAAAAATTACAAATTAAAACGTGTAAAATTGATGTAATATTAAAAAAGTCAAATTTTGTCTCTATATTTGAACTGAATTTTTCATTATTTACATCTGTAAATTATGTGTGGATTTGAGGGAGTCTATTGTATTCCATGTTAATGAAGTCATATGCATACTTTTCTATAGAAGTTGTTCAATATTGGACCAGGTGGAATGCTTTAATAGATGCAAATAAAGTCATTTTTATTTTTTTTAAAAAGTGTTAATTCTTAAAATTGCAATATGTTTTGTAGAAGTGTGTCATTTCACACTAGCTGCTTTAAAATTCTTTACAGTTGAAAATACTTCACTTTTAAAAATAAAGTAATTAAAATCACAGACTGATAAAACGTGATGTTTTATAAAATTTTAGAGTGTTTTTATAGAAGAGCAATGACATACAGTGTGTATGGTCAGATTGGAAGTTTTTGTCCAAAAAATAGTAATAAATATTAAAGAACCTCATAGACCAGGAGGCAGCAACACAGACAATCATCTCATCGAGTTCACAGATTAAAATCTAGGATTTGTTGAATCTCGATTTTCATTTTAAAATGCTACTGGTCTCCCAAATCCTATCTTGGAGGGAAAACACCTAAAAACACAATTTTAGCCATTAATCCATAGGTTTACCATTATGTTTTCATGCTCCCAATACTCCATGTTTTCATACTTCTGTGTCCAAGAAGTCACAATGGTAAGCCTATGAGTCAACTGCTAAAAACTGATTTTTTGGTGTTTTCCACCAAATTATGACTTGGCAGATCAATGCGGATCGAGATAGAATTAATGCTAATTTTCATCCGTGAACTCGATGAGGTGATTGTCTGTGCTGCTGCCTCCCGGTCTATAATGATCTTCGCCTGGATGAATTTGCTTCGTAGAGTTAGACAAGCAAACAATGAAGATCTTGACAATAACTTGAGATTTACAATATCAGGTTGCTTATGTTTTGTCCAAATTTCTGTTGACTAATAAAATTTTATTGCTATTCTTTGAAACATTCAACTATAATTTTGTTAAAAAAAAATGCTAATTATTTTTTTGTAGTTTTATATAAACTTGTACATTTCAAGATGTTTTTTAGTCATCTGCCCTGAACTTTTTACTAGTAATTTTTTCAACTGGAAGCTGTTTATTTGCAAATGTGACTGCACTATTTTTTTTTTTTTTAAATCCTCATTTTTATATTTTAATTTAAAAAATATTATAGGAAATTTCTTCAAAATGGTGGCAATTATTGGCCTATTATTGCAGAATTGAGAGAATAATTATGTTTACTTATCTTCATTTATTCCATTACCTGATAAAATTGAAAAAAACCTCTTTTTAAATTTCTGTTTTATTTTATTGTATATGGTTTAGTGGTTGAAAACATACATGTTTCCTTATAAAGTTTCCATATTTTTTTCCTTCTGCATGTATACTGATATTAATTTTGAGGCACTAGACAAAATGTTTAAGTGAAAATGACGTTATATTTTTAAAAAAATTATCATTTTCTTAGATAAAATTAAAACTTTTAACGCAAACGTGTTTAAAAGAAACAATCTTTATTTGAATCATAAAAGTATGCAAAAACTAAATATAACCATTTTTATACATCACTTCGAATAAAAGAAATTAATTCTAGAAATAAAAAAAAATCACTTTGATAATGATATCATTACTGGGAGGAGGGGGTCCAAAATTACCAAAAAGTTGATATGCTATATTTGCACAGCCCCTAAATATTTTGACTTTTATATTTCGGCACAACCCAACCAGGTCGGACCAGAACTCCACCAACAAAATTTATCAACTTGACACAATTAAGTCGAATTTGCACTAATTTTTTTCTTTTCAAGTCGGGTTGATTTCGCTAATCGTTTTGGGTTTGAGTCAGCTTTTGATTTAGTTTTGATTCTGGCAGACTAGATTCTGGTTTCCCAAATTTTTCAGGAAAATGTTCAAAGTATACTTTCACAGGACACTTAACATATTTACTTTTCAAAATAAAATGGTAATTGGATATCATAATATTCGGGTGAGCTAAATACCCCCCCCCCCCAAAAAAAAAAAAAAAAAAAAAAGATTTTACAACACCTTTTTAATCCTCTCATCATCAAATTATTAAAGAAGTAGAGAAAAAAAATCTTTGTAACTTTTAATACTTCTAAAATACCACTATAAATCATGAGCAAAAAGATTTTTTAGTAATGTTGCTCTATCTATTATTTTATTTATTTTAAGCCTCATATGAAGCCCAAAACACTTCTATATTTTTTAAAGAATCTGTTATGTTTAAAATTAATTCGAAAGCATGCACATATTAAGGGCAGGTTAAAGAATAATAAAACTTTTTTGCCTCAGAAAAAAAAATTAAGCAATACAAAAAATTAGTTTATTTCACTTCTAAAAACAATAAAGCGAGAAGTGTAAATAATGCTAGAAATTATTTAGCATTTATATTTAAGAGCAATTAATGCAACTATTTAGAAGCCTCCTATGTATTCTAAACAATTTAATGGTATTATTGAATGAAAAAGAGAAAATGCTGTCTTTTTTCTTTTAAACATTGTAATTCAAAGTAGGAGCCTCATATGAGGCTCATGATGACAAGAGGGTTAAAAACTTTTCACAATTTCCACTTTTAATCGTCAACTTATACTTAAAATAATTAGAAATAGAATCATTTAAATAAAATAGATTATTTATTTGTCATTTGTAAAGTTTTTCTTAAGAAAATTAACTATGAGGGGAGTTAAAATGATTAATTAGATTTCTCATAAGAATTAATGATATAAAAATAACAAGTACCTAATTTTTTTTTTTTTTTTTTTCCTTTTTTACAAATAAAAGTTTTTATACAAAATAGAAAATATTTTAAGATTAATATCAGGTATCAAGACAGATAGTTTTTGTTCAGGATATCATAATTGTAATCCATTTATTGAGTTAAATACATTGTATTTCATCTTATCCAAGGAAACTTGAATTTCGGTTACTACTTTATAACAACGATTTTAGTACACTTTTCAAGCCTTTTAAATTTTTGAGGAAATGTTGTAAGAGATCATTTATTTCTTATAAGTAACTGCCATGCTAAATTTCATGTTTTTAGGCCTTTCAGTAACACAAAAATTACATCTTTTGTTCCTGCACCCCCCTTGGGGTAGTAATATTGACATAAGATATAGAATCACTTCCTACGTTTGGAAGAACATTAGCGATTTTTGATTAAAAGAGCTTATTATGAATTATGATTTTCTTCAAAGTCATTTGCTTCAACTTATTTTATTGGGAGATTAAATAAATTAATGATTTTTATTTGAAAGTAACAGTAGAAAATGATCCATAGGCTTCTTAGTTTAAATAGTGTGACAATTACTATTTATCATTATAAGTATGAAGCATCCTGTGGTTATCTACCCCTTTATTCAACCTTTTTTTTTTCCCCTTATATTTTATAAAATTTTCAGAATCCTTAAAAATAAGCTTTTTTTTCCTTTACTAATTTACAGTACATTCATTATTAAGATTAATAAAAAAATTTCTGAAGTGTTGATTAAACATGCAAACATTAAATTTTATACAAATCAAACTATCCAATATAATATACACATTCGCTATTATGTACATAGCTGGCAAAAGCACAAAACTTTTGCAAGTCAAACTATCCAATATGGCATATTCACTACTTTGTAAAAACAAAAGTCTAGAAAAGTAGAAATAAGCATAAGATATATAATGTGAATAAACATAAACAATATCAAAATAGTCAAATGTGATATTTTTGTGAGTAAAATTATTCAAATGATATATCTCAACAGCAGGCTTAAACAGGATATAAAACAGAACTGGGAAAACATAATAAATGTCAATCTGGCATTGATTTTGAATCCATAATTAAAATCTTTTTTTGTCTTCTTCAAATACGGCTTTTTACTTTCTTCTATCTTTACAAGAAGAAAGTATTGGATTCATGGAAATTTTCGACTTCCGGTTTTCGACGGATTTATACGTTTTAGAAGGTCCTGAACATGTTTTGACTATTTTTAGAAAATGTCTGTCTGTGAGTCTGTCTGTATGTATGTGACAAAAAATTTATGGGCGCTCTATCTCAAGAACTAACGCTCGAAATTTAATAAAATTTTATATTCAGTTAGACCTTGATATGAATTAGTGCCTATTGGTTTTTGGTGAAAATTGGCCTGCAGGTGGTGCTGCTATACTACGTTTTTCATGATTTTCAAGATTGCTATATCTCAAGAACTAATCCACAGAATTTCACCAAACTTCAGATTCTGTGACCCCTTGATATACATAGACGCTGATTAAGTTTTGGTAAACATTGGCCTGCAGGTGGCGCTGCTATACTACGTTTTTCATGATTTTCAAGATTGCTATATCTCAAGAACTAATGCACAGAATTTCACCAAACTTTAGACTCCGCGATACCTTGAGATACATAGCCGCTGATAAGGTTTTGGTGTGAACTGCCCTATAGGTGGCGCTGCTATGCTACATTTTGCATGATTTTTGCGATAGCTATATCTCAAGAACTAATGCAGAGAACTTCATCAAATTTTAGATTCTGTTACACAAGAATATATAACACAATTAGATGCTGATTACATTTTGGTATTAACCTTGCAACAAGTGGGGCAGCTATGCTGCATTTTGCATGATTTTTCCGATAGCTATATCTCAACAACCAACGCACAGAATTTCACCAAACTTCAGATTTTGTTACAAAATGACATATAACATAATTACACGATGATTACGTTTTGTTATAAATCCTTCAACTGATGGTGCTGCTGTGCTATATTTTACACCTTTTTTTTAAACTAGCTATATCTCAAGAACTAATGCACAGAATTTCATCAAACTTCAGATTCTTTTACACCGTAACATAATTATACACTTTTTTACGTTTTGGCATTAATTGGTTAAGATATGGTGTTGCTGTGCTATGTTTTGCAAATTTTTTGTTATAACTATATCTCAAGAACTAATGGACGATATTCCATCAAATTTCAGATTTTGTTAGGGCTTGACATAAATAGATGTTTATTAGGCTTTAGTATAAATTACCCAACATGAGGCACTACTAAGCTCATTTTCTCAGAATATTAATTAAATTTTGCGTTTTAGGCTTTTCGGATACCAGAATCTCATTAGGCTAAGTCAAATGTTCGAGGAATTTCGATAATGGGTAACTTTGGGGTCACCACGTTTCTTTTTAAATATTAAAATGTACTTATGAGATAGAAGAAAGTTTTGGGATTGGCACATCCAATTAGTTTCATACTGGATAGTTTGATATGGGACTGACTGGGCCATAATTAATCAGCACAAAAGAAAATTTATCACCTTTTCAAATCAACAACAACACATTTAAGCTGTTAAAATCATTCTATATAATTTATGCATTGCTAGTGTCTTAAAATTTTTTCTTTTCAATGTATTATTACTATTGCACTAAGCTTTCAATAGATCAAAAGCAAGAAAGAGACTCAGATTTAAAAGCTTCTTTTCAATATTTTGTTTACAAAACCTATTCAATTCTGTTGAAGTTGTAAAAATATTACAATGAGGAACTATATCTAAAGCAAATGAGATGAAGGACTTCAGACTACGATGAGCTAAAAAAACTAAACAATTTACAATAGTTATTGAAATATTTTTTATTCCACATATAGGAAAGATCAAATTTAAAAGTTTTCAATGATTGACACAAAAACAACAAATATAATGTCTGCAGACTTTTTGTAATCTCTCATCATGTGTTATGTACAATATACAAAGAAAAAAGCATAAAATACTGGCAGAAGAGAAAAATAAACAGCAAGTAAGTTGAGGCATTTATTACAGATATTTAGAATATACATAGTGATTTGACCACCACTGATTCTCTAAAAACAGATGAAGACTAATGTTTTTCTCCTCATGTAACATGAAAAATGCATTTAAAATCAGAGTCAACAAATAATAGCAAAACAAAAATGTTGGTCTAATGAGAGTAATATTTACAAGATACATTCTTCAAGTACATATCCATTTAAAATACACAGATAATCTGGAGATGAGACAGTGCTTCGGGCTGGATATAAAGCTTTAAAAAAAACCATGCAGTTAAAATTAATATGATTAAGAGCACTTATACACAATCTGTACAATGCATAGATAGAAGTAGCACACTACGAACAACAAAAATCGATGCCAGCAAAATATATATATATATATATATATATATATATATATTTTATAATTACAGTCACAAAATGACTTTATGGGGGAAAATAAAAGGTTCAAAGTATCAGAAAGATATAATACAAAGGAAAGCAAAATACATCGTCATATAACATACAAAGAATTCACTTGTAACATCCCTAATAGAAATTTGCAATAGTGCAATATAATGCCACAGAGATGTATGAATGTTACATGACACATTTACATAAGTCAGAAATTGATACTTTAGCATTTTTTTATTATTTTTTAAAAAATAGGATTCTCACTTAAAGCTGAATAATTAAAGTTTTAGAAATTAAATGGTTAACTTCAAATAAGTATTTCAAAATAACTTTTCAAGAATAATTATAAAAATATACAATTATTTAATCAAAAAAGGCATAAAATTATAATAAAAATTACTTTTATTCACAGGTTCTATTATCAATTACAAAAATTTCTATTATTGCTTTCCAAAGTTGTGTGAGAACCCCATAAAATTTATGTCATACAATGAGATTCTAGTCAATAGCCAGTTGATTAATGGAAAGAAATTACAAAAGGTCACAATGTTACAGTATAATGAATAGTAACAATAAAATTCATAAAAAAAATAAAATAACTTTAATTTTTTATGATAATAGTAATTCTTGAAAATCACAATCTACAATGTTTAAAGAAAAAGTTTCTTTAGTTTGACTCAGAGTGCAAATATATCTCACCTCCAAATACTAAATACTTGAAGCAATAGAAATAAAAAGAACTTTATTACATAATGTATGTGATGGCAATGATGTATGAATGCAACAAGAGCAGAAATTTACAATATGCACGCTCGGTCCCAGGAAGGAAACAAATATACAAATGTTTACAAAAACTGTAAACTAGTGTTCAAGAATCATCATGCTTGGCCTTCTTTGATACAAGAGAGTTTGATTTCCTACATTTAAAAAAGTAAGAACATTATAAGAATAAAACTTCACAAACAAAAAAACTAAAAAATATTTAATTTTTTAACAGCAACCACATATATACTAGGTAGTATAAAATGGTTGCTATTAACATGTATGATGCGATGTGAAGTTGTGAGTTAATAAATATGGACAAAAGTCCACATTTCAGTATTTTTCTGCATCATGGACTAATTGTGGTACATAAGTGCTACTCAATTTATTCATGACACATATCATTGTGATCCCCCCCCCTCCTTCCCAATTCTGCAAACATTAGTTTTTCTTTCTTTTTTAAGAAGAAATTTGCAGATCTAAGTTATAAATTTAAAATAAGAGAGAGAAATAAATACAGGGCTAGTGCTAAGATATTTCAAAATTACAAGCATGTAGTAACAGTATTTTTTTGTTAGTCAGGCACATACAGTACACGGCCAATCAATATTCCCATCATTACAAGAATTGCAGCCTTTGTACCATGTGCTTGTCTTGGGATGCCACTTTTCCACCAAATGGCTAATCTCAGTTTTTTTTTTTTTAAAATCTAGAATCCACAATTTTTGCCAAATGATCGAGAAATAAAACGACTTCCGTTGAACAATTGCAAAATAAAACAGAGATTTTCATCAAACAATCGCAAAATACAACAGCTACTTTCGTCAAACAAGCGTGAAATACGATGATTTTCATCAAACGACTGCAAAATAGAATGATTTTAGTCAAACAATTGCGAAATAAAATGGAAATTTTTGTTAAACAATCGCAAAATGTAATAGTGATTTTCATCAAATGGTCGCAAAATACAATCATGGTTCATACACTTGAGACCAAATAAAATTCAAGCACTTTTCAAGGACTTTTCAAGGGCTATTTTAATACACGCATAAAAATGGCTCTAGAATAATCTATCATAAAGGAAATAGTCATCATGTTACCTGTGAGTTTAATTATTCGTTAGTAAAGATACTTTCTAAATTTTCATCTAATGAAGTTTTATTTGTAATATAAAAAGAGAAAAAGGATTAAAATATTAATTAAAAAGTAAATGAAGATTAAATGTAAATTTAGATTAAAATGTAAAATCAAAAACAGGGATGATTCTGGGTGAAATTTTTTTTTCAGATATTCACATTGCATTTTCAGAAATCGGTGGCGAGGGAGGGTATCCACGATCTTCAGACAAAATCAGCGTTTTCCCCCTTTTTTTTTTTTTTTTTTTTTTTTTTAAATCTGCTTTTTTTTTTTTTTTTTTTGGACGATCTTTAGACAAAATTTGCAATTTTATGCGATCTTTTCTCGAAAATGGCATTTTATCCCTGCAATCTTTTGACGAAATCGGCAATTTTTTTTTAAAGATCTTTTGATAAAATATTTGTAAGCGATTTTTTAACGAAATCGGCGTTATATCCACAATCATTAGACGAAATCAACGGTTTCTCGCAGTCTTCAGACGAAATCAGCATTTTAACTGCGTTATTTGGGTGAAATTGCCGTTTTTCCCGCGATCCACACAGGAAATTTGCATTTTTCAGCTATCTTTTGATAAAGTTCGTCGACAAAAACACTGACAAAATCTCATTTTTCCACGAAATATTGACGAAATGTGTGCTTTTTTGGCAATCTTTTCACGAAATTGCATTTCTCAGCGATTGTTTTTTCCGCGCGCAAAACCATACAAGTTGGCAACTAAGCGCTACTGATAACCCAATTTCAAATTTTCGGAAATTTCAGACGAGAATCACCCCTGATCAAAAAGAAAAAAATTGTTCTTGGCTAATAAAACTTAGTAAAATATAAGTCCAAAGTCAAATTGAGTTAAATTCTTTGCAAATCTTTTAATGTATTAATAACTTCCAGTATCTTTTGCCACAGTTTATATTCTGATTTTTTCAATCCATAAATCATTGAAAACGCACTTTCCTGCCATATTTCTCTATTGATTATATGACTGAAAAAGGGAATTAAAAAATAAAATCGATCGTAAAATCATATTGTAAAATCCGAAATAGATCACATTAAGGGTGTATTTCGATTCAAACTGCTTGTTTTCCGATTTATTTTTGAATTAACTTTTGCTCTCAAACACATGAAACTCGCAGATTCTCTTATTTAGAAAGTGCACAAGGTGCCGTAAAGGTCAATTCTTTGATAAGTATACAAAATATGGCAAAAAAAGCAATCAAAAACGGCAATTTGAACCGATTTTTCCGAAATGGGAGATAAGGGAACGAAAAAAAGGGTCTTCCAGAAAAGTTAATTGCTTATAAATCAAATTCTAATGAATTGAGCGTAAAAAGACTTTACTCGGCTCCTCATACGCTTCTTCAAGAATCCCCTCAGCAAGTTTCATGATTCTACTTTTAAAAATGTGTCTGAAATTATATCGGAAAATTTCGAGCTGCTGAAGGTAAAAAGCGTTTTTTCGAATACACCCTTAAAACAAAGACACGTTCGAAACAAAAAGAGACTTAAAAGGCTCAAAATTGTTGATGGATCTGGAAAGCACGACTAACGAGCAACCAATTACATCGACTCAGCAAAAAGAACCCAATGTCCCGCGAAAAAAACATTTCTTCCTGTTGAAAAAGCGAAGTTATTCCAAAGCTAGTGCATTCTGATTTGTTGACCTGAGTCATACTTTCCAGCTGCTAATGTGTAGTAAAAAGTGACGTAAGCGTCCGCTCTCTCCTCTCATCTGGCAGGAGGAGCACATTGGCGAAAAATCACACTTCTGGCTATTATGCCGCAATCTGCGTTCTATTTTTTTCCTCCCCGCCGCACCGGTTTCTGCATGCATCCGATTTTTACAGCCAAGGAAAGATGCCAAAAGGGTTGTTAAGAGGAGAGAAGGAAGTTTTTGGCTGTAGGTGATTCAATGTTCCATTGGGAAAGAAAATAATAAGATTGTAGTACCGTAAAATACCGTTAATCCGCCCCCCTAAACGAAAAGAAAAATCGTACAATAGTTAGAGGGGGGCGCTTACACGGGATTTTTTCGCAATCGATCAACAAGATTTACAGGAATGAATCATCATGAAATGAATGATTCGTTGAATGAATCATGAATTTTGATACTTTAAACATTTGGGGTTTTTTTATTTAAAAACGTAAATTCTGTCGAAAAAACGGAGAATAAAGGAGAAATTAGTAAAAAAAAAGCCGAAACAAGCATGAAATCTATTAAAAAATCTTGAAAAAACGCACATTTCATCAAAGATTCATGATTCATTCATTTCAAAATGATTAATCCCACTCTAAATTCCCTTTGAGAATCGAGAGGGAGGGCGCTTTCTCGGGATTTTTTGAAAAGTTCAAATTCTTCATAAAGTGGGGAGGGGGCGTTTGATCGGGAAGGGCGGATTAACGGTATTTTACGGTAATTTTTTTTTAAATAAAATGTATAAAAAGGTTTTTTTTTTTTTTAGAAATTTAAAAATTTAAGCACTAATATTGTTTTTTATTTTTAAATTTTTCCAGCACTTTTCATTCTTTGAAAATGAATCTTTTTCTTTCCAGCACTTTTCATTCCTTGAAAATGAATATTTTTTCCAGCACTTTTTCTATTTTTTCCAGAGCGTACGAACCATGACAATAGCTATTTTCATGAAACAATCACGAAATAAAACAGCAATTTTCATCAAGTGATCTTGAAATACAATAGCGATTTTCACAAAATGATCGTAAAATATAATAGGGTCATTCTTAGATAAAAGGAAATTTTGGCTTCGATAAAATGATTAAACTGTAATATTTTAACTCTTGATTTCTGACTCATATTACACCAGACATTTAAGAAATGGGAATTTTTGCTAAGGAATAGCAACGACTTTTTAAAGATGTCTAAAACTGTCATTAATATGACTTTGAAATCATAAATATAATACGATAATGATAATGACATTTTTAACGCTAACCCTATTTTAGAACTAAACTATAACAAATTAAAACTTATGGAGTATTTATTCTGAAAGCCGTCCCAAACTGTCTTTATAATTTATTCTGTAAAGTTAAATTACTGAATAAGCATTTCAACAATAAGGAGCTTGGTAATGACACATGTTAAGTACACAGACTATAATTTTGGAACAAAATCCATAAATTGAAGTAGTTCTTGCATAATTAATTAAAAATAGATGCTACAGCTCATAAGATGTGGAACTATAGAATCTAAGAGAATTTTCATATAAAAATAACATATAGGGCAAAATTAAATGAATTACTGAGGAGCATGGTAATGACAGTTAATACTAGGGACAAAATTTAAATAAGTACAATCAATAAAAATGTTTTCTGTTCTGTGTAAGGTGTTAAATGTATAAAAAGTAGAAACATCAAATATACCCATATAATCATTACATTTGTTCTAAAGCTTTCTAAATCTTAACAATAAGTCACAACTATTATTAACCTAATTACATCTATTTAATCTTTAAATGAATTTTTTTTTTTTTTTTTTTTTTTTGAATCTATAGAATAAGAGTAGGAAACAGAAGCCATTTACAGCAAATTTTCAGATATCTTTGTTGAAATGTGCATATTTTCTGCAATTGTTTGATGAAATTTGAATTTTTCTCAGGATTCTTTAATGAAATTTACTATATTTGCACAACTTATTGACAAAATTTTATGTTTTTCACAATCCTATGAAAAAATTTGCAAAATTTATTTTATCTTTTGACAAAATTTGTGATTTTTCCATGATTTTTAGAAAAAACTTTTTTTGGTGAAATTTACATTTATTTATTTATTTTTGATTACAATTCTTTGATGATACATTTGTTTTTTCTGCAAGCCTTTGAAGAATTTCATGCTTTTTTTTTGTGATCCTAAGATAAAAATTCTATCTTTAGACAAAATTTTCATCTTTTTCATCTTTTTTGTGGTCCTTGCAAGAAGTTTGTGCCTTTTTTTTTTCTGTGTGTGTGTGATTATCATTATTATTATTATTATTATTTTTTTTTTTTTCCACAATTCTTTGTCAAAATTCATTTTCCAGCCATCTTTTGATTATGCTTTATTCATTTTTTGGCAAAATTTGCATTTTCCATTTTAATTAGATGAATTTTTTTTTTTTTTTTTTTTTTTTGTGATTTTTTGATGAAATTTGCATGTTTTTCATTTGTGCATTTTTAGAAAATGTCTGTCTGTGAGTCTGTCCGTCTGTCTGTCTGTCTGTATGTGACAAAAAATTTGTGGGCGCTCTATCTCAAGAACTAATGCTCGAAATTTAATAAAATTTTATATTCAGTTAGACCTTGATATAAATTAGTGCCTATTGGTTTTTGGTGAAAATTGGCCGGCAGGTGGCGCTGCTATACTACGTTTTTCATGATTTTCAAGATTGCTATATCTCAAGAACTAATGCACAGAATTCCACCAAACTTCAGATTCTGTGACCCCTTGATATACATAGACGCTGATTACGTTTTGGTGTAAATTGGCCAGCAGGTGGCGCTGCTATGCCACGTTTCTCATGATTTTCATGATAGCTATATCTCAAGAACTAATGCACAGAATTTTACCAAACTTCAGAATCTGCGATACCTTGAGATACATAGCCGCTGATAAGGTTTTGGTGTGAACTGCCCTATAGGTGGCACTGCTATGCTACATTTTGCACGATTTTTGCGATAGCTATATCTCAAGAACTAATCCAGAGAACTTCATCAAATTTTAGATTCTGTTACACTAGAATACTAAACATAGTTAGACGCTGATTACATTTTGGTATTAACCTTGCAATAGGTAGTGCAGCTATGTTGCATTTTGAACAATTTTCAGATAGCTGTATCTCAACAACCAACGCACAGAATTTCATCAAACTTCAGATTTTGTTATTGTTACAAAATGACATATAACATAATTACACGATGATTATGTTTTGTTATAAATCCCTCAACTGATGGTGCTGCTGTGCTATATTTTACACGGTTTTTTAAACTAGCTATACCTCAAGAACTAATGCACAGAATTTCATCAAACTTTAGATTCTTTTACACCATAACATAATTAGACGCTTTTTTACATTTTGGCATAAATTGTCCAAGATGGGGTGTTGCTGTGCAACGTTTTGCAAATTTTTTGTATTAACTATATCTCAAGAACTAATGGACGAAATTCCATCAAATTTCAGATTCTGTTAGGTCTTGACATAAATAGATGCTTATTAGGTTTTAGTATAAATTACCCTACATGAGGCACTACTAAACTCTTTTTCTCAGAGTATTAATTAAATTTTGCGTTTTAGGCTTTTCAGATACCAGAATCTCATTAGGCTAGGTCAAATGTTCGAGGAAATTCGATAGTGCGTAACTTTAGGGTTACCACTTTTTTTTTTTTTTTAAATATTAAAATGTACTTATGAGATAGAAGAAAGTTTTGGGATTGACACATCCAACTAGTTTTCTGTGTGTGTGTGATTATTATTTATATTTTACCACAATTATTTGTCGAAATTCATTTTTCAGCCATCTTTTGACTATGCTTTGTTCATTTTTTGGCAAAATTTGCATTTTCCATTTTATTTAGAAGAACATTTTTTTGTGATTTTTTGATGAAATTTGCATGTTTTTCATAATCTTTAGACAAAATTTGTTCTTTTTTGGCATAATTCACAGGTTTTTTTCCTTTTCTTTCTTTTCTTTTTCCTGATTTTTTGATTGCGTTTTATTATTATTTTCACAATACCAGCACTCGTTTAAGAATTCATATTTTTTTTCTCACAATATTTCACGTTATATATTGCATTTTTCATGATCTTTTGACAAAATGTGCTGTTTCATGCAATATTTTAATAAAATTAGTTTTTTTTTTTTTTTGTGATTTTCAGATGAAATTTATATGTTTTTCATATCTTTTGATGAAATCTGTTATCTTCTGTAATTTTTAGGCAAAATTTGCAATCTTCTGATGATATTTGAATTTTTTTTGACCGTGTTTTGTTAGCTTTTTCCCTTACTAGCATTGTTTTAACAAAATTAAAATTTTTTCCATAAACTTTCGACAGAACTTTCATGTTTTTTGCCATTTTTTGACGGAATTTGCAGTTTTTTGTAGTATTTTGATTAAACTTGCAGTTTAATTTACGATTTTTAGATGAAATATGCGTGTTTTTCATAATCTTTAAATGAAATTCATATCTTTTTGCAATTTTTCGGTATTTCATCTCATTTTATTCATCTATCTTTTGATAAAGTTTGCATGTTTGTTTTTTTTTCCGATTTTAACAAAGTTTGCATGTTTATTTGCATGCGTATAATTTCTGTACAATTAAAATGCATTGCAAATACATTATGTTAGCGCACAAAACCAATAAAATATTCATTTGCCAAGTCCAGAAACAATGAAAAAAAAAATCTGTTAGCTGAGATATGACACTTTATTTCTGCACCTTGGAACAAAAAGAGCCAATGTCCATTTCTCTCAAATGGCAGGAAACCCAATTTAAGTTTGAGGAATTTTAAGAATCCTGCTATGATTTCAACATTAGCCTCAACAAAATATTTTGTTTTCGATAATCTAATATTGGGAGGACTTTGGCCCTTTTAACAATTACTTTATAATGCATCCTTGATTCATTTGCCCATTTAACTCAAATTTCTCAAATTTGGACATTGGCCTTTTTTGTTCTAAGGTACAGATTTATTACTAAAATTTTATTTATTATTCAATGTTTTCTTAGTACAAAGACACTTTAGACAACAAGGATAATTTCTTGTGGGATTACATTTGTTAGCCAAATAATGATTTCAGTGTAATTAAAATGCATTGCGAATACATTATGTTAGTGCACACAACCAATAAAATATTCATTTGCTAAGTCCAGTTACAGTGGAAAAAAAAAAAAAAAAAAAAAAAAAAAAAAAAAAAACATTGTTAACTGAGATAAGACTATTTGTTGCTAAAGTTTTACTTTTTATTTAGTGTCTTCTTAGTACAAAGATGATGCTCTATTACAGATTTGAAATATAAAAGGCACACATTTTGAAACATTAATTTTATAAACTAAACACCAAAATAAGCAATAACTCATTGCAAAAAACTAAAGAAAACTTTAAATGTTTTCTTAAAAAATAAAATAATTTATGGTCAAAATAGCAGTAAAATATAAACTTACTCATGGGATCGCTTAGTTGGTGTTTTATTATTTGTAACATTCATTCCATCTGAAATAATGAAAAATATACATGTATACACCATTATAAAACATAAAAGCTCATACTTTTAATGTTTTATAAAGGAATAAAACAAAGTAAAATTGTACGAACAATTTTAAACATTAAATTTTGAATGGTCAAAGTTATTTCTAAGCTTAAACATGAAGTTAAAAGTTGAATTTTAAAAAAGTAATGTTAATAAAAGAAAAAAAAAGGAAGTCAATTTTATATTTTAATTATGCCATAATTTATAAAAAGTCTCTCCATGGCTAATAAATTTTTTACAAATAATAGCCAGAAGGGAAAGGGAGGGAAGGACCTTAATGCAAAATTTAGTTTTACATTGATACAGATAAAAATATGTCAGTTTTAATAAGTGATTTTGGATAAAGAAATACATTAGATTCCCCCAAATTTCAAACACACAACTCTAAAATCTGCACATTGTGGCAGATGTAAACACAGATGAAACTTGTAATTAAAATATAAGGGGAAAGTCAAAGATTTTTATTATTCTTACATCATTCTTTAAATATTATACTTGCCAACCTGCCACATTTTAAATCAATGAAACATACTTTAAATCAGAAATTTTATTTAATTAACTGTATCATGAAAATTTTTATTAAGTACCATCTGGAAGAAAGAAACATTTAAGATATTTTCCAGTTTAAATTAAGAATTTTTGTTTAAATAAAAGCGGGAGGTTGGCAAGTATGAAATATGCATTTTGATTAATATGACTGATTTCAAACTTTCCCATGACAAATGTATAAATTTACTTATGAGAAAATTCATGTTGGTGCTGATATCAGTGGCAACTGCAATCGTTTTATCAAATACATTTTTTAATCAAGCAGTTTTGATTATTAAATCCAGATAAACATGAAATAAAATGCCATTATTTAATGATTTTTCATCATTATTATGCATTATAATTTTATTTCTTGTCCTTTACTTTTTAATATTTCAATATATTTTAATTTTCCTTGATACTATTTTATTTATTTTAATATTTAACTTCATTGTAGGAATTCATTATATATATACTTAGAATGTCGTACCTTATTACATTCAAATTACTGTATAAAAATGCAAACAAAACAGTAACCAGACATTCATGAAATTCTTAAATCGGCTCTGTCTCAAGCTAAGAGGATTTGAGGAAGCATACTGTAATTTGTAGAAACAGAAAATACAATAAATGCTACAGAAAGATATTTTAACAACTAAATTTGCAATATTGTAATTATTGTGTTTAAAAAAAAAAATTAAAATTTTTTTTTTTTACAGTTATTTGTTATTGAAAATTTGTTTTGCCTCAGGAAAATTGTGTTTGCTGTAAGTATTGCTAAAATAACATCACTGTATGCTGTAAACACGCGAAAACAATGATAAGAAAATAATAAAAGTACATTTTTTTTAAATTTAAAAGTAAAATAGTAAATATGTAAGATTTTGCATTATTCAATGAGTTGTTGCAATAAGCAATAATTATTTTCGATAGATTTCAGTTACCTGACTTAATTGAAGTTCATTTTTAAAACCCTTAACTCACTTCACATGCACATCAGTGTTTCTTTGAAACATATTACTGCTCAATATTAGTACTCTGTACTTTATTGAATACTACTGTAAAAATAATAAATGAAAGACCTCAAAAACTGCCACAATAACTTTTTTTGTAAACCTATCAATACAACATGCTTTCCACATCACTTTAAATCATTCTCTAATTAAATGTTACATAAGAAAAAATCTATAAATGCAATAAAAATTATTTTAATATGCATTTTAATTTCGAAACCATGATCAGGCATAAAAGTGGGAAACGACAAAAAAGTGGAATATTTTTACCATCTATACAGTGGGGCCAAACTCTTATAATTTAAGTGTTATTTTAACAACTATCTACACAATAAAATTAAGTGTAACTGCACATATGATTGCTACTTTTATTTTTTTTCAACTTAGAAAGTATTAGCAATGCTAAAAATGTAAATCCAAATATATCTGATCAACTTATGTGAAGTCATTTATTTTCCAAAACAAATAATATTCTCAATGGATTAGATGTTAAACTTCCCCCATCCTTTAAATCTCCTCAGTCCTGATGTCCTCTGCAGGACACACTAAAGAACACCTTTAAATTAATATAAATCCTTCTACAATTTCTAAAATTACATTTAAACTTTAAGCAATGATATATACTAACTGATATATCTTTGAAGATGTTTTACAGAAATTTTAAACTGGTTTTTGTGGTCTCGTACAATATTTGTTTCAGGACTGAGGAGGTTATTCCAAAAAAATAATCTCCTTATTAAATTGATCTTTGCTTCAGAAATATATTTCAAAAAAGGTACCACAGAAATTATCCAAAAGTGTTGTATAAATAGTACAAAATATTCCATTTAAAAAACAAACTTCTTATCACTTTGATTTTTTTAAATCTAAAACAAAAAATTTATTCTTGAAAGACACTTTGAACAACTTCATTTACATGACTTTCAGAGGCTTATATGATAGAAGCTCATCTTTCATTTTATGTCTCTTTTACACAACAATTCAAGAACATACTTCAAAGGTTTATATCGACAAAATGTCCGATTACTAGGTGTTAATGATGTCTGATTTTCCAGGCACCCCCACCCCAAACCACTATTATCCTTACAAAATTCCCGTTGCATTTATTCATCAATGCAAAGAATGTTCAAAATTGCTTTAAAAAAGATGGTTTCTCCTTTAGGGGAAACTCCTTCATGCCTGCATGATAGACTAGAAGGGCAATTTACGAACAGTAGACTCCCTCAAATCTGCAACTCTCTAAAATCTGCACACAATTTACGAATGTAAACAATGAAACATTCATTTCAGATATAGGCATGCCTGTTTGTAACACTTGATTAAATCCCCTGAAAAAATAAATCTTCATTTTTTAAAATAAGTTACAATAGTATATAAATCATAATCACCGATTAACTTCATAAGTATCCCATGAGCCATTACATAGAATTGCTTTTAACTTTCAAATATTTTATTCTTTTGTGGATTTTACTTCTATAATATTTATAAACTATAAAATCATCAAAAAAGTTACCTTTTTTCACCCCTTGCACATTTATTCCTATCCACCAAAAAAGAATTTTGTTAAAAGATCGCAGAAAAAACAATAAATTTTGTTAAAAGATCGCGAAAAAACGGCAAATTTTATTAAAATCTCGCGAAAAACAACATATTTTGCTAAAAGATGGCGATAAAATGGCACATTTTGCTAAAAGATCGCGAAAAAACGGCAAATTTTTGTTAAAAAAATCGTAAAAAATGGCAAATTTTGTTAAAAAATCAAAATTAGGAAAAACGACAAATTCTTTAAAAAGATCGTAAATAACAGAAAATATTGTTAAAAGATCATGAAAAAAAGACAAATTTTGTAAAAAGATTGTAAAAGAAACCTGGCAAATTTTGCTAAAAATCACGAAAAACGACAAATTTTATTAAAAGATCGCAAAAAACGGCAAATTTTGTAAAGAGATCGTAAAAAAACAGCAAGTTTTGTTAAAAGATCGTGAAAAAACGGTAAATTTCGTCAAACGATCACAAAAAGACGCAAATTTCAATATAAGGGCGCAAAAAAAAAAAAAAAAAACATAACTTTGTACCGGGAATGGAATTGCTCCCACCTTTCTCCCATTTCTGTTGTAACCTTTCAGAAAATTTGCTGTGAATTTCATATTTTTTCACCTCTGTGATTCTAATCAGATTTTCCACAAAATGGGAGGGGGGAAGTAGGGTGTGTGCAAATTTTGTTATAGAATTGCATGAAATAAACGAATTCTGACAGAGAATCGTGAAAAGATACGAATTTCGTTCAGGGATTACGATTAAAAAAAAAAAAAAAAAAAAAAAAAAAAAAAAAAACGTGAATTTCACAGAGTCGCGAAAAAAAAGTTTCTTCCATAGCCCTTTGATATAAAATTTTCATTTTTACGAGGCATTTTGATGAAATTCGCGCTTTTTGTCTCTATACTTAGATAAAATTCGCGTTTCTTCAACGGCCCTTTGAAAAATAGCATTTTTTCTGCCGTCATTTGACGAAATTAGTCTTTTGTCCACAGTCATTTAACAAAATTCGCGTTTTTCCGTGGCTCTCTAACAAAATTTCTATTTTACACCCGATACTCTGACAAAATTGGCATCCTTTCGATGGCTCCTTGATGAACTTCGAAGTTTTTTTCCGATTCTTCAAAATTCACACTTTTGTCTGCTGCATTTTGATGAAATTAACGCTTTTTCGGCGATCCTTTGTCGAAGTTAGCGTTTTTCTCGCAATTCTAAAACGAAATAAGCTTTCCCCCATGATTCCTTGATGAAATTCACGTTTTTTTTTTCTTTCTTTCTTTTCTTTTCTTTTGTGTGTGTGTGTGTGAACGATTGACGAAAATTTTCGACAATCATTTGTTGAAATTCACGATACTTTTTATGCCTCAGTTTTCTGATCCATGATATAAAAAAAAGAACAGAATGTTTTTAGTTCTTGGAAATTTCGGGACAAGATCTTATAAAAAAAATCGACTTGTCAAAGACTTGTCTATCGCAATGCATGCTTTGAGAGCGCGCGGTCTTAAATGTATGAATGAGAAGACAACTAGCAGGTGCACATTCAGTTTGGACGCAACAACAGTAAGGGCGTTTTTTCAAATGAGGGAAAAGAATGGCGCTATTTTTTTTGAATGAACGGCAAGAGGGACGCTAGATTTTTAATGAGGAGCAAGAGGGGCGCTACTTTTTAAACTAAAGGGCGATTGGTTACTTTCGAATCAAGCTTCCCAGCTACTAACGTCCAGATGAAAGGAAAGCTTCATAGAAAAGTAAAAAAAAGCATGCCGATTTCTTGTAATTAACTCCGGAATTTCGGGGGCACTTTTAGTAAAATCCCCGGAATTCCGGGGATTCCCCGGAACGCAAACAGGCATGTATAGGGACAAAATTTGACTTTTGTAGTTCTATATCATTCCAAACATATTTTAATTTGTAATTTTTGTTATTATTGCTGACTTCATGTTTTTTCTTGAAGGAAGAATAAATTTATTTCTGAAAAAATTAAAGATATTGCTGATATCAATGATAATCATAATCTTCTTACTGAATATATTAATGTATTAATCAAGCTTTTTTGGTTATTAAGACTGACTAAGTCCGAAATAAAACGTCCTAATTTTATTATTTTGGTGCGAATAAGCATTGTACATTATTTATGAGGCAAGTTCCATTGAATAATTTAGGAAACATGCATTTCATCTTTCTAATGAACACTTATCATACATTATTAATTAGACCTTTGATTTTAATATTTTAATCATTTTAAAAACTATCTAAATTTTTATTATTTCAGTTTATTACTTATTTTAATGTTTTAATATATATTGTAAGCATTCATTATAATTTAGGTTGCATTATTAGTTACATTCAAATTACTGTTTTAAAAATGTAAACAAAGTAATGACCAGAAATCTGCAAAATTCTAATATCTGCAACACCTCTACTCCCAAGCTGTGCGGATTTGAGAGAGTCTACTGTATTTCTTTTTCAGAAACTTCTTCTAAAGTATAAAAAAAGGGAGCAAAATCTATGTCATTAAATAAATAATAAGCAGATGATAAAATTACAAAATTTAAATTTGTTTATTTTACTAACCTTGCAACCACCTAACTTGAGTGGCAGGACCATATCCTTTCTCGTTACGGGCAGCAATCCTGAATATTATGGCAGGTTTGGTGGTAGTGTCAATGTGAGCTGATGAAAGGTTAGCACTGCTGACAGTACAAGATGGTTCTGGGCCACAATAAACTCGCACAAAAGCAAGTTGTGAAACATTTGATGTTACAGTCTGTTTGTTATCTTGACCACCTGTTGTAGCAGATCTCATAGCTAAATATACTGAATATTCAATTATTTCACCAGATGTGGTTTGAGGAGCCTCCCAGGATAAATGGGCACCATCAGCACTCTAACGAAAAAGATTTATAATGAAATCACACTTTTAATCATTCAGAGACACCAATTAATTCATATTTAAAGTTATATTTTAACCATTTATCAAAATATGAAATTCATTAAAAATTTATATAGCAATTTTTCTTTGCTCTCTCTAATATACATATACACTAGAGATATGAGATCAGCTCAGTCCAAGCTCAAAGTAAAAATTTTATGAACTTGTGCCTTTTTGCTGTAGCTGTTTGCTGTACAATATTTCAAAAGAATAAAAATTATTCTTTTTGAAGATTTTTGTCAATGGGCAGATGTAATTACAGTTGAATTTTGTTATTACGAGCACACTTAGCATGAATTGTTTCCAGTTGTCCCTTCAGTCCTTTATTGTGAATTTAGTCCTTTTAATATGAACATGCTTATATTATTTAGCATGAACAGAAAAGGATGGGTTCTTGACATACTTCTTATTCATAACACAAACAAAGCAAGTTTTTCAAACTTTGCCAGTAATATAGGTCAAAATTAACATTTTTACCCAGTGGCCACTGGCCAGTACACAGTTTTTTTTCACTGGCCAGTTTTTTTTAATCACTGGCCAGTAAAAAATTCATAACATTTCATACAAAATTGTGGTTTTTTAACTATCAACATTGTAATTTATTAATATCTTTTACTTGCCATTCGATTAAATAAAAACTGGCATTACATCTAATAGAAAAATATTATGACATGATCTAATAGACAAATTACTGCAGTCAAAATTAAAGTCAAACATGTATTTGATGATATTTAGATATACTTAATACAATGTATAAAAGAAACAAGGAAATTAAAAGTTATTTTTGACACTAGTGTTTATCATTCACATTAGGTCTCCATGACCTAACAGAGTCTTCCCACCAAAGTTTTATTGCTGCATCAGGATCATAATCATTTAATCGAATTTTAGATTATTTCACCATTAGACGATTATGCAGCATGCAGTGATGCCACTGAACTTCCTCCCTGGGTCCCTTTTTTACAAAAGCAGGTCCCCACTAATAATAAGTAATATTTATGTGCAAGGTACAAACTGAATTATAAAATAACGCTTATTTGATTGTAGGAGATAACAAGTATCACTATTGTTCGCATTTCTTTTAAAAAGGAGCAAAACTGATTTATTGAAAAAGACATTTTTCCTGAAAAAAAAAAAAAATACTTTTGTAGAGTAAAGGGGTATTTTTTTGCTTAATGAAGGGCTGTTCAGAAGTTACATTCACTCAGAAAGATTTGGAACAATCAAAAACAGATTGTGAAGCAGAAAAATCTGTTTTTAAAAGCAGCAAAAAAAAAAAAAAAAAAGAATCAGGAAATTTAACTTTTGGAACAGAAAAATTCTATCCTGGCATTAACTTTTTTTTGTGTGTGTGCCCTTTTGACGAAAATTGTGTTTTAAAGCGATTTTTTGACGAAATTTCTTTTTATAAGCGATTTTTTTGATGAAATTTGCCGTTTTCGCGATTTTTTTTTGGCAAAATTTGTTGCTTTCCGCGATCTTTTGACGAAAGTTACCGTTTTATTACGATTTTTTGATGAAAATTGTCGTTTTTTCGCGAATCTTTTGACAAAATTTGCCTTTTTTATCGATTTTTGGACGAAGTTTGTCGTTTTTCGCGATTTTTTCAGGAAATCTGTCCTTTTTTGGGATTTTATAACAAAATTAGACATTTTTACGCGAATCTTTTGATGAAATTTGCCAGAAATTATTTGTTATTTCGCGATTTTTTAACGAAATTTGCCTTTTTTTGCGATTCTTTGACGAAATATGCTAGTTTTTCCCGATCTTTTGACGAAACGTGTAGAGATTTCTTGATTTTTTGACAAAAGTTACCGCTGTATCACGATTTTTTTGATGAAAATTGCCGCTTTATCGCAATTTTTGGACGAAATTTGTCGTTTTTTCGCGATATTTTGAGGAAATTGCCTTTTTATTGGGATTTTGTTACAAACTCAGCCATTTTTTCGCGAATCTTTTGACAAAATTTGACGGAAATTATTCATCATTTTGCGATTTTTTTTAACAAATTGTGCCTTTTTTGTGATTTTTTGACGAAATATACCAGTTTTTTGCGATCTTTTGACAAAAGTTAATGTTTTATCACGAGTTTTTGATAAAAATTGCCGTTTTTCGCGAATAATTTGGAAAAAATTTGCCGTTTTATCACGATTTGTGGACGAAATTTGTCGTTTTTCGCAATTTTTTGAGAAAAATCGGCTTTTTTTCGGGATTTTGTAACAAATTTAGCCTTTTTTCGCGAATTTCTTGACGGAATTTGCCAAAAATTATTCATTATTTCGCGATTTTTAAATAAAATTTGCCTTTTTTGCAATTTTTTGACGAAAATTGCACGTCCCACCAGACGCGTAAGCTCCATTTTTTTGCGTCCCATCGCCGATTTTTTGCGTATTTTATATACGCTATAGCGCGTCCGCGGCATCCCTGAGCGTGTCTCACTGGCATTGATACATCGTTTAACCATCGCATTTGGCGAGTGGTGTCTTAAATTTGGCGAGTGACGACAATAAAGTTAATCGCCATGTTTTAAAAGTTACTCGACGATTGGTGAGTGGCGAGTCCTAATTTTGTGCTATACCATGTAATTGTACTGATTTCTACTTTTTTTAAACTCCAAATTTTTGAAAGAATGTTAGTTAAGTTAATTAGGGAAATATCTTTAGTTTTCAACTGCAGACTAAAGAATGTAAAATTGTCAGGCAAATAGTCATAGTAATAATAGAATTTCAACGAAGGAATAAAAAAAATGTACATAACACTAACTAAAGTTTTTCACAAAACTTTCCTTATTTAAAATAAGAGATCAAGATGGCAGTGATTAAAATCACAGTGAGCTCAAGAGGAAGAAGTATTAGGATTTTATAGTTTATTCTTATTAATTCAGTGTTTAGGTGCATAGGTTCCTTTACATGCCTATTAACCTTGTGTTTTGTTTTTTATTTCGTTTGTTGAAGTTCTAATTTTGCTATGGAATATTACCTGAATAAAAAAAAGGCAGAACTATTTTTATCTTTTTAAGCGTTGATGTGTTAATCTTTAGTAATTTGGCATATTCACATTTTAATGACTCTGCCTCGCACCTATTATGACATGCATTTTTGTTTAAAACGGTACAGCACCATTCATGTTTTAAATGAATATTTGTCATACAACTCTATTACGAAGTATTAACCTGCAATAATGCTTAAATTGGTTCTTCAATTTCTTACTCAACAATGAATGTGAACTTTTGAGACATCTTCCAATTCATCAGACATAAAGGCTAAAAATTCACAGACTTGACTATTGAAGCAATTAGGAATTGGAATGGGTTTTGTATGTTTTGATGAATAAATTATTTAGTGAGTTATGAGCAACTGTAGTCGCAAGACAATTGACTTTTCTCCTTTATCGGGTCAGAAAATTCTGTTCAAAACACCAATTTTGACACATAAAATTCTTGCATAATTAATTATACATTGATACATAAAATTCTGTTCAAAAAACCAATTTAGACAGTATTTTCTCAAAGATCTCATGACTTTAGTAAAAAATTAAGTACATATTTGAATTACATAATTTTTGAATAAGAACACACATCAATTTTATGCATATCCAAACAAAAACAAATAATAAAAAATAAAAAAATGCATCAGGAAGTAGCTTCATTGGATATGAGAACAGCCTTACTTAATTGGGAAAAAGATGTTCTTTTTGCACAAATCTAATAAACATTTTCACTTTTAAAATTGAAATACATGTTTTCTTTTGCACATATAACAGAAATACATGATTTCTCTTACAATAGGGTGGGAGGAAATGCAATAAATGCATGCTGATGATTTAGCTTCTATTGAAATTTTATTTTGTGCTGACTAAAACTAAAACATTTACTTTATGTTTAACCATAAGCTTTAATTAGAGGATTAGATGAAGAAGCTTTTCACTCTTTTATAAAAGACAACTCTTAAATGTAAACTTAAAATCTTGATTAATAGAAATTAAATCTACAATGGTTAAATGAAAGTTATCATTTTTCATAAATTTTTAGTCTCAACATTAGTCATGAAATTTGTTTGAAACAAGAAATAACCGTATTCTTTCAAATATATATAACAAAAAATGTTACCACCACATCTACAACAATAAAACAGTCAACTATAACATATAATATATGGCTGTGGAATACAATCAAAGTAGGAATAAAACAAAATAACTCATATAAAGTCAGTTTGAACATAGTTTGAAAATATTTGATAGAATTTGACATCATATGTAGTTACGTGTATATTATAACGTTCCTTAAAATGCAAAGAACATTATATGTCTTTTTACTTTATTTTTTTCCCCATAATATTGTTTTCATAAAATTAAAATGCCTGCAATAAAGATGATCTCTAAATATTAAAATCACTCAAATTAAGGTGTTAGTCTTAAAGTCATTATAGTTAAAGTTTTTATTTTATTTAAGAAAAATCTGCATTTTCTATTTATAATGACGTCAATTTCGAAATTGCAAAATTATAACAATTGAGTCTGAATTTTATTTGTTTATAGAAAAAATATTATCATATTTTCTTTTAAGTTATTGTGTAGTTTTTAGCAAATGGCAACAGGAAAGAAATGATTGACTAGAAATTCAAAAAGAGATATTTCTAAGATGTTAAATTATGGAAGATGGTAGAAAATAAGAGTGAGGAGATTTCTGATGATTTTTTACAGTTGATAGCGACTGTTTCTATGTTCTAAAATCTATGTACAAAAAGTTTTATGCAAATCGATAAAAAATTGAAGATTTGTATAAGGAACACCACAGAGAGAAAGGCTTTTTATGTATATAGATTTTCTGAGATGAAGAAAGGAAGGGATAAAAAAGATTTGAATGTGTTCATATAATACAGCAAATTTAATGCATGACAAAATGAGAATTGTTGGCTTTGCTCACTACATTAGTTTTATGGTAAAGTAATTTTCAAATTATCTCTAGGATACTAAATATAATATGCAAAAATATCAAACCACAGCTCACTTTGCTAATTTTTATTGCAGAGGGAGCTCCAGGATACCCAGGCAGACAAGTCTTGAAGGCTGACACTTCACTCCAAGGCCCTCTGCCACAGGCATTAATGGCAGCCACCCGAAACTTGTATGCAGTGCCAGGTTGGAGCTCTTGTTTTTGGAGATTAGAAAGATCAGGTAATAACTCAGCCTCCTGAAAATAAAAAAGAAGAAATGTTTTATAAAGAAAATGGGTATGAAATAAATTTTGTGCCGGAGAATGGACTGCATGAACACCTAACGAGGCATTTATCATATTATACAAAAGTCAACAGTTTTTTCATTCTACACTCCAAAATTAATAATTTTATTAAATTGATATTGACTTTTAAAAGTTTATGTTAAAACTTACACTGTAATTACTGAAGTGGTAATTCATGATAAAAAAATTACTATCCATTTTTTTTTTTACAGTTTTGTCTGGCTAATAAGGCACGAGGTTTTATAAATTTGTCTCATTCTCTTTTAAAGTGTGAAAGAATAAAATTACCAGATTTGATATATGGTATAGCCTTGAAAATCTGGCATCATTAGGACTGAGAATAAGCCAGATTTTCGAAAAAATATTAAAAATGCTACTAATACTTTTAATGGTGTTTTTATTTGTAATTTAATTTAGAGCTAACTGATTTTATGTTGACGTTGAGATAAAGAGAAAATTAATTATTTAAAAAATATATTTACTAGGGATGCACCGAATAGTGATTTTGGCCGAATACCGAATGCCGAATATTCGGCCGACAAGTGAACTGAATACCGAATATTCGGCCAACCGAATAGTTAACTATTCGGCCGAATACCGAATATTAGTGATGGGCGATTCTGGAAATTTTGAGAATCGATTAAAATCGATATCGTATAAAACAACATCGATCATAATAAGAATCGATTTCTCAGTTCTAGAATCGATACTAGAATCGATATTTCGATATTTAGGTTCACACAGAGAAGATCCAAATTACTAATTCCAAAACTTAGACAATCAACAGGACCGTAATTACCGCCTCCCACCCCCCCATCCCCATTTAGGGAGGCATAGAATTAAGCTATTGCAGATTTTAGAGTCGGATAATAAGAATTTTAAAAGAATTTTAGCCCAAAATTTAAAATGATTGTCACTTATGGTTTTCAGTTACGCAAAACTTTGACAAATTTAAGAGACATAACTCAACTAATAACAACACTGAGTAACTTGGCATTAAACCGAGCATAAAGAGTGCCAAGAGCGTGTAACTAGGATGGGGAACAAAGAGAATAGACAAAAAAAAAAAAAAAAAAAACTTTTTTTTTTTCTAATGCCAACCAAATGTTACACGAGATAGTTTGGAAGAACATAAAATATGCCCCATTCCCAAGGGGTCAGGTAACCCCCACTCTTGACGGAAAGGCGACCATAGCCCAAATGTATCTTTTGTCGAATTTTCAAAATTAGGATTTACAATAAAACAGAACGAGAATTGTACATTTAAAAAATTGCATGCATACTTTGAACGGCCCATTTAGTAAAGATTAGCGAGGAAGGGGAGGGGGGCGAGGGATTAGAACGAACGAACTTGAAAAAAAAATAATTAACTAATAACCCAAATAACTGAGCTTCTAAACAAAAATATAGTGTTTAACTTAGTGTTGAATTCTTGGGGTGGCCCGCGGGGAACATGCACTCTTTGAAACTATAAAAAGTGCCAAGAGCATGTAACTAGGTGGAGAGAGGGGTAGTAACAGAAAAAAACGAGGAGATAAAAGCTTTATAAAGATATGTTACATGAGATGGTGTGGAAGAAACAAAAAATATGCCCCCCACCCAGGGGGGCAAGGTGAATCCCAAACGGACAGAAGGGCGACCCCGGCCCAAATGTATCTTTTGTTGAGGTTTCAAAATATGGATTTATAACAAAATAGAACGAGGATTAGACTTTTTTTAAATCGCAGTCATAATTTGAACGAACCTGTAAGTTAACATTGGTGAGGAAGGGGGGGGAGGGAGTAGAACGGGCGAACATGAAAAAAAAAATAGTGGCACTCTGACAGTGCCGATAGAAGTGAAACCTTGAACAATTACGTGTGCATTTTTGAATCGTTAGGATGTATAATTTTGAATCGCCAGGAAATACTTTTAAATGAATAAAAAAAGGTTCTATAATATTAAAAAAAATATTAGTGTCTAAAAACAACAACAAAAAAAAAACGCGATACCATATGTCCAGCTATTGTAGTTAACTCACTATAACTACTTTCCTACATTTTAAAACGCGATAAATACACCAACCAAATTTAGACCATACTATCGATACCTCAATCCTTATCCAAATAAATCATTTTGTTTTAATGCCTGTTACAATATCTGCAGATTACTTTTTGAATTATTCAAATCGGACATTCCATTCAAAAGATATTACGAATTTAAAGATGACAATCTAAAGAAATAATAGCGCTGTTGAGTACTCGGTGGCCAAAAAGCTTAGGGATTATGTGTGCAATCAAACGATTGCGGGTTCGTACCCCAGTTTCGCTGATATATATCAATGTTTTTTTTTTTTTTGAAGAAGAAGAAGTTTGAAAAATTAAAATTTTAATACATTATGGGTCCGTAATGTGACCTGAAATGATGGGAGAAAATTTCTTTTGCTAGATTTGTAATGTATGAAGCATAAGCTTTCAATGGACATATTGTATCAACAAAAAACCCCTCTGCCCTCCCCCCCCCCCCCCCCCCCCCCAAAAAAAAGGTCCTATAGGGAAAACCGGGAAAATGGAATAGCAAAAAGAACGGCGAGAAATGGTTAGCTATACTAGAATTTTTCTCATCACTGTAATTCCTATAGAAGCAAAGTTATAGCCTTTTAAAGATTGAAATGAAGTGAAGAAATAAGCAAAATTAGGTGAGTGATCGACAGGGGGGGGGGAGAGAATCCACAGCTCTGGGGGTGCCATGTAGCTTAAACTTTTAAGTTAAAAATGGTAGAAAATTAAATGAGCGAAATTTTAAGGTGTATATTGGGGGAGGGTGCAAGCCCATCCCCCTCAAATTTTTTTTTGTTTCTTTTGAAGAAACAAAAAAATATGCCCTCCGGCGGGGCGCAGATAAACCCCAAACGGGCGGAAGGGCGACTTTTTATTTATCTTTTGTCAAGGATTTAAAATGTGGATCTAAAATAAAATAGACCGAGAATTGGACATTTTTAAAACTATGCATATTTCGAACGGCCCTGTAAGTTAAAACTGACGTGAAAGGGGGGATTAGAAGAGACAAACGTAAAAAATAAAACATAATAAACTAATACTTCAAATAACTGGACATCTAAAAATAAATATAACGATTTAACCTAGTGTCGAATTAATGGGGTGGCCCGCAGGGGATTATCCCCCCCCCCCCCAGAAGTTATGAGATTTTATGCTTTTTAATGCACAAATTGCGATTCCCCAGTGGTGACCATCCCCCTCCAAACCTAATGACGCAAATCCCCCCCGCCGCAAAAAAAACCCTTCATACTTTAACATTTCCCCCCCCCCCCCCAAAACATAATACAAATTGTAAATTATATTCTACCTATAATCTACTGCACATTCAAGAGATAGCGAAATGAGAATAGCAGAATGAGCTAATATTGCCCTTATCTAGAATTTAAAGAAAGAAAACATAGGAACATTTCTGGAATTAAATTTTGAAATATTAAAAAATTAAAAATCTCCCCCCCCCCCAAAAAAAGTACTTTTTCTCAAATTCCCCCCCCCCCAAAAAAAACTAAATTGTATGACGCATCTTGCGTCACCAAACCCCTCTCTGGGCACCCGTGCACAAATTGCGATTCCCCCTCTCTTACAGAGCTCTAAAACATGATGCCTTTCTCCGGAGTCGCAGAAAAATACTTGCATTCAACACTGATTTAGCCTAGAAAGAAAAAAAAAATCGAAATCGAATCTAAAGATCGACATCGAATCTAAAGATCGACATCGAATCTAAAGATCGACATCGAATCTAAAGATCGACATCGAATCTAAAGATCGACATCGAATCTAAAGACCGATCTTACGGGCAGAATCGATTTTACAGTTTTACTTTCTTTTGTAACTTTACAAGAAGAGAGTATTAGATTCGTGAAAAATTTTGACTTCCCGTTTTTGATGGATTTATATATTTTAGAAGGTTTTTAACACGATTTCATGTTTTTTAAGAAATATCTGTCTGTGTGTGTCTGTCACTCTGTGCGTCTGTATACGACAAAAATTTCTGACCGTTCTATCTGAAGAACAAATGCACGGAATTCCACAAAACTTTAGATTTAGTTTGACCTTGATATAAACTGAATCTAATTAATTTTTGGTGCATATAGCCTAACAGGTGGCGCTGCTATACTGCATTTTTTGCGATTTGCGCAACAGCTATATCTGATAAACGAATGAACGGATTTTCATCACATTTTAGATCCAGTTAGTCCTTGACATGAATTGATGTTTTCTGCATTTTGATGTATATAGCTTCTCAGATGGCGCTGCTATACTGAATTTTTCACAATTTCCACTCAGCGCCATATGAAAGGGGGGGGGGGGAGGCGAAAGGAAGCGGTCGTTCCGAGCACGGAAATTTAGGGGGCACCAAATTTTTACTACTAACATCACTTCTAGCCTATCACAAGAAAAAGTTAATGGGGGGGGGGGAGGGCTAAATTGGAACTTTGAACCGGGCGCAGTTCTCTTTTCGCACGCCCCTGTTTCCATTTTAGCTTTATCTCAAGAACTAATGCACGGACTTTCATAAAAATTTAGATTCAATTAGTCCTTCATATTATTTGATGCTAATTACATTTTGGTGGAAATCGCTTAAGAGATGGCGCTGCTATACTGCATTATTCATGATTAACGCAATAGCGCTATCTCAAGAACGAATTTTCATCAAAATTCAGATTCAGTAAATCTCTGACATAGATTAGTGTTATTTAGTTCTTGGTGTAAATTGCCCAGCAGGTGACGCTGATATGCTGCATTTTTTAGCTCACAGGCTATCATAGCCTGAGAACTTATGTGCCCGTCCGTTCTGTATGTTCGTGCGTAACGCGATAACTCATGATAAAAATATCGGATCCACTTGAAATTTTGTATATAGGTATATCCTGATAAGGCGCTTCCCTGATTAGTTTTTGGAGTTCATTCGATATGTATAAGGGGGAACGGGGGGCTCACGCCCCTCCCCTTAATGGATATAAATGGGTTTTTCATGCAGAATGAACAGATTTTGTCCAAAATTTAGATATAGGATCATTCTGATGAGGCGATTCCGTGATTATTATTATGTTTTCATTGAATAAGTATAAACAGGGGGAACGGGGGGCTCATGCCCCCTTCTTTAATTGATATAAACGGGATTTTCATGCAGAATTAACAGTTTTCGTTCAAAATTTAGATATAAGATCATTCGGATGAGGCGATACCGTGGCTGTTATTAGGTGTTCATTGAATAAGTATAAACAGGGGGAACGGAGGGCTCACGCCCCTCCCCTTAATTGATATAAACGGGTGTTTCATGCAGAATTAACAGTTTTTGTCCAAAATTTAGATATATTATCATTCTGATGAGGCGATTCCGTGACTGTTATTATGTGTTCATTGAATAAGTATAAATAGGGGGAACGGGGGGCTCATGCCCCCCCCCCCCTTAATTGATATAAACGGGATTTTCATGCAGAATTAACAGTTTTCGTTCAAAATTTAGATATAGGATCATTCGGATGAGGCGATACCGTGGCTGTTATTAGGTGTTCATTGAATAAGTATAAACAGGGGGAACGGGGGGCTCATGCCCCTCCCCTTAATTGATATAAAAGGGATTTTCATGCAGAATTAACAGTTTTCGTTCAAAATTTAGATATAGGATCATTCTGATGAGGCGAGTCCGTGGCTGTTATTAGGTGTTCATTGAATAAGTATAAACAGGGGGAACGGGGGTTCTAATGCCCCTCCCCTTAACTTGCATAAATGGATTTTTCAATCAGAATTGTCAGATTTCGTTCAAATCTCTGAATAGTTTTGGAAGTTTAATGGTTAAGTATAAAAGAGAGGAATAACTCCTTAAATTATATAAATGCTAAATGGGTTTTTATTAAGAATTATCCGATTTGCTCTGAATTTTGGATATAGATTTTTTAATATGATAAAGCATGTACTTGATAGTTTAGAAGTTCAATGATTAAGTATAAAAAAGGAGAAAGGGGTAAGCTGTTTCCCCTTCTTAATTTTTTTTTTCGAACGGAATTAACGAAAATACAAGGCTGTAATGTACAATTAGTATGCGTAGCCTGTGAGCTCAATGCCATCAGTTTAACTGGGCAATATTCTTTTTATTACGATTTCGCAATAGCTGTATCTCGCGCTTTCATGGATTTTCATCAAAATTCAGATTCACCTGGTACTTAATAAAAATTGATCCCGATCAATTTTTGGTGTACATCACTAAAAAAAAAAAAACGCTATTTTGCAAGGGGGGGGGGGGGGGGGGGCGGGTTCTGAGGTTTCTTTAATTCTTCTATCTTAGGAACTAATACATTGAAATTTTGGAATTGGCACATCCGTCTATTTTATCTTCGACTTTTGAAGGAAAATGAAAATTATATTACCTTCAGAGAAATCGATTAAAAATTTTAAAGTATCGATTAAATCGAGTTGGCCGTAGTATCGATTAAATCGATTTAAAAAATCGAAATCGCCCATCACTACCGAATATTCGGCTTTCCAAATACTTTTTATATTTCAAAGTTTAAAAGGTATTAAAATGTTACTTTTTAAAACAATTTTACATAATATTTAATAAAAGAAACTTACATTTTGATAAACAAGGGTGTTTTATAAGAAAATTTAGTATTGAAAAAAATTCTGCCTTTAATTATTTAAGAAGCACAATTATGAGACTCTTTGAATTAATAAAATTTTAAATTTCATGGTTTCTTCTACGAATTAAAACAAACATATTAAAATCAAAGAGAAATAATGAAAACATGGATAAAGTAAAACTTTACAGTCTCTTAATTGTCCTTTTTCAATAACTTAAGGCAGATTTTTTTCAATATAAAGTACAAATACTTTCAACTTAATTCTGAATAAAGGAATATCTAACTCATAGTTCTTTTCATATGAATGATGGCATTTTCCACCCTTCTCATCATATCATATTTTAGAGAAATCAAAGCATGCAAGTTGAAAATACAGTACAATATCTTATTTATTGTTAATGCAACAAACGAAAACATAAGGCCGAATCCATGTCGATTCAGGCAGGGGGGTTACCTTCATAGTCTCAGAAGTTCTTTGATTGAACATATGTTAAAATTCAGGAAAAAATAAAATTCCTGTAATTTTTGGTTTTCCCCAAAAAAATTTCTGGACCGAGATACAGGGTGCCAAAGATGGCATCCCGAGCAACTTTTCTTGTTTGCGATTTTCGAAAAAAAGTTTAAAGTGCTCTATCTCTGAAACGATGCAAGATATTTCGTTGCAGTTTATTTTATTTTAAAGATAATATTGTTCTGTTTAAAAAGATATACTCCATTTTGAAATATGTATTTAATTATTTTTACAGCAGCCTTCTAAAAAAAAATTTTTTTAAACAAAAATAATTTTTTTCTCAAAAATGCCAATCTCAAAAATTTTGATTTTTTTACTGTTAGTCAATACCATTTAGTACTACCTTCACTGTAAAGGAGAACTTCCACTTTTGAGTTTAACAAGTTTTAGAAGCATTTCAAGAATTTAGAGAATTTTACAGGAACTGCATGTCAAAAGTTCCAGTAAAAGTCTCTCAATTTTTGTTTATTTGTATCATATGTAGCCTATTACATATCCTAAACAAGTTAGAAATCGCACGTCAAATATGGTAAATGAGGTGCATTCATACTATGACTAGTTTTATAAATATTTAGATCTTGGTGCAATAAGTATTACTCTTGTGAAAACTGGCATCAATACAAAATTTATTATGTTTCTATATATTAAATTCAGTAATACGGAAGTAATATGAATCCATCTTAAAAAGAATGTAATCCCCAGGGCAACCTAGAATCATTACCTATCACGGGATATGTTTGAATTAATTATGTGTGATAGGATTTAACAGGATGAATAAAATATTTATGAGTGTCTTTTTTTTTTTTTTAAGGTAGCATTTTTTTGTTTGAAATGATATATTCAATTTGAAAGAATGTATTCATATTTTCTGATGCAGCCTTTTGATAATTTTTTAATTAAAAGACATCAAAAATGCCAATCCTAAATTTATTTATTTATTTTATCTTATCTTATCTTATCTTATTTTATTTTTTGCTGTTGATTAATACTATTGATTACTTACTGCCTTCCTTATTTTGGAAAACTTCCACTTTTGATTTTGACGAGTTATCGAAACACATGTAAACTTTTGCCATATATTTTACCAGTTCCTGTATGACAATCACACGCTGGTCTCAGGAAATCAAAATCTTAGTCTTATTTGACATAGGATTTTATTTCTTAATAAGTATAAGAAACTGACAGCTAAATAGCTTACAAAAGAAAAAAAAACATACACTAAAGTTTACAAAATATATGTATAAGTTTCAAAACATATCACTTCCAGTGTATTCTGCTTAGAACTGAAATTAGAAATTCATAGACTTTATAATTTATTGAACAGTATCTGTATCTTCCTTCGATATTTAGTGGTGCCTTCCTGTTTAACTAATAGGGACTGGGGCTTCCATAATCCTTAAAACATTGAGAATAGGAAGTGAACACTGGTGGTGGTGTTGCTGTCTTGCAGGTGGAAATCTATATCCAACAGCCAATCCATGTGGGAGCATAAAGTTAACGACAATTTCATAAACAACTGATTTCATTTATCTTTGCAATCCACCACTCACAGTAATATACACAGGCTACAAAAATCCCTTTTTATAAATTGTGAATCTGAATATTTTGCAATTGTTTCAGAGATCTTAGTTGGACAAATGAAATTTCTTCTTGCTTGCTGTTCAAAGTTTGTGAATATAGGTACTATGATATTAATAGATGAATATACCCATCACTATGATATTCATAGATGATTGTTCATTCTATTAAATTTTATCATACATAATTAAATATCTCATAATAGGTAATGATTCTAGGTTGCCCTGGTGATTACGTTCTTTTTAAGATGAATTCATATTACTTCCGTATTACTGAATTTAATATATAGGAACATAATTAATTTTGTATTCATGTCAGTTTTCACAAGAGTGTAATACTTATTGCACCAAGATCTAAATATTTATAAAACTAGTCATAGTATGAATGCACCTCATTTACCATATTTGACATGTGATTTCTAACTTGTTTAAGATATGTAATCGGCTACATATGATACAAATAAACAAAAATTGAGAGACTTTTACTGGAACTTTTGACATGCAGTTCCTGTAAAATTCTCTAAATTCTTGAAATGCTTCTAAAACTTGTTAAACTCAAAAGTGGAAGTTCTCCTTTACAGTGAAGGTAGTACTCAATGGTATTGACTAACAGTAAAAAAATCAAAATTTTTGAGATTGGCATTTTTGAGAAAAAAAATATTTTTGATTAAAAAAAATTTTTTTTAGAAGACTGCTGTAAAAATAATTAAATACATATTTCAAAATGGAGTATATCTTTTTAAACAGAAAAATATTATCTTTAAAATAAAATAAACTGCAACGAAATATCTTGCATCGTTTCAGAGATAGAGCACTTTAAACTTTTTTTCCAAAATCGCAAACGGGAAAAGGTGCTCGGGATGCCATCTTTGGCACCCTGTATCTCGGTCCAGAAATTTTTTTGAGGAAAACCAAAAATTACGGGAATTTTATTTTTTCCTTAATTTTAGCATATGTTCAATCAAAGAACTTCTGAGACTATGAAGGTAAGATTTTTTCTTTGGCTGCCTGAATTGACATGGACTATGCCATAAGTTTGATCTAAAGTGAGATGAAATACAATGTATTTATGAGTCAATAAGTTGATTATGGTTTCATGAACAAAAATTGCCTTGATAGTTATTACTATTCTCAAAAGTTTTTCTTTCTTGTTTAAGGTCTTTTATTTGGGAAAAGCAAGAAACAGAATATTTACTAAACAAAATTTAGGAACTTGTATTTGCACATCATTTATTCTTAAAGAAAATCCTAATAAATCACCATTTTAATCCTTCTCATGGTTAATTTTCTTAAGGTATACTTTATAAACAACAAATAAATAACGTAAAAACATTCTATTTTATTTAAATATGACTTTCTTTTTAATTATTTTAAATATATTTATAAATTGACAGTTAAAAGTTGAAATTGTGAAAAGTTTTAAAAAATGTATTTTAAAAGGTTTCATTGAATATATAAGATTTGGCCGAATACTTTGATATTCGGCAGGCCGAATAGTTTGATATTCGGCCTAACCGAATATTCGGTAACATGGCCGAATACCGAATATTCGGTGCATCCCTAATATTTACTATATAAAAGATATTTATATATAAAAATATTTTATATTTTCTATGTTAAAAAAATCTAATAAACAAAATAATTTTTAGGGAAAAAAAAAAAACAATCTCAAATTTATTATTATTTTATTTGGCCTTTCTTTAACAAGATTAATTCCAAGATTATTTCAAGATTTAATATATTGTTTATGAAATGACTTATAATTTTTTTTCTAATAAAGATGAAATTGGTATTAAAGTATAGTTTCTTACTGTTCATATTAACTTTTTTATATGTATATTAAAATATTTATATTACATTCATAAGAGTAATATATAAAAAACATGTATTTGTTTGATTTGATAATTCTACTAAAATTCTCAAACTAGTAAATCTTCAGATCAGATGGCTCAACATCAAATTAATTCATTTAATTTATTCAAATTTTATTTATTATTTAATTTATTCAAATTTTATTTATTATTTAATTTATTCAAATTAGTTCAATTTTCATCTCGCTTCACATAATATATGGCACTTTGAATATGCAACAAATAATAAATTATTTGAAAAATTTCTAAGCATATAGTTCAGAAAATTTGATTTGTAAGAATGTAAAATTAGCTTGATTTTATTGCATTTTCTCTTTCTGATATGCTACAAAATTCAGTTATTAGACAAATGTTAAATTTTAAAAATAGGATTAAAAAAAGACATACATATTATTTAAAAAATGAAAAAGAAAAATTTCACATTTTTTGAGCATGTGCATAAAATTCCATAAAATATAGAAAATTGCTAAAAGCCAAGTAAATTACAAAAAAATTTCAAACAGATTTGATTAAGACATTGCATAGCAAAAATTTAGCATTCAACATGTAATTCAAAATATTCTAAGCATTCGTTTGTCAAAATTTTTGGAACAAATGAAATTTTATATCAGTTATGTTGATATTCTTATATAAAGCAGGGGCTCAAAAATTCGAAAAATTTATGAGAGGGTATTTTGGCAAAAATTGCCATTTTAGTTATTTTTTGATGAAATTTGCCATTTTTCTGTGATGTTTTGACAAAATCTAGCATTTAATTGCTATGTTTTAACAAAACCTGTCTTGGTAATGTCCCAATTTATAACTTTACAAATTTTTTTAGACATTGATTTATTTTATTTTATTTACTTATTTTTATTTAACATACTAATATAGTGAATGCTTAAACAGAAATGTTCACAAAAAGTTCAAACATTTATAGTTGATTTGATTAATTCAATAATTCGAGAGTGATTCACAGTATAAAGTTTCATAAATTATAGATCTGTACAAGAAACATATAATTATTCATTTTTATCTGAGAGATATGTTCAAAATTCAGACTTTTTTTGAGCTGAAACTGATACCAAAAATACACAACAGGAATTTTTTAATAACATTTTAAAATTGTTGAAGATTAATATTTTCATTTAAAAGCTTCGATTTTCTTGTTCTTGAAAATCTGTTTAAAAAATAATATTTTTTAAAATATCTAACCAGTGGCAAAAATCCGTAAAAGTCACTATTTTCATTTTTATAAAATATCGTTGTTCGACTATGGCAGAAAGACAGAGTTCTGTTTTCCAATAAACAAAGGTTTTTAAATAGAACAAGAGGATGGATAAGAAATATCTCAATTTCTTTATGCTACTAACACTGACCATGCAAAAGCTTCAAAATCAGGCAGAATATTATGTCACATTAATCAGGGCTCGAAAAATAGCGTTCCCGGGATCCCGGGGAACCCAGAAATCATTTCTGGGAACCTATATTTTTCCAATAAGGTTCCCAGCTGGGAACCTAAAAAATCGTCATCGTCGCCAACGATGCCGCGCACACGTTATATCGCAAAAAATAGCTCTTGAGCGGTCCGTGAGATGCGTAATTTCATCAAAATATTACGAAAAAACCTGAATTTTGTCAAACAATGGGACAAGTTTCGTCAAAACATAGCGAGAAAACAACAGATTTTGACAAAAAATCGCGAAAAAAGCCTGGATTTTGTCCAAAGATCGCAGGAAGCAACGCAAATTTCATTAAAAGATCGCGAAAAAACAGCAGATTTCGTAAAAAAATCGCGAAAAAAAGGCAAATATCGTTAAAAAAAATTTGAAAAATGAAAGGTTTTGATAAAATATCGCGATAAATCGTCAGGTTTCGTTAAAACATCGCAATAAAACGACAGATTTTGTCAAAAGATCGCGAAAAAACGGCAAATTTCGTTAAAATACTCACACATAAATTTTATTGGGAACTTGCATTTTTCATCTGGGAACCTATACTTTTCATGTAGGTTCCCAGCTGGGAACCTCAAGATTTTTTTAATTTTCGAGCCCTGCATTAATAACAACTCAGTTTACTTACTTTCAATATTTAAAGGATTGTAAAAAACTTAGGTTACATTCCTTTTTCTCAAATAGTAAGTTTTCTTTTTCTCAATTTTTGTAAAGGGGAAGGCACCTTGGGACGTTTTTCAGTAAATAATTTTTCTAAATTTTAATAACTTTTATTTTTATTTTAGAACCAATTAGATAGTAAGGATAAACATTTCTACGTCAAATAAACCTCATAATAATCTACCACATAGAAAAAGAGAGATAACAAAAACCTTTAAAATGTCTCAACCTGCCACACATGGTGAGGCATGATTTACATATAAAATTTTATATTTAATTGAGGAAGAAAGCTTTATTTATAAGCTTTAGTTGAACATGAAATATTTTAATAATTTGAATTATAATACATGTTTTCATTCACAGGTCGTATATTTGATGAGAAAAAATTGATCTTTAAATTCTAATAAAACATATCTTTGACCTATTTTGTTTTTAGGAGTTGCCAAGTTTTAAAAGAATATCTGTTTAATACACAAATGAGCTATTATGCTTATCAGGATTTTTAAAAAAGACAACTCTCAATCAAGTTTTCTCAAAATGGATACTTCATACTTACTGCTGTCCTTAACACTTTGAACATGCCCTAGAAAATGCTGTAACATGCTGTAGGAAAATCATCACACAAACAGTTTAAATTCATCACTTCTGCTATAAGACAAACCATTTATATTTTTTCCCCTTCCAGTGGTAATTTTCAACAATTTTGCAAGTGCAACTGCCTCATCTTCACTGCTTGATGAAAATCTTAACTTGCTGTATACTTCCCCCTTCCCCTTCTGTAAGCTGTATTAGGTCTTTTCAGCATTTTTGGCATGTCCCACAGTTGAGTGTCCCAACCTGCCCCATCTTGCACATTAAGTAATTAAAACATTTACACTGTTAAGCTTAGCATTACAGCCAACTTTTTACTAATAAATAACAATAAATCCATGTTTTTTCTTCACAACATGCTCCCACTAGTATTATTTCATTTCTTTAATGAAAAATTTATTCTTCAAACACATATTAATGTTACTCAACCTCATTTCAAAACAAAAATGGTGGTATTATTTGGTGTGAGAGAGTAGATTGTAGTATCATATATTGGCATTTATGTGTGCTAATTTTTAATTGCAAAATAAAGCCTGAAAATTGAGATGTCCCACCTTGAGAGAAGGAGAGGTGGAACATGGAGTAGGAGCGCTGTGTTAGTGTTGGCCTGACTAAAAGTGGGTACGACACAACAAGTTTAAGCACGGAGCCAAGATCATACTAACATAATTTAAGAAAGGAAAATTTATAATAATAAGAGAAAATATTGTATAAATGAAGATTAATTTGATGATCACCAGCAAGACACAGTTTAGGAAATTCTAAAGAAACAATTTTCATAATTTTCTGAGCAATAACTATAATAAATAAAAATGGAAATGTAGCTTACATTTTCTTTTCTGTCCAAGGGTTTTTTCTCTGGTGGAAGATAATAATGTGAAACTAAACCACAACAATCTTTGTAAATACCAACATCATACCATTGATTTTCTTTTCTGTACTCTTCATGTTTTGGAGTTGAGGGCTCCTAAAAAGAAAATGTTATTGAATTTGCTGACACATAAAACAAAAAAATACTATGCAATATATATATGTCCTTTGGAAGAAAACTGATATACATAAATAAAAAAAGTTATATCTGTTTCATTTGTTAGTTGGAATTTCCCTCATCTTCTTAAAAATGCTTATGATTTTTTATGTTTAAAATCATGAGTAATATTGGAAATTCATTATTATTTTAACTCCTCAAACAAAATGAATAGCATCAATGTGGCAAGGGTCATTTCCAGTTAACACAGTTAAAATCCTGATCTTTCCAGAATTTTATGATATTTAGCTCCATTATTAGGTCCATAGAGAAATGAATAAATACTTAATGATAAATCTCTATCTTAGTTTTTGAGGGAATTGATTTCAAAGATGAACAAAAATTGCAAATTTTTGTATTTCTTGCATAACAATTTTAGTCATAACAGGTTTCACAATTGTCCCAGAGACTTGCTTTAGGTGTTGTTGGAAAGTGATTGAATTGGGTTATCATATATATCATGTCCACACATTTTTTTTTTTTCCAAGGTCAAACATTTTAACTTTCCAACCATTAATCTCTCAAAATCTGTTAACTTGAAATTTATTTTTATACTTATTTTTTATAATATCTCAAAGTATTGTTTTGAGACATGTTTGTTTATTGTTACTGTTAATAGTAACTGGTAACGGAACAAGCCATTCTTATAAAAGTTATTCAAAGAACTATTAAATATTTATCATGGCACAGATTTTAGCTATTTAATCTATTTTTATTTATTTATTTATTTTTCATAAGAAATTATGAAAGCTTAAACTGACTACTACATTTCATTGTCCAATCGCTTTTGAATATTTCTAATTTGATTTAAAATATTCTTTCATTTGTAATAATTTTAATTTTTTTTTTTTTTTTTTTCTCTTATCTATGTTTTTATTGAAAAATAGTAAGGCATGCCACACACCAGTGAGACATTTAATAAAAAAGCTTTAGACACATTACTATTTCACACAGTTAATAAAGAGAGAGAGGGGAAAAAAAAAAAAAAAAAAAAAAAAAAAAAAAAAAAAAAAAAAAACAGTTTGAACAGCAGAATTTGTTTTCTGTCTCATGATTTTTGACGCATTTCTCTATGGTTTGTGGCATGCCTAAGGGTTTAAAAATTAGAAATTAATGATTTGGATTTATTAATTTAAAATGAAATGTTTTTAAAGGAATATTAAACAAAACACTCTGTGTGATCTTCATTTCCACTTACCTACTTTTTTTAGGGGCTGAATGGAGTGGGGGGGATTCAATGATTATTTATTTATGATTACAAACAAAATATAAATAGGGCAGAAATATATATCAGTGTTTTATTTCATTTTGTATACTTTGCGCAGGGCAAGGAGAAGAGAAAAGCAGATTTTCCTTTTTTTTTTTTTTTTTTTTTTTGGGGGGGGGGGGTGTAAGGAGGGGCTTAGAAAAGATTATTTATTATAGCAATGACAAAAAATAATTTCTTTTTTAATACAATAGTTTTCAGAATTTAAAACTTTGAATTAGAAAAGAAAAAAAAAAAAAAAAAAATTTTTTTTTTTTTTTTTTTTTTTTTTTTTTTTTTTGAGGGGGCTTAGTAAAGATTATATGAGAGATTACTTATTGTTGCAATGACAAAAAAGAAGCAAATTTCTATTTTAATTAAATAGTTTTCAAAATTTAGAACTTTGCAAATTAGAGAGGGAAGGGAGGGGGGGGGGGGGGAACAAAGAGACGGATTAGATAATTGCTCAATTATTATTTTTTTTTTTTGGGGGGGGGGGGCACCGTAATAGTTACCCATCATAGATATGCATAATATAAAATATGAAAATAAAACACGTGTAAACTATTTATAAAATGCATCACAATTCCAAAATAAAATTACACATATTTAAATACAGTAAAACTCGTTTAAGATACGAATCAAGGGACCGAGATCATTTCGTATCTTAAGCGGGATCGTATCTTATCCGGATTTTATAGATTCTTTAATAATAATGCATATTAAAGACAGTGCAATTTGTTATCAACATGTTTTAGCCATTCATAACTCTTATTTTACCTATTTCTAACAACTTTTAGATATTCTAGAAAATTTAATTTAAGATATTGATTGAAATAAAGAATATTTTTTCTCTAAAATTTTATTGAATATCAGTTTGATAGTAAAAAAAAATAAAGTGCCTTTATACAGTATTCCCTGCCAAATTAAAAAAAAAAAAAAGACAATGAAATGAAAATTTTGTTAATTTTTAAAAAACAGTAACTAAAATACATTACATAATTAACGGGGAAGAACAATAAATTTTTATAATAATTTTTTGAAAGACAAACTAAATGTATGCAAGGGACAATAATTATTCGATACATTATAAAAATCATGATGTAGTTTTAGTTTCTTCAGAAAAAGTTGCTTAAGGGTGTATTTCGATTCAAACTGCTTATTTTCTGATTTATTTTTAAATTCATTTTTGCTCTCATATGCATCAAACTGGCAAATTGTCTTATTCAGAAAGTACTCAAGGTGCCGTAATCATCGATTCTTTGATAAATGCAGAAAATATTGCAAGAAAAGCAATCAAAAACGGCTTTTTGAACAGATTTTTCCGAAGCGGGAGATCAGTGAACGAAAAAAAGGGTCATACTGAGAAGATAATTGCTTATAAAACAAATTCTAATGAATGGAGCGTAAAATGACATCACACGGCACCTTGTATGTCTCTTCAAAAATCCTCTTAGCAAGTTTCATGTTTCTATTTTTTAAAATGTGTCTGAAATTGTATCGGAAAATTTCGAGCTGTTGAAGGTGGAAAAGCATTTTTTCGAATACACCCTTAACTTGAATTGGTGCAACGTAGGGCGAGATTTCATTAGGAAATTTTCTGCCTTATTGATGTAGCAGAAAAAGTTTCAACGGAGAGACCAGCATCCATCGAAGAGGCATATAGTCGAAATAAGCTGAACGAGCTCATTACATTAGCGAATGATTGTATGGTTGGTACATCTGTTTCTTCATCCGCGTCGTGTTCTACTCCTTCTGAAGATCTAGGTTTATCGAAACTTTTGACGTCTGCGATATATATAAAAAAATAAAAAGAACAGAAAAATATAGACGGATTTCACCAATAACTTCCTCATCCAATCAGGAGCGGCAGCAACCAATGGAATTTCAGATCCATCCATTCCGCAAGTGTAATGGTTAAAAAATAAAAGCGATTGTTGTTTTTGTATTTTGTTGAGAAAGGAGCCAATCAGAAGTCAGAGTACAAACGCAATGGAAAAAAACATATTTTACAGAGAAAAAAAGTTAAAAAGAAAATATCTTATGAAAAGTAATTAAATTTTATATAATCTGTCGTAAATACACGTGATAAACGGTTTTCATATGCACCATTTCGTATGTTAAGCGGGTTGTTTGACATCAAGGGACCAATTTTCTTCGTATATTAAGCGGGATCGTATCTTAAGCGTACGTATATTAAGCGGGTAATTTTACACGGGTTTAATAGGCAGTTTTCAAGGGACTGAAGATAATTCGTATATTAAGCGGGATCGTATTTTAAGCGGGCGTATCTTAAACGAGTTTCACTGTAGTTTTAATTTACACAGTAAGATCACAGGCACTGAAATGTAGATCCATGGTTGAAATGGGTGTAAGAACTCAATTTATGAGGGGCAAATTTCCATTTTTAATTTTGGATACATGACTATCGCTAGGGACTGCAAGCAATTCAGTCTTAGACAGGACCATCTATATTTACACTGGTCATCAAAATTAAAGGATAATGAATAAAATCTTAGTCACTCAGTTAATGTTGCAACCAATGCCCAACACATCATCATTTATGCTAATTAAATACTACTTAATACAAAACTGCACTTCCATGCATGCATTACCATCATAAATAGGCAAATTATGTGACTTTCAATATAGTGCGCAATGGTCATATATTGGGATTCTGGTCCGTAGTATTGTTTAAAGAGAATGTGGTATCTGGAAGTAATGAGTAATCATTAGTTATGGTTCAAAGACATCATTTAAGTAAAGGTCAAAAGTGGCAAATAATTGGTAGAAAAGAGGATGTTTAAACACAAATGGAGGATTTAGTATTTGCCAAGAGATCTGAATATCCCTCAAAGAGTTATATCAAGAGCTCCAAATCGTTTTTGAAGCACTGTATCTGTTGATAGACCCAGAGTGGTCACAAATACCTTATTTTAAAATTCCCTGACATTTGCATGTTTCCATGTTAATGTTAAAATAATGAAATTTTCATAGATAGTTTCTTTAACAACAGTAATACATACGGTCAATTTTTATATATGAAAAAATTCGCACCACAAATTCTTACATAGTTAATCAAAAACAGAACATTAGCACTTACATTCATGTTTTATTCAGTTTATATAGCATTAAATTCTTAGAAAGAATGATTATTTTGTCACTATTTTGAATTACATTAGAGATTTTTGTCTTCCAGAATAGTTACTGCAAATTTTGACCCTTTTCTTTTTATAATTTCAAGGTGTGCCAACATTTATGATGTGATCATTCACATTTATTTTAATATGAATGGAATGTGCAATAAAAGATAATTTTTACTGCTCATATTATCATTTTTATGTGTATCATATTAAATATGTAAAATGAAGCAGTTATATTTCATTCATATATGGAATATCTTAATATATATATATATATATCATTTTTACTTTATTTGATAATTCTACTAAACCTTCAGATCAGAAGCTTCAAAGTCAATTTATCAAAACAGTTAATTTTCATATCACTTCACATAATAAATGGCACCTTGAAATCTGCAGTTATAATATTAGATTATTTGTAAATTTCTAAGCATATAAGTTTTCTTAAAAGTCAGAAAATATAATTTTTTAAAAAGTCAAATTAGCCTAGTTGCATTTAATTTTCTTTTTTGGTTGAGACTGCTACCAAAAGTTTACAACAAGAACTTGTTATGTTAATAATAATTTTAAGTTGTTTAAGCAATATTTTCATATTAAAGCTTCAATTTTTATGTTCATGAAAATCTGTTTAAAAATGCAAATTTGTTTTTTATAACTGGCAAAAATCCGTAAAAATCTCAAATTTTATTCTTATGAAATATTATTGTACAACTATAGCAGAAATATATAGTTCTATTTTTCAATAACAAAGGACTTCAAACAAAAAAGAGATCTCATGGATTTGTTATGTTATTAGCACTGATACATTAATAACAGTTCAGTTTAATTTCAGTTTTTAAAGAATTGTAAAGCACTGTAAGAAACTTAGGCTACATTCTTGTTTCTGAAGTAGCAAGATATTTTTGTTTTTGAATTTTTGTATAAAGAAAATTTTCATTATTCACCTGAGCCCAAAAACATATACAAATAGTTAGTTTCAGGCATGAACTGAGATAATTTTTTTTCCTTTCCAGTTTACTACAATAATATTGGAAATTAACATTTATTTCAATGGACTTCCATGTTCAGTTTGAATTTCCCTGATATTTCCATGGTAACCAAATTCCCTGATATTTCCATGGTAACCAAATTCCCTGATATTTCCATATTTTCCAGATCTGTGGCTACCCATTAAATCATTTTTATTAAGGAAGACTAAGAGCAACAACTGCATCCAAAGACTGGTTTCTGTCATTTTTGGCTGGAAGAAATAGTGAAGTTATTACAAGAGATTTGGTTTCAAATTTTCAAGCTGCTACGGGAACTCTAATTAGCCATTCTACTTCTGCACGAAGGCTTAATGAGGATGGATTGTATATGAAAAAACTATTAGCTAGTGTCAGACTCATTCCAGCTTCCAAAAAAGCCTGTTTAAACAGATAACACCGAAGAATGTGCTTGAACAAGGTATTTCATAGGCACAGTAAGTCAAGTTGCATGTTCTTTCCTCTCTCCAGATCAAAACATGTCTAGAATGAATGTTCAGACTACATGGACTCGTCGGTAAACAATTCTCGAGCCCAGTCTTTTTGGCTCTGTTGAACATGAGTCAACAACAGTTTAAACAGGGTCTTTTGGAAGTTGGAGCAAATGGGACACAAACTATTGGTCTTCTGGCATACAATCCACCCTTGTTAAATATTGTGCAGCAGTAGAATGGCTAATTCTGATTACTGAGGCAGCCCGAGAGTCTGAAACCAAATCTATTGTAACAGTTTCTTTGAGCTGAAAATGGTCTTTGAATGCAGTTGTTGCTCTTATCCAGTGCTTAAAAAGCAATTCTTATTCAAATCTTGGGTGACTTTTATTTATGTTGGACCATCCTCGATTCTACCAATTATTTGCCACTTTTGGCATTCACTTAAATTATGCTTTTGAGTCATGACTAATGAATACCGATTGCTCTCAGACACTACATTCACTTTAAACATTACTAACCAGAATTTGAACATACATCAGTTGCACACTATATTGTCAAATCATCTAATTTGCACATTCTTGACGCTAATGTATGCATTGAAGTACAATTTTGTTTTCAATAGTATTTAATTAACATAAATAATTGCAGAATTGGGCAATAGTTGCAACATTAATTTAATGAGAAAATTTTGATGACCAGCGTATAACTTTTTATAAACTCAAAAGTAAACATCCTAGTTTCGGTATTAATACAAAGTTTACTATTGAATTTAGCACCAGTTTGTCCCTAATTATCAATGTTTTTCTTATTTTAGTAAACCCAAGCTGTCCCATACCTCCTATATTATTGGTAATATAATTATTTATCGCTTATGGCAAGGAGATTTTTCAAAATTATTTTAGCCCTCTCAGGAAATACCTTTAAAAATGGTCATTTCATAAGCTTTCTAAATTTGCCTTTCTTTAGTCAATCCACCATTATTTTTATGCCCAAGGACCTAAAGCACATAAAAAGGAAGCACCTAGTGGTGTTTGTTTTCATATTTTAGGATTGTGTCTTCTATTTATTGCCACAAGAGGGCTCTTTAAAGGTTTGTTTCTTTAAATAATTAGCCTGTTTTTGGTCAAATTATAAAAATACCGCAACAAACTTTTTTTTTTTTTTGGTCTTTCCTATTTCTTTATACCAAATTTCATTTTTCTACCACCAGGGGCTTCTGCCATTGAAACATTTCCCTTTTAGCATGTGGTTATTGATATCTCTCATCCATATTTCAAAATATTTTGACTCATTATTCCTGTCAATTATAACTACTATTCTTCAAATTCTTGACTCATTCTTATCATTGGAGCTCATTTTGGACAAGCATTAGCCTCAATGAACCTCTCTTCTTTTCTCTGAGTCTAATCACTCTTCACTTGATTTTTTTACTATTATCTTCAACTTCTTCTAGCCTTCTGTTTAATCTTTTCATTGTTCCACCATTAATTTGGGGTTTAATGACCCTCTTTGTAGAGGTGGGATTTCTTCTACCTTCTTCAGATCAATCATGTAATATCTCTTTGGAAAGGTCTTGTTTCCATCATCCATTTTTTCTATTCTCTACTCCTCCTTCCACCACTCTTTTTTCTCCTCCATTTGTGATTCAGTCAACAATATTGGTATCATTTGACAGCTCCTCAAGGGCAGCGAAGCTATATTTTCCGGTGAGGTAAGTTCCATCAAATTAAACATATGACTGAAATCGAATGCATTATAATGCATGTGTTGACTTGGGTGGTAGGTTCCATACGATTTTACAGATAGAGGTTGTGAAAGAAGGCAGTGATCCGTTGAATAGGCAAGATAAGATTTTTTACTTTGTAAAAAGCGTGTTGGAAGGAAAAAAAAAAAAAAAAAAAAAGAAAAGAAAGGAAAGGAATGGATTCCATGCACATCATATAACTCAGCTGACTGTAATATCTAAAAAGTATATTTTTAGGTTACACACATCACAATGGTAAATCACAAAAAAAAAATAATTACCCTGCTATAGTTCAATAATTCAACCCTTATTAAAGTTGACTTATTCCAATTCACCTGCACATGATTCTTAATAAGATGAAATCAAGTACCATATAAAAGCAATTGGGAAAACTTGAGTAATCAAGAAACAATTTACATAATTCAAAAATATTCAGATGTCCATACAATTGAGAAAATAGGTTAAAACCTTATATTATTGCTCATCCCTGCAGCATATCTCAGTATTTTTACTCTTGTTAATCTTGCGGTATGCGAATATGGTGGAAATACAAAAAAGAATGCATGTTGAAAATACCATAAAACAGAAAAAAAAATATTAAATAAAAGAAACAAAATAAAAATTCTACTTTAGACAGATTTTTATTTTAACATGTACACCTGACTATTGTAATTATATTGCATTCTTTATACTGGGATAACTATTTTTTTTTTTTTTTTTTTTTAAGATTTTTATAACACTAGTGCATGAACATGTCAATTGGTACACGTTTTTTTGCATATAATGCAATCATATATGTACCAGATGAAAATATATCTGATTAATTTATAACATGATTATTCAATCGGTAAATTAATTATAACAGATGTAAATTTTCCAAGTGGCTGAAAAAAGTCTAGGCCTTCGATTTATTCTGTTGAGCTGATCCAAAGAATCAGACCAGATTATGTGATCGTTAAGGTTATTTGGGTAAAAGTCCTCCAGTATGGCTCAATTGGAAGAGCATTGGAGGCTTCAGCCAATATATCCCTCGAATCTTGGCCTGGTGGTTCGAATCTTGGCCCGAACTTATTTCATCCACTTGGAAAATTTACATCTGTTAAAAATACATCGGTTTCAACAGAACCACACAGTTGCAGTTCAAAATTGATTTGAATACTTTATTCAAACTAATGAAAAACAAAAGAAAATATAAACCTGTTTTATATTCTGGAGTTCCATTTTGATGTTTGCCACTGCTTCTGCACTATCTGTAGTCGATGAAACAACAGGACTAGATCCAAGTAAAAGATCTTTTTTAACATTGACTGGAGTTGTATAAGGAGTACTAGTAGATATGGCAGCAGTAGCAAGAGTCGCTAAAGAATCTGAAACATAAAAAATATTTCTATAAATATTAAGAATTTAGTGAATAGTGATTCTGGCTGAATATCGAATATTCAGATCACACATAAACGGAATAATAACTGTCAAACTGAAAATTTTTAAATTTCAGAATTTAAATGTATTAAAAAGCAAAGTTTAAAAATACTTTTACATAATATTTAACACATACTTCCATATTGATTAACAAGATCTTTTTACAAGTAAACTTTATATTTTGAAAAAAAAAAAAAAAAATCTTAAAAACCTATACTCTGAATTGTTATTTATGAAGAGGATGGTTTTAAATAGAGATGCACCAAATACCCAGTTCCTGCCAGATATCCTGCTTATTTAGCAATAAAATCAACATTTGATAAGCCCAAATGCTTTAATATCTAGTTGCTGGATACAGGGTTTATACGCTATTTGAACAACAAAATTCCCTGACTTTTCCAGATTTTCCAGGCTATATTTCCCACAATTCTCTGACCAACAATTCACGACATTTTTTCAAATTCGGATTCTAACTTTATATATTAACAATTGAACTTATATAGTAAAAAAGAATAGTTTAATAACAATAAAATGTAAACTTACTTCTGAAAATGAAAAAAAGCTGTACATTTAAAACTAAAAATTTATATCATTTGATATTTAAAATACAGTAGACTCCCTCAAATCTGCAACTCTCTAAAATCCACACATTTTATGGATGTAAACAATGAAACTTTCAATTCAGATATTGGGACAAAATTTTATTTTTTTAGTTTTTATCAATTCCATATATTTTTTTAATTTGTAATTTTCTTAATAATACTCTATTCATGTTTTTTTCATAAAGAAAGAATAAATATTTTTGGAAAGAAATCGCTGATGAATTTGAAAGAATATTGCTGATATCAATGGTAATCAGAATCTTCTTACCAAATATATTTATGCATTAATCAAGATTTTTTGGTTATTAAGTCAGGCTAAACTTGAAAAAAAAAAAAAAATCCTTATTTTATGATTTTGATGTGAATTAATAATGCACTTTTATGAGGCAAGTTTTGTTGAATAACTTTGGAAAACATATAATCTTTATAATGAATATTTAATCATACACTGTTGATTATTAACTTGACCTTTGCTATTAGTACTTTAATTATTTAAAAATTTATCTATATTTTTATTATTTTAGTTTAGTACTTATTTCAATATTTTATTATATTCAGGGATGCCACTCAGAAAATAGCAAAAAAGAGGAAATTATGCGTAAAGTAAAATTTACGACATTTTTCACAGCTTTATGTGTGAATTTTGAAAATTATATTGTTTATAATAAACTAAATAAAGAATAACAGCTTTTCTTTTGTTGTAAACTTTTAATTTATAAGAGTAAGTAAAAATGATTTTTCTTTAGTTCACAGTAATTTATATCAATTAAGGTAACCCAGCAACAGGTTCAGTGAAGAATTTTATGTATTACATCATTTTAAACCAATTTAAGTAACCCAGCAATAGATTCAATGATTATTCCACGAGTGAATAGCAAAATTTTGCAGTTTTTTTTTTATTTGACGAAAATAGCTGTTTTATTTCATGATAGTTATTTCGTGAAAATCGCCGTTTTATTTAGCGATCGTTTGACAAAAATCGCCGTTTCACATCATGATCGTTTGACGAAAATCATCATTCCACATCGTGATCTTTTGACAAAAATAGTCGTTTCACATTGCAATCGTTTCAGAAAAATCACAGTTTCGTTTCGCGATCGTTTAACGAAAATTACCGTTTTATTTAGCGATCGTTTGACAAAAATCATCGTTTCACATCGCGATCCTTTGACAAAAATCGCCATTTCACACTGCGATCGTTTCACAAAAATCACCGTTTCGTTTCGCGATCGTACGACGATAATCGCCGTTTTGCATCGCGATCGTTTGACGAAAATCGCCGTTTTACATCGCGATCGTTTGACGAAAATCGCCGTTTTACATTGCGATTACTTGACGAAAATCGCCGTTTTATTTAGCGATCGTTTGACGAAAATTACCGTTTTATTTAGCGATCGTTTGACAAAAATCGTTTCACACCGCGATCCTTTGACAAAAATTGCCGTTTCACATTGCGATCGTTTCACAAAAATCACCGTTTCGCTTCGCGATCGTTCGACGAAAATCGCCGTTTTGCATCGCGATCGTTTGACGAAAATCGCCGTTTTACATTGCGATTACATAACGAAAATCGCCGTTTCACATTGCGATCGTTTCACGAAAATCATCGTTTCGTTTCGCGATCGTTGATGAAAATTGCTGCTTTATATCGCGACCGTTTGATGAAAATAGCCTTTTTTTCTTTTAAAGAAAATCGATGTTATATTTCGCGATCGCTTGACGAAAAAAACTGTTGTAATTCGCGATCGTTCGACGAAAATCGTTATTTTATCGCGTGATTGCTTAACAAAAATCGCGAATTTTTAAAAATTAAAAAAAGCGGAAATCTGCCAAAAGGCGGAAAAGTGGCATCCCTGTATTATATTGTAAGCATTCATTATAGTTCTGATTGCACTATTAATTGCACTCAAATTACTGTTTAAAAAATGTAAACAAAACAACGACCAGAAATCCGCAAAATTCTAAAATCTGCACAACCTCTGGTCCCAAGCTGTGCGGATTTGAGGGAGTCTACTGTATAACAAATATGGTAACAATTTAAAAACAATTAAATTAAAAAAAAAAAAAAAAAAAACACTAAAATACATTTCAGATGGATTCAAAATAACTTTTTAGTCAAATAACTGAGTTTATACATATTAAACATTAAGCATTTTTTAAGACAGTTCTGTTCATCATATCATATTATTTGTGTTGTATAAAATTATATGATTGTGTCAGTGTTGTGTTTATTTCCGAAGCATTTTGTTGTGTAAGTTAAAATTTTTTGTCTTTTAATATTTTAAATTCTGCTACAGCTTTTTTTTTTTTTTTTTTGCTTACTTCGCTATTTTTTAATTTAAATATTCGACAAATTTGTATAGCTAAATATTTAACCATATGTTATTGATTATTAATTTGATCTTTCCTTTTAATATTTTAATTATTTAAAAAATTATCTAAATTTTTATAATTTTAATTTATTACATTATTTTTAACATTTATTATATTGTAAGCATTCATTATAGTTTCAATTGGATTATTAATTGAGTTCAAATTACTTTTTAAAAAATGTACACAAAGCAATGACCAGAAATACGTAAAATTCCAAAATCCGTAAAACCTCTGGTCCCAAGCTGTGCGGATTTGAGGAAGTCTATAGTATACGATTTAGAGGAGACTGTATCCAACAATGCACATACTACATATTCAAAATCATTATTTCTAACATAAACATATAAAACTTGCAAATAAACAGTGTTCGGTAAGTTTTCATTTGCAAAAAGGGGAGTATCTGACACTGGTCTGTAGTTTAGATTTTTCATTCTTTACATTTTTATAACAAAATGTTATAATATGGTTTCTGTTACAATTTCGACATTTTATATATTTTTTTCTTTTACAAAAGCGTGATAAATGTTTTTTCATTTCTAAGTATTTAAGACAAGCTCCCCTTTTCATAAGATTATTTTTTCTTTCTTTGATAGATAATTCATTTGCAACTTCACAATTAACCGATAAAAGAGTAGGTAATTCACAAAAAACGTAGTTTAGCACATTTAAATGCTCCTTTTTGTTTGTTGATACTAAGCAGTTTACTGTGGGATAAATTTTCTGTTTATTAGCTCGAAAAGAATGAAAGTTTTTCTTTTCAGGAGGAGTAAAAACTTTTCTATCTTCATTAATTGAATCTGATACAAGATTTGCCTTTTCTCTTGCTAAACAAGCAGGTACAAAATTGATTAATTCTTCTATTTCGTAAAATCCTTTTTTATTTTCAGATTTATTAAGTTCTATTAACAAATCTTTTGGAATTGTTTTTAATAATAGTAGTACACAGTACACTCAAAATGTTGTTTATTTCTGTACTGTTGGTCGACATTTTGTTTTCTATATTGGAAATTTTCCTTCTTTGAGTTGGAAGTTTATGAATCTACACCCCCCCTATTCCACCCCCCTATGAAACAAAGATGGTTTTACACTCCTGATTGTACCCTTTCATCTTTAAAAAAATTATTCAATAGTTTCTAATATTCACAATTTTTTCTTTTTCAAAACTTTCCAATTTAAGGTTTTTCTCACCACATACTTTCAGGGTATTAAAAATCTTATTTAGATAATTTAGTGCTCCTTTGCTTAATTCTTTTTCACAATCTTGTTGACTGTTTATTACACGAATTTCCACAAAAGTGAATTAAAATGTTAGTGTATAGCTGGTGTATTGCTTTAATAAACAAAAAGAGACTGAAGCATCTTCTTTTTACAAAAGAATTAGAACATGAATTTTGTTGCTGTTTATTCATTTTGTCAAATTATATGCTACTACTTCAAAGAAAATGAATAAAACAGAAAATTATAATGTAACAATTTACTTATATACAATAGACCAAATATGATACAGAAATTATAACCAAGATAGTTTGAAAAATCAAATCAACTTTTAATAAAGGCTAAACTAGTTTTTACTTTTTGTTTTGTAATTAAATCCGTAACAATAGGAAAAAAAAAATCAATGAATTAAACAAATTTTAAATATTTAAACCCATATTATGATATGGATGTAATATAACAAGAGATTTCAGACAAGATTAAAATTGATACTTTTTGTCATATTTTAAAAATGTTAACTCTAGATTCCTACCATTTTCATATAACACATAAAACCTAACCATTCATCAATTCCATCAATATTTTTTGAGTTGCTAAATTTTAACCAAAACCAGGGCTCGAAAAATAGCGTTCCCGGGATCCCGGGGCACCCAGAAATAATTTCTGTGAACCTATATTTTTTTCATAAGGTTCCCAGCTGGGAACCTAAAAAATCGTCATGGTCGGCAACGATGCCGCGCACATGTTATATCGCGTAAAATACGCAAAAAAAAAAATCGCTCGAGCAGTCCGTGACATGCGTAATTTCATCAAAATATTACTGAAAAATCTCGAATTTCGTCAAACAATCGAAAAAAACGTCAAATTTTGTTCAAAAATCGCGGGAAAACGGCAATTTTTGTTTTAAAAAATCATGAAAAAACGGCAAATTTCGTCAAAACATACCGAGAAAACAACAGATTTTGACAAAAAATCGCGAAAAATGCCTGGATTTTGTCCAAAGATCGCAGGAAACAACGCAAATTTCATTAAAAGATCGCGAAAAAACAGCAGATTTCGAAAAAAAAAAAAAAAAAAAAAAAAAAAAAAAAAAAAAAAAAGGCAAATGTCGTTAAAAAATTTTATGGAAAAATGAAAGGTTTTGATAAAATAGCGCGATAAATCGCCAGGTTTCGTTAAAACATCGCAATAAAACGGCAGATTTTTTCAAAAGATCGCGAAAAAACGGCAAATTTCGTCAAAATACTCACACATAAATTTTATTGGGAACTTACATTTTTCATCCGGGAATCTATACTTTTCATGTAGGCAGAGGTGCCAAGTTTCAATAAAAGTTATCAGTAACCAAAGTTCAGAGAAGAGTTGGGGGGGGGGGCAAATTTTCATAAATTCTTTCTTTTTTTCCGCAATCTTTTGGGAGAAATTTGCAATGTTTGCACGGAATTTTCACATCTTTCGCGATTTTTGGACGAAATGTGCGCGTTTTTCGCGATCTTTTGACGAAATTTGCGCGTTTTTGCGATCTTTTGACAAAATGAGTGCGTTTTAAGCAATTTTTTGACGAAATGAGCGCGTTTTCCGCGATCTTTTGACAAAATGTGCGCGTTTTCCACGATCTTTTGACAATATGTGCGCGTTTTTCGAGATCTTTTGACAAAATGTGCGCGTTTTTCGCGATCTTTTCACAAAATGAACGCGTTTTCCGCGATCTTTTGACGAAATAATCGCGTTTTAAGCAATTTTTTGACGAAATGAGCGCGTTTTCCGCGATCATTTGGCGACATAAGCCTGTTTTAAGCGATTTTTGACGAAATGAGCGCGTTTTCCGGGATCGTTTGACGAAATTAGCCCGTTTTAAGCGATATTTTGACAAAATTTGCGCGTTTTAAGCAATTTTTTGACGAAATGAGCGCATTTTCTGCGATCTTTTGACAAAATGTGCGCGTTTTCTACGATCTTTTGACAAAATGAGCGCGTTTTCCACGATCTGTTGACAAAATGTGCGCGTTTTTCGCGATCTTTTGACGAAATGAACGCGTTTTCCGCGATCTTTTGACGAAATAATCGCGTTTAAAGCGATTTTTGACGAAATGAGCGCGTTTTTCGAGAACTTATGATGAAATGAGCGCGTTTTCCGCGATCGTTTGACGAAATTAGCACGTTTTAAGCGATTTTTTGACGAAATTTGCGCGTTTTAAGCGATTTTTTGGCGAAATGAGTCCGTTTTTTCGATATTTTTTGACAAAATTTGCACGTTTTTCGCGACATTTTGACGAAATGCGTGTACTTTTACGCAATCTTTTCTGTTTTTCCCGAGATCTTATACTGAAATTTGTGTTTTTTCAAGCGATCCTTTGATGAAATTCGCGATTTTTTTATCCGTAATTTCTATCCGATGCCCGTAACGCCGTAACTTTTGTTGCATATCCGTAATAATTACGGACAAATCGTAACACTTGGCATCTCTGTGTAGGTTCCCAGCTGGGAACCTCAAGACTTTTTGAATTTTCGAGCCCTGCCAAAACGAACTCTTTCTGTTATTTTTACTGCACATATATATCACACATGTGTTTAAATTATTACTTACATTATCTTAAATCAATAATTGTCGCACTAATCACTCAGTAGTACCAAGTAGGTGTATAATTTGACATACCTGTACCTGATTAAACTATTATATTCAGTTAATTATTTTGGCTAAAACGAATCATGAATTTTAAAGTTTACATTGAACACATTTAAAATAAAATACTTAAGTAAATATCTCATTCAAATAAATAACTGAAATTAAAAAGTAATGAACATACGTCGGACAGCAGTGACTTTTAGTGATTGTGTTCCAGAATTGCCATCAAGGCTGTTACCATCATCTGAATGAACTGGAGGGTCATCAGACAGCATCTGGGCTGGTGGTTGTGCACCAGGTTGCTCTAACGTAAGACCACTTTGACACTGAACAATATGTGAAGAAGCTTGAGAATTTGATGAATCAGCTTAAAAAAATTATAAAATTCTAGAATTTACAGTTAAACAAAAATAATACTAAATTTTTTAACCCTCCAAGCGTTTTGAGGGCTTTCCTGCCTTTTTTAAAAATGCTTATAAAAATAATCTTACAATTTTATTTCAACATTTGTTTCTAAAGTACACTTTATACCCCTTTATTTGATATACATCTTGAAATACAATGGCTCTTTAAAATATTTTTAAAGAGCTTAAAGTTGTTTTGGGGAAACGAAAAATATATGCAAACCGCTCAGAGGGTTAAAAAGGCAAGAAAGAAACATAATAACAAGACTTTATGGATTAAATATACAAATTAGCTCTAAATGACTAAAAGAAAAAAAAAATATTTTGCAATGAATAAAGTTATGAAAGCAAGAAAGAATTACATATATCTTCATTGTTAAAATCATGGTATAGTGATTGTGAAAAATACAGTGAAACACAATGAGGGACTTAAAGTGAGCTCTAGACATTTCGATATCTTTGTTGACGATTTAAATGACAGGATAGTATTGACAACAGCAGACCAATTTCAGAGGTATATAAAAGATCAGCATATCATTGGTGCTGTAATGCATAAAAATTACAGTGAATAAAATGATGATGATGAAATTGAAAATGATGCAGTAACGAAAGACGACATTCCACATCTTAGTGAAGTCAATTTATACTTAACAAAGGATGGAGAGGCAAGACTATTCAGATTGTGTTCATCTACTTCATTTTGCTAGTATGAAACAATATTCCGAAAAGAAACATAGCTCCTCAGCTCGCCAAACAATGCTTATGAACTTTTTTAAGATAGTGTAAGATTAAGTTTGTATTCTGAATTAATGTTAAAGTCAATTGCATTTCACAAAGCAAGTAAGTGTTTTCACCATTTGGTACCATTTCTTTGAGATCATACTCAAAAACCACATTTACGCTATAACGTGGGTATGAAACATGTCTCCCAACAATCACATTATACCAAGCTTCTATTGTATACATCAAAGAAAGATAGAAAGAAAAGAAACTTTCTGATGGTAAGATTAGGGACTATTTTTTTTCAGTTTTTTTGTTTTTACCTTCCATAATGTTATACAGTGGACTCTCTCTATTCTGAACACTCATGGGACCGTCCAAAAATGTTCAGATTATGGGGGTGTTCAGTATAGAGGGAGATTGGAAATGCATTACTACTACTATATACGGTGACTGAGCCGGTAGTTGATCGAATAAGGTCGATGCTATGAGGTTTTTATTATATTTTCTTTCTCTTAAATTTTAAAAGTAAACTAACATAATTTCTATAATCCTTAACCCTTTAAGCATCCTGCAGAATTTTACATGCAAATTTAATGATTTACAAAATAAAAGCTATGGAAAGTATTGATAGGATTAATGAATGTCCTATCATAGGCAAAAATGAAATCTGCTGAAATTAAATAGCAACAAAATTATAAGCAAATAATTTCTTTAATTGCCATTTTTTCGGTAGTTGATCAATTGAAGAAATCAGTCAAAAATTCCAAAATTTATCTTTAAAATATCATGCTTAAACTGTTATAAAAATATTTCATATAGAACTATTATTTGAAACAAGAACGATGGAAGAGGATTTTTTTAACCTATCGAAATTGCCTCCGACTAATCAAAAACTAAATTTTTACATTTTTTAATAAAAAAAAAAGGTCATAGAATAGCTTCTGTTACAGCAGGCAGCTGAAAAGAATGTGACAACAGGTGCTCCAACATTTAACTGAAGATTCTGTAAAACAAATTGAAGTATTCAAAGAAATTGCAATTTCAAGTTCATACTTACAATCTAGCAGTGAATTTGTTTATTTTTAAATCAAGTTTGTTGAATCTTTCTATTCATTTTTAACAGTTTCTCCGAGTTTCCATGATCAAAATTCAAATTCAGATTGCAAACACATGTTCAGTTTACAGAGAGATGGAGTGGAAATGGGAACCAAAAGTAACATTTATAATAGTGGGGTGTTCGGAATACAGAGAGTTCATCTTATGTTAAGTCTATGGAGTTTTGCCAGGACCGTCAGAATATGTTCATAATACCGGGATGTTCACATTAGAGAGTGTTCAGATAGAAAGAAGTGATTTTAACACAATCATTGAATTCTGAGTATTTTGATAAATAAACATATACATTAACATCCATATTTGAAATAAACAGTCAGCTTTACCTGTTATAATTCAATAGATTTATTCAATGTATTTAATTATATATGTATTTTCAATTTCAAAAATACCTTTAATGTTAATGGTATTTTTGATCAGTATATTTAAAATTACTATTCAGTTTCATTCATTATTATTAGTTTTTATACAATATTAACATAGAAAATCACATAGAAATAGCAAATTATGTCCATAAATCACGCAACAAATACGAATTACGTCCATAAATTGCATAAAAAATGCAAATTACATTCATAAATCTCATATAAAACGTGAATTACATCCATGAATTGCTCAAAAAACACGCATTACGACCATGAATTGAGTAAAAAACGGAATTACATCCATAAATCAATCAAAAACAAGAATTATGTTCCTGAATCGTGTAAAAACATACAAATTAGGTTCATAAATCGCATAAAAAATGTAAATTACGTCAATGAATCGTGTAAAAAAAATGCAAATTACGTTCATAAATCACTCAAAAATGCAAATTATGTCAATGAATCGCATAAAAACAGTGAATTATGTCCAGAAATCGTGCAACAAATATAAATTACATTCATGAATCGCATAAAACTACTAATTACAACAATGAATCGTGCAAAAAATGCAAATTACACGCAACATTAATTTGCAAAAAGTTTTTGACCCAATATTACATGCACAGAAAGTTTTTGGTTTTATACAAGTCTGCTAAAGGTTAGAAACTAGTTCCCATTCTTTTGTCTCACGTCCCCCAGAAAAAAAAAAAAAAATCTGGCATCAATGTGCCTAACTTCAGGAAACAGAAACATTACACACACACAAACTTCAATTTTTATTATAATAGACTTTTTCCAGATTAAGTTGTCTATTGTTTTACAACTCAATACATAATCAGATTCTGCACTAAGCATCTACGTTTTTCATGATCATTTGACAATATTAGCCATTTCTCAACAATAGTAGTGCTTTTTCGTGAATCTTAGACAAAATCTGTCCTTTTTCCCCCATGATCCTTTAAAGAAACTCATGTTTTCCCCAAGATCCTTGGAAGAAATTTATATTTTTCGGCAACCATTTGTTGAAATTTACAATATTTTTTAAACTGATGACAGATTTTAAAAAAATTTCGTAAACAAATGCTTTAAATTTTCAATTTTTTTTTTTAATTTGAAATAATAGCATCCCTGAATAATGCAGCACATTAGTTAATTTAGATCTACAGACAATTTGAAGAAAATTTTTCTATGCTAATAATTTTAAAAAATATCACATTTAAAAACACATATATGTAACTGATTAAATTGTAGCAGCAATTGAACATGAGAAATATTCTTGGAATATCTATAATTTGATACTTTTCTTTTAAAATGTTATTTCTTTTGATAAAAAGTAATTTTAAAAGAATTCTAAAAAAAATATTGCAATCAATTGGATATAGTGGTTAAGATAGTAAAAACAATCTTTAAAGATTTCTTTTAAAACAGTCTTTATCAGCCACATGAAGAATTTCATAAAAATTGATAATATAGGCATTTAATTTCATGAATGTTTAATTTTTTAAAATGATATATTATACTAATGTATTTCATTTTAAAAATAATTACACAATGATGTATTTAAAAAGGAAACTTACCAAAATTTCTTTATATAAAAGAAGTAATTAAAGGAAAATATTTCACTGATTAATACAACTGCCATCAAATAATTTTATAATTAAGAAAAGATTCAATTTAGAGGTTTCACTAAATAAATCAGTGAAGTTAGATCACAGAAACTTAATTACCTTTTACAGCTTCACTTTCAGTTATATTATTTTGGATATTAGGTTTTGTGTCTACATCCATCGGTTCACTTGTATCACCATTTTTTACAGAAGAGTCTACTTTATTTTCACTTTCATCATCAGTACCACAATGAATTCCATCTTCACATGCAGTACTTTTATTAAAAGAAACGTTATCTTCATCATCTGTACCACAATGAATACCATCATCACAGACTTTTTTAGATTGTTTAGGAAGTTCATCCTCATCATCTGTACCACAATGTATACCATCATCACAGAGTTTTTTTATTTTTTGAGGAGTATCATCCTCATCATCTGTACCACAATGTATGCCATCAGCACACTTTTTTCTTTTACTTGTTTGTTCTTCTTCATCATCAGTCCCACAATGAATTCCATCATTGCATACTTTTTTAACTTTTGAAGGGAATTCATCTTCATCATCTGTGCCACAATGAATACCATCATCACATATTTTTTTAACATTTTGAGGTACTTCATCCTCATCATCAGTCCCACAATGAATTCCATCCACACATTGATTATTCACTTTAGTCCTAATATCATCTGTCCTATTTTGTTCAACATTATCTTTTTGAGATGATTTTAAAAGCGAGTTATTCTCACCACAATTCACACTATCAACACATGAAATATTTTCCTGAGTCGAATCAGTTGCTGCATGATTTTCTGTTTTCGATTGCCTTTCATTATGTTCTTGACCACTGCTTACTGAAGAAGACTGTGTTTCAGCTTTTGTTCCAGAACTTTCTCCTGAAGCCTGAAAAAGAAATATATACTGTATTTTAATATGATGATGATGCATTGTATTTTAATATGTTGACAATAAACTGTGATAACTGCAATAAAATACTATATCAATGTTTCTCAACCTTTTAAGATTAGTATCATACTTTTAATATAATAATAATAAATGGCAACACACCATAATTTTAAAAATTAAAATTACTCCAATTAATACACATTTTAGTTTATTAGTTTAGTTTGTCAGAGATGTAACATAACAGTAACTATATTTATTTATTTATACTGTAAAACCCGTTAATCTGCACCCCAAATATGATAAACAATAAAATAATCAGAGGACACATTTACGGTATTAAAATAGCAGTATATGATATGATATCTATGGGAGGTGATGTTAACAGGGATGCTAATGGTTGATCTCACAATTTTCTCCTCACATTTTCAATCTTTCTTGAATGCTCATATTTTAATTATTTATATTTAAAAAAATGTTTAAAGACTTGCATTTAATTTCCATGGGTAATTTTAATCAGTTTAAATATTTTTTGATAAGTTTAAATACACAAATGATTAATAAAACTTAAATTTATTTCTATGTCTGCACCTGCATTCTATAAACACCTTCTGATAAAGGCAGGGTAAAGTTCTTTAGGGAAAGCAGATGTTTTGGAATCTAATTGCTGTCAGTTTGTTGCTTCTTATCACAGAAAGGTGATCTAAATTCCCTTGTGCTGCAAAATGCATTTTGATTTTCACATACTTTATATTATATATACATCTATCTATCTATATATATATCGTAATATAATCCTTTAATCATTTATATAGAATAAAATGTTTATGTTCTTCTTATCTAATTAATGCAAATATAAAAAGCCAGTTTATGATGCACTAAATAATGGTTTGCCTAAAAAATTCATATATTCTTTAATATACAATTAATAATTACATGATCTCAAAAAGAATTAACACATTGCATAAAAAAAGTACAAAAAATTATTAAAAAATAAAAATAATAAAAAATGTATATAATAGGATGGCTGGGTGGGTAGATGTTAAAGTATGGTGGATGGCGGTGTTGTTTGGATAATATGCAATGTTTAATTAAAAAAAAAAAAAAAAAAAAAAAAAAAAAAAAAAAAAAAAAAAATGAGCGTGGGAAATGCATTTGTTAAATTGAAAAGAATATTTTAATGGATGTTTAATTGATACTAATGTATGGATAACTGTATAGTTATATAAATTTAAATGATTAAATTGCACTTAACTTAATAAATGAGAGATCTATAGTACTATTCTAAGTGTATAGGATATATATATTAATTAGTTATTTTTAAATCTTAAATCATCTTATATTAAGATATTGTGTTTAGCTTAGCATAGTCAAATTAAATGTTTTTGTTTTAAATCTTAATAGGGTAAACTATGGTGCATGGTTTTTTTTTTCTGTTGTCACATTACTCTATTTTTAATTTATTTATTTACTAGCAGGCTATGTCTGCTGCGCTGGTCCATATTTCCAAACGAACCTTGGCTTAAACAAAATGGTGATTTAATTAAAGCAGTATAGACAATACTGGAATGTCCTTCCACATTTTACGAAAACGAAGTCAACGCCATTGCGATATTGTACTATTGTATGCCTTAGATAAAATTTGGGCAACTAAGCACCATCTCTTTTATTTTATCATTTATAGTAGAGTTTCGTATGAAAATAAGACTGTTATGACAACAGGAATCAAAATGTTCTCGAGTCATCACAGTATTACAATAAAGGACATTGCAATGATTAGTGAGATTGATTATAAACTCTATTAACTTTCAGACCATACATTATCATTTGTTAGTTCTTAAACTTTTCAACATCTGAACTTGCATTATGTGTAGTTTTGATAGCCTACATACAAAATCATTACATGTTACATTACAATTTTTAATGAACATCCTATGTTGACAGGTCTACTGTAGTTTCCTATCTACCTTGATTTGTTTGGTACTACTTAGTTATCCTGACAACTAATAAATATTGCCAAATTCTAAGATTAAATGCCAATAATGGGTTACTGTATATATCACATTCATTTGATATTAGACACGAAATACGTATTTGTTATGTCATCAAGCGATTTTAAATTTGACATTTCACTTGCATTTTTATTGTTTTACTAATTGATTTGTTATTTCATTATTTAATATAAAAATTATATCAATTTGTATAACTTGACCAATAGCTTGACGATTTCTATAATTTCATGAAATTGGTTGACGGGATAACCAAGTAGTACCTAATTTTTATTTTAAAACTAAAGAATCAATAAATTACTAAAATAGAAACTAATATAACTAACTAATATAACTAATAGAAATACAAATAAAGCACTGAATTAAAATTAGTTGATGACATAGAAATTACGTATAACATATTTAATGACAAATGAATGTGACATTTATAATCATCCATTATTGACATTTAACCTTATACATCGGTGACACTTTTTTAGCTTACAGGCTATCATAGCCTGAGAGCTTATGTGCCCATCCGTTCTGTATGTTCGTTCGTGCGTAATGCGATAACTCATGATAAAAATATCCGATCCACTTGAAATTTTGTATGTAGGTATATCCTGACAAGGCGCTTCCCTGATTAGTTTTTAGAGTTCATTCGATAAATATAAGAGGGGAAACGGGGGGCTCATGCCCCTCCCCTTAGTTGATATAAATGGGATTTTCATGCAGAATTTTTTTGTTCAAAATTTAGATTAGGATCATTCTGATGAGGCAATTCCATGACTATTATTAGGTGTTCATTGAATAAGTATAAATAGGGGGAACAGGGGTTCTTATGCTCCCCCCCTTAATTTTTATAAATGGGTTTTTCAAGCAGAATTTTCAGATTTCATTCAAATCTCTGAATAGTTTTGGAAAATTAATGGTTAAGTATAAAAGAGGGGATAACTCCTTTTAAATTATATAAATGCTAAATGGGTTTTTATTAAGAATTATCTCATTTGCTCTGAATTTTTGATATACCGTATTTTCAGGCTTAAGCGCCGCGGCGCATACGAGTTTGAAAGTTAAAATTATGCTTACTGCGGCGCTTCTGCCGGGGCGGCGGATACGATATTCCCCCCCCCCCCCCCCCCCCCCCTGCAGCGATATTCATTACAGAGGTGATTCTGATCGGAATTTCTCTGAAAATTGTGAAAAGTCAATCATCAGGAAGAAAATGCGAAGCATAAAATATATCGCGAATTTTGATAAATTGATGTAGATTCATTCAAAATTGCACAGTGGAATCTTAATGTATTGGAAATTTAATCGTGGAAGACTTATTGCAAAGGCGTAAATTTCAATAACAACAAACTTTAATGAAGAAACATAACATACAGCAAAAACTTCAGCAAACTATGCCGAAAAATAAAAGATTAAAAACATAAATAATTAAAGTCTTAAAACTCAAGCAGCATCATATTTCAACTAATTACATGCCGTCATGACAAGGCATAGACAGACCAGCTGCTATCAAAAAGACAAAAAGTGCTTCAAACAATCATAACGAAAAATATGGCAAAGAACAAAGCTGCCTTTCTTCATTATATACAAGTCTGCTCTTGAATATTTACATATTGTCTGCAAAGCCCAAGTTGCCACTATCCGAGGAGAAAAATCTCTGAAAATATCCAAAGAAAAACTACATACGCCAAGCGCCATTGGCCCATTAACTATGACGTCAAACATCGACCGTGGCAAGGCCGTTAACAGCGATCCAAAATCACAGTAAACTAGCTTTACAGGATCACTCTATTTACTTCAGAACGACGATTGAATCAATGGTGCTGTGCGTACTTTTCAAAACATTGTTTTGACTTGGGGATGATAAAAACACAGGTATGTCATGTTAAACAAAATTTAATAAACTTCTAGGTTAAATATAACATGACATAACAAACAGCCCCCTTTTTAGCATCCCCAAGGCTTTACAAAACTTCAAAAAGACAGACATACAAATATTTCAAATATTTAAACTTCAAAAATACATACTTAATTCGAAAAGGAGTCTGTCTAATCACTACCAAGTCGGGGCTTTTCAGATTCACCGACAAAGTACTGACCAAAGTGACCGAAAATTGTATAAATCTCGTTTACCCCCCAAAATTCTAACTTGCAAAAATATTTAAATTTAAAAAAAATATATCAGTCTCCTCAATGTCATGTCTAAGACATGGCAAGGAAGAGAGTGACCAAAATGTAATATAATTTAAATTTCAAAAATTTCTCTTTAAAATTTCATTAACTGTTCTCTGACCTGAGGTTTAGTAAAAGGATCGGCTAAATTTAGTTTACTTGAGATATACTTTAATTTAAACATTTTATCATAGACTAAATTTCTTAAAAACAAATATTTAATATGAATATGTTTAGTTCTTTGATTTTCTACAGGGGAATTTGAAAAGGCTATTGCAGCTTGATTATCACAAAATAATAAACTTTCTGTTAAATTTAAATTCAAACTTTCATTTTCTAAAACATTTTTTATCCATATTAATTCTTTTGCAGCTTCAGTGAGGGTTACATACTCTGCTTCCATAGTTGAGAGGCTGATACATTTTTGTTTAAAAGTTTTCCAGGAAATTGGTGACTTATCTAAAAACAAAATAAAGCCTCCTATGGAAACACGATCATCTCTATTAGCTGCAAAATCAGAGTCAGAATAACAAGAAAGTTTTAAATTATTAACTTTAGATAATTCAAGTTTAAAATTTTTAGTATATTGTAAGTAGCCAAGTAATCTCAGTAAACTCTGCCAATGTTTCATACCTGGATTTGCTTGGAATTGTGATAACAAATTTAGAGCATACATAACGTCAGGTCGAGTACGACCAGCAATGAAATTTAAACAACCTATTAAATTTCTATAAGGAAATTTGGACATTTCATCCGTTTCAATTTGATTACTAGGAGAGTCCATTTTTGACAAAACTAATCCCTTAGGTATTGGTACATTACTCATAGGAAAATTATATTTTGAATACAAGCTACAAACTTTTTCAATGTAATTACTTTGATGAATATACAGCTTATCATTTATTTCCTCGAATTCAATACCCAAGAGCTTCTTTGTTTTTCCTAAAATTTTCAGGTTGAAAAATTTCTTTAACAGGTTTATTCCAAGCTCTAAATCCTTTTCTGTTTTTCCAAATATTACTATGTCATCTACATACAATAAAAGTACAAGTTTGTTTTCATATACATAAACACAATTACACCAGTTAAGCTTACAAAAATTCAATTTTAAAAGTACATCATCTATTTCGAAAAACCATTGCCTACCACTTTGGTGGAGGCCATATAAAGATTTATTCAATTTACAAACTTTATTTTCATCACCAATGAAACCCTACGGCTGCTGCATATAAATTACTTTATCTAAATCTGCATATAAATAAGCATTATTGATATCTACTTGTACATTTAGCCATTTAAAAAGATATACAAAAATTGTGAAAAACAGTCTTATAATTGAAAAATTTACTACTGGACTAAATACTTCTTCATAACTTAAACCTTTTATTTGACTAAATCCCTGTGCAACAAGGCACGCTTTAAATCTTACAATTTCATCTTTTTCGTTTTTCTTAATTGTGTAAACCCATCTATTTCCTAAAATTTGAGCATCTTTAGGTGGTTCAACAAGACCCCACACTTTGCGGTCATACATGACCTGCATTTCTTGTTTCATTGCTTCTTCCCACTCTGATGCTTCGGGTGTTTTAAAGCCTCTTTGTAATTTTTAGGGATTTTTATTTCTATTAAATTTACTTCAGAATTTGAAAAATTTGAAACTTTACCTGTTTGAGTATTATGTTTACTAAAATAAAAAAAATCATAATCATATTTTATGTTGTTATCTGCACAGTATTTAATTGTATCATTTAAAGATCTTAATCTAACTTTAGTCCCCTCAATTCCATAGTAAATATCAGTCCTGGACTCATTTTTTCTAGGAACAGCAGACCTAATCCAATTAATGGATTTGCAAGGAATTTGATCTGTATCATTTAAATTTTGACTAGTTTCTACAGGACTGATTTGAACTTTTGCTTTAGATGGGCTATCACTTCTACTTTCTGACTCTATTAGGTCATCAATCATAGGAAAGATATCACCATCTGCTGGGAAATTTAAACAAGAAAAAGACCGAAAATTTTGTTTTGAATTTACTATGTCAACCCCCCTTTTACTTTCGTCAAATCTTACATTTATTGTTTTAATTATTCATTGCTCATCCAAAATCCAAATACGGTACCCCTTAGTTAATTGTGCATAACTGCACATAATTCCAAGTTTGGCTCTATTATTGAGCTTTTTCCTTTTCTGTTTCGGTATACCTATATAGGCTAAACAGCCAAATTTCTTTAGATGAGCAACTGATGGCTTTCTACCAGAACACAATTCCATAGGAGTTTTCTTAAATTCCTTATGACAAACCCTGTTCCACACGTATGTGAAACATAACAAGGCTTCAGCCCAAAATTTCTGCGATAAGCCACTTGAATTTAAAAGAGTTTTGACACCATCAAGGGCAGTTAAATTAAAACGTTCCGCAATCCAGTTCATCTCAGGGGAATACGGGTTCGTTCTTTCATAAGAAATGCCTTGACTTTCTAGAAATTTATCAAACTCTTCATTACAAAATTCTAGCCCCCCCATCTGTCCTAACAGAGACTACTTTCTTGTCCAAGAACCTTTCGGCTCTTTTTTGAAATCTCAGAAAAGTCTCAAAAGTGTCAGATTTGTTTTTAAGGGCAAAAACAGTTACCTTTCTAGAAAAGTCATCAATAATAGATAAAAAATACCGACTTCCACCATGAGATGAAACAGGTAAAGGGCCACAAAGGTCCATATGCAGCAGCTGGAGGGGGACATTAGAACGAATTTGACCTATTGGTTTAAAGGAAACTCTTTTTGATTTAGCCAATTTACATGAAATGCAATCATCGGTCAACTTTGACAGCTCTGGAATTTTAACACTTAACACAATTTAGTTTACTGGTGTTCACCAAATATTCACTGTTAATGTGACAAAATCTGTCATGCCATAATTCGTTTACATTAAATTTATCTACTTGATTAGCTGAAAAGTTGACCTGATTGTTATTTTCATTACTCTTAGTTACATATTTAGATGGCTTTAAAAAATATAAATCATTTTTACGTAAAACATAAAAAAGCTCATTTCCTTCTTTATCAAAAACATGTACTTTTCCATTTTTGCCTACAAAATTTATCCCCAATCTTTCAAGTTTAACACCAGATAACAAATTTCTTCTCAAGTTAGGATTGTATAAAACATCTTTTAAAATAATACGATTAAATTTACCATTTTTGCAGCATATCAAAAACTGAACTGTTCCTTTACCTTCAACCGGACTTTCTTTCTCCCTAACTGCGAGAGACATGTGCAAGTCAGATACTGGCTCAAAAGTGAAAAATAAATTTCGATTGCTACAAAAATGTGCTGTAGCGGCAGTGTCAAAAACCCATTGGGTATTACCGAAGCCCATGAGCCTGATGAGTTCGCCTCGCACAGTTCGGGAGAAATTTCAATTAAACTGCATTCCAGTTCAGAAAAGGTACAGTTAAAAAGATGTTTACATTCAACATTACTTGTTTCCAAAGGCCCTGAAAATTTTTTATTTTTACTTTTAAAATTAGTTTTAGAACTTTTAGACTTATTAAAATTACTTTTAGCATTATCAAAATTACTTCTAGAATTATCAAATTTACTTTTAGAATTGTCAAAATTAGTTCTGGAATTATCAAATTTACTTTTATCATTAACTTCATTACTAGATTTACTCATTTTAAATTTACAATTAGAAATTAAATGGCCATAACTTTCAAAAATAACAAGGGCCAATTTTACTTTTACTTTTTTCAAAACCTTTGGATTTAAATTTACCTGAAGAAAATTTCACAGACGATTCGCTGGCAAAAGCAAGATTGGCAAGGTCTCTCTGGGACAACTTCAGCCGGTTTTCTTCCAGTAACAATTCAGCTTTGATTTTATCCGGTACAAATTCAGCATCACTCCAGCGGTAAATAGCTTGGACAGTTGCCTGAAACTCTTCTGGTAAACTCCGGATTAGCTGACAGACTTGGTACAACGGTTGTAGTTCATGTCCCACTTCACGAAGACGTTCTGCTGCCTGCTTTACTCGGCACAAAAAAAGTCCTAGATCCTCTTCAGGTATATATCTGGTATTAAAGAAAACATCAAGAAGCTGGATTATCCTTGCTCGGGTGGTAGGCTGAAAATGCTCGTGTAAAATTCGCCAAGCTGTTGCACCATCTGTTGTACTTGAAACCAGGGGCTTGAATTCATTGCTCAAAGATTGGTAGATAATCGTATAAACGCGATTTTTCCTTAGATTTATATCTTGCCTTTCTCTCCATGTCAAATCAGCCACAGAAGCAGGAACTTCTGTAGCAGCAGGAACTTCTTTACCGTCATTGTTTACTGGTGTGCCGGTCGTAACTTCCTCAGACTTCTCGATAAATTCCCAAGCATTGTAGTGGAGCAGGAGAACCTTTAACTCATGTTTCCAAACTTCCCAATTGGTGCCGGTGAGCAGAGCGATATTCTGATTAATTTCCATCAGCCCCCTTCTTTTATTGACGGCAACACAAACTTCGGAAAAAAAAATTTCTTAATAGCAACTTCGGTAAACAGGTTCTAAGCAGCAACACTAACTTTCTGAACAGCAATTTCGGCAAACAAAAGTTCCATGCAGCAACAGCACTTCGGCAAAAAGAAAGTTCTATTCAATCAATAAGCAGAAAGTCCGCAGAAACCGCCATTATCTTCATTTCCACATTTCCAAAAAAAAAAAAACAATCTTCGGGGTTACGAGCCTGGGCCCATAACCCACTGATGTAGATTCATTCAAAATTGCACAGTGGAATCTTAATGTATTGGAAATTTAATCGTGGAAGACTTATTGCAAAGGCGTAAATTTCAATAACAACAAACTTTAATGAAGAAACATAATATACAGCAAAAACTTCAGCAAACTATGCCGAAAAATAAAAGATTAAAAACATAAATAATTAAAGTCTTAAAACTCAAGCAGCATCATATTTCAACTAATTACATGCCGTCATGACAAGGCATAGACAGACCAGCTGCTATCAAAAAGACAAAAAGTGCTTCAAACAATCATAACGAAAAATATGGCAAAGAACAAAGCTGCCTTTCTTCATTATATACAAGTCTGCTCTTGAATATTTACATATTGTCTGCAAAGTCCAAGTTGCCACTATCCGAGGAGAAAAATCTCTGAAAATATCCAAAGAAAAACTACGTACGCCAAGCGCCATTGGCCCATTAACTATGACGTCAAACATCGACCGCGGCAAGGCCGTTAACAGCGATTCACAGTGATCCAAAATCACAGTAAACTAGCTTTACAGGATCACTCTATTTACTTCAGAACGACGATTAAATCAATGGCACCATGTGTACTTTTCAAAACATTGTTTTGACTTGGGGATGATAAAAACACAGGTATGTCATGTTAAACAAAATTTAATAAACTTCTAGGTTAAATATAACAGGACATAACACAAATGATAGCCTAATTTCTGTTAATCATTCGCAGAAAAAGCAAGAATTTTATCAAAGGATCGGGAGAAAAAAATATGACTTTTATCAAAGGTTCGCGGGAAAAGCGTAAATATGTAAAAAGAAAAAAATGTGTATTTAATGTTTGTATGTTTATGTTTTGTGTGTTAAACTGCAATTTTATTATCGTAAAATCCTTTTACCACCCTTCCCAATCAAACGCTAGTCCCCACTATAAAAAAATGCTGAAAAAAAAAACGGTAATTTCGCCAAAGATTCACGAAAAATAACTGCAAATTTATTCAACGGATTGCAAAAAAATCATGAATTTCATCGAAGTATCGCTAAAAAAACCCATATTTCGACGTAAGATTGCACTAAAAACGCGAAATATGTCAAAAAAATCTCTAAAAAACACAAATTATGTCAAAAGATCACGGAAAAATCGTGAATTTTTCAAAGGATCGGCAAAAAGAATTGTAAAAAAAAATTGTTAGAAAAAACGCAAATATGTTGTATCTATAAATAAACGGTAAAAAAACGAGAAAAAACGTAAATTCAGGCGAAAAAACGCAGAAAAAAGGAGAAATTTGAAAAAAAGCATGAAATCTATTTAAAAATCTCGAAAAAACGAACATTTCATCAAAGATTCATGTTTCATTCATTCATCATGATTCATACCGTTCTCAAAGGCGAATGAGAAGGGATTGAATCATTATGAAATGAATGGTTCATGAATCTTTGATGAAATGTGTGTTTTTTCGAGACTTTTTTAATAGATTTCATTCTTTTTATGCTTTTTTTTTTTTTTTACAAATTTCTCTTTTTTTCTGCGCTTTTTCGACAAAATTTACATTTTCTTAAAAAAATGCAAATTTTTTCAGGTATTCCTTCAAGTATCAAAATTCATGATTCACTAAAATATTCAAGATTCATTCAATTCATCATGATTCATCCCTTGCTCATCTTCATAAAGACGCAAAATTTTTCAAGTATCGCGAAAAAACTGCAAATTCGTCAAATATAGCGATAAAACCCTGCAAATTTTGTCAAATATCGCGATAAAACCCTGCAAACCTCGTTACAAACTATAAAAAATGTATTAAAAAATCGCGAAAAAAAAGGCTGCACAAATTCAAATTTATCATAAAAAATATACTAAATTTAAAATTGAATTTATATTACAAACATTAAAAAAATCTCAAAAAAACACTGAGTATAACGCAATTTTTAACATTTTGATGTATTTTCGTAAGTGCGCTTTCGGGCACATACGCCCGAAAATATGGTAGATTTTTTATATGATAAAGAATGTCTTTGATAGTATAGGAGGTTCAATGATTAAGTATAAAAAAAGAGGAAAGGGGAGAGTTGTTTCCCCTTCTTAATTTTTTTTTTTTTTTGAACGGAATTAACCCTTGAAAATATAAGGCTTTAATGTACAATTAGTATTTGTAGCCTGTGAGCTCAATGCCATCAGTTTAACTGGGCAGTATTCTTTATTTGTTGATGGGATTATCAAGTATTATCAAATAATATAAACAATAATACTGCCAATAATAGTTAGGTGCAGATTGTTGTCCTTGAAAAATCAAGGACAATTCTTAAAAGGATTACACTAGCAGAGATAATATGCAGTGTGAGTCTTTGCTGTAGAGATTGCTCATAGAGTTTAAGAAAAATGTATTGAGGAAAAAATAACCAAACAGATTTATAAACAACAAACAACTTTTATTTAATTCAAAGATAAAACATATAAAATCAAATTAAAAATCAAAACCAAATTATACAATAATCAAATCAATAGTCAAATTATATGCATAGTTAAATAATGAACCGGAGCACCAAAAAGCCAACTATTGTATTTTAAAATTCTATTTAATAAATGTATATCTTAAACTATCAATTTATAATAATTAACCTTAAATTCAACTTTAAATTAAACTGACATTCCCAATCTAGCCCATATTAATCTTTCAATTAAAAATAACAAAGTATAATATATTAATGTTTTTCTCCTCCCAAGAGATTCCACTAGCTATATTAAGTTACAACAAGCTTTCTCTAAAGCTGGTCCTCACTGCCACTAAGAACGCTTTCCCAAAACACCATCTGCTGCCACTAGCAGTGTACTCCAAAATATCCCATTTCTGGCACGTGAGACAATATTTGGAGGGAAAGAAAAGTCTAATGAATCTCCATACCGTAGCAAAACTAAATCTTAAAAGAGACCCTTAGCGAGAACCGTCTGTAGAGTCTCAAAAAGAAATTGACCTGGTTCCCTTTTGGCCTGGTCACATTACCACAGCACGAAAAAACATTTTAAGAAAGAAAGATTACCTTAAGGGAAGAAGAAAAAGAAACTTTGAAAACAATCTATTTCCAATTTAAAAGGAATATAAAAAATGAAATACCGATTAATAAAAACAACATGTCGCTGGTGACGTGGCTGTCTTCGCCTATTTTGTAAAAATTAAAGTCCTAGAATTGACTAGCTCATGATGCATTATTCCAGGAAGCACCTTCAACTTTATAAACCAGGTGTTGACCAAGAGAAACATAAAGTTTATCTTTCGTCCCAGACTTTCCCTTATATTAAACAACACATGTACCAATGAACTTTTAGACTTCATTGTAATCAAACATAATTCAACTCAGGACGGCACAAAACAGGACATAACAAAGCTACGACAACATGATGCAAGAAGGCAAGCTCATACCCACGGCCTTTTTCACTGAGCTATAAATAGTTCTCCCATCCACCATCACCGCCCACTTACGTCATTTCCTATGACGACATCCAAACCCAAACGGCACCTATAACATCTAGAACATACCTGAGCAGAAGAACCAATAGCAATCGACCATGATAGGTAGGCACATGCACTCAGACAAGTAATGCCATCTACCTAAAACTGCCGTAACCTTACAGATTACGATTTACCGTGACGATGTTCGCCGCTGTTCCAGGGTTCATACTCATTTTGCAAAAAAAAATCCCCTGAGAATCCCCTGATAATTTTCGCAATAAATTATTTTTTTCACATGAGCATTTAACGACATTAAAAAATCAGTATCATGCCCACACCCACCCATAAAATAATTAATAAGAGTTAATCAGTAAAAGTAAAGATTATACATCATATATATAATTGTATTTATGTCCTCTAATATCATCCATAAAACAATAAAAAGGTAATCAGTTTAAGTAAACAATAAATTAAGAGGCAGTCAGTAAAAGTAAAGATATAAAAAATCATCAGATATATAAAAAAAAAATCTATATATATTTATTTTCTACTTACCCAAGTACTAAGTTGTATTATGTGTAAACTGTAATAATTGGCCAAGAAATCTGCTGAATTATAAGAGAACTAACATTTCTCAAAATTGAAAATTTTATTTCCTTCTTGCATTATGTACACAAAAAATTCAAAATCAAACAAATGCTTAAATTTAACAAGAAATTATCATTAAAAATAAAAATCCTTTAGAACAATGAGACAGTTGATTTTCATCAAGTTGAATGTTTGTAATAATGATTAAGAGGGTCTGAGAGTACAAATTTTTACAATGATTTTTTCTCTTAATAAGATGCTACATCAAATAAACTGCATATTCCTGATGGTTACATTAAGAATTACACAATGATATTTGTGTTTTATTAATTGACTTTCCTAGCCTATAACAAAATTTATGCTTATTCCATTAAAAATCTTTTTTTTTTAATACTTTTAATTTGTAACAATTTTTGTAAAAGCATCAAATTAACAAGAAACCTTTTCTGCACACAATAGTAAAAAAGTAACTCATGCAAGCGTTTGAGTTTTTAATATTAAAAAAGTAAATAAGTTTAATGCATTTTAAAATTTCCATTTTTAGAACCTTTTTGATTGACCTTTAAAACGTTTTCTGCACACAATTAGTAAAAAAGTAAACAAGTTTAATGTATTATTTTAAAATTTCAGTTTAAAACCTTTTTGATTGACCTTTAAAAAATTTTGTACATACAATAGTAAAAAAGTAACTCATGCAAGCATTTGAGTTTTTAATATTAAAAAAGTAAATAAGCTTAATGTATTATTTTAAAATTTCAGCTTTTAAAACCTTTTTAAAAATTAATCTTTATAGGAGAAAAAAAAAAAAAAAAAAAAAGATTACCAAAGCCTCCCACCCCTCCCCAAGATGAAAGAAATGTTTTAATTTAAATTTTTTTCAAGTTCCCAGATCTCTTGATCAATTTTTTCTGCCTGAATTGTAGCTTCTTTTGACAACTTTGCTTTTTTATTTTTCAAGATCTTTACTTGATCTTTAATTTTTCGCTTTTCATTGATATTCTTCATTTCATTTTGTTGTCTTTTTTTATTTGCCTCCAGTGCTTGATGATATTGTTGCCGTGACAATTTTGCATACTGTAACATTTCTGACGTCACAGTTACTGATGAAAGTCCCCCTTTTGATTTGATGGCATCATAGGTGCGACGCAGTGCAATTAATGAATTTTCTCCAAGATTTTCAACCACAATGTCTTTGTTAACAGAGAAACCCGATTCAACAGATGCATTTCCATGCGATAAAGTCAGTATAAGTTTTATAACAGACCACAAATCTTTAAATTCACCTTTATTAGACAGCAAAGAATGATAAAAACTATCTAATCGGACTTTCCGAAAAGGTAGAAAATTCATGTTTAAAGTCACTTTCAACTTTGGCAATAAAAGAAATAAACTGCTGTTTTGCAGAGTCAGCAGATAATGCAGATAAATTGTAAGTGTCATGTAAAATTTGTAATAAGGTACCCATTCTTTTCTCACTCAATACAGAATTGTTTCTTATTAGTATAGGATTTAAGCATGACAGTGATCTGAGGATTACAAAATTTACATTAAATTTAGTGATAATTTTGTTTGTCATTTCTACAAAGAAATCTCTGCATTCATTGAGGAACTGATTTTTTTCTGCTTCACTAGCCTTGCTTCGGGTCATGTAACTTTTTGCACCTATTCCGATGTCAATTTCTTGTGCTCGTAATTGGTTTGTTCTTGAAGTAATTTCAATCTCAAATAGTTTGCTCGGTGTTTTGGCATCTGTTAACAAATCTCTTTTGATGAAGCGCAACATTATTCTGCGCAACAAATCAGAAATAGAGTCATATAAAAAGGGAACCATAGGTTTCGATGTTTGAAAGTTTCTTAGAAATGGTTCCAACATAGATGCAATGGAACTAAAAAAGGAAATTTTTGCCAGTACCAGTTTGTCATTGCATGCATAGTCAATATTTGAATTGGTTATGGTGGGAGGCAAATTTGTTTTACATTCATTATAATATTTCATTACATGAGGAAACACTTCGAGGGCTCTTTCGGCAACTTTAACATTTTCAACCCATCTTACTTGACAAAATTTTAATGGGAACACGTTACTTTCTGCAATAGAAATAAAGTCTGCACGCCTTGCAGGGCTATCTTTAAAAATTCTATAGATAGCTGCTAGAATTTCATTTAATTTCCATTTGGTAATTTTGTTGCCTCTCTGAAATGCATTATGTATTATATGAAGGCCACAGGTGCCAATATCAATTAAAAAATGGCCCTTTTGTTCTTTAAGCTGTTCTTGCATAGTACGCAAAAATATCAGATTCACATTAGGTCCATCAAGACTAATTTGCAAAAGGTTGGATAAATTCAAATCAGCTGACCCTTGAATAAAATTATCATACAAGTCTACAGCAGTAGAATGTCCAAGAAAAAGAGAATTTAAATATCTCACCTGCACTTCGCTGGAATTCTCTGGCCAATATCTTATCACCAAATCCATTTGGTTTTTTTGAGATATTTTATTCAATGCTTCGTCTATGCATATCACAAACTTTATATCCTTGTTAATACTATTCAATAATTCTTTGTAGAAAAAAGGAGATAATCCAAATGTTATCAGGTAAGCCATTTTTGAGCTGCTTAGAGTAACCTTTTTGCATATGTCACTATCGGGGAACATAAGTCTTAGAACTTCTGCCGCATCTTTGAAGCTGTTATATGACGAATGTGACATAATTAGTTTCATCGCCCATATTACTTCAGCCTTTATTACATCATCTTTTGAAACAAACTTCAAAATTCCAGCATCATGTTTTGTTCCATCACGTTTTGTCTCATCCACTTCATTTTTTTCAATATCCTTTCCTTTCAATATTTTTGGTTCAGCCATATCGTCCTTTGCTTTAGTGGTGCAGCTAAAAAATTTCTGGGTTTTTTGGAAATTGGCTACTAATTTTTTATGTTTATAGTACTTAGCATGGCTGGTGAGAGCTTGACGTCCCATATTACTGAGTAAATATGATTTTCGGCAAAAACGGCAACGAAACCCGTACGGATCGTCTTTAACACTTTCAACCCACAACGCGAATTCTGGATTGATATCTTTATCTGTCCAGTCTAAATTGAAAACAGTTTTTGATAAGGCCATTTTGATACAAAAAATATAGTTTCCACAAAAAAATATTCTGCAAATTTGAAAGTCTGACCAACAAAAATCCAAACTAGCAGCAGTCAGATATCGAAGACTATGTTAAAAAAATTCCACTAATCTTTTTACATCCATTAAACATCACGTTTGAATCTAATAATACTTTACTTTCTCACTATTTCAAGATCTATTACATCTGTTTTAAACTATAGTTCGAAAAAAAAATAAGAGATCATACACAAATTCTTCACTAATTACATCTACGATCGGCACTGCACATTTGCTTCCGTAAGCACGCTACACGATCATCGTTTACAAAACAAAGTTAAAGCTGTAGCCGTTGCCAAATTCATGAATGAAAAATCACGGGAGAAAAAAAATTCCCAACGAGAAAATCTTTTAAAGGAAGGAGTGCCTGCCGATGTTAAAGGCGTGCCCGTGGACGTCGTTGGACGATAGAAGGCGTGGCTAGTTTCTGATTCGATATCTCACGAAGTTTGGAAGGTGTGTCTTAGTTCGATTTCGTTATGACATCACAAAGCATGTGAGTAGAAGAGAATACCCTTATTTCCCAGAGTAAGCGAGTGTTTTGCCAAGTTTTCCCCTGTTTTGGGGTTTTTTTGCAATATCCCCTGAGATTCCCCTGATTTTTAAGGCCCAAATCTCATCCCCTGATTTTCCCAGGTTTCCCATATTCCCCTGATGCGTACGAACCCTGTGTTCATGTTGACAGGATGAAAACATGATTACCGTGATACAAGCTAGCAAGTGAATTGACAATACTCATGAACGTAAGTAAAACAGAAGTGACTAACAAGGAAGGTCTCCATTGGGGGCATACTCAGAATTTTTTGAAAAAAAAAAATACGAATTAAACTATTCATGTAGGTAATAAAGGATCAGTGAAAATTAGCGGCGGAATTACATTATTAGATATGTAAAAAAATAAAATAGTTTGGAATAATTGACGTGAAAAGCTGAAAGCGACACAGGATTTGGCGAGCAGTGCATTTCCTCGCCAAAAGCAGACGATTTTAACGAATCTGAAAATTGATTTTAATTGACTTCACTGTTAAAAATCTGCAGCATTTACTGCAACGTCACTCCACTACTTTTATAGAATGTCTGCCTTCTGACCAATGAGATTGCTCTATAGCACGGTGAATTGATTGTGTCATACGCTGTTAAAAATCTGCTGCATTTTGTTGCAACACACTCCACCGTTTGTATATAAAGCTCTATTCCAACCAATGAGAAGCTCCATTTCACGGCCAAGTAACCGTTTTCTATACAAGCAAGGGAGAGCGTTGCAACAAAATGCAGCAGATTTTTAACAGTGTATTTTTCAATTTGGAACAATTTTAATCAATTTAAATTGTGTTTTAAATGATAAAATATATTAATTTCATTTTGTTATAAGTACATATAAACGTATATGACAAAATTACACTTAAAGTAAAGTAAAAATGCAAAACTAAAATTACTTAAACTAAACTTATTTAAATAAATTGAACATAGAAAGTTTTTTCTTTAAAAAGTATTCGAAGCGTAAAAGCGTATTTTTCAAAATTTCGTTTTTTCTCCAACCGGAGATAAATCGCCAAATAAACGAAATTTTTATTATTTTTTTACGGACATTATAAGGAGGTTCCACCAAAAATTTTTTTATAAACATATATAACTATATGAGAAGAACATTCTGCAATTTTTTCAGATTTTTCTGAGTATGCCCGTATGGAGACCTTGCTTGTAAGCATTAAGTTAAATTTTATTTAGAATAAAGTTGTATTTAAATTAATTTTACATTACAAATTTTCTACTGTAATAAAAATAAGTGTAAATTTCAAAGGAACAGATTTATTAAGCAGTTCAAAACCATTAATAAATTTAATTAAAATTTTAAATGTGTAGCAATTATTTAGGTACCATAAGCAAAGTAAGAGATTTTTATCTCTTGATAGGCACAGTATAATTGCAAATTTTTGCATAAAGCATGAGAGAGACATTTTTATTTCATAAATAGTAAGCCTAATAGGTAAACATTTATTTAAAACCAAAAGAAATTGGAAATTCCATTTGCCTTTTTTGTAAAGTCACAAAAATTTGGAAAAATAAACATATCTTTCAACTTTGGTTTACTTTTTTGGCGATAAACATTATAAATTATTTTTTTAAATATTTTTTTCTTGAAATCAGCACATTTTTATGTACTTACAGTGATATTTTTAAGATGGTAAATTGATCATTTTAGATCCAAAGTTTTTTTTTTTTTTTTTTTTTTTTTTTTTTTAATGGATCTGCAATTTTAAAATACAGACTCAGGAATGTGCAATTAGAAAAAAAAAAAAAAAAAAATCCAAAAATAGGACACAATTGTCAACCTTTGTCATACTTGAAAACATAAAATTTCAAAAATAAACTGAAAGTATGCAATTAAACTATTATACCTCTGATACTGTGGTTGTTGGTGGAATAAGAGTCAAAATTTTTTGTCCAGCTACAAGTGTCTGTTTGGCCTGTAGAGTACCAGCAGAGAGCAACCCTTGAGCTGGAAGAGCAAGAATTTGAGCTCCTGTTGTTACCGCCTTCAAAGTAAAACATAAAAATTATTTTTCTTGATTATATTTGTTTACATGCATTCAGTTAATTATAGTGATTCCCAAAAGTTTATAGATAACAGGTTTTTTTTTTTTTTTTTTTTTTTTTTTCCAACTGGAAATGAGGAGTAATAATTTAATGATAATGGAGCAATTCAACTGTCATTACATCCATTTATCCACACCTAGCAATTTTCCAAATGGAAATAACTGCACTTCAAGCATTTTCTGGTAATCTTTGGAACTTCTTCAAAATAGCAAAACTGATAATCCCATTATAAAAAAATGCTTTCACCAGGGTCATCTAAATTAAAATTTATTTTCATATTGCAAAAAGTGAAAACACAACTGTTCACAGCCCAATTTAGGAGATTTTGGGCCCACTAAACATGAGAATTCGATACCATTTTGTAAACTTTGACAAATGATGTACTTCACAATAATTAAGAAAATGAAGGTAAGCTGTAACACGGATGCAGAATCGGCGCAATGCTGAGACACACATCACAGACACTCCAGAAGGTCTGCAAACTATATTTTCTCTTAAAATTAATAAAACTTTGCTAGAAAATATGCCACATGCAATTGACAAAGGTCTGATTTCTACTACTTATAAATTATTTCAAATTTTCCAAAAAATTAAGACAGTCATTTTTGAAGAAAAATCGCCAATTTTTAATCATAGATCGCAGATAAAATGAAAATTTTATAAGAGGCTTGTTGAAAGAACGCAAATTTCATCAAAGGATTGCAGAAAATTGCAAATTTCACCAAAAGATCAAGAAAAAGCAGCAGATTTCGTCTAAAGATCACGAAAAAATGGCCAATTTCGTCAAAAAAGCGAGAAAAAGCAGCAATGTGGGGAAAAAAAAAAAATAAATAAAATAAAAAAATAAATAAATAAATTAAGTAAAAAAAAAAAAAATCACGAAAAAGTGACAAATTTCGTCAAGAGATTGCAGAAAAACACAAATTTCATCAAATGAGCAAGGGAAAAAAACACGTAGTGCCATGAGTGGATTTTCTCCCACTTCTGGACATTATGATTGTATTAGTAATTCTGAGGACACAGATACTTGCAAGGTTTGAGTACTTGTGTCATAATGTGAGAGTTTGGAAAGAGTGCATTTGTCCTTATGTTCTGCAGACTGTTTTTAATTAAAGTTTTTACTTGTGTTGTAGACTGCAGAAAAAAAATTCTACTGGGAGTAGTAACTGGGTCATACACTATTTTACAATAAACTGTTGATGTCAGAGTTCATGATTTTTTAAAATTTAAATCAGATTTTTAATTTTTTTTTTAAATCTCAGAATATTATTGTTTTACATTGCTTTTTGTTTAATTTTAAAATATAAATTATACATACTCACACATGCATGCTATAAATATTACCAATATATATTTGTAATGTTACACAATTTACATAATTGATTCAAAAATAAAATTTTAGGTTATGGAGAAATCTTTATTACAACACAGAATGCACAAAAAACTACAAATCAGATGTCAAAAATAAATTCAGCCTTCAGTATTTTAGTTAAAATAAAAATATTTGCAGCACATAAATATTTTAAACAAATTTGAAAGCAAACTCAGTTGTTAACTTTTGTTTTATTTAAGTGCTGGTTCAGAAAAAATGAGTTTAGCAGCTTTATCAGATTATTATTAATTTCCAAATATGCCCAACCAAAGGTCGAAAACATTTGTTCTACTGAAACAGATGAAGCTATTGCAGTAAGAAAAAAAATTGAACATGAAATCTAAGATTTTTAGTATTAGAATTTTCGATAACTGTAACAAATACCTCCCACCATTCTAAAAAAGTTGATACCCACTAGATAAAATTCAAGCAAAAATTCATTAAATGGTTCAGATTTTGCTCAAACTAATATGCATCACCAAGTCATATAATTTTATTTTACCTCAACTTGCAGAAATTTTTTTAAATAGTAATGAGTAAATATTCAAATATTTAAGAACACAGAAATTAATGTCTGAATTTTAATTAATTAAATTATCAAATGTGCATATATATATATTAAGACAGACATAAACACAATTAAATACAACAACCCAACATGGAATGAAAAATTAGCCGGGGCCAGGAATCGAACCTGGGTCAACAACATACCGTGCTGTTGCTCTTCCATCTAAGCTACCCTGGTCGATATTTTATTAGTGGGAAATTACCGGGCTAGGATATCGACCAGCATAGCTTAGATGGAAGAGTAACAGCATGGTACGCTGTCGACCCAGGTTCGATTCCTGGCCCCGGCTAATTTTTCACTCCATGTTGGGTTGTTGTATTTAATTGTGTTTATGTCTGTCATAATATATATGTACATTTGATAATTTAAATATTCAAATATTTAACATATTCCTGCTTGGATTTCTTTACTGTTGTGAGATTTTTTAATAATTTAATTCAAATAAAATGACAGTTTTTTTTTTTTTTTTTTTTTTTCAAAACTTTACAGTCTATTTTATTTTTTGACAGATATTAAGCTTTATCTTTCTGAAAGCAGTTTGATTATCTGTTTTATATAAAACTGAATTAAACTACATTACTATGTTAGTTTACATCTTAAATTTATTAAAAAATAACTTAAAAGAAAAAGGGATTTAAATCATGATTAAAAACAAGCTGATTTAAATCAACGAACCCTGGTTGATATCAAAAGTTTTAGCTGTTGTAACATTGCACCTACATCTGTATTTCTTAAAAAAACATATGTCTCTTTTATGTTTGGATATGCTGCCATTTTTTTTTTCCAAACATTGATTTGGTTAAACTTTTTTGCTTTTTATGAAAATCAGTAAGTATTTTCATTAAATAATTATTTTTTTTATTATTAGGCATATAAATGCTAATATTAGATATATATATATATAGGCTATTTGCTACCTATTTAAATAAAACAACAGCCCAGTTTCAGAAAATAATTACATTCCAGGGTTGGCAAGTTTTTGCCGAGGGTGGAAAAAACCTGGTAAAAACCGTCCCGGGAAAAATAGGTTTTTGCCAAAAAGGTGGCAAAAATAGACTGTCCATTTAATTTTTTCCCCAGAAAGAGAAAAAATATTTCACGAAAGAAAAAATAAACTGCATACTTAATTGAAGAATCAATATTATTCTAAATTTATTTTAAGTTTTAAGTTAAATAAGAATAATTATGCACTTTATGAAAGAATACTAACTTTTATAACAAGATTATAAATGAAATAAATTCCAATTTTATATAAATGAATAGAAACTTCTTTATTCATGTTTATACAATTATTAATAATTTACATAATAATAGAACTGTTGAGACTGAGTAAAGCACTTATGTTTATAGTTTATATATGTTAAAAATTCGAAGGAACAGTTATAGTAACCTAAATTTAATTTAATATAAAATTATATTTAAAGCAGAAAACTTTTAAATTTCAAATTTTTCAGCAATATCTCCCTCACAACCTAAATTTTGCTGTTTTAGCATGGCATAGGAGTAAACAAGTTTTGAAAGAGCATTTGTTGATAGCTTATTTTGAATCTTAGTTTGCAAAAAAGAAAAAAATTTTAAAACAATCTTTCAATAGCAGCACTACTTGCTGGCATATTTGAAGGTGTGCTACTAATGAACAGAAGTTTTTTGAAATTGCACAAGCTTATTCAATACTTCTCCACCAATTACATGCACTGACACTATTAATCACTTCTGCAAAATATGAGCTAGGAAAGGATTTTCCTTTAAGCTTAAAATTAATTAATATAAGATATAAAATCAGGATTGATCTTAGATAACCATGATTTACAGCTTTCTTTTTGTTCATAATATAGAAGTTCATCTCTGTACTTTCGATGTAACAAATACGCTACAAGATGACATGGCAAAATCGCTTGTTCAAATATCTTTTTTAGTTTTGAAAAATATGGTTTTAACTCTTCATTTTTCAAAAGATTTAGCCATACATGACAAGCATCTGCTATGATGGGAGAAGGGGGAATATAATACAAAAAGATAAAGAGACAACAGGCTACTTACTGAAAGTAAATCTAAATAATTTAACATTTTGCTTCTTTCTTGGAGAGTAAAAGTGACAGAAAAAAAAAATCTAGTTTCCTAATAATCCATAACAGTTTTTTCAATACATAATTTTCATTTTAATTTACTTATTTTATCTTTAACAAACTAGTTTCATCAGATAAATAGCTATGAAATAGTACCAAAGACTGTTAAATTGGGAAGTTTTTCTTGTCTTTGTGAAAATTCTAGACATAGTTTTGTGAATTTTAAATTATTAGTGTTTTCAGGTTCTAACCTTCACATATAAAAAAACTAAGTAATATATTTTTTGGTGAGTTCAATTATTTATTAACAGGGTAGATTTTATTTTTAAATGATTAAATTTGTGAAAAGTTCAATTTGAAGGTGAAACGTCTATTTCAGAGACAAATAATTTTATGAAGGGTCCTATTTGAAGTTAAAAAATTTTGTAAAGGATCCTATTTTAAAATATATTATTTTATGAAGGCTCCTTTAAAGGACCTAAAATTTTCTTAAACATATTCATGACTTAAGAAAAAAAAAATTAGGTATGTAATTTTTTATTTTGTTCTTAAATTCTTAAGTAAGAGTGAATCCCACCTAGTTTTTAAAGATTTAAATTATTTAATATTAATTAATTAGCAAATTAAATTAAAACATTAAATAGTACACTGTTAAATTTAATTGTTTATACCATTATTATTCTTATTAGCATGCAGATTTTATTACACATTAAAGACAAATAAGTCTTTTCCATTTTTGCCGTTTTTTTTCATTTTTTCCCTGGTTTTTTCCAGTTTTTGCCACTGTCCTGGCAAAAATGCCAACCCTGTTACATTCAATTATTTATTGAAATAATTTTATGCAACAAGCTATGGACTTAGCATCAGAGACGCGGAACAGTAAGGAATTTCATGATTTATTTAGATTTCCAACATTGTAAAAAAATTTCAGAAAAAAGTACATTAAATTACTTATTGAAATAATTTTATACAGACGCAGGAAAATGAGATATGAGAAAAAAGATTAAATCATCCCCCCCCCCTCCTTTCCCCATTTGGACAGTGGTGCCAAACACTTCAGTGCTAAAGGTATAAATTTAGTTTCAGCTTGGTGGAGAGGCCTGCCAAATGGCTTAAGCACAACAAGCCCCACCTACTGTGTAAATTCAAATATATCTGATCAACTGAAGTATACTCATTAATTTCCCTATACAAATATTATCTTGAATGGTTTATTTGTTAAATTTCCGCCCTCTTTTTTTTTTTTTTTTTTTTTTTCTTTCTTTCTCTCTTTCTTCAATAAAAACAACCTTTCTGCCAAATTGATCTTTGCTTCAGAAATACATTTCAATAAAAGTATCACAGAAGTTACTCAAAAGTGTTGTATAAACAATACAAATTTTCTATTTAAAAGAAAAAAAAAAACACTTCCTTATTTTGAATTTTTAAAGTCAAAATTTCATTTTTACTTGACTTTCAAACTATTATATTACATAAGCTCAACTTTCATTTTATGTCTCTTTTGCATAACAATTCAAGAACAAATTCCAAGGATTTGAATAGACAAAATTCAAATTACTAAATTACCCCCCCCCCCACCCCTCCCAATTATCATTTCACACTTTTCTCTGCATTTTTTGCGTCAATCTGCAGAATGTTTGCTTTAAAAGAGGTGGAATTCCTTCTTTAGAAGGAACTCTTCCATGCTTGCAGGCAGCTCCAAGCTTAAGGAGACATGGGACAGTAAGAAATTTCATGATATATTTGAATTCCCAACATCATCCAAAATTTATCTTGTTGATATTTTTATACAAACAAGCAATGGAATGATTACCAAAATAAGAAATAAAACAATGGGGCCAAGAATATGCACAAAAATAAAAATTACTAGTCAGAGACTTAAAAGTCAAAATTATGTGAGAATGTCTTTTATATATTCCAAAAATAAAAATAATAATCCAGTATTTAAATTTAAAATAACATATACAGAGCGAATTTAAAAATCCAGCATCAAAACCATCTTTCTTTCTTCCTCTTTCTTCTACACTTTCAAGTTATGGGAGAAAGAAAAGTAGCAAAAAAACCCCTATAGATTTAACAAAATTTAAACAGAATATATTTGTCTCATCAATTTTCATACATAAAACTTACTTTATTATTTAAAGCAGACCCAAGATTGATTGAAGATGTGGCTGAAGGCTGCCCTGTTGAACCTATAAAAATCATTAAAAATAACAATAAATGTAATGAAAGACACACTAAATAAATAAATATATATATATATATATATATATATATATATATATATATATATATATATATAGGTAACACAGGTGTAAAATAAACAGACATCCAAAACAACTTACCAGAATTTGCTGATGTAGTCATAAGTGTAATGGTCTGCTGACCTGATGTTAATCCTGCTGAAGATACAACAATCATCTTTACTCCTGATGGTGTAGTAATTGTGTTCAAAGGTGTTCCAGCAGAAAGAGGTAGAACTGTTTTAGCTACAATAAAATAATATGAAGATGAGTATACACATGTATATACAGAAAATTTAAAAAGAGGTAAAGTCTGATTAAAATGATGCATTATATAGAGATTACGATAAACTAGTATAAATGCTCATCCAAGGACAGTAGGTAAAAATTATGGTTTTCAGTTAAAATTTGAAATAATTGGATAAAAATATTTACATATGCAGTACGGAACTGACCTGAAAAATTGAAACACCAGAGTACAGATTGATCAAATGTTGAATAGTCGATTCGGTATTCACCATGTAAACCAAATATACTTCATAAATAATTAGTTTATGAAAAACAATAAGTAAAATACTTACTAGTTGCAAAAATACATGATGATCACTGCCCATTTGATGTTATATTAATCCATTAACTCTTTCATTACCATGGCCAAAATTATACAGGTACCTTGTAGAACCAAAACGCCCGTAATCTGTTTGAAAATTTTCATACCCCCCTTCTTAGGAGTAATGTCAAAGTAGAAAGCATCAATCTTACAAGTGGGTGTAAATGAACGTAGAAAGGACTAGCGTTTTCCCCTGCATGGGGGAAAAAGGGAAGATTTCCGACTGAATAGTACCTTTTTCCAGGCAAAAGGGTTACTCCCAAGAATGCAAAATTCTTGTGAAAGCTTTGAAACAAAAATGCTAAACATCTGTTTTTTCAAGTTATCCACATAAATCAAAATACGTTTTTGTGTCAACATAAAACTTATAGTACAACTTTGTATTGAGGGAGACTTACATTTTATGGTTATCTAAATGTTTTGAATTAAAACAATTCTTTTATGTTTCAATATAGCATGGAATTACACATGGTGAAATTGTACTGTCAATTTAGTAATGTCTTTGAAAAAATGTCAAAATTTTTCACACCTAGAAATATTGTAATCACTATAAAAATAATTTTAAAACCTTGTTATTTGTCGCTAAAGATGCAGTTGTAAATAATGTTTTCTTTTAGAATTTTCAAAGGCAAAAAAAGCAGACTAAATAAAAAACTCGTGATTATCTAAATATTCGAACAAAAACAATTTTTGTGTAATGGAAAAAGGATACAAAATAAAATATTTCGGATTTGATATAAAGTTAAATAGTAATGTATGTTTTACAAAAATAAATAAATAATCTTTCCTTTTTTCGCATCCAACATTTTTTCTGGAATCCTGATATATTTATTTTGATTATTAATTTATATGATAAAATTGGTTACTGTTAACCACGGATTTGGCATGCAAATGACTACTCAAAAATATTTAAAAATATTGTCATGTATAATAATTCTCATAGATATTTCTTATGCTCTTTATAATCATTTAGACAGAACAAAAAAAAAAAAAAAAAGGTAATTAAATAAAATAATAATTGAAAGAATCCGTATTTTGGTGGAATTACAGGGTTCAGATGAATATTTAAAAGCCATTGCTTTGGCAATTCTCTTTAATAAATTTTTTAAATAGTAAATAGTCGTAACAATAATGGAAAAAGTACTAAAAAGACCTCTTAATTTTTTTTTATCCTAAGAAAAAAAGGGGGAGGGAAGTAAACTGTGTTATATATTCTGAAATTTATTTCCGTTTCTATGCTCCTGAAAATTTCAGATATTCGCATTAAAATGCTTAAGAAATAAACAGCATTTTTTTTTCCTATTGTGTGTGTCTGTGTGTATGTGTGATATAAAAAATATCGATTGCGTAAATTCAATATACTTTCAGTCAAATGTATAAAGATATTTTGATTGCATTTGAATATTTTTAAATGCTGTTTATTATTATTGTTATTATTATTATTATTATTATTATTTGCATTGAATAGTTGAGATTGACTTATGTACAACAACATTTTTCACTTTTTCAATTTTGATTGCTGATTTTCTATTTATTTACTTATCATTTTTATGAGAATGCTTTCACATTCGAAACCAGTTCCGAGAATTAAAGAATCCACATGAAAAGTACATTCGTTATAACGGGGTTCGAAAGTAATCAATTTTGCTTTCTAGCTATACATCCCATTTTTACACAAAATTGGAAAAGTAAAAAATGGCCTTAGAATAGACCGATCTCCGCTGTCCAATGAAAAAAACCTGAAGTAATAATAATTTAATGACCTAAAAATAAGGATCAATAGAAATAAATTTATTTTACCATAAGTGTATTTATTTTACTCTTTTAATACAGAAATAATCTGATCTTCCAGTGACGTGACGTCGATTTCAAAAACATGTCACGAATTTCTTTGTCTAATATATCAAATGACTTTAACACCCTTTTTTTCTTGTTTTCACAAATCCGAAAAAAAAATAAAATAAAATCATGGTCGACTGGGGAAAAAAAAAAAAAAAAAAAAAAAAAAAAAAAAAAAAAAAAAATCGTTATAACCGATTTTTAAGATTTCTGAGGTTTGCTATAAAAGTATAAGTTAGTATTAAATACAATAGGAAAAGGCAGGGCCAAAATTTTGTTCGTTATGTCAATGGGTTTGTTATAACGGGATTCGACAGTAATAATTTTTGCTTTCTAGCTATATATCCCATTTTTACAATGTGTTTGTTAAATTGTATTCATAGGAACTTTCCAAACTGAGTGCTATGATATTTACATTCCGAATTATGATTGTTTAAAGTATTCAACATATTATATTTATTTTATTTTAAAATATGGGTCTTGTATAAAAATTCGACAGAGTTCTACCCATCTTTAATTTCCACCTTTAAAACAATTCTGTTGCATTTGGTTCACAAAAACATCCTGACAATATATTATCATCTACAGCTGTGATCGATTTGGAATTGTAGCCCCCCCCCCCCCCACACACACACACAGCCATCATCCCACAAAAAAAGGAGACTGAATTAAATATATATATACAGTAGACTCCCTCAAAACCACAAACCAGAAATCTGCAACTCTCTAAAATCTGCACATATTTTATGGATGTAAACAATGAAACTTTCAATTTGGATATTGGGACAAAGTTTAATTTTTTTAGTTTTGTATCAACTCCATATAGTTTTTAATTTGTAATTTTCTTAATAATACTCTATTCATGTTTTTTTTTTCATGAAAGAAGTTTTTTAGGGGGGGGGGGGGGAATTCAAGATATTTCTGATATTATTCGTAATCATAATCTTCTTACCAAATATATTTATGTATCAATCAAGATTTTTTTGGTTATTAAGCCTGGTTAAACTTTGGAAAAAAAAAAAAATCCTTATTTTATTATTTTGATGTGAATTAGATGAAAAATCGTAGTTTTTTCACAATCTCTTGACGAAAATAGTGTTTTTTCATGATCTTTTGGTGAAAACTGCTACTTTTTGCAATCTTTTGACGAAAACAGTATTTTCTTGCGATCTTTAGATGAATAGCATTCTTTAGTGACCTCTATGCGATATTTTAAAATCAAATTAGTGTTTCTTTTGTTTCCCACAATTTTCTATTGAGTCCATGGTTGCTCTATCATCCATCTTCTCATTTGTTTGGTGGCATGATAGTTACTCCAATTGTAATTTTTTTCCTCTTATATTATAATTGAGACAATTTTTCATTTTCTAAGCAATATAAATCAGTGGTGAAGAATGTTTTCTAGTGACATAGTGATTTAAAACTTTTCTCCGCAAATCTGATCTGCATGTAAGAGATAAGAGAATTCTCCATTTTCGAAAGTTAATTTTACGTTAAAATGTTTCAGTTTATATGTGAATATATACGGTCCTTGAATTTACCAAGAATTCCAACACAAACTCTTCATTTGGCATATAACCAATTTCCAACCTTTTTGATAAGAAAAACTATTGAAATGTCCATTTTTTTCAGTGCTTTTATTTAAAAAAATCTTTTAACAAGATTGTTCTATAATTCTACTGCAATTTCTCCACTCTGCTCATGTTTTTCTTTTATTTGATATCATGTATCTATTAATCAAACTTCTTAAGTTTGTTATGTTGCACTGTTGAGGTTATTTATTATCCCACATTAGTGATTTTTTTTACAGAAAATGTCATTACAATGGAAAAAATACTGTTTATGTGTGTACATTTAATCATCATTAGGAAAAAAAAAAAAAAAAAAAAACACAAATTACCCAAATTTTGATCAGAAAATAATAATTAAAAAAAAAGTGGTTAAAAATAATTTTATTATTATTATTATTATTATTATTACATCATGATAACAAATACATCAAGATAAAAGGTGAAGGTATTCAAGTTAATTATTATTATTATTTCAATCTGCAGATGGGATAAAGATTTTTTTTCTGAAAAAATTATATTTTTAAATTTTTTTTTTTTACTCAAGATATTGTTCGAAAGGGTAAAAATATCTAAATTAAATATGTTTTTAATTTCCCAGTAGGAGGACAGTTACAGACAATAGACATTATTATTTTTGAAAAAGTAACCATTAATATACTTTTTAAACTTATAACATTGTTAAGAAAAAAAAGTACAATAGTTAAATGACAACTTTTTATTTATTATTCAACTCTTTTCTATGTCCTTTTCATACTTTTTTAGTCAGACTGGTAACTGAATTTTTATGAAAATTAAATGAAATACCTTTGTCTCCAGCTTGGGAAAAAACAGTTTTCACACCACTCGCCGCAGATGATACAAGGATTGAAGGACTACCAGTTATTTTAGGTACTGAAGAAATAATTTTTGCTGGAGTACCACCTTTTCCTGCACCTGGTGCTGCAATAACAAATGTTTGTTTTGGTGAACCTGATGACACAGATACTGTATTTGTACCAGATGCTCCAGCTATGGATGGTTTGGCAACACTAATTATATTTGTTGGTAAAGTTCGTAGAATTGTAGTTATAACTTTTTGTTGTACTAAACCCTAAAAATATATATATAAAATCAAATGCAAGTCTAGATAATTACAAATGTATATATAACATAAAACTTTTTGAAAATTCATGTCATCAGCAATAGCAGAGGTGGACAATTTTCAGAAAATTTTACCTGCCAGCAAGATGCAACTTATGGTTAAAATTAGCTAAACAAAATTGTATGTGACTGCACAAATAATTACAATTACAAAAATGCATTTTTATAATTCTTTATTCTATAAAATTAAGATATATACATGACAGAGAAAAGGTTAATATAAGATAGAACTTAGCATAATGTGTACATTGCAATAATTTGTAAAATTACAATGTCTAAATTAAAAAAAGTTTTTGGTAGGTTAGAGTTTTTCATTCATTTGCTCTGTCAAAAAATCCCCTCATAATTGCCTAGTTAAATGGTACATTTCCTCATCTCTGATCAATAGATATTTATTAGATTAGCTATCTTTATAAGTCATATTTATAAGCTATCTTTATAAGGTTGGCACTTATAAAAATTATTTCAAACAGATAGGAATGTACAGTTCAGCTATAAAAAATGATAAACCTGCCTTAACACATCACTTACGATAAAAACACAGCAAAAATTTTCTTAGACTCAGAATAATGTTTTCTTCATAGATAAATGAAATTTTTAAATTGGCAGTTATTTTGTTAAAAATTGTAAAAACCTTTATTTTTTCAATTTCAATACTACATTTACCTTACAGTATTTATTATATCCTAAAATAATTTGTCGTGTGGCATTTATGCAAAATGCAAAAGTCATGCAATTATAATTACTGGGACTTCCCTCAGAAGAATCAATCAGTCTGAGTGATGATATTGAGAAAGTAGATTCAGAGGTGCCAAAATGTTCGATTTATCCATAATTATTACGGGCAGACAACAAAATTTACTGCGTTATGGACATAGGAAAACATTTCAGTTAAAAAACACCAATTTTGTCAAAGAATTGCTTGAAAAAACACAAATTTCCCCAAAAAATCGTGTTTAAAAACAGGAATTTTGTCAAAAAAAGCACAAATTTAGCCAAAATATCACGAAAAAATGCAAATTTTGTCAAAAGTTGTAGGAATTATCAATTATTTTTCTCATTGATCAAATACCTTAGAAAGCTATTCATTTGTGTATCTATATTTAGCAATAGATTAAAACTCTTAAATTACTTTACTTTTATTTTAAAACTCATTATATCAATAATAAATGCAATATGCATTAATGCTAATATACTTAATTTATTTTTAAACTTTTTCTTTATTTAAATTCGTAAATCGTTTACCTTTATTCTTCATCAGAATCCTGGGCAATATAAACTCTAATATAATTCAGTTAAATGCAATAGTTTTTATTTTCATTTTTAACTTTATTCTTCCTGGCATATTACATATAAATACCATTCATATTCAATTCAAATGTGAATTGATTTAATCCAATCACTATAACGATGATAGCTGGCAACAAAAGTCGTAATCGACCAATTAGCGAATCAAATGTTAATTATTCATGAATCGAGTGATTGTGCCATATTAAAGAAGATTTTATAAAGTGGGTGTAATTGACACATGCAATCTTTTCAAATGTATTTTAGTGCAACTTTGCCGATCAAAAGCAGATCAGAAACAGAAACGAACAATGATTCATATATCTCAAGGTATGGCAATGTTTTAATGTTATCAGTGGATAATGAAAAGTCATCTTAAGTTTAAAGTTTATTTATTTTCTGCATTTAAATTATTTTATTTATGCTCTCTCAGCAATATTGAAAGATTGTATTGCTGTTTCTTTGGATACAGCTTAGCATAGTTTTCTAGAGTTATTTCTATGTCATATTTTATTTATAAAGTTTGGCTAACCATTTATGTTTATTGCAATACTCAAGATGTTTTTATGCTTTTAAATGAAAATAATTTTAAACTGTTAACTTCTATACATTTAATAAATATTTGTATCCTGAAAATTTTAGTTATCTTTTACCAGCTTTTAACATATACCATGGCTCAAAAATTCTAAAAGGTTCCCAGCTGGGAACCCACATGAAAAATATAGGTTCCTGATGAAAAGTGCAAGTTCCCGTAAAAATTTATGTGTGAATATTTTAACGAAATTTGTCGTTTTTGTGCGACTTTTTGACAAAATCTGCCTTTTCATCGTGATAACAGAATTTTAGTTTGATTGAAAGACAAGCAATCAGGAATGCAAACTTTATACAATTCAAAAAATGTAACAATAAAAAATAAGTATTAAATTTTCTCTAATAAAGAAAAATATTAAAATATTCTTACTTGTGGTGAAATTCCTAATATTGTAGACTGGTTTGAATTAGCGGGAGACGACAAAACAGTTGTTCCTGGTTTAGCACTTGATGTATTAGCTTGAGTTGTAACTAATTTTACAATGGTAGCACCCTGTGGAATTGTACCTTTTCCCTGCAGAAAGATATACTTACATATATCTGACAGGATTACCCATATACATTAATATAATAATTATGTGGTTAAAAAATACAAAAAGTAAATAAATGTAATAAAATATGTTTAAAAAAAATATATATACATGCTTAATTTTAACAGTATTTTTTCCCCTTTCTTTTTTAAAAAATAATAAATATATATCAGCATCTTGATTTATAGATTTCACCAAACTTCACAATTAAAATTTTAAAGAAAGTAAAATCAGGAGAATAATAATGAATAATTATGGAACATTTATTTATTTATTTTCATTTTTATGAGCACAGTATTATGGAAATTTTTGCTTTCAAGTAAATATCATGGAAGAGAAGACAATTGCAGTTTGTGAAGCAGTCTTAAACCAAATTTCTTATCGCAGAACAGTTGAAGGCCAGAGCTCATATACAAAGCAAGTTAGAGACTACAAGAAATGTGAAAAGCCACCTTTTAATAACTCAGCAAATATAAATCATATTGCTCTAATTTTTTAAAAACAGTCATATATGCAGTCTAATCCTATTCGCAAACTATATTTCTAATCTCATTGCAAACACTCAATAAGTCCTTACTGTATTCATGTGCTTTTTTTTTTTTTTTTTTTTTTTTTTTTTTGGGGGGGGGGGGAAGAAAATAGCTATTGAAAATCTTGCTGAGCACTGGTCTCATAGACTTAATTTGAAATTCAATCTGCAGTGATGCTTTTATGCTCATTTTCCCGTGTTTCTTTAGATATTTTTAAAATCAGTTAACAAAGAATAGTTGACTAGTATTATTTGTTCCTATGTAAGTTTTTACTGTCAATTGCATCATTAAATAAAATTTTAATTTTTTTAATTATTATTAAGTTAAAGGACATTGAATTACAGTTGTAACTAAGCTAAATGAAATAAAGCTTCATATTAAATAAATTTAAAGGTATATTTATGTATTTTACTATGTTGTTAATCATAGATAACATAACAGCTATATTTTGATTCTTAAACAGAGAAATACCAGGAAATTAGAATTATTTGATTAACAATTCCCACTCATCCTTCCCTTAAATTGCAGCCACTTGACTGCACTGTCTCTGGGCCGTAGAAAACATACAAGTCTTGTGCTAAGGAATGTGATAAATATATGCTGAAGTTGATGGAAATGTATTTCAAAAAGCTTTCACACTATCGAATATCATTATAGGTTTTGAAGCAACAGGCATTCATACCATTAATAAAAATGTATTCAGTGAAGACAAATTTAATAATATATATAACTGATAGACCATTATATATATTATTAAATAGCTTCATTTAACTGAAATGTTGAATGAAACAGCTGAATTTACAGCAGCAAATGTGTAATCAGATATACACATAACTAGTATATCTTCACATTTTCAAAATGTTACATTCAAAAGAATGATTGGTTCATTTTCCACAGCTGCAGCTTGCAAAAGAAAAAAGTCTATAGAAGAAAAAAGAAATCTTGTATTTTACAAGTTTCTTCAGTAATAGTTGAATTTATAAAACAGAAAACAGTTGTAGCAAGGAAATAAAATGACCATCTCCAGAACAAAATAGCAGTTTTCAATCTGTTAACCATAAATTCGTTTTATATAATACTAAAGATGATGACAATATTGATTATGACCATAGCACAGATGTGTTATAAGTAAGAAATCAAAAAAGTAGATTACTTTCTTACAAAAGTATCTGGGAATTTTTTTTCCTCCTTGATAATGATGAAAACTTGAGTTTTATTGGCACAAAATTAGCTATTATTAATCTACAAAATATTGTATTAATTATTGTACAAATATATTAATTAGTTATATGTCTATTGCCAGCACAATATAGTATGTTCCAAGATACAACAGAATGTTGTACTTTAAGGCAGTTTGCCTTCCCTTCTTTAAATGAATGGCAATTTTTAATTTTCAAACTACCTGAATTTCTAAAAATATACGATAGAGAAATATGTTGGTGTATTGAAATGAAACCTTTAAACTTTAAATCAGATTATATTCAAAAAAGTAAAAAACTGTGAAAATTGTCCCAAGCTACAACACGCTCTCCTATTCTTTATTATTAAGATGAACATTTATTTTATAATTATAATAATATTGTAAAATCATAGACCACGCTTGATTTAAGATGAAATGGTACAAGAAACAATAAATGCCTACATATCGAATTCTTCAAGAACAATGAATGTACTGAAGCATACACATGTATAAACACATTTCAAGCCAGTAAAATTATTTAATTACTTGTGTCTGGTTACTTTGTGTTTTTTTTTTTTTTACTACACTAGAAAGTAAAGATAGAAAGTTTTACGCAAATTTCTTTTATATGGAAAAAGCGCAAATATGATTTTTTCAAATTTGGCATTGACAGTGAATTGCAGCCAAGAAGGGACCCTTTGTTCTTTCTCATTCTCAATTAGAAGCTCTTGTCAAACACTTTTTCATACTTTAAAACATATTAACCTTTTTTGGTGCTCGTCAGAGCATTTTTTAGTACTAGTATGAATAAGCAGTTGCAAACCTCTCAAATGATGTATCAAACGACTGGTGTTGTAAAGAAATTAAAAATTTGGCGAAATATTACAGTTATCGCCAAGTTGGCTTCACTTTTGACAACTAATTTTGGTCGCCAAATTTGGCGATATATCGCCAAGTTGGCGACAAACTTGGCAATTGTTGGCGATGGTAACCTTTCCTCTCTTTATGGTAACCCATACGGCGATGCATAGACGGAGTCCTTTCCTGATTGGTCTATTCAACTCATGGAAGGAGTGGACAACCCGGATTCGTTAGTTCCGGAAATCTTCCACATCAGCATCATTCCAGGAGTCATTCCTTTTAAGGCTAGTTTTTTTTTACTATAGAAAGATTCCATTTTATAAATAAAACATCCTTCTTTTAGTACATGTTTATTTGACTTGGATCATTGAAACAAAACTAAGGAAAATATAGTGCATATATGGAAAATTAATAAGCATCATTTACAGAATGAAGATTTTAAAAATAATTTTCAAAATTCTGAGTGAATATGAATTATTCACAAATACAAAAGCACATGAATGAAAGAAAATTACAACCTGACATAAGCAAAAATAATACTTACTTGTTGGGCCTGAATAGTAGATCCTTTACTTTGCACTAGACTAACTTTTGGTACCTGAAAATAATAAATGAAGATTTCAGAATGTTATAATTATTTCTCAACTGTAAGCTAAAAAACACTGATTTATACATACTGTAGCAACTGTAACTCCCTGACTTGTTTTAACTAAAGTAACTATTTGAGGTTGGGTTCCACTACCTGTAGCTTTATGTACAATAATTTGTTGTTTCCCACCTTGCGAAGTAACTTGTGCACCAGGCTTTAGAATGGTTGCAGGTGAGCTCATGCGTACTGTTTGCCCACTGAGCCCTGCAATAATTTCATAAAACAGAAATAAATTTTATCCAACTTGATAATTACTGTAGAATATGATGTGAATAAGATTCACCATTCACTTACATAAAACACACAGAAGATTTTGCCTACAGTACTACCCATGCCATTAGTAATCATTCCTGGAAATGTGTTTTTCAATTGTAGTATGAGGGGTTTTTTTTATATACTTAACTAATTTTCTGCATTTCACTCAATAAACTCTATAGATCATATACAGGGTTGCACAAAAGAATTCAGAAAATTTTCCTACTATAATTACTAAAATTAGGTTTTAAAATGTGTTATGTATTTTCAAAATTACTTACTAATTAAATAGGGAAGTTTTGTTACAGTATTTCATCATGTATTCTTAATGTATGATTTTTCTTTCTTAATTATGTAGTTTATTCTTCATGCTTTGCATACTTGTCAGCATTCTAGAGCACTATTCTGACTTGACCCAAGTCAAATATTTAATGAACATTTATTAAATAGAATGAATCTTGTTTGATACTTATTTAATTTTATTTTAGTAAAATTTCTCATTCAAGGCGTGCTTATTTGATTAGGGTTATATTGAAACAATTCTCCAGATATTTGTTATTATGTAACAGATATTCACAATATCAGAATTAGAAATTAGAACACATTATTTGAAAACTTCATAGATATGCAGATTGCCTATGTATGCATAATTGCAGATTCATGCTAAAGAATCATATTCAGAACGATACAAGTAAAAGTCTATCAAACCTGCAGTCACGATTCTTTTCATAAGTTCTTTATATTGAAAATATCGATTAAAAAGACAATGTCCTTAACAAAGAAGAATAAAAGTTCTAAATGAAAGAAAAATGTCCTAAACATAAAAAATAAAATTCTATGTTGTCAAAATATATTGCCTAATATTTAATAGGCAATATATTTTGACCTACCAGGTTGTTCAATAAGTTTTGTCAGTCGATAAGAGAGGGCGTTGCTACTAGTCCAAATTTGTTTTTGTTTTGTTGGTTCACTCTTCTTATCAACGTGTGTGAAGGTTCATTTCAATCAGTTAATTCACTCTTTGTTTACCAGCCATTTAGTGTCGCCGTGTCACGGTATTTTCGACAATGGAAAAAATTGAATATGGTGCAGTGATAAAATTCTTATTTTTGGAAGGTGTAGCACCAAAAGAAATTCACGAACGAATGTTAAGAGTGTATAATGAACGTTCACCTTCAATTAGAACAGTAGAAAGATGGGTTGCTGAATTTAAACGTGGTCGTACAAGCCTTGAAGACGATCCACGTGAAGGACGTTAAATATTGGCTGAATACTTTGATATTCGGTCAAACCAAATATTCAGAAGACCAAATAGTTTCATATTCAACCAAGTCTAACATTCAGCTTTACCGAATAGTTTGGTATTTGGCCAAACCGAATATTCAATAACATGACCAAATACCGAATATTTGGTGCATTCCTAATTAAAATCAATATAAAAATTTGAATACAGTAGATTCCCTTAAATCCGCAAACCTAAAATCTGCCACTCTCTAAAATCCGCACATAATTTACAGATGTAAACAATGAAACATTTAGTTCAGATATAGGGAAAAAATTTGACTTTTATAGTCTTATATCAATTCCAAACATATTTTAATTTGTAATTTTTGTTCTTATTACTGACTTCATATTTTTTCTTGAAGGAAGAATATATTTATTTCTGAAAAAATTCCAGATATTGCTGATTTCAATTATTATAATAATCTTCTTACTGAATATATTTGTGTTTTAATCAAGCTTTTTTGGTTATAAGTCCGGCTAAACTTGGAATAAAAATTCCTTATTTTATTATTTTGATGTGAAATAGTATCGTACATTATTTATGAGGCAAGTTTCGTTGAATAATTTAGGGAAAATACATTTCATCAATATGCATTACACTTAATCATACATTATTAGTTAGATCTTTGTTTTTAATATTTTAATTATTTTTAAAATTATATAAATTCTTATTATTTTAGTTTATTATTTATTTTAATGTTTTAATATATTGTAAGCATTCATTATAATTTAGATTGCATTATTAATTACATTCAAATTACTGTTTAAAAAAATGTAAATAAAGCAATGATTAGAAATCTGCAAATTTCTAAAATCTGCATAACCTCTGGTCCCAAGCTGTGCGAATTTGAGGGAGTCTACTGTACTTAATATTGAGTAATTAAGGTGATTAATCACTTCTTCAATGACAGGCATAAAGAAACAGTGCTCTTACTCTATACTTATATTGGGACAAATGCTCTGGAAATGGTTAATAATAATTAGATAATAGTTAAATGGGTAAAATATTTTTAAACATCATCTCCTAACATGTAATTTTAACATTTAGAAAATTTATGATTTTAACCAATAATTTAAAAAAGAAATCAGTTGATTAAAATCGTGTTTAAATCAACTGATTACAATTGTTGACAGCCTACTCAATAAGCTGTCTAGATTGTACCAAAAGCAAAAAACACAATTAGAAAGTGCATTTTACATAGTGGAAAACACAGTATACAATAAATTATTTTATTGCACCAAACTGACAAAATTTATGTAACTTGAATAAACATACCGGCAACAGAACTAAGTTTTATTCCTTGTGGACTCAATATTGATGGTGTCACAACTCTAATACTACTAACAGGTGAAGTAGTGCTTGTGGTTATTTTCTGAGTAGCAGCAGCGGCAGCAGCTAATGCTGCCATTCCACTCATTGTAGTTACTGGAGTAGATGCAGTTGGTGCAGCCTAACAAATAATTTAATGTTTTGACTTTTGATTGTAAATGCATACAGACATATATATATAAATTCCACAACAAACATATTAATTAAAAATTATTAGACAACTATTGATATATATGAATCCCATATGCTTTATAATTGAAAAATATAACAGAATATACTACTCACTGCCCACACTAGTCAACCATTACTCACTTCTGAATTTTTTAAAATTTAGAAACCAATAAGAAAAACTCAAATGTACAATAAGCTTGAGTAAGGTGGCACTACTCTTAGTACAGTACAGGACCTATTATCTAGAATTCTGAAATTTAAAATTAAAAATATTCAAACTTTTTCTAAAATTGTAAATTTTTACTAAAATTTTGTAGTTTTTGAAATAAAATATATAAATTTTAGACATTCAAATAACCAGGAAAGGAGGACGCCATGTGTAGGTGCTCAGAAATTTACAAGGTTAACACATAGATATTTCAATTATACAGCAATAACAAAAGAAAATTTAAAAATTGCAAACTTAGTATGCAAGAGGAAAAAGAAAGCAGCTGGATAGGGGAGAGAAATCCAAAATTTTGAAAGGAGAAAAAAATGATTATTTAAATGTATTAATATATTTCTATTGCAAAGTGTAGAAAAGAGATTTTTTTTTTTTCTTTGGGCAGGGAGGGATGATTAATTAGATGATAATTTATCTAAAATTACAAGAGAGTACTATATAAATAGGATAGAAATATAATTCAACATTTTTGTAACTATGTCAACTTTAAATAAAAATCTTTTTTTATTTGGGGGGTGGGGGGTGGGGGTGGAGATGAAAGTAAGGAACTATTAAGATTGCAAACAGAACCCTTTTTTTTATAGATAGTTTTTAAATTTTCAAATTTTTTTAAACTGGGCAGGGAGGGGAAGAAGGAAGATTATTAGATAATTGCTTAGTCATTCATTGTTAGTAAAGATTTACATTCTTTGAATTCTCATTCTGAAAGAAATTCTTGAAATGGCATCTCTGCAGTAAAATCTGTAAAGAAAGAGTTAAAAGAGACTGAAGTACAGCTGCATTTTAAACAAGTCTCTCTTAGCAAGAATAACTGCTCTCCCCCCTAACTTTCCCATTTGAGAAAAAAGATTATTTGGTTATAAAAAGATTTCATTACAGGCATAAGATTGCAAAAAGATTTAAAAAAAAAAAAAAAAGGGGGAAAAGCATGTGAAAAGAGAAAATGAGATTTTTTTTTTTATTTAAGTGTGCAAATAAACTTTTTCGCAAAAAAAAAAAAAAAGAGTTTGCTTTTTTAATTGGCTATTTGATAGCCCCTTGATAGTGCTAACGTTTTCGGTTTGTCTGGCCATATGGCCACGCTCTAACTCTCATATATATGCTCGAATTGCCATGAAATTTTCAGGCGTTATTGATGTTTGCCCTAGCATGAACCCTATTGAAAATGAAGTTTCTACCATGATGTTTATTTACAGAGTCAGTCAAAAGTTTACATTACGGCCTAAAGGGAAAAATCGTTTTAAATGAATTTTTAAGATGTTACACCCAATCAAACATATTCAAATTTATACGCATTAACAAATTGCACTAAAATATGTATTCTGTAAAATATGCAGTGAAAAGAATAGTTATTATTCATTTACAGGGCCACACAAAGAATTCCATTACATAATAAGATAAGGGGGAAATTGTTTGTGTAATATTTTAATTATGATAAACAATTTCATGTCTAATCAAATTGATATATATCGCTGAGGCTTAATATGAGTTATTTCATGCATAATATGAGTGCATAGTATTTACAGGAACACACAAAATATTTCAAACAGTGTATTCTATCTGAAGTACATACATTATAGATGTTGACTGTTGGATGGACGAAATGCATTTTCAATTACGATATGCGCTTTTAAGTTTCACTAACTATATATGTACATTATATGATGCGTATAAACGCTAATAGTTAGACAATTTAGATATACAGGGTTACACAAAAGAACTCTGAAAGGTTACTCAGCGTTAGAATTCCTAAAAAAAAAAGTCACTGGTACCAAGGACCAGTGCACATGGGAATTTACTTGTCCGCAGACATCATCACTGGTCCGCTACATAAAATTCTATTAAATTATTTTAACACTTAGGATAGCTGCTCCACCTCCCCCCCCCCCCCTCCCTGGAAATTAACCAATCTTACTTTGCATTTATCCAAAATTTTCAGCATAATAAAATGTAAAATTATAATTTGCTAAAAATTAAATAAACAGTACGTAAAGAAAAACTATCAAATCATTAATTAGATATTTTATTTGCCATTACTTATTCCAACTGACTGTAAGGTTTAATGCAAATTTTTTTCGATTTTTCTTCAGATTGCAGCCAGAGTGGTGGAACTGTAGCAAGTGTCAGTGATGCAGCTGGACTTGAAAAATCCTGGGTCGCCAGGACCCAGGACTTCTATATGTCTTTGTCCCTTTTCTACAAAAGCGGGTCCCCACTAATAATAAGTCATTTTTCAACGCAAAAATTGAACTTGTTCATTTCCACAAGTAAAATAAAATGCAATAATTGTTTTAATAATAATAAATAATTAAAACCAATACTAATTTAAGAGAAATTTTCTGTATTTTTTAAAGAATAAATATGCAAGATACAAATTTAGTTATAAAATAATGCTTATTTAAGTGTAGAAGATAGCAAGTATCACTATTGTTTGCATTTCTTTTTAAATGGGGCAAGATAGGTTTATTGAAAAAGACATTTTTGCTGGAAAAAGGAATATTCTTTTTTGAGTAAATGGGTACTTTGCTTAATGAAATGGTCTTTCAGGAGTCACATTTGGAGCAATAAAAAACCGATTGGGAAGCAGGAAAATCAGTTTTTGGAGCAGCAACAACAATTTTGAAGCAGGAAAATTTGTTTTTAAACAGAAAAATTCTCTTCCGGCTTTCACTTTTTTTTTTTTTTTTTTTTTTTTGTGCTTTTTTGTCGAAATTTCCGTTTTTTACGTTATTTTGACAAAATCTTGATTTTTTGGGGATTTATTGACGAAATATACCGTTTTTCGCGATATTTTTTTTTTGACAAAATTTGTCGTTTTATCGCGGTTTTTGGCCGAAACTTGCCGTTTTTTCGCGATCTGTTGAAGAAATCTGCCGTTTTTTCGGGTTTCAGGATAAAATTAGCCTTTTTTTAAACAAAATTTGTCGTTTTTTGTGATTTATTGAAGAAATCTGCCGTTTTTTGCAATTTTTTGAAGAAATCTGCTTTTTTTCGTGATTTTTTTTTTTACAAAATTTGCCGTTTTATCGCTATTTTGGGCGAAATTTGCTGCTTTTTTGCGATTTTTTGAAGAAATCTGCCTTTTTTTTAGGTTTTGGAATGAAATTAGCCATTTTTTAGAATTTTTTGACAAAATTTGAAGGAAATTAGTCGTTATTTTGCAATTTTTTAACGAAATTTACCGTTTTTTCGCGATTTTTTAACAAAATTAACGCCTCCCGTGAGATGCGTAAGAGCTATTTTTTTTGCGTCCCATCGCCGATTTTTTGTGTAATTTACGTGCTATAGCGCGTCCGCGGCATCGCTGTAAAAAAAAAAAAAAAAAAAAAAAAAATCTTATGTGCAATCGGTCTTGGTTCTCTCAGAGCCTGAAAAAAAAGCACTGGTCCGGTTGAATTATCGGTGGTCTCGGACCAGCGGACCACCAAGGATTTCGAACGCTGGGTTACTGAATATAAGCATAATTTACTTAAATGTGGTTTTTAAATAAGTGATGCATTTTTATGTTGAACTGCATACAGTTTACTAAGAAATATTCGTAGAATATAGATATAATGCTATACAGGGTCACACAAAGAACTGGATACAGAGTCACCAGTGGATGGTAATTTCTGGAAAGGTGATTTAAGTAGTTTAAAGAGCATTTTTGTATGAACTAAATTTTGGCAAAATACCTTCATGTAATAAAGATACTAGATAAACTACAGGGCTGAACAAAAGTATTCAAGTATGTTTCCATCTAGTAGCTGAAAGAAAATTTACAACTAGGTATGCATTTTCTTGCAAGACTAAATTTACTCATTATATATATATATATCAACCAACATTTTAAATACATAGCTGTTCAAAAGTATTGGAATACATACAGGGTGGTTATAAAATAAGTATCCCTATTTGGAGCTATCTGTAGCTTGAAGGAATAACCCGAATGAAACCAAAATTGGTACACTTACTATACAAGAAGGGGGAAGAAGAATGGAACAGTAAAAAAAGATAGTTACAATAATCGGCAACAGATGACACTTTGGGTCCTGTTGGTGCAAACGCTGTTGTAATCATTAGAAAAATCTAAACGTGGTCATTTCTACCATTAATGTTGTACGACATGGCTTTCAGTTTACCAGATTGCACTTTATTTTAAAACTATTCAATGTTAACAGTTCAAACAGTGTAGCTGCTTTACGTGAATTTAGGCATGTGAAAGGAATGCGAAAAGTAAAAGGTCCTTTGACACCGTGTGCAGTGAGAAGAATGGTAAAAAAATTCAAGGAGATTGGATCGTTTATTGTAAATGTGGAAGAGGGAGGAAACCATTACCTCTGCACTCAAGAAGTTATTGTATTGCACATTACATTTCAAACACAAAAGCGCCATCTATCGGCAATTATTGCAATTTTTTTTTTATTGTTCCAGTCTTCTTCCCCCTTCTCAAATAGTATGTGTACAAATTTTGGCTTCATTCGAGTTATTCCTTCAAGCTATAGACAGCTCTAAATAGGGATACTTATTTTATAACCACTCGGTATTTGGCTATGGACAGTATCACCTTATTTCTCGGGATAACAAAGTTTTGTTAATGATTTCAGGAAGAGTTGGAAAGTGCTTCATAATCTATGCTTAAGGCATGATTTTTCTTACTTGTTTCCCCATCTCTTGAATAAAAGTTGTGTCTTTTGCAGAACCCTTTAATGAAAATTTCATTTTTTCTGCAGTTCTTTCTCTCCCCCCACCTAAACAATCTATGAAATTGATTATTATAATTTTTTTTTTTCATTTTTTTTCCCCCAGCAACTATGTCAAAATTTGCAGTGTTTTTTATGTTCAAACTTTTGGATTGGTGACTGATTTCTTGAAAATTTTCTTAACCTAATTCATTATTATTTTTCAAAAATTTGAAACAAAAGCATCCTTAACCTTCCCACTGCCGCAACCGGATATATCCGTTCACTAGGCTGCAGGTTGCACTGCAGTTGAAGCTTAATTTAAATTGATATAATTCTAAAAATATAATCCAGTTTTAAGAAATTAAGTTATGATTAATACTTTCAAGGCTTATAAGCATATACAGAACAACAACAACAACAACAACAACAACAAAATTACACCACAATAGAAAATCCCTCTTTTAATAATATTTATAATAAATTGAAGAGAAAAAAACATTACAATTTTGCCCTTATGCTCGGCAGTCAAAAAGTTAAGGGGAGGGGGGAAACAATGGAAAATGACAAAAATTAGAGATTTGTTTCAGAATCTCATGCATTATCACAAGTTTTACTAATTACTGTAATACACTAATGCTATTCAGAGGTGTATTATACAAAAAGTGGAATAACAAAAATATTGATTATATTAAATATTATGATCGAGTTTAACTTATTTTCACTCTGACTAATAAATTAAAGCAGAAATTTTCAAAGTAATAACACTGAAGTACTGACACATATAAGAATTTTTTGAAACATTAACATTCATGAAAAAGCAAAGTTTTAGAATTAGAACATCCATAGTTTTATTTTACTTTTATGAAGGATATTCCATGTCCCTTACATGTGCTATTTTTATTTACCTTTGCAAGTTTCACTGTTAAAAACAACTTTTCTCCCTTCCTTCGTCATCATTTCTATGCCTGAATGTGGTTCATAACACATTTTTTCACACTTTGAAAAAACAAAACTAAAAAATCAACAGAAACTCTCAAAACAAACATGAGTCACAGAAACTAAATTAGGAAAGTTTAGTTCAGAAAATCTTTTTAATAATGCTTACCTTATATAGATAGTATAATATCTGTGATCTGAAAGAATCATCCTCTTTGGATTAAGATTTAATAAAAATTATAAAAAATTGAAATGACTAGTAGATAATGAAAATACAGAGAGACAATGAATCTGTAGCAAAAGTTAGAAATAAATCTCATTAAGTTTCATGTTGGCATTTCTTTGTTACATGCATTGCAATAGCAGTGTCTTTTCTAATTTATACAAACACTCAAATGAACAATTTACAATTTTTTTACAATAATTGTTTAGATTGAAATTTTCAATTTTATAGAAGATTAGAGCAAAATAGCCCCCCCCCCCCCCAAAAAAAAAAAAAAAAAAAAAAAAAAATTGCCATTTTTGTAGCAGAATGATAACCAAGGCAGACTTTTACACTGCTGCAAAAGTATACCTTAACGAACAAAAGAAATTGCATAAACAAAATTTTTTTCTTGTTTTTTTAAATGATGTTATTCACACTCCCTTTTGGACAGTCTCAACAGATTCAAAATAACACATACAACTCATCCATCATACACACTCAACAGTAACAAAATCGGTGAACGTGTGTAAGCTGTCCAATGGAAAAAAGAGCTGTTTGATACCAATAATAGAAATAATAATAAAATCAAAGAATTGTTGAAATAAATAGTTTATAAAAGATTCCTAACAGTCTGAAGTATTTTCTTCTTATCTCAGAAAGTTAAAAGTTTTTCAAAGCAGAAAGCATCTAAGTGATGTCATTTGTACATCAATACAAGCATTTACAGGAGGCTATTTTATTAATTTTTTTACCCCAGGTGAAAAAACTGCCAATCAACTAAAAAAAAAAAAAAAAAAATCATAATATTAATCTATTTTTAAATTTTTTGTCAATTATATGGTTTCTGAAAAATGATTCAACTTTATGATCTTACTAAAATTACTGTTTTAAGTTATAAAGTTATAATATACAAAATCACCAGTTTTAATCCTCTCGGTCAGCTTGTATCTGCATTATCCAATGAGTAGTATATATTAAGCAATGTTCGATTATGATAAAGGAACAAAATTTTCTTCCAGTAATAAGAATATACTGCATTAATTTAAATCCACCAGAATAATTAAAATACTTACAGCTGTTGTAACTAAAGGCCGAACAACATGAGTACCGCCAGGTTGTGTCACAACTCTGATTTGTTGAGAAGGTATTGCTTGTGTTCTAGGCTGCATAACAGTTACAGTTCCAGCTGGAAAATAAAAATTTGCACTTCGATAAATATTTTACAATTGAGATCTAAGAAATGGTATGAATGTATGAATAAACTTAAATATTTTGACACTGCTTTGATAAACCTTTCCAAAAAATTCCAACATTAGGTTTTATGAAGTAAAACATTATTTTTTTACTTCTCAACTTATTGTTTCCATCAATATACACTTTATTGAAAATTAAATAACAGCAACTTCAAAAATTTTATATAGTTTGAACAACTAAACCCAAAACTAAAAGTATATTGTAATAAATCTAAGTAGTATTCAAAAACACTCTAAATAGACCAGTAAATATAAATAGCACCTTTTAAATTAAAATATTTTATGATAAGTTTTTATGATATTTGCATTGATAAAAATGCAAATATCACAAAGATGAATTAATATTTAACAAATACAAAAAGCAATTCAAACAAGAAAATAGGAAAGAAAAGTGGAAATCTTAAATAATATACAAGATAAATTCTTTGGTTAATGCTTATACTAGATTATGTATCTAAAACTTATATTACAAATGAACTTATATTTATATTAAAACTGCTTATATTAGATTATGTATCTATCCCATTCGCATTAGTGATGCCACTGGACTTGAAAAAATCTGGGTCCTCAGGACACAGGCCTTAAATTCCAGGTCCTTTTTTTACAAAAGCGGGTTCACGCTAATAAGTTATATTTTTAAATGCAAAAGTTGAACTTGTTCATTTGGAAAAGAAAAATGAAATGCAATAATTATTGTTTTAATAATAATAAATAAATAAAAACAATATTTTTTTTTAATTAAGAGAAATTTTCTTTACTTTTTAAAATTTAATGTTCAAGATACAAATTTAATTATAAAATAATGCTTATTTGAGTGTAGAAGATAACAAGCATCACTATGGTTCGTATTTCTCTTAGAAAAGAGGCAATGATTTATTAAAAAAGACATTTTTGCTGAAAAAAGGAAAAACTTTTGTTGAGTAAAGGGGCACTTTTTGTCTAATGAATGGATGCTTTAAGGAGTCACATTCACTCGGAAAGATTTGGAGCAATCAAAAACAAATTGTGAAGCAGGAAAATCTGTTTTTGAAGAAGCAAAATAATAATAATAATAATAATTAATGAGTAAATAAATTGTAATTTAACAAATTTGAACAACTATTTAGAAAATGATATTTTCAAAGAATAAAATTTTAAAGACTTATAAATAAATTCTATGTTTAAATTAATAATAATAATAAACATAATTTTTAGGATAATTATAACGAGTCCTATATTACGTACGATGTGCATTAAACATTAATATTACTAGACCAATGATAAAAAAACAGTTGTTTGCAGATAGACAACTGTTTAAAATGTGCATTTTTATTTGATGGAGTTAATCAGACCGACTTCTCAAGGCCTCATATTGCATACGACATGGATTAAGCATTAATATTCCTGGACTCTTCACAAACAAATTTTGAATAAAATTTCAGTTTTACAATTTTCAGAACTGCAGATTTTTAAACTTCTAAATATCGCACAATTTAAATTTTTATCCTGTTGCATAGAGAAAAAAAAACATACTTTTTAATGAAATTCATTTGAAATCTTTATCACAATTTGTTTTCAAATTATTAAATTTTAAAAAAGTTTTTATTACTTTTCTGTCATTGTGGCAACTGAAGTACAGTAGACTCCCTCAAATCCGCACAGCTTGGGACCAGAGGTTGTGCGGATTTTAGAATTTTGCGGATTTCTGGTCATTGCTTTGTTTACATTTTTTAAAGAGTAATTTGAGTGCAATTAATAGTGCAATCGGCAATATAATCAATGCTTACAATATAATAAAATATTAAAATAAGTAATAAACTAAAATAATAAAAATTTAGGTAATTTTCAAAATGATTAAAATACTAATAGCAAAGGTTGATAATCAATAATGTATGATTAAATATACATTATAAAGATTAAATGTAATTTTTCAAAATTATTCAACAAAACTTGCCTCATAAAAGTACATTACTAATTCACATCAAAATCATAAAATAAGGACTTTTGTTTTTCAAGTTTAGCCGGGCTTAATTACCAAAAAATCTTGATTAATGCATAAATATATTTGGTAAGAATAATGAGATTACCAGTGATATCAGAAATATCTTGAATTTTTTTCGAAAAATTTTATTCTTCCTTCAGGAAAAAAACGTGAATAGAGTATTATTAAGAAAACTACAAATTAAAAAATATATGGAATTGATACAAAACTAAAAAAATTAAATTTTGTCCCAATATCTGAACTGAAAGTTTCATTGTTTACATCCATAAAATATGTACGGATTTTAGAGAGTTGCGGATTTCTGGTTTGTGGATTTGAGGGAGTCTACTGTATTCCATTTTTGCACATTAAACTTGGACCAATCAGAAAATGAATAAAATAAAATAAGTTGCGGAATTCAACCAATAAAAAGATTCAGATATACTTCAGATTTTCCAATTCTCTACTAAGAACAATAACTATTTTTCCAAATAGTTAAAAAAAAGAAGCAGGAAAATAAAATATTTTATGATAACTTTTTATGATATATATTTTGAACAGAAAAATTCACTCACAGCATTACCTTTTTTTCCATGGCCCTTTAACAATTTTTTTTTTTTTTTTTTTTTTATGAAAGTTGTGGTTTTTTCGCGATCTTTTGATGAAATCTGCCACCTTTTTAAGCAAATCTTTTGACAAAATCTACCGTTTTTCGATATCTTTTGGCAAAAGGTGTCATTTTTCACAATATCTTGACAGAATTTGCCGTTTTATTGCGATTTTTGGACAAAATTTGTCAAATTTTGCAATTTTTTTGAGGAAATCCCTCGATTTTTCTGGTTTTTTGAAACGAAAGCTATTTTTATTTGTAATTTTTTAACAAAATTTGCCACACTTTTTGATTGCTTTGACGAAATTATGCATCCCACGGGATAACGTAAGAGCTATTGTTTTTCGTCCCATCGCCAATTTTTTGGATAATTTAAGCACTATAGCGTGTTTGCAGCATCACTGCTCATTAGGCTTATAGAAAACTGTCTACTTTATGCTACTACTGTAAAAAAATAATTTTTCGAAAAATCTTTATGTGTTTATACATTTATCATCAATCTACCAGGATTCATACTCATTTTCCAAAAAAAAATCCCTCGAGAATCCCCTGATGTATTTTTTTGGATGTACAATTTTTCCATATCAACAATTAACTACATTTTGATATTACATATGATAATAAAGCATGCGAACAGTAACAATTGCCCCCAATTTCCCAGAATAGACTTCATTATGGCAGGTTTTCTCAGGTTTGGGAAATTTTTTATATTATCCCCTGATTTTTACAACCTAAAATTCATCTTCTGATTTTCCCAGGAATCCCATATTCCCCTGATGAGTATAAACCCTGTCTACAGAAACAAAAAACACCTTTATCACTTTATAAGAACACTAGCTGACCTGCCCAGCATTGCTCAGGCCTGTGATATTGTTCAGTTTTCAAATGCGTTATCTTATTACAAATGCTCCCTAAATGATGATGAGTGGGAAAAAATAGCAAAATTTGCTGATCAGACACGAAAAAAATAACAAATTTTGTCGGTCAGGCTCTGAAAAATCGCAAATTTTATCGATTGGATGTGAAAAATCTTTGCTGAGCAAGCAAGAAAAAAATAGTTTTTTTGATGATGCATGAAATAATTGCATATTTTGTTCATAGGCTGTTTTAAAGTCATCTGTTTAATCTGATTATCGTGCAAAGTCAATACAAATTTCTTTGGTCCGTTGCAAAATAGAAAATATCGTATTTACTCGTGTATAAGGCACACTTTTTTTTCCAAAAAGATAGGGCAAAACTCCTAGGTGCACCTTATACACGAAATAATTTTTTATTGTTGGATGCAGTCAAACAATATACATATGAAACAAGAAATTATTCAAAGAAAATATTAAAACTCGGAAAATGTTACTTAATTGAAGTATTATTGCATATTTATTTCATTCCTTGCAGTTTTTTATACAACAGAGCTAATGACATTATCTAAACGCTAATTAGCAATTCTCTTTACCGTCACTCATTCCTATTTTCCATCATTCTCTTACAACCCAAAGTCTAAAAATGCATTTTCGTCTTCTTTTCTGGTCTGGTGTAATGTCTGTTTCGACTTCTTTTTTACTGAAATTCATTTGGTCATTCTTCATTGGCATATCAAATTTATGGTGCTCCTTATATACGAGATTTTTAAAAAATCGCAATTTTTACTTGTAAAGTAGGAGTGCGCCTTATACATGCGTGCGCCCTATACACAAGTAAATACGGTATTATTGGACTGGAAATGGAAAAATAGCATTTTTAAACAATCAAGTTCCAAAAAATCTTGAATTTTGTCGATCGAGTATGAAAAAAATCACGAATTTTGTAATTTTGTCAATAGGAAATGAAATAATGAAATCCATCAGAAAGGAAAAAAAATCTCAAATTTCATTGATGAGACACAGAGAAATTGCCAATTTTATTGATAGGCACAAAAAGATCATAATGTTTGCCGATTGGGAATGAAAAAAATTGTAAATTTTGTTGTCCGGGATCGTAAAAAATCTTGAATATTGTCAATTGGCTTCGTAAAAAGGTGTGAATTCAATCAAATGGGAATGAAAAATCTGCAAATTTTGTCGATCCAGAATGAAAATATCGCAAATTTTGTTGATATGGCATGGAAAAATCTTGAACTTTGTCGATAATGTGCGAAAAAAATGAAAATGTATTTGATCGGCTGAGGAAAAACCGCAATGTTCGTAAGTTTATCTTTAGAAAAAAAAAAAGAAAAAAAAAAAAAAAAAAAATCACTTGCAGTATGAAAATAAAAATATAGCTTTCATCAGAGATAGAATCTTGAATTTCATTGTTCAGGAGCGGAAAAATGCCTATTTCATTGATCATGAATGAAAAAAGTACATGTTTCATCAATCAGGCACAGAAATATTGGTAATTTTGTAGATCACATGCAGAAAAATCACAAAATTCGGCAACTTGGCACGAAAAATTTTAATAATATATAAAAGCATGTTTAAAAATCTAGTGATCTATGAAACACCCTCTAAAAGCATGAGCATTGTGTGCAGGATTGAACTGTTGCTGTTATATGGAAATATAGGGGGAAAATAAGAAGCAGAAACAATTGCAGGTGATGACATTAGTACAAAAAATATGACAAATTAGAAAAATATAGGAAATATAGGACAACTCTGACCCCTGATATAAGATATTTCATAAACGAGAAATTGATATGTTAAATGAAGATAATATCATGAAATAATAAATTAATCAAAACATAAAAATATAAACAAATTTTGTAAATGATTCCAAGATTTATATTTTTACTTCAAAGAACCTAATCCAGGTAAATGAACATTTTATCTACAGTCACGGCAAAAAAAAATCTTGACACTTGCGATTTTAGAAATTTTGTTAAATATCTAAAAATGTACATGAGAAATAATTCCGAAACTCCAGATGTATAAACAAAATAGTAGTAGTCATATATTTTCGCAAAGAGTTGTCCTCGATATCCAACAGGGGACCGTCAATAAATTGAAAAAGAACGATGATCTTTTGGATAACCCTGTCAAATCTAATAAAGCAAAAGAGTTCAAATTGCAGATTATGATTAAGAGGCTTATTGTAATAAACTGTTATTTTTTATGAATATAGCATGTAAACTCGTAGAGAAATTAAGGTTTTTATAAAAACAGTCTGAATTTTACCAAATTTTTCACTTGTAATTTGCTGAGCTCTTCATAAAACACAATGTTCTTTTGAGAAAATATGGCAAATAATATTTTACATAACATCCTTCAATCATATTAAAATAATAATAATAATAATTGTATGAAAAATTAACAGGTTTACTAGATAATAATTTCACTGTGCATGTGTGAACGTAATCAAAATATAATTGGCATAATGTGTTAGCTACATGTATAGAGCAACTTTTGATAAAGTCTTAAAAACATGCCTTGAAAATTCTGAAAATTATCATGGATAGAATAAGCTCAAATCCAATCCATTATTCCCAAAATTAAGCAAAAAGATAAGGGACTGTATCCATATTATATTGATTAGTATCAATATAGCATATACACAATATTGCATGTACTACTATATTTGGATACAGCCCCTCATCTTTTTGCTTCCTTTTGGGAATAACGGATTTTGAGCTTATTCTATCCATGATAATTTTCAAGCTATGTTTATGAGACTTTTACAAAAATTGCTCAATACATTTAGCTAGCATATTATGCAAATTGTATTTTGATTGCATTCACGCATGGGCAGTGAAATATTATTTAGTAAACCTGTCATTTTTCATGTAGTTATTAGTATTTTTAATTCTGATTGCAAGGTATGATGTACCATTTAATTTGTCATATTTTTTGAAAAGAACACTGTTCTTTATTAAAAACTCTGCATATTATAAGCAAAAAACATGTCAAAATTTGGAATCATTTTTATAAAAACCTTAATTTTTCTACAAGTATACATGCTACCCTCATAAAAGTTAATACAGTTTATTAGAATAAGTCACTTAATCATAATCAGCAGTTTGAACACTTTTACTACATTAGTTTTGAGAGAGTTATCCAAACGATCTTCGTTCTTTTTCAATTTGTTGAAAATTTGTTGAAGAATTAAGAAATAGTAAAAATTGTATGACAAATGAGCAGGTTTACTAAATAATTTTTTACTGTGCATGTGTCAACGCTATTAAAATTTCATTTGCATATTATTTTAGTTGAAGGCATAGAGCAACTTTTGTGAAAATCTCAAAAACATAACTTGAAAATTCTTAAAATGATCGTCGATAGAAAAAGGTAAAAATCTGTTATTTTCAAAATGAAGCAAAAAGATGAGGGGCTGTTTCCATATTCCATTGATTAGTGCCTACACAATATTGCACATACTACTATATTTGGATACAGTTCATCTTTTTGCTTTATTTTGAGAATACCGGATTTATATTTTACTCTACCGACGATAATTTTCAGAATTTTCAAGCTATGTTTTTGAGACTTTCACAAAAGTTGCTCTATACATTTAACTAACATAATATGCAAATGAAATTTTAAATTAATTGATGCATGCACAGTAAAAAATTATTTAGTAAACCTGCTCATTTGTCATACAATTTTTATTATTTTTTAATTCTGATTATAGGATGTCATGTACAATGTTGATTGTCATATTTTCTAAAAAAAACTTTGTGTTTTATGAAGAATTCTGCAAATTATAAGCGAAAAACTTGGAAAAAATTCGAACAGTTTTTATAAAAACCTTAATTTCTCTACGAGTTTACATGCTATATTCATAAAAATGATCACAGTTTATTACGATAAGCCACTTAATCATAATAAGCAATTTGAACTCTTTTACATTATTAGTTTCAACAAGGTTATCCAAAAGATCTTCGTTCTTTTTTAATTTATTAACAGTCCCCTGTTGGATTTCAGGGACAAATCTTCTCGAAAATATATGACGTGTACTATTTTGTTTATACATCTGGAGTTTCGGAGTTATTCGTCATGTACATTTTTAGATATTTAACAAAATGTCTAAAATCGCAATTGTCAATTGTACATTCATCATTAAGAATCATCATGTTTTATTTAAATTTATTTTATGTATAATGTACTTTTAATCTACTCCATTTTAATCTAGAGATGCACCGGATGTGGATTTTTGCCGGATACCGAATAACGGATATCCGGTACAAAATTTTACCGAATATCCGGTATCCGGCCGAATAATTTCTCATTTTTATTTTAATAACATTTCAATTTTATGCTTGTTGAAAGAGAAAAAAAATTATTGTAATTTTATATTATGCAAGTATTAATAGATTTCAATTCACTTATTAAGTCAAAGTTACTTAAAAACATAGCACTAATTAAATATTGAAATGTAATATTATTTTGCCTTTTCATTTTTACTTATAAAACTTCTAACTTTACATGCATATTTTTTTCTATCCTTTCTTTAGTCTATCACCAGATTTAGGTAGTGTCTTGATGTTTTTATAGATGTGTTGTATCGATTAACTAACAGAAAAAAAAAAAAAAAAAAAAAATTACCCTGTTGGCACATAATTAACAAAAATGGGATAGTTATGTATGTTACTCGTTTTCTTGACTCTGAGTGAGAGTTAGTTTTCCTATTAAGCTCTTTTGGCATTGCAGAGCAAGTTTCAGAATGAACGTTATTTAAAAGGTCACTTGCAATTTTAACATGACTGGGCAACTTATAACAAGGCATAATTCATTTTTACTAAAATATATATATATATATATATATATATATATATATATATATTTATATTTTTTTTTTTTTTTTTTAATGTAATTTGTATATTTTTCTTTTGTTTTTACCACATTTTTTTCAATTGTTGACTGCTTAACTTGTGCAATTGATGTTCCAGCAAAATTTGAATGGTTTCTTTAATATCAGCACCATTTTGTTCTTGATTTTCTAAACAAACACACCTTGAATCTGGAGTATGAATATTCATAAATAAACTCTTTAGTTTTCTGGAAACTTTATTTTCCTACATGGTTTTTAATCCTCAATACTTTAGCACTTACAAGATAGCCCCATTGTACACATTTCTGACTCAGAATTTTTGATGTATTAATGGTAACTTCAAAAAACTTTTAGATTAGATATTTATACCTTCCTTTTTTTGTTGATATTCATAACTCAAATTAATAATAAAGTTATTAACAAAGCACTTGAGAAGAACTATAAAAGTCAACTACTTCATTACAGGGTAAAAAAAAAAAAAAAAAAAAAAAAAAAAAAAAAAAAAAAAAACTGAAAGCAAAACAAAGTTGAAATAGTAGTTGATATTCTAGTTTTGGTTTTACAATTACATTTATGACAGAATAATTGAACATTGCAGTTAAATTTTGACTGGTGAAAATTACAATAAAACTTTTGAGAGGTAAAATTAACTTCATCCCAGAAATTTAAGAACAATTTTTAAGAGAAATAAAAAATTTGAAGGTGTAGTACATATTCTAGTTTTGGTTTTACAATTGCTGTTATACATTATGACAAAATATTGTCATATTTTAAACATGTTTTCATTTACATATAAACATTAAATACTTTCATAATTATGAAAATATACAAGTATTTATATTTGTTAACATTGCTTTTTAATAAGATAAGGTTGTCAAGGAGCAAATTAGTTTTACATTTTTTTTTTTTAATGTAAAAAACAGAATTTAAAAAATGTTTTACTATCCGGCAACCGGATATTAAAATATTCGGCCGGAACGAATATCCGGTTTGAGTGCCGAATAAGCAGGATATCCGGCAGGAGCCGGATATCCGGTGCATCCCTATTTTAATCACAGGCTTAATTTTAAATTATTGCTTAAATTATTAAAACTTTTCAAAATCTTACTTTATTATTTTTATTCATCAATATTTCAATAATCTTATAAGTTTAACAATCTAAATATCAAGCTATTTATATATATATTTTTTTTTCTTAAAAAAATAAATAAATAATAATAATTATATAACATTTGACAAAAATTGTGTCTTAATATTTAAATTGTTTGTCAAAAATTACAACTTGATATCGCACCTGTTAGGCCAAAATTGTGTTTGATACTGTGATTGCTTGAAGAAAATTGCCGGTAGATATAGAGCTTTGAATTTATAATCAGGAAAAAAAAAAATTACTGTTTGATTTCACAATAGCTTAAAAAAATCTGTTTTATTTTACAATCATCTAGTGAAAATAACGGTTTGATAATCAGATCGGTAATTTTTGTTGGATGAAAATCATCAGTAAACACCGCGATCGTTTGTCAAAAATTGAAGGTAGATATTGCAGTTTGATTTCATGATCACTTGACAAAAATAACACTGATTTCACAATTTGAAAATCGACGTTTTATTGCCCCTGGTGATCAATAGGTGAAAATCACGCTTTCTCCAATGAGCATTTGATAAAAATTGCACATTCATTAAAATAAGAAATTGCTCGATTTATACTATACATACATATATTCATGTTAAAATTTTTATTCTAGTTTATAGCCTTTTAAAGATTTAGTTTCCCCTCTTCGATTTTACATTTGAAAGAATATTTGATAAAATTGGAATCACTAAAGAAAATTTGAACACACAGTTATTTTGTTAGGCATCTTAAAATAGCATTTTAAGCTTCATTACTACATTATATGTGCCATATATATTACAACAGAAATTTAAAAGCACAGAGTTAATACATCATTACAATTTTATTTATTTAGCCCCTTTTCTCCCTCAAAATTTCCATGTCACGTTTTCGTATCATAAACAGAAATTGCCAAATTAATGTTCAAAATATCCGATTTTAGTAAAAAAGCTAAAATTTTTCATGCGTAAAAAATACATTCCTAAACTTATTCAAAAGTGTTTGTATAAATATTAAATGGAAAATTTTATAAAATATTCTATTCCGAAAAGAACACAGTGAAAAAATTTTTTCTGGTTTAAAGCATAACTTTCACAATGAAAAGACACTTAAAAAAAACTTCATTTATATTATTTTTAGATACTCCTAATGTAGACTGATATTTGATTTAACTTCTGCACAAAACGCCAGCAAGGATTGTGAATATACAAAATGTGTGGAGATTAAATTTCTGTCTTTTTTATATGCTTCATCAATTTCTTTACATTTTTGCGTTAAATCAAAGAATACTCGAAATTGCTTTCAAAAGCCTGAATTCTTTTTTGAAAAACAGTTTTATGACTTTTTTTTTTTAAATCTTTATAACACTTCATTTTTCCCCGCCAAATTAATGAAAGTAGCAAAAACGGACTGATATATAATACTTACGTTTAGTAACGGATGTTGTATTTGCAGGACTCATAGCTACTCGAACCAATGTCTGAGCTTGGGCTGAAATAAATACAATTAAAGATAAGCGAGTTAACAGAATAAAGACTCAAACAAACATAAAAATAGGAGGGAGTAGCAACACTATACAAAAGTAATGTAGTGTGTGTGTGAATAAGAAAATTACTGGTGTTGAACGATGAGAAATAAAGCCTACTTTTTATTTAATTAACAGATTTGGTAGCATTTACAGAAAACACTTTTATTGCAGATTCTCACTTTACTTTTAATTTTCTCACTGAAGTGAGCTGATATATACATTCTCTAAACTGTAGGTTTCATTGTAATGGACATATTATTTAAGTTCATATAATTCTACAGATGTAGTGCAAATAAAAAACCCCTAAAAAACGGGGCTTGAATTTCAGGGCTGAATGGCAGGGTTCACACAAAAGAATTTTTATTCCCACCGCTAAAGAAATATTATGGGGGGGGGGGGGGATATTTTTCCATTTTCTGCAAACTTTTGCATTTTTAAACAATTATCAACTCCCATGACCGCCCTGCAAATTCATTATATATTTGCGTGATTCATTGACACATCTTGCAGCATTTTTACAGCAAAAGGTAGTTGAAATTAATGATTTTTTTCATGACTAATTAATCAATTTCGCAATTTTTTCCCCTGCAACTTATTGAGGAGTTTATAACTATTTTCTGGGACTGCCAAAAAAAAAAAAAAAAAAAAGATGATTTACATCTAAATTTCTAAAAAAATAAAGGCATCTGATTCTGAAAATTATGAAAAATGGCTCATAGGCTCATAATTGAAAATACAAAACGAAAAAAATATTGTGAATTTTCACAAATGACTGCTAGAACAAATTTTATCAATTGTTTGCAGAAAAAAAAAAAAAAAAATTGCTAATTTTGTCAAATGATCTCAGAAAAATGCAAATTTTGTCACAGGGTTGCTGAAAAAGATTGCAGCGTTTACAAAGAGTGCAACAATTATGCCAATTTTTTTTAATGCTAATCTTTGAGGGTGTGACATTTCTTGTTTAAATTACAGTAAGTTTAATTAATAACAATTTAAAAGGAAGTGAGTTTAAAAAACAATAATTTTGAACTTTTTATTTAGTTAGACAAAACATTATGTCTTTGGTTCCTTTGAAATTAGAAAAATAACAGTCACTCACAAAAAGATTTAAAAACAAAACACATTTCATTAAATAATGAAGAAAAATATCATGTCAGTTCTCAAACTCCCCTGGTCAACAAGCATGATTTTTGTTTTTTTAATAAATTTTTATATAAGTAAAATATTTATCAAGTTATAAGTAATTTTTATCACTTTACAACAAATTTTCTTATTTTTTATGCTGTGATGTCTGGAAATTTGGTTCAACACCAACTTGGACAAAATTTTCTGAAAGATCTTTTGTGTTTATCATAAAATGTTTTGATTACATAATTTCTAAATAGAAGCAACTGCCAATTATAAAAAATGTGTCAGAAAGTAGCTTCTTTAAATTTGAAAACAGTCTTAAGCAAAAAAATATACATGCAAAATATATACCAGTAGTAGCTGCTGTCGCAGATGAAGTCAACAGTGAAGATGATATAGCATTGGGATTTGTATTTGTTATTGTTGCTGGAGAGCCAGTAGGCTGTACTGGAGCAGTTGTTGCAACTGCAGGTGTTGCTTGAGGTTGTGGTGTTGTACCTGCTAGTTGAGGAGATGTTGGTGGCATATCATATTTCTGTAGTTGAAGCAGATAGGAATCAGCTAAAACAACAATAAGTGCATATTATTACATCTATAGTTTATTACATAAATATATACAGTAAAATCTCTAAAAATCAAGCAGACATTTCATAAGCACATAATTGTTTGCTATTCAGATGTATGCACTTTTAAGGCATGAAAGTGAGAAATAGGAAAAAAGGAAAAAAAAAATGTTCATCTATACAACATGACCAAACACATATAATTGACAGATTTTTTTTAGGTTATTCAAATAATAAAAATGGAATATAACCAGGGTTAGCAAGTTTTTGACAGTGTGATGGTTTTATCCGGATTTAACCATGGTTTTAATGGTCATGTCAAAAACCCCTTTTTGACAGAGTTTTTGACAGTAAGTGTCAAAAACCTAAAATTGAGTCCAAAAACTGTTTAATATTATTTTTAAACAACATTAAATTTACAATTTTTTGTAATTTTTAGTTTTAGACACTTGAATAAATTTTTTGACAGTTTTAATACAAGTTGTTTATAAAATAGAAATTAACTGTAAGCTATAAATATAGAATAAAGATTAATCAGAAGTATCATTAGTTGTTACATTAAAAATATAAACCAGGAATGGGACGAATATTCGGCCACTATTCAGTATTCGGCCCTTTTGCCGAATATTGAAGTCTTGTTGACCGAATACCTGTAGCCAAATATTTAGAGATATCTTGCCGAATATTGCTAAAATCTCGCCGAATAGTGAAAGATATCTTGCCAAATAAATTTAGGAGCTAAAGAATTTCATTTCTTGTAATTTTTTTTCTCTAATCCAAATTTGTTACTTCATTCATAAAGTCCTTCTCATTCTTACTTACAAAATATTCACCCTTTCTGTATTTCCTATAAAAGTTAGTGAAACACTTATAGAAAAAAAATAAAAAATAAAAACACTGCCTTATTCTAAAATACTCAAATATTTATTAATGTCTGCAAATTCCATGAACACATAAAAAAGGCTCTTATGAAATTCATAACTTATTTTCTATAAAGTAAAAAAATGAAAAAAATTCATTCACTAGGTGTATTAACGAAGATTATAAATTTTTTAAATTTAAATATCAAATATCACTATTCCAAATACAACGGTACATCTGAAAACAAAACTGGTGTCAAACTAGATATGCATTAGATGACACAACTTGCTTTATGAAGATGGTTTTATAAATATTTAAACATAAATTCTAAATACTGAATACCGATATAATTTTTTTATTCTATAGTTTTCATTAAAAAAAAAATATTTGCATAATTACTGACTTAAATATGTAACATTATTATGTATATATTTTTAATTTACATCTTCCTTCTTTCATGTTGTTATCAGTTTCTGTTTATCCTTTTAATGTTTGTTGAATAAGTGGAATATTGAACTTGAATATTGTATGTGCCAATTCAAATGTCAAAGATTTTGTTAACATATGCATTCTACTTTAAGCATAACCTTTTGCTTTAACATAATTTGTAATTTAAAGCTTGGCAACTGATTTCAGAACAGTCTCATTCTTACGAATTTGCTTATCATTAGGGACACAAACTCTAAATGATCAAATTTACTTTATTAAAGATTATTTCAGATAATATCTCTTCATGAGTTCTGAGAGATAGAGAGAGAGATTTAGAATATTATTAATTTTGGATGCAAGAAAGGATAAAAGTTTCATTTGATAGTAAAAGTGAAGTACATTCTTCGTATTTTTATGGAAATATCTTCTCATCTTGAGTTACTGAAAATCAATTTGATGTACATTAGGATAAAAGAATGTAATGCAATTTCATAATTTTTTTGTGTTAAAATAAGTTTTTCAAATTTAAAAATACATTTAAAAGCACATTTAAGAGTAATAATTATTAATGAACTCCTATTTTTTAAATTATATATAATCAAAATTTATTTTCTTTATTGGAAAAAAAGTTGGTATTCGGCCGCGTAAATTTATTTTCTTAATTTTATATTCAATTTGATAAGACAATTCATGTGTTTTTACGTCAAAATCAAAATTAATAATTTATTTTATCTCAGCATTTTACTTATATTTAATTCAGTCATCCGAACATGCATACTGAAAGTATATTTCACAGAAACTCTGATCTTAGAGATGATAAACATCAGAAAGATATGGATTTATCAGTGTTGCCAGTGGAGACTTTATTTTTATTATTCTGTCATTAAACAAGAAGAATTTTTCTCTTCAAAATGTAGTATGGGTGCCTGGGAGCAGAATTGGTGCAGGCACCTATACGCGCGTCACAGACTCTTGGGAAGGTATGCAGACTCTTTTTCAACTGTCAAAAATTTAGCAAAAATTAAAAAATTTCGGTCCTAAAACCAAAAATTCGGACATAAAATGTGTCATAAATTTTGGCAAATAACCTTTGAAAAAAAAAAAAAAAAATCAATTTTGTCATAGATTGTGAAAAACCACACAAAATTCGTCCAAAAATCGAAAAAAAAAAAAAAAAAAAAAAAAAAAAACCGGCAAATTTTGCTAAAAAATCATGAAAAAGCAGCAATTTTCTTCAAAACATCGCAAAAAAAAAAAAAAAAAGGCATATTTCTTCAAAAGATCATGAAAAAAGTGTTAGTTTATGTAAAAAAATCACGAAAAAATGACAAATTTTCTAAATAAATTGCAAAAAAAGGCTAATTTCTTTAAAAAATAGCAAACTTTTTCAAAAAATCATGAAAAAAAAATGGAACCTTTTTTTCAAAAGATGAAGAATAAACGGCAAATTTCTTCAAAAGATCACGAAAAACAGTAGTTTTTGTTAAAATATTGTGAAAGAACTGCAAATATCTTCAGAAGATCACATAAAAACGGCAAATTTCTTCAGAAGGTAAAAAAAGGTACATTTCTTTAAGAGATCATGAAAAAAATGGCAAATTTCTTCAAGAGATCGCGACAAAATGTCAGTTTTTGTCGGAAGATCGCGAAAAAACGGCAACTTTCACCAAAAGATTATGATAAATCGGAAATTTCTTCAAAAAAATCGCAAGACAAATTTATTCAAAAGATCCCGAAAAAAATCCCAGCAGTTTACATCAAAAGATCGGAAAAAAGACAAATCTTGTAAAAAAAAATGCAAATTTTGTCAAAAGATCATGAAAAACCCACAAATTTTCTCAAAGGGGACCCCCCCCCCTCTTTAGGACAATGTATGGTGTTAAAAATTCTGTGAACAAAGGCAATTTCTTTTTTAAAGTATACTTTTCTTTTATGTTTATCACAAATACTTGGGAGGTTTGAGTACATATAATGTAATGTGAGGGATTGGTCTGCAGACTGTTTTTTAAGGCCTGCCACACATTATGAAGACATGCGTAAAAAATCATGCAACAGGACACAGCCAAACAGGTTTTTTCTGTTATCAGGATGAAATTGTCGCATGTCGCACGTTTTTTTGTTCAATGTTTCACTGGTGTGTGGCGGGCCTAAGTTTTCACTTGGGTTGCAGACTGCAAAAAAAGAAATTCTGCTGCTGGGTATGGGTATCTTCAAAATGTAAATGGCTGATATGACATGGAATGACCCTTAAATCATGTAGATAAAGTAAAAATAAAATCAAAAGCAAGCAAATAAATTACCAGTGCTGACACCTCCCCAATGTACTTCAAGGGAATGAGTTGAAGCACGTATAAGTTGAACTCTTGAAGGTGCAGGTGGCTTTTCAGTTTCCAAATACCATAAATCTTTACAGCATACCTATAAATATATGGTACATGTACATAGAGTATACAGTACATGGATAAGCTTAAATGAAGATTTCAAACAATAACAAGATATTTTAACATATATGCATTATAGATGCAGATTTATGATGATCAATTGCCACATCACATGGCAAGTAAATTTTTTGTTGTGGTCACAAACCAGGGGTCTGTCCAGGGCAAAAATTGAGTCTGTTAACGGACTCTTCACAAAATTCAATGACAACAAAACGGACTCTTCACAGAATTATTTTTCAGAAAAACGGTTCACAAAAAAAAAACAGTGTAATAAGTGTAAATTTCTGTAAAAAGCTAGACTTTTGTGTTCATTGTATCATTTATCTCAACGTAAACAAACTGCAGCCACTTTCGTTTATTGCTATCTTGTTTTCTACTCTTTCCCTCCATTATCCATATTTAAATGAGCGCCGATTGGCTGATGCATGACGTCAGAAGCATAGTAGGTGTGGCGATCATATCTTTTTATGATTTCATTTCCTAATTTGGCAACAACCTGCTTTTATTTTGCTGCGTTCGCTTCGTGCAGGAAATGTGCTTCACGGGCTTTAAGTGTTCTTACTTTGAGTTTTCTCTGATTTCCCTTATTTTTTTGTTTCTACTGTATGTGCTTATTTCTTTTATTTCCATTAATAGGAAACGCAGATGTCCCTCCACGGTAGGAAATTCTCGGAATTCTGATTATTACATGAAAAAAATATTATCAGATGCTAAAGACTGAGATAAAATTTCTAACTATTTTAAGGGAATCGATCAAGATGCTGATGCGCAAAAATCTCCGATCAGAAATTCATCTCAAATGAACTGGTAATTAGAATTTATTTTTATACATATTAATCTCTGCCTCATACTCGCTTATTGCACCACAAGTTATGAGTTATAGATAAATTTACTTTCTTAACTAGTTATATTATTAAATTATATATTTATCCAACTACTGTGCTGTCCTCTAAAAAAAAACCCATATGAAAATGTATCCTAAAAAAAGCTACATTAATGTTTTGTCTAAAAAAAGTCACTGAAACCAATTTTTTATTTTGTCCTGTTTGTAAAAAACTTCTTAGAAACAAGACAAAACAATTTGACTTCAGTGTTTTTTTTTTTTTTTTTTTTTAATTAAATATTTGAGTGTTTTTCTTTGGGATACATTTTCATGTGGTTTTTTTGTACAGAACTATAGTTGGTGCTTTTATTTAAAATTTGTAATTGTTCTTTCAACATTACATTTGGTTCTTTATTTCTTAACGAAAGTTATGCACGAAAGAAGTTCTATTGAAAATTAATAAATAATAAAATCATTTTCATATTAAATTGCTTTGTAGGACTAACTGTTAACCATACATGCTTTCCTTAGTTTATAATTTCATTATTTACATTAATCTAAACATTCTGTTTGTTGATTGTTTATTATAATATAATTGCAAAAGAATGGAACAAGAAGTCTCTCTATTTATTAGTAAATTAGATCATCTGCCTAAATATTAGTTTATTTCGGAAAAATTAAAACATGACCCAATTTCGAAGACTGGACGGTAGGGCTGGGCGATATCAGAATTTTAATATTGTGATATATTGCTGACCAATTATCGATATTTTCAATATATTGATATATTTCAATTCATATGTCACTCCATTATAGGGTCATAAATGTAACTGTATAATATGTATATAAAATACTACATGGGCGGAAATGAATTAACTAATATTTTGTAAATTTACTTTTTTCACAAAAAAAAAAAAAAAAAAAAAAAAAAGAAAGAATTCACAAAAATAAAAATAAATCACAAAAATAATAGTTAATTTCACAAAAATAGGACTCTTGGGAAAAAAAAAAAAAAAAAACCTGAACAGACTTCTGCTAATTTTAGCACCTAAATCACCATTTTATTATTATTTCTTACAGATACTTTTTTTAGTGAAAAACAAATGTTTGCAGAATATTTTGATTTTAATAGTACAAAATCTCACACATTCACAATATATATATATATTTAATGTGTAATTCTGTATGGCAAAATAAAAATTACTGCTTTCCTAATATTTCTAGCTATCATGGCTCAAGGGTGATTGCAACTCATAGTGAAAAACCCCATAAAGTTAATTGATGTAAAGTAAAAGAACCCCGAAAACTGCTGATGAAAAATACACTAAAATCAATTTACACAACAACTGCAAAGATAGAGATGTAAATTTTCCAAAAAAATTGAAGTGGTGGAAAAACGATTTTTTCGGGGGAAAAAAATGGAAAAATTGATTTCTTACAATAAATTCTCCCAAATAAATTATATTCCTTAGAGAATATTAAATACTTTTTTCATTTATCTGTATTAAAAGAAAATTATTTTCACTTTATATGACTATATTACAAAAGAAAAAAAAAAGAGAAAAAGCTTACTTTTAAAAGTTTAATATCAGTCTCAGAATTTTTATAGTACATTCAGGCTTTATTTAATGCTACTGTTTGTTATATCATGTCTCTGTTGAAATGATTTTTCAGTACATGTTAATTATCAATTGATCTATTGTAAAAACCTATGCCAATATCTCTGCAGTTTGGAGTCAAATATATTATACATCCCATTTACATAGTATTGTTTTTAAGTAAATGATACTAGTTTAAAAAAAGAAGTTGTTGCAGTTTTGACATTATTACGAATATCAGTATTCAAATATTACATTCTTTAAAAAATGTATACTTTTACAAAATTACATTTTCCCCCCCTTATAATTATAATTTTCATTTCCTTTAAAAAAATGTATTTCGTTTTGGTATAGGTTTCCAATCTCAACTCAAAAAACTTTTGATTTAGTTTTATTTTATAATTTAAACTCAAACAAAACTAAGTTTTAGTTTGGCTTACCCAGGTCTGCAACCAAAAAACAGCACAGGATTTATTAACTGTTAGATTTTTACTTACTAAAACCAAGTAAGAAAAAAAAAAAAAAAAAAAAATCATGTCAGGTTTTTATGCAAAAATGATGTTTTTACTTTAATTACACGTAAAATTTCTCTTTTTATCCTGAAATCTGGTATCCCATTCTTGAGTAAGAAACCACATCAAATGTTTCCATATGGTAATTTCATACTTCTAAGAGTGGAATTCAAAAGTTATGAAAACACAACACTATAAATAGAAAATGCGAGGAATTTGAGAGAAAAAAAAAAAAAAAAAAAGCAGTGACCCACAGAGATAAGCTTCTGCTACACTTTTCTGACAACTACTAAAATACAAAGTTTAATCAAGAGGGAAAGTATAGTTTGGAACATAGTTACTTGTAATAAAATATTGATGTTTTTTCATCACAGTTGTACTTTTCTAATGTAAACTGACCATGTTTTGCAACAATACTGTATGCGATGGGAGGAAATGCAGGTTATTTTTAGATCAACACCCTGAAAGAACATTCAATTAATCAGCTATAGCAAAATCATGAAAAATGCAGCATAGTAGTGTCGTCACATATAGGGCAACTCACACCAAAAATTGAACAACATTAATATATATCAGGAAGTGATGAATCTGCAGTTTGATGAATAATAGACCTTTAGCTTTTGAAATAAAAGAGGATTAACAGCAAATAACACAGTAACAAACAGTAGGGGCACATCCCACATTGAGAACTACTGTTGTACAAAGTTAGTTTTTTCATCTTTTGTAATGCTGATAAATGTTAGTATAATGTTAGTACAAGTATAAATTAATTTCTTATATGTATGTCAGTGTTTTACATAATAATCATAGCTATTTGTCTAATTAAAATTTTAACAAGGGGGGGGGATGCATATTTGTGTATTTATTTAATGATTGATTGATGAAGTTTTAATTTTGTTATGGAATATTATCATGAGAAAACTATCCCAATGAACTATCTGTATTGTTTAAAATGACAATTGAGTAATCTTCTGTAACCAAGTTGCATGTGCTAAAACCTTAAAAGAAAAAGAAAAAAAAGAAAAAAAAAAAAAGCTTGAAATTATTTAATAAGGTATAAAAAAGAATAGTAAATTGGAATATTTCAGAAATATTGAAGGTACATTCAATCCTTAGTTACTCTGTAGTGTAGTGTTGGAATTGTGGAATGTCTTATTAGTAAAATGAATAAATTTGCAAAAAATGCAAAGTACATTAATTAGGTTGCAGCCGCCATAGATATGTTGTCAGGGTTACCAATAAACTTATTTTTACTTTACAATATAGATTAACTACTTCTTGGGCAGTAAGTATAGAAAAACAACATTGTTATCTTATTTATATCACAACTGCCATTAAAGTGGATAATGCTGATTGATACCACACAATTTTCAATGTTAAAATGATCATTTCAGGTATTTACAAATACTACAACAATTCTTTATAGAGAAAAAAAAAAAAAAAAAAATAGACAGCATGCATCTTAAAACGATTTTGTAATTTAAAACATTATTCTACCTGGTTATTCCATGCTTTTCTATAGCCATCCCTTCCACTCCAAATATACAAACGGGAATTAATAGCGACAGAACAGTGGCCAGCACGTGCTCGTGGAACAGCATCTTCAAATCCATCCATTGCAAGAGGCTCCCATGTCATTGTTTCTAAGAATTCGAAAAATAAAAAATCGATAAAACCTTAATATTAGCTGCATAACAACCGAATGTGTTGCATAGGTATTATCTTTAGTGATAAAAAAAATCTACATAAAAAAATATTTAACAATATTATGAAAGATTGTTCTTATGCTCACCAATCCAGATGTTTTAAATTAAAACATGCAAGTCATAAACTAAAAAACTATTATTAGTTATAAATTTTAATTTTTAATCTAATTGCCATAAAATTTCTGAAAGATCAGTTGTTACATTAATTATGACAGTTTCTTCCAATTATTTTAAACACCAATAGGTGACAAACTTAAGATAAGAGACAGAATTTTATTTTATAAGTGTCAAGACTTTTTTTAAATGATAAAAAGAAAGAACTTCTTAAAACACTATAAAAATTTTAAAAAATGTGCAAGGCTTTTCAAAAGAACAAGATCTTTCTTTCCTCAGGTGCAGAAAACACACCCTACTACTTTGAAAATGGCTGCAAGCTTCACACAGAACAGGTAAGAGATAAGCAATGGGGAAACATAAGTAGGAAACAGCTTGTAGAAAAACAGATTGCATTAGCCAATCATGCACAACTGCTCTTTTTGTTTAAAGATTTACCCTCTCATAGCCACGAACCAATATATCTGTTCACTATGCTGTAGATTTCACTGCAATAGTAGCATTATTTAAATTAATATAAGATATAATCCATTTTTAAGTAATTAAGTTATGATTAATATTATGGCCAGGGTTGGCAAGTTTTTGCCAAAGGCAGAAAAAAACGTGGTTAACACATTCACTGCCAGTCACTCGCTAGTGCGTGAAATTCTCAATAATTTAACACAAAGGGCAGAGTTATCGGCAGCGAACGTGTTAAAACCGTCCTGGCAAAAATAGGCCGTCCATTTAATTTTTTTTCCCAGAAAAAAAGAAAAAAAATTCATGAAAAAAAAAAAAAAAAAGAAACTTAATGCTTAGTTAAACAATAAATAGTCTAATTTTTTTTTAATTATAAGTTAAATTAGTATAATTATGCATCTTATGAAATGTAATGAATACAACTTTTTGTCTGTTTCTTGGAGTATAAGAGGAAGGGAAAAAAGAAAAAAAGACAACAAAGAATTTTTTCAACATATAATTTTTCATTAAATATAATATAGTTACTTTTTTAAATGTAACAGATTGGTTTCATCAGATAATTATAAATTAGTACCAAAAAGTGGGGTTACCAAGGAAGGTTAGTACCAAAATTAGTGGGGGAGGAATAGGACACTTTTTACAAAAATAAGAAAATCAACCTTGTTTGAACCAAAAATAAAAATTTTGATTTATAGAATATAAAATGAAACGCTTTTGAATGTTCTTCAACGGGCTTCAAAAGCACAATATAGAAAGATAATTTTCAGAAACAATTTGATAAATAAATAAATTTCAAAAATTAAAAAATGCGTCTCAAGCCTCCCCACTTACAAGGAAGTATAGAACAGATATAAAACTAAGCTATTATGCACAAATAGTCTAGTGATGACTATATATCAGGAGCCCAGAAGCCAAGGGGTATTAGTGACAAAATTGAAAAAAATGAGTTAAGTGCACAGGCTATCTGGAAATAAGTCTATTTATTTGTAGGTAAAGAGTTATGAGTGATTTTTTAAATTATGCACAGAGTTTTAGGGGTCAGTTATTTAACCTCTTTCCCGAAACCATGAAATGCGTGGAGGCCAAGGGGTATAAGTGCAGGTGTATTCATTAATGTCTATATAGCTGAAGTGCGACCAACGAAATGCAAGGCTAGTTCATGACTCTGAAAACACCCCAGGAGTTTGATAATTTTTAAACGCCGATTGGTACAAAAACACGATCATATGCCAATTTGTACGAATCACAGTTTAAAATTATTTACACCGTGTAACGTTTTAAACCTTATGAACTGGAATTGTATGTCGTTTTTCAAAATGTTTTTTGCCAGTTTTTTTTTTAACGTTTAGAATTTGCTTTTTAATGCATGAAATATTACATTACATAAATGCAAACTGTTAACAAGAAAAATCAAACATTAAACATAGATTCTGAAACACTTTCCAAGATTTCCTGAAATCTGTAAAAAAATTTCACAATTTAAGGTAAAAAGGTGTTGATGTCCATAGAAAATTATGTATTTTAATACTTTTGAAGAGCCCTGTGTTTGATCTGTCGGTTATATATATACTGTATAATGGAAAAAACTAATTTAGGAAGAAAATGCGTAACAGTTTGAAATTTCTCTTTCAGCATTTTGTACTAATAGATGGAAACATAATTGTATACTTTTGTTCATCTCTAGAGTTTACCTAGAATCTGTATTATACACCAGTATTCAGCTAAAATTTAGTCCCAAGTAAAACATTCTTAAGACTACTGAAATAATATTTCAAGAAATTATCATCCATAGATGACCATGTATCCGATTTTGTGTGTAGCCCTGTATATCATTTTTTCTGTATTTTGCAAATATTTCTGAGTAAACTGAATGAAATTCATCTTAAAAACACATAACTTATTTAAAAACAATCTTTAAATAAATTATACAGTAGACTCCCACAAATCCGCAAAGCTTGGGACCAGAGGTTGTGTGGATTTTAGAATTTTGCAGATTTCTGGTCACTGCTTTGTTTACATTTTTTAACCAGTAGTTTGAAGGCAATTAATAATGCAATCAGAACTATAATGAATGCTTACAATATAATAAAATATTAAAATAAGTAATGAACTAAAATAATAAAAATTTAGATAATTTTTAAAATGATCAAAATACTAACAGCAAAGGTCAAGTTAACAATCAATAGTATATGATTAAATATTCATTATAAAGATTAAATGTATTTTCCAAAATTATTCAACAAAACTTGCCTCATAAAAGTACATTACTAATTCACATCAAAATCATAAAATAAGGATTATTTTTTTCAAGTTTAGCCAGGCTGAATGACCAAAAAAATCTTGATTAATGCATAAATATATTTGGTAAGAAGACTGATTACCAGTGGTATCAGCAATATCTTGAATTTTTCTCCAAAAAAAATTATTCTTCCTTCATGAAAGTAACATGAATAGCGTATTATTAAGAAAATTACAAATTAAAAACTATATGGAATTGATACAAAACTAAAAAAAAAAAAAATCAAATTTTGTCTGAATATCCGAACTGAAAGTTTCATTGTTTACATCCATAAAATATGTGCGGATTTTAGAGAGTTGCGGATTTCTGGTTTGCGGATTTGAGGAAGTCTACTGTACTTATATTCAGTAACCTTTACCACATCTTTTGTGTAGCCTTGTATATCAAACATAGCATTTATACATACTAGGTAATATGTATAAACTTAGTGAAACTTAAAAGCACATATCATAAATAAGAAGGCATTTCATTCATCCATCAACCATATCGATAATGTACAGTATTTTGGATAGAATATACTATTTCAAATCTTTTGTGCGTCCCTGTAAATGCTGTGAACTTCATGTTAAGCGCGATATAACTTATATTAAATCTCATGGACGTATATAAATTTTATTATACATGAAATGTTTAATATAATTAAAATATTTTGCAAACAATTTCCACTTTCCCCATTATGTAATTGAATTCTTTTGTGTGGCCCTGTAAATGAATATTCGCTTTTCTTTTCACCACATATTTTAAAGAATGCATATTTTAATGAACTTCGTAGATGAATATAAATCATAATATATTTGACAGGGTGTAATACCTTTAAAATCCATTTGAAACATTTTCTCCCTGTAGTCAGTAATAAAACGAAAAACTTTTGACTGTCCCTGTAAATAAATTAATCATGCTAGAAAATTTATTTGAAATAGGGTATGTGCTAAGATAAGTGTAAATAATTTCCAAAAAATTCAGTGCAATTTGAGTATATTTACAAGAGTTAGAGCACGGACAGATGGCCAGACAGACAAACTGAAAATATATTCATTTTTTACCTTTGTTAGATAGTGTTAGAAAATTTCAATTTTTTCAAAACTTATAATAAAGTTTTAAATCTTATGTTAGAATAAATGTTTGTTGTTTCATTCATGTGCATCAACATTGATCTTAAATTTTCGGTATTTTCATTTTTTTTAATTTCATAATTTTTCCTTTTTAGAACTTTTATTTAAAAAAAATTTTGTCCATTTTATTTATATCAACATTGTTCTTCATTTTTTTTTTATAAATTTATCTTTTTATTTCATATATTTTTTTTAATTTCTTGTATTCGGCATTTGTACCCTTTGGCTTCCAAGCAGTTTTCATTACTGCTTGGAAGCCAAAGGGTACAAGTGCCGAATGCTGATAAATATTGCTTAGTTATACATTTAAAACAAAATTTAATCCGTTGTTTTTCTAAACAATTATTGAAATAAGAGTTCAAAGAACACTAAGAAATAAGCAACAGATTCCTATATCAATTCATTCGATCACAATTGATGCTTAACTTTGAACACAATTTAATCGAAATCTAAATTATGTCACTTGTACCCCTTGGCTTCTGAGGTCCTCATATACCATCTAACAAAATTGTACGTTGGTAATATCTCTGTTACAATATTAAATTCCAGTATTTTCACCACTGGGAGGAATATTCAGAATTGTAGACAGAAACGACATAAAATCAGTTCAATTTATTTACATTTTGAAAATGAAAATGTTTTCAATGCTATAATTAATATATTACCCTCTAAAAGTAATTGTACATTAGCAATTTTATTCATCTTATTAAAAAAAAGAATTAAACTTGTCCCATTTCTTCCTTCTTTTATGTTAAAATTCTTGTATAAACAAAAATACTATTTTTAGTCGTAGTTTAAATTATGAATAATATACAGTGTAATGTTCCATAAATAGGGAAACTATTACATATACACATAAACAAGTTATTAATATACAAGGTGTCCCTAAACTTATGGTATATACGCTAGGGTGTAATAGAACACATCAAGAAGAGTAATAGTAAATAGGAAACCAAGGGTCCCAAACGTTTTCCAAAGGAGATAGCCGTCATTAAAGTTTGGGGTCCAACATTTCAAATACACATAAAAAACGGAAAAATTGGTCGACTGATTTCACTAAAACTATTCTTTATGTTGGTATTTTCTTGAAAATAAATTATAAAGATAAATTTTGAAAAATGCCGATAGAGGGCGCTTTAGACTTTAAAGTAATGAAAAACTATTTTTTGTCGTGATTTTTGCATCTCATTAAATAGTTTCGTAAGCTTAGACATAAACTTAAATTTTGAGCTCAAAATCTGAATAGTTGGGAGTGGTTAAGTAGCACAAACTTAACCGTGTTTGGAGGGTTTAAATTTCAAATGATTATAAAAAATGGAAAAATTGGTCGATTGATTTGTGGTTTTTACTAAAATTATTCTTTATGTCGGTATTTTATTGAAAATGAATTATAAAGATAAATTTCAAAAAATGCCGATAGAGGGCACTTTAGACTTTGGAGTAATGAACAACTATTTTTTATGTTATTTTTTGCATCTGATTAAATGTTTTCGTAAACTTAAATTTAAATTTTGAGCTCAAAATCTGAATAGTTGGGAGTCATTAAGTAGTACAAACTGAACTGTGTTCAGAGGGTTCAAATTTCAAATGATTATAAAAAACGGAAAAATTGGTCGATTCGTTTGCGGTTTAAAATAAAACTATTCTTTAAGTCAGTATCATCTTGAAAATAAATTTTAAAGGTAAATTTCAAAAAATTCCGTTAGAGGGCGCCTTAAACTTTAGAGTAACCAACAACTAATTTTAACCGTTATTTTTTGTATCTAATTAAATGTTTTCCAAAACTTATTAAATGTTTTCGAAATCTTAGATTTAAACTTAAGTTTTGAACTCAAATTCTGAATTGTTGGGAGGGGTTAAGAAGCGCAAACTGAAGTGTGTCCAGGAGTTGAAATTTAACACCCCCCTCGAACACAGTTCACTTTTGCGCTACTTAAACACTCACAAGATTTAGAATTTGATCTCAAAATTTAAATCAAAGCATTTGAAAACATTTAATGAGATTTAAAAAAATAATGATTAAAAATAGTTGTACGCTACTTCAAAAACCAAAAAGTCTAAGGTGCCCTCTATAGGTATTTTGTGAAATTTATCTTTAAAATTTATTTTCAAAAAATCACTGATTTAAAGAGTAGTTTTAGCAAAAACCGCAAACGAATCGACCAATTTTTCCGTTTTTTATAATCATTTGAAATGTAAACCCTCTGAACACAGTTCAGTTTGTGCTACTTAACCACTCCCAACTATTCAGATTTTGAGCTCAAAATTTAAGTTTAAGTCTAAACTTACGAAACCATTTAATGAGATGCAAAAAAACACGGCAAAAAATAGTTTTTCATTACTTTAAAGTATAAAGCGCCCTCTATCGGCATTTTTTGAAATTTATCTTTATATTTTATTTTCAAGAAAATACCAACATAAAGAATAGTTTTTGTGAAAACCGCAAATCAATTGCCAAATTTTTCCGTTTTTTATGTGTATTTGAAATTTTGGACCCCAAACTTTAATGGCAGCTATCTCCTTTGGAAAACGTTTGGGACCCTTGGTTTCGTATTTACTATTACTCGTCTTGATGTTCTATCACCCCCTAGCGTATATACCATGAGTTTAGGTACACCCTGTATATGAAGCAAATTTACATTTAATTCTTGAAATAATCTTATGCAGACCTCTTACTTAGAATCTTATGCCGATCAGCAACGTTTTTCAACTAAAGATTGGGCTACCATTGTTTCATCCAGTGTGTGATTGATGAAATGTGTAGAATGATACTCATAAACAGAAAACTACTGTCCTATTCCACCCTCCCCTCTTCTACATTTTTTTAAAAATTCATTACATAAAACAAAAGTAGCAAAGTTATAATAAAAGCTTTTGATAATTAAAAAGTATTAACAAAATACTTAAGAAAAAGAATTCAACATCAGATTTTTAATTTGGTTCTAAAATTCCTGAATCCCACCTATTTTTTTAAAGATTAAAAATATGCAAAATTATTTCATTACATTTATTAATTAGCAAATTAAATAAAAATATTAAATAATATGTTATTAATTTTAATTGTTTATGCCATTATCCTTATTAGCTTACAGATTTTATAATGCATTAGAGGCAAATAAGAATTTAACATTTTTGCCGATTTTTTCAATTTTTGCTCTGGTTTTTTCCAATTTTCCAATTGTCCTGGCAAAAATACCTTTTTGCCAGCAAAAATGCCAACCCTGATTATGTCTTATACAGACTTGCCAAGTTCTGAAATCCAAAGATCTCTTTCGTTTCAGAAATTAGAAGACATTTTTTTTCAATGAAAACTTATTAATCTTTAAATGTAAGCATGTTTAGAAGAAGTTCAGTTCTAAAAAGAGATTCATTATTACTGAAGATTAAAAAGAAGTATGACACTTTTACTCAAAAAAGAAAAATATGTACTTCTCAGAAGTAGAATACATTTAAGCTTATGATATTTCAAGATGCATTTAAATTAACTACACATGTACATATTACAGGAGAGACAGGTGTTCTTCTCCATAAACATATATAAAACAATATTACTAAACAACTTAAATAAGTATATTAATTGAGACTAATCATTAATAATCCAGAATGTGTCCATAATAAGAGCAAAAAATCTTAAAGATTCATCAATTATAATAAATCAATGTACAGTAAAACCCTGAAAATTCGGATTAATTAGGACCAGACCCAATCCGGATTATCCAGAGAATGAAAAAAATTGAAATAAAATATTACATACTTACAAAAAATTACCTTTATGTTAAACAGTTAAACATATATTTACTGACAATAAAAATGTTTACTTTGTAATTATAAAGTTTGTAATCTTCTGCTATATGAGTTTGTATACATTTAGTGATTTACATGGCCATGCATCCGCTTGAACATATGTAGTTTGTTGGGTGTAGACTCCACCTGACATTTAAAATGAACTATTAATTATTCTAAATGAGACATTGCTTCATTATGGATAATTTTTGGTTGATCATCATTGATAATGGTGTTATCACCTGCATCATCTTTATTTTCAATTTTTTCAGTTGTGCACAAAGTGATTATTTTGTCATCTGTAAGTGAGGCAAAATGTAACCATTATTTTGTGCTTTTAAGCAATTGCTAATGTCTAAGATATCTACATCTGAGCAACCATTTTTTATTTTTATTTATTTATATATTTTTTTTTAACATGCTCACAAAAACTTCAGGTGTAAAATCATTTTCACATTCTTGCTTATTCCTCCTTCTGTTTTAAGTTTATTATCTGATAAATCACAACTGCAGGTCTTAAATTCTTCCGTGACTTTCATAGAGTACTCTTAGGAATATGATCCCAAGATTCAGCAATCATATAGATTACTTTCTTGATATTGACAGATTTGAGAATCTTTATCATTTCTAGTTTTCCATCATCTTCTAGAAGTTCATTCAGCATTTGTTGTTTGTAAACTTTCTTAATGTTCTGAAGATTCCCTTGGTCCATTGGCTGTACTAGCACAGTTACATTAGGTGGTAAAAACTTTACCATTATGTTTCCTTTGGTCAGATCACTTTTTTCAGGATGTCTAGAGGCATTATCAATTAGGAGGATAATTTTGTTAGGTATATTGTGCGATTTTAAATATTTTGTAACACCCAGAACAAAATAGACAAAGAACCACTTTTTAAAAATTTCACAAAGACTAGGAAACAGTCCCGAGAGTCCTATATGTTAGCTGACAAAAATTGGAAAGCGATTCTTATCAGTCAATGGGTCTATACGAACTATTTTACCTTGCTTACTTGCAATGCTCTAAGTAAAACTTTCTTGTGCAGTGAGCTTTTGATGGTATTTCAAAATGGATTAAATAAAAAACTGTGAAAATTGGAATTGCCAAACTTAAGAAAAAATAAATAATAATTTCACTGTAAGTGGACCAGACCGACCTGGATTATCTGGAGATCCTGATTAACGGGGTTTTACTGTAATTTATAACATAAAATACTACTTATCAATTGTACTAAAAAACTACTATATTTGCACTAGAGTTTCTCTCTGAATCACTGTAAATTTCATAGTAAAATAATAGAATATTTAAAAATATGTAAAAAAAATGAGGAGTACGGAGAAACATGTGAAAATCAGGAGACTTGGCAAGTCTGCTTATATATCTATACATAATTTAAAAAAATTATATCTGTTTGTCAAAAGCATGTTTTTTTTTAACATTTTTTAAAAATTAAGGAAAAAACAACATTACAATTTTGCCCTTTTGCTCAGCAGTCATGAGATTAAACAACCCTATTTAAAGGCTATTTCACTGGTGTACAAACGAACAAAACATGTTAAAGATTTTACACATTAAAGAATACTTACCCAGATTAAGGGATGCAAGTGTATTTGTGCACTTCCATTCTTTTTCATGTGTTGCAGCTTTATTGTCATCCATTACTAAAGGAACCCATCCACCAAAGACTAACATTCGGTGACCAATTAAAGTAGCTGAATGAAGACTTCGAGGAAGAGGTGAAAGACCCTGAACAGAAGGTTTTGACCATGCCATATCCTCTGTTTAACAAAAATAAAAAACAAGAATAATGTTACAAATGTAATACAATTAAGTATTTTAATCATAATCAGTGATGTTAAATGCCCAGATATTTAAGTGTAAATACCCAGGGAATATGTCCAGGTAAATAATATTTATATTTCAATTAAATATAAGTATGCAAAAACCTAAGTTATTAACTATGATGGATGAGTATAAAAGAAAATAAGAATTAGAACTTCAGACTTCTTTCAATACTGAATTAAAGAAAAAATTCAACTTTTTACATTTAACATACCTACAAACATGTCAATTTTGAAATCCTTACGATTTTTATGATGTATTCTTACATGCTTAAAAATGAAAAAGTAATATTTCATAAGAATATTTTCTATGCAACATTTATATTTCTTTATACTTTGATTTAATAAAAACGTAAGATTGCACGAGAAAATGTTTTTGCAATTTCATACTTGAACATGTTTCCGAAAAGCTGTCCTGCATGGTCTGGAATAGATAGGGAGAGAATAAATTCACAACAAATTTTCTGAAAAGTTACAGGAGATGGGAGGAAGGAGTACTACTGATATATCCACTACTGCAATATCCTTAGTTCCAGGTATTTTGACAAAATGCACATTTTTTCTGCTATCCTTTGATTAAATGTACATTTTCTCTGCGATCCTTTCATGAGATTCGAGTTTTTTCCGCAATCCTTTCATGAAATTCACTTCTTTTTTGCAACCCTTTCATGAAATTTGCACGATCTTTCCAAAAAACCTGCGTTTAAACCACTATCTTCGAACAAAATCTGTTTTTTCCGTGATCTTTTCATGAAATCTGCGTTTTTCAAAGATCTACAAAAACAGCGTTTTCCCCCGCAATTTGAAAAAAATCGGCATTTTATCTACCATCTTTAGTTGAAATTAAAATTTATTATGCAATCTTTTAATGGAATCGACATTTTCTCTGCGATCTTCTGATAAAATCTGTATTTCTTCCATGATCTTTTGACAAAATTTGTGTTTTGGCATGATCTTTTCACCAAAAAGGGTGTTTTTTTCCCTGCGTTCTTTTGACGAAATCGGCATTATATCTGCAAACTTTTGACAAAATCAGCGTTTTATACATGATCTTCAGACAAAATTGCTGATTTCCTGCAATCTTTAGATGAAAACGGGGTTTTATCGAAATTGATGTTTTTCTGCAATCTTTTGACGAGATTGATGATTTTTCCGTGATTTTTGGACAAAATGAATGTTTTTTCCATAAAACTGAAAAAAATCGACATTTTTCAGAGAAACTTTGACAAAATTTGCATTTTTTGGCATGCAAAACCGTACAATTGTACAGTTTATCCATACAACCATACACTTAGAAGAAAATCCATACATCGTACTACCAAATCGTACAAGTTAGCAATTATGGACATATCACTGGAAAGGCCTGTGACCGCTTTCTTATGTTATGTACAAGAGATGAGTTCGGGCTCGTTTTTCAGAGCCCGGGCCCGAAAGATTTTTTGTCATTCATAAGAGCCCGAGCTCATCCAAACTCAAAAAAACGACATTAAAAATTTTTTCAAATGTGATGTCTTGTTTTTAAAAATTTCTTACATAAAAATTACCGCTAAATAAAAAGTCTTATCAAAAGAGCAATTTAATATCAAATAAAAATATACTTCATATTTAAAAAGATTCCCATATTTTCTGTCCTTTAACGAGAAAATTTGATGGATGCATTAAAGAAGTGTAATGTATAAATATATGAAATTTGCAGAAATTACTATTTGTATGCAGAAGAATCGAAAAACATTTTCAATTAATTCATTTCTCATAATAATTCCCTATAATGGACATCAACCTGAAAATCAATGTAAATTAAAACGTTGATACAGTTATCTTAAAGGCCTGATGCTTTTTATAGGTAAAGAAGAAACACTAATTGATTGTTTTATATCTGTATAACATGGGAAAATGTTTACTTACGAAGGGAAATTCTCAGCATACGCAGAGTTCATGATGAAAAACAAAGATTAATCACTATACTATTTTCATATGAAGAACGATTATAACTCGCACAATTAAATAGCTTTTGGTCTACTTAAAAAAAATGAAGAAATGATTCTCTAAATTTTATATAGCTAACTAAATAAAACGACTGTATTAAAAATTATCCTCTGTTACAAACAAAAATCCAACCAGAAGCTAATTTATTGTTTGTGCTTGTTTTGACTGCGCCATATCAATAATAGATAATCATAGGAAATGCAGAAGACATAAATCTCCAGTCATCACAAATTTTCTTTTGAAACAGCAATCAACTATCAAAATACATAAATACGTTTTCTATTCTCCTTTTGTTTTGACAAAATAGCATTGAAATGATGTGAAAAACAATAAGTGCTCTCAGGGGAAAGGGGGGGGGAGTTTTTTCAATCATTTCTACATTCTAATAAATAATTTTCTGATTTCGGAAAGAATGAGCCCGAGCCTGAAGACTAAAATGAAAATAGGGCTGAGCCCATCTCATCTCTATTATGCACCTCCTGCGGTCCTCCCTTTCTTTGCCCCTCTCGAGGAGCATTCTTATAAATTTTCCCGAGACCAGTCATGTGACAAATTGTTGGAAAAGCCTGTGACCACTATTCATATTATGCAGCTCATGTGTGTATGTGTGTATTTTTGTCGGCCGATTATCTACGCTATGGGATATAGGCCCTATGGGGTGGGTTGCCCTCCGTGGGGGTCTTTCCAGGGTTGCAAAAAAGCCGGCTAAAATTAAAAAATGCCAGGCCGGTTGGCTTTTATTGATTTTAGCCGGCTTTTTTTGGCCAAAATTGGCCTTTTTTGGCCATAATTGGCTTTTATACAGTGAAGCGTTTTAATTAAAATCTATACATTTTTAAGTGTCTTTTAAATAATTTTAATGATGTTTAATTCACTTTGACTTTAATAAATTTATTTATTAAAATGAAAAATTGGGATTTTAATTATGATTCATTATGAGAAATTGGGTTATGTTATAACCCAATTTTTCAATAATGAAGATATTAATTCTAGAATAACACATTGATGGAGTTGCCAGTGGTTTATAGTCAGAATTGCAAATATGTCAGCTAAATTATAAAATGGCCATACCAAGTGCTTTTTCTGATTTACATTGACCATTAATCCTACCCTTGTTTTTTTTTTTTACTGCTTTATAAAATTAAAGGACTATGGTTACTTGTTTTATTACTTAACTAATTTTAAGAGTTATTAAAATGTCATGTTTTATTCCCTATAAACATTTAAAATCATACACATAAAAAAACACCATTTCTCACTATTGAAAATAGTATTTCGAGTTATGCATTATTTCGTAATATATTCACAATTTATTCTCAATTAGCATATGCATGAATATATTAATTTAAGCAAGTGGGCATATATGCACTATTAAATAACAAAGAGCTATTCAGAATTTTAATTCAACAAATTTTATTAGAACATTTTTTGTTGTTGCTTTAATTTTATGTTGTATTATGTATTAAACCCTCCTCAAATACTGAATCCTTCCTAATTTCTCTTTCAACATTGTTCATATTATGACTTAATCTTTACATATTGACCTGTAAGAACGCAGGGCAGGGGCCAGACGTGAGGCAAGTGAGGCGGTCGCCTCAGGGCGCACGCTAAAAGGGCGGCATTTGCCTGGCATATATATTGAACATATAATCCATTATTATTTTGTTTGTCTAAACTATGATATAAAATATATATATATATATTTTAATAAAAATATAGAGTGCATTTTATATAATTACAATCTAGTGATAGCAGAAGCCTTCACAAACGTCATTGTAAAACATGAATTAAATCGACACTAAGACATAAACTACAGTAACAACCAAATCCATTCTTTTTTTTTTTTCTTTTAAAAAATGAAGTCGTACTGAAATCAGCAGAATTCACAAAGGGCAGATGGCGAAAAACATAAACCAAAGCATTTTCTCAATGTTGCTGCGTCATCTATTTAGTATTTCTTTATTTTATATATGTTGTCCGTCATTCGATGGTGCAATTCTTTTCATTAATTGATTGTAAAGGAGCAGATTTTGGACAGCATGGTTAAAGAGATGTTGTGCTAATAGTAACAACGAAGAAAATCATACTTCAGGTATATATGTTATTTTTTTCTTTTAATTTAAGTTGATGATTGCAGATCATTCAAAAAAGTATTCTTTAAAACATATTTCATTAACATGTTATTAATGTTGCCAGGTGTCCCACGTAAATCAGCTCCTATTTACGCAGAGCCGTGCGAAACGAGGGGCGAATGGGGCAGTCGCCCTGGACGCAGAAAATTGAAGGGGCGCCAAATTCATTATTACCATGGTCGTTTGTTTCTTCTCTTTCTCTCTCTCTCTTTTTTTTCTTTGTAAAATATATATTATATAAACATATTGAGATTTTTTGTGTGAAAAAGACATACATTCTCAAAATAGCATATTGCTTCATTCTTCGAATACAGAAAGGGTTATGCAGTACTGTTAGATACATTTTTTTCACATATGTTTTCCAGATCCCCTTTGCCAAAATATATGTGCAATTTTATTTTACGTTATTTAATTGCTAAAATTAAACCTTTAGTTTCAAAATAAGTGACAAATGTGTTTAATAAAGTTTGCGTTTTTTACTCTTTTTAATTTTATGACACCTGTCACGCAGGGCCGTAGCTAGAAGTGAACGATAGGGGGGGCTTAAGAGAGTGTACGGGAGACTCATAATTTTTTTCTCTCTTTCTGACGCAGAAAGATAAATTAGTGCATATTCACATTGTAGGACTATGTTTATTATCAAACTGTGTCGTAATAACTTAATTTTATTCTAAGTATATGATGATGAAAATGTTGAGTGTATAGATGGTGCCAAACTCAACATTATGTTAGCTTCACATGTACAAATCGGATTAGGGAGTGTTGAAACACTTATTTTAGAAACAATTTAATAATTTTGCAAAACTGTTAAAGGATCTCAAAACTAAATTAGATTTTTGAGCAAAATTTCATTTGAATTTATTGGAACAAAAATTCATTTAGTGACCTTGGAATGTTTTTCAGGGGGGGGGGGGCTCAAAATATTTTAGAGGGGGCTGAACCGCCCATAGCGCCCCCTTAGCTACGCCCTGCTGTCACGAAGAGAAATGGTTATGATCGAAACTTTTGAATCGAAAACGAGTATTAAATTTAAATTATTCAAGCAGATGAAAGTGCAATTATTTTTATTAGGAATATATAATAAACTATTTTGATAAAGAGTATTTTATACTATATCATATTTATTTCACTGTTGATAGTTGTGTTTTTTGTAAATATTCTGTAAATACTTCATCGTATCATAATTTCTAATTTAAGCAAGAATTTTATGTGCAGTTTCTTTTTGTGTGTTTCATTTTTTTAAACACTTTTGGATCGAAAACGGGTATTAAATTTAAATTATTCAAGAAGATAAAAGTGCAATTATTTTTATTAGGAATATATAATAAACTATTTTGATAAAGAGTATTTTATACTATATCATATTTATTTCACTGTTGATGGTTGTGTTTTTTGTAAATATCCTCTAAATATTTGATCATATCATAATTTCTAATTTAAGCAAAAATTTCATGTGCAGTTTCTTTTTGTGTGTTTCCTTTTTTAATCAGTTTTGGATCGAAAACTGGTATTAAATATAAATTATTCTAGCAGATGAAAGTGCAATTATTTTAATTAGAAATACATAATAAACTATTTTGATAAAGAGCATTTTATACTATGTCATAATAAATGAGTCTGAAAAAAAAAAATCTATACAAGTTGATTTTGAAATATTTTTCTATTTTTCATAGTTACTTTCTTTTAAATATTATTTAAAGTGGGATTTTATTATGGCTAATATGATATAAAAATTTATGTGTTAATGATATCCTTATTTTCTATATACAAACTTTATACGTAATTTGACTTTTGTAATTTTTACATAATATGGCGCAATAAATGCTTATTTTAAATCTAATTTTTTTTTGCCAGGTGTAATTGAGATTCTATGTAATATTCGTGACGTTAATTTATTTAATTCTTCAAGGAAGATTGAGTTTTTTTTTTTTTTTTTTTTTAGAAGTCAGTTTTATTCTTGATACGGTATTTTTTTGTTAACATTGTTAGGATGATAATTTTTGTGAATTCATTTCAAGCTAGTCGTTATTTTTAATGAGATGCAAAAAATTATAAGTAATTTGATCATTTTAAAAATGTAAATTAATTTGATATACATTAGAACCCAGGTCCGTAGCTAGAAGTGAATAATAGGGGGGAGGGGGGCTCATTTTCTCTATTACGCAAAAAGATACATTAACTCATATTCGCACTGTAAGGTACTATGTTTCTCATTAAACTGTTGTAATAACTTCAAGAAATCAGACTAACTAATTGTGCTAAAACCAACTGGTAGGCCTTCCCACCCGGCCGAACCTGTAATAACTTCAATTTATGCGGAGAAAAGAATATGGCATGAAAAATTCAAATGTATAACTAGTACATTATTAATTATCTTGTTAGTTTCATATGTGCAAATAGGATGAGAAAGTGTTGAAACACTTATTTCACTTATAATTTAGTCTTTCTGCAAAACTATGAAAGGGCCTCAAAACTAAATTAGATTTTTCAACAGAAATTCATTTGGATTTCCGGAACATAATTTCATTGAGTGATCTTGGAATCTTTTCCAGGGGAGACTCAAAATGTTTTAGGGGGAGGGGGGATTGAACCACCGATAACACCCCCTTAGCAACAGCCCTGCCGGTGCTTGTTCGGATTACAAAAAAATTCGGATTTCTTGAAATCACGATAAAAATAGAAATTAAAAAGATACGCGCTAAAAAATGTAAGTTTTAAGAATTCAGTAAACATCCTTTAAACCGGAATACCGGATAGTCCGGCACGATTATGGAGAAAAATAGTATTCCTTGTTTAATCACTCCTGTTGTTTATAATAATCCAATGGAGCTTCGGAATGAGAAATTACGTAACAACCCATTTAAATAGCTCAGTCACCACATCGACGATGAGGAAAGAAAATAAAAAGTCTGTAAATAATTTGCGAAATCAAACTGTTGAAAGGAAAAATAAATATTTATCATCTTAATTAAATACATTTTACATTTTAGAAAATAGAATAGAGCATCGAACATCCGGACGTCGCACAGTGGAGTATTTGTCAAATCTGGGCGGCCAAAATTATTTTTTTGTTTTAAACTAATTTAAACGGTTCAGAAACGTTTATGCAATAAATATTGTTTACTATTTTAAAAATCATTGATGTTTTACAACTCTGTACTGGTTTTATTGAACAAAATTAGTATTATAAAATAAATGATAATTATGATAAATAGCATTATTAGTATGGTAAGGAGATGTATTATTGGAGTATTATTGACGGTGTAGTAGTAGTGAGGCATATAATAGATTTTGCCAGATAGTTTTGTTGTTTATGTTGCAAATTAATTGAATTGGAACTAATAAGCTCTGAAATATGGAAAGAGGAAGAGGTATCACTCTCAAATTTGCGATCCATCACTGCCCCATTTACATATAAGAATTAATGCTCATTTTTACTCTTAATTTAAATTTCCCAAAAATTCTTTCAAATAAATGACTAATCGTGTCACTGTTAAATTAAGTTATTCTTAAGTATTGATTTATGCGCAAGTTTCGGTAATTTTAAGACTGATTTTCTGGATAACAATGAATTTCAGCTTGTTGTAGAAAACTGTAGCTCGGGTATACATTTTTTTTTTTTTAATATCGTCTTATAATTTCATATTGGTTCCTGGAAAGATTAGTTTCGACAAATAATGATAATGTTTAAAAAAAGGAGATATTTGTGTTTTCTTTTCTGTTTGCTGAGTTCTCAAATATGCTTTTTTATATTTGGATGATTGCTTTGGTGATTATGTTAATTCTTTTGACACATGGGCAACATCTATCTTATCTGAAATTTCTAATTTTAACTGAACGGCATGTGTAAGTACTTCCACATCTGTTGATCTCCTCAAACTTTCAAACATTCTCTGCTTTGTCCTATCATTGGATTCAGTGAAAGTTTTTGCTGTCGCCCCTGATCCATTTATTTTACTTGAAATTTCTACTGTACCTTCAAGCCAGTCCTTAATTATTTTTCATAAAAATATCTAATTTGTGAAGGGCTGCGATCCATTTGCTCTTGAATTTACTCTTAAATTGGGAAAAATTGTGCTTGAAATTTTTAAATTCATCATCATCAAAAGTATCATTATTAAGAATGTAATTTTCAAGAAAATTCAGTCTATCATTTACATTTGATGGTTTTGCTTTTGCATAATATTAAAAAATTCATTTCTAGTCATTACTTTGACATTCGAAGATTCCAAATTAAAATAAATACGAAATGTAGAAAAGGGAATGCATAATAAATATATACAATTTTGATAGATAACATTATTTTATCTCTTATATTTTTTAAAAATCTTGCAATCTTTAACTAATTTTTAACAAAAACTTATGTAAAATTGATGCGACTTACTTTTTAGACAAAAAAAAATTTAACAACAAGCAATAAATTCCTTTCATTTTCTGAAAAGTGCTTTAAAAAGATAAAAGCGAATGAATACATTATTTTAAAGCAATTTTTTTTGCAAATTAATATAAATTCATTTCAATAAGATTGACGAAAAAGTAAACAAATATGATCACTTTCTAATAAATCATAACAATATTTTTCATTTTAAAATTTATATCATAAATATGAGTTAAATATCTGTACATAGTAATTTCGGATGCTTACTCAGAAATTTGAAAGTGCATATTTATATTGCCTTCATTTTCAAAAGCAGACGAATGCAGAACTAATTTAAACGAAAACACAAAATAAAGGGTGTATACTTATTGGTACAACAAGTAACTCTGCTTGGAAAAGCTTGGAAATATAACAACCCTTCGTGAAGTCAGAAATAAGGGACAAAAATAATAGAAAAATATATGTTATTTTAAATTAATTTTACGAATACGAAAACTATCTTTCTCTTAATTCAAAAATTAAAAAAATAATAATAGATACCTGCCTCGCCACTATCCATAACGATTAGATTTTAAATACTTTCAAAAATAAAGTTATTCACTTTCCAAAATAGAAAGTAATAATGCACAACGATCTGACGCCGATGCGTTTAACGGAACACTCTAATTTCAACTGATAACAGAACGTCATCGTTTGCTTAAACAAGATAAAAATGGTATCACAGTATTCCCCAAAGACTCAGCTTCAACCTGTATCCCTCCATTCGATCGTGTGTTGTACTTTATGAAATCGACTTTTGTCCAGCCAGATTCTTCAAATACCCCACAGTGCGTCGGTTAACGGGATTGTCCAATTACCCGGCCGATCAACGATCATACATTTTTTTCCGCCTTCTCCAAATTTTTTAAAGTGGCGCATTTGGTTCTTTAGGTGCGATAGGATAAATTCGGCTGGATGTAACAAAAGTTAATAGTTAAATAATTATTTCCTAATTTTGAAATAATACCACTAACAAATGCAAAGAGAGCAAACAATGCATATAATAAACTAACTAGAACCAAATAAGTTTCATTTCCAATGCGCAAGTCCTCATGAAAATCCCACTTTTCTAGCAGAAGACAATCAAGAAAATTTTTTCCCTATCACGATATATTTTGTAAATGCATACACTGTACAGTGTATGTATATACATGTAACAGTTTCTATGTGTACATCTATGTATAAAGTTATACCAATTTTTTTAGAAAAAAATTTAAAAAATGAGTTCTAAATACGTCTATTGCAGTGTGCTAAAATGTGCACTACACTAAGCTTGAAAAAACTTGAAGGAAAGCTACTTTAAAAAACTGCCATAGCCGTTTTTTAAAATTGTCCAACTATCTGAATTTTCTGTCTATCGGATCGGCGTCGATCTCGCTCCCTACCAGTTTGGATAATCAGCGCTCTACTGTATTTTTATAGTGATTGGCAATGGCAAACAAACTGGTATTCGGATTATTTAAAGGTGGCTTCTACGAGTAAACCTTTTATGTGTTACGTTTTCATTTTATATTCGTGTATATATGTTGTAATTTTTTTCAAAACTGAGTAATTTCTTTTTATTAAAGTTCAGGGCTTGAAATTCAATTTTCCAGAGGAGGGGAGTCTCCCTACCACCATTTATAAATGGAGGGGAGTTTAGCTGTTTGGGAGGGAGAAAAAAAATCTTTAAAACCTACTGTTATTTTATGTACTATTTAAAAAAATTACATGAATACAGACACGACAAAATACCACTAAAGCAATTTTTATCAACAACTCTGGATAATTATGCAAAATAAGTTTTTTGTTTAAAAAAGAGTAAATCAATTCCCTCCCAGTGCTAATTACTTTTGTTAAAGGTCCAGTAACAGGTATGAGATTGCAAAAAGTTAAAAAAAGAGGAAAAGCGAGAGAACCGGAAATGAGAAATTACTTTTAAATAGCGCGCGTTAAAGGCAATTAAAATTATTTTATTTGCAATAATAAAATAATATTTTTTCTTAAATCCTGTTTTATTTTATTTTATTTTTGTTTGTAAGGGGGGGGGGGGGGTCAGAGTGAATCAATTTATGCAAATGCTACTACTATAAGTGATTCTGAAATGAAGTTTCTATTTTAAGTTCGTATTTCTAATGCAATTTTTGCACAACAATCTTAGCTAGTTGTCCAATTCAAATTTTATCACGTTTTCACTTAAAAGATCATTTAACAAACATGGGAAGCTAATGTTAAATTTGACTTTTATCTACAAAAAAAGTTGTTAAAAACATTAAAATTTTAGGTAATTTTTCGGATTCTCAGATGTTTTATAAAATTATTCAAAATTATTAAATTCTAATTATTAAATTTTTAAAGTTAATTATTCAAAAATTATTTTTTTTCGCGATTTGTGGACGAAAAACGTGTTTTTTTCGCTATGTATGGACGAAAATTGCATTTTTTCACGATCTGTGGACGCACCAGAGGCCACGAGGTTCTGACATCCAAACTGGTAGACAGTAGGTACTGGGTTCGAACCCAATCGCGACCGTCGGCCTAACTGTTCGGAGTTTTCTGTGGTTTTCTTCGAACCTTGCGTAAATACGGGTTAGGTTCACCCCACCCCACAGGGCCTATATCCCATAGCGTAGGTAATTGGCCGACATAAATACAAACAAACAAACAAGCGATCTGTGGACGAAAATTGCGTTTTTTTTTTCGTGATCTATGGAAGAAAATCGCGTTTTTCTCACAATCTTTTGATGAAAATTGCATTTTTTTCGCGATCTTTCGACGAAAATCACGTTTTTCTAGCGATCTTTTGACGAAAGCCGTGTTTCTTCGCGATTCCTAGACAAAACTACTGCTTTTTCGCGATCCTTTGACAAAAATAGAGTTTTTTCGCGATCTTTTGCCGAAAATCGTGTTCTTTCGCGATCTTTTGACGAAAATAGAGTCGTTTCTCGACCTTTTGATTTAGTATTTGTTCTTTTTCTTCTTACAGGCCAAAAATGATGTTGGTAGTAGAAAATCGGCATCCCCTAAACTTCTACGTCCGGTGCGACCGCCCCCCCCCCCCTTTTTTGCACAGCGCTGTTTATATGGTGATCCTTTTGTCAGGATATATGCTCTATGGTCTCATCACTGTACATGCTTGTGAAAATAAGCTAAGTCTGGAGGAGCTCTATATAACCTGTTTTTACTTGCCTTTTATCCCTTACATAAATAAACTTTTCCGTTATTTATATTCTATAATCCAGTCTTTAAATTCATCTTACTTTTACTTACAATAGATGAGTATTTCAGCTCACGGCATCTTTGTTTTGCTTTTGGCTAATTAGCTTTTCTCGTATTTAGCCGGAAACTGCGTTAGTACAAGTGATCTTTAATAGATGGCATAAGCAGCTCTATTTGATCACGGTCGTTAGTGCTATTACTACGCATGACCGGAAGTGTACTGTGAGAACCGGCAGTAGAGGGAGCTGGTGATGCATGCGTAGAATCCATTTCTGCGTGACTGTATCGTATATATACGGAGAGTTCGTTGACCTCAAGGGCAGTTGACGTTCTCCCTTCAGTCGTGAGATGTTGGAGCTTGTTTTTAAGATGCTGTTTGAAGGACTTCGTATTTCTTAATCTAGTTTGTTGACACCCGGTGGAACTTTTATATTTTATGACTTTTTAAATTGAACAAGTCGCTGGTAGACTATAGACTTTTAAAGACAGTTTCTTGGAGTTTGTCAAGTTAAGGGCTGTGGTATGTTTTAGTTTTGCTGGAATGACTCATTGGGAAAAAACTTATGTAATTCAACAACTGATATCCCTTTTGACGTCCATATGATGTGTCCAGTGTTGAGAAAGTTTTTCATCATTTGTCAAGCCCGGTGTTTTTTTTTTTCATACGACTCCAAAGGAAGTAAATGATGGACTTGTTGTTTTTTTTATGAAGATACAGTGGATGTTTTGGTTTCGCCAGAGACGTGCTATTCTGACAGCGGAGGTATTTAAATTAGTTCTTTCAGGTTGCCATGTTTTCTCACTTAGTTTTATTTTTATTAAACATTGAATAAAAAATAAATTTTTTCGGTATGAGCTCCGGGGTAGATATACTTTATTATTATGAAACACCTTTTGCTTAAGTTATGTATTGTTAATACAATTAAAAAGGTTTAAGTCAACTATTGTTATTGAAATGAAAGAATTAATTGAAAATGTTTAAAAGAGTTTTTTAATTATATTTTATATAAATCTATATTAAATTGTTGACTATACATAGACATATTTTTATCTTTGCTTTTTAAATAAAAATATCTTTGTTTAATTTAATTTGCTGTCTTTACTTTTCCACCACTACATATTTTATTTCAGGTTTAATTAATAGATTAATATTTTAAAACAGTTTCTAATTTACAACAGCATTACTTTAGGTCAACCATATTTGTGTTAGGCTATGTCGGAAGGTCAGCTTATGTTTAACCTTTCACTGTGTGAGTTAAACTCTGCTTATAGATTGGGTAATACTAATGTAATATCCAACATAAGGGTTATGGGCTTTTAGCCTTTTGCCGTAGCCCCGATTAGGTTGATTTATATTAATTAAATTTAAAATATTTTTCATAAATTCTGATTTTGATATTTTTTTTTGGAAATTTTAAGTGGTTGGCTATTTTGACCGTAAATGGTTTAGCCGTTTTTCGTATGGTGGATTTTATCGGCCCTTGTTGGACGCTAAAGATAGTTTTAGTTGGGGGGGCCGATGTTTTTGATAATTTTAACATACCACTGAAAATTAGTTTATGAATTTAAAAAGTTTAATAAATGTCAGAAATTTAAAGTTTAATAAATGTCAGAAATTTAAAGTTTAATAAATGTCAGAAATTTAAAGTTTAATAAATGTCAGAAATTTAAAGTTTATTAAATGTCAGAAGTTTAAGGTTTATCTGAAATTGAAAAAGTTAGTAAATGTTATAAATTTAAAATGAATGTTTGAATCTTAATGTTAATAAGGATTAGAAATTTAAAATGTTAATAAAGGTTAGGTTTAAAATGTTAATAAAAGTTAGAAGTTGAAAACGTAAATGAGAATTGGAAACTTTTATAGTAAGGTTTATTTTATATATTTTTTTAAAAATTTAAATGTTGGAAAATTTAAGATTTGGATGTTAGAAATTTAAAATTTAAATGTTAGAAATTTAAAGTTTAAATGTTAGTAATTTAGAGGGTAAAAGTTAAAAACTTAAGGTTTAATTTTTGAAAATTTAAAAGTTAACGATTTTTTGAGAATTTAATATATAGTAAATGTCCGAATTTAAAATTTTTAAGGGTTAAAAGTGGATAAATGCTATAATTTAAGGTTAATAAAAGTTATGTAATAGTATTTTTTTTTTTAGTTAAATATTTGAAGGCAAAGTTAACTAAATTTTTTTTGTTGATTTAAGAAATTTATTAATTAGGATAATAAGATTAAATGATCGATAAGATTGGAATAAAAATAGTTTAATAAGATTGAATTTTTATGGGGATTTAAGGATTTTTGTTTAAATTTATGGTAGATTTAATGAAGTATAATGTGAACTTGGATAGTTTTTCATTAAGGGAGTAGGTTTAAAGATTTTTAAAATTTAATTTAGGCATCATTAAGATATTTTGATAAATTGTAATTTTTATATGGTGAGCTCATAAATAGTGAGACATGGCAACTTGCTTAATATGTTGAAGAGTCTAAGATGTTCAAGATGCATTCAACTACAAGCTGAAATTGCCCAGGCTGTCAAGTGAAGCTGCTGAGCGGTTTTAAGTCAACCTTTTTACTTCAATGAATGGTGCTTTTGTGAAATTGCCTGATGAAGTGATTGTGCTATGTTGACAAGGACTGTGACAGCCTCTTGTGTGATTTTTTTTTTTGCTTTGAAGTGAACTTTTGGCAGTGGAGCGTGATGGGCTCCATTGTCAGTATTAGAGACTCTCTACATGTGACTTTTTGATAAATTATGCCTCTGCTGAAGTGGGAACTATTGAACTGTGGGACATTGAAAAGAAGTTCCAGAATTTTTAGTGTGAAAAGAAGCTCCAGAATTTGTTTAGTGTGATGACATCTCGTGATAGTCAGTTCAAAATATCTATTTTATTGCTCTTTTGTGTTAAAGAAGAATGAAACCCCATCATTAATTGTTTATTATGCAAATTTTTTTAGGACTGCAGGCCCTCATCTTGTTAATTGGAAATAATTTATTTTTCTAATTTTTGAAAGTTATTGAAGTTATGAATAAAAATTTTGATGTGTGAAAATTGTACTAGATATGATTAATGTCTTTAAAAATATGGGTTACAAGAATTTTTTAAAGCTAAGTAGTCTTTAATATGCATGACCATTGTCTTTTGATTTGAGTTTAAAGCATATGCATGGCTGGAGGGAGAAGTTTAAACTGGTATAAAGATGGTTCTAATATAAATTTAAATGAATTGTGAATTTGGTGCTTTTGAAGTTATGAATCTTATACTGCATTTCAGGTTTCTTTCATTTCAGTAAGATAATAGTAATTTTGTCTCTAAGTAATTTTTCTGGTTTAATTTTTAGAAGTTTGAAAATTAATAAGATAACTGAAGCAAATTTTAAGCAATAGTTTATCTTTACAACTTATGTTTTTAGCGTGGGTGGTTTTTCTCTAAATTTTGTGTAAGGTATTGAGATAACCTGGACTCACGAGCTGAAAGTATGAGTTTAATTTTTTTAAGGATTTATATGGCTTCTATTTTTTTATAGGTAAAGTTTGACCACTTTGCCGGTTCCCGTGGGGTGGTCGCGGTTGAAGCACTGTTTCCCCGTGCCCATCGCCGGTTGGGTGGTTAAGTTTTTAATAGTTTTGTAGGAATATAAATTAAGTCTAAGTTAATAAAGTTTAGAAGCAATAGTTTATTAATTGATAATTCATAGAAATTACTTTTTGCTATCATTTAATTTACTTGACTTTATTTTTTGACCTGCTTAACTGTTTGCTATGAGAGAATTGGATCAGAGATTTAAAATATAAAATTTTTATGGCTTGGTAATGAATTTGAATTGAATAAATAGATGGTTTAAAAATAGATTTTTCAAGAGCTAAAGGTAAAAATTTGGTTTTAGATAAGAGTAATCTTGTTTTCTGCATTTCGTCACTGCTCGGCGGTGGGAGTTGATATTCAGATGTTTACAATTTCCCATCGTTGAGTAGTGAGATTAATTTGGCGAAGTGTTTTAGATAGTATGTAGCTTTTGAGGATACTTGGCAAAATGTTACTTTTAGATGCATTTTTGGGCATGATGTGTTATGCAGATAGGGCTATTTTTGGTGGTATCTAGTTAAATGCTCATTTTTTTTATGGAAGTTGAGACTCCATGAGATTATAAATCTTTTATTTCGTTATTTATAGTTAAGTTAAATCTCATTTTGACAGGTGATTTATCTCTGGTTTTTAGTTTATTTTTATTTCTACATAAATTCTTAAATGTTGTTTAGTGAGATTTAATGGGGAGTAGTTTTGGGAGATAGAGCATGATACCTACCATATTTTTATGAACTTAACCGAAATGGATTGGTTTAAGTGTGTTATTGTGGCCAGTGTTAATCTGCATGATGTGCATCATGGGGAAGATGCTGTGTTCTTTGTAGAATCATAATTTTTTTTGAGAAATTTAATTTAGCTTTTCCTAGATTGTTTTAGGCCATGCATGTGTCTTTTTGAAGTTTAATATTTCACTTTGTGACTTGTACTTTAACAGAGTTAGTTTTAGATGAAGAAAAATTTCTTAAGTCTCTGTTATAAAAGTTAAATTTTTAGGCAGTTATGGTCATGCAACTACTTTGAAATTATAAATTATTTATTTACACAATAGTAACTTTGGTATATTTTTATTTTATAAAAATCTTAATGATTTGACTGTTGCTTTTAATGGAAGTATTTAAAGATTTGCATACACTGGTAAGTTTTTGCCTTTAAGCGAGTTTGGAAAAAGTATTCCTAAGAGTATGCATATTTACTTTGACTTTCTACCAGGCTTTTCCAGAGCTTTTAGAGTGAAGGACATTTTTGCTCAGCCAATTGTGGCCTTACTGGTGGTCAAAGTATTTCTAGATGAGCAGCATATGGATTAAAAAGTTAATTTTTGTTCTTTTATTTGTTTTATATCTTTAAAATGTATATTGTGCTAAATTATTGAAATGTCTATACACACTGTTATTGATCAGTTTTTATGAAAAGGGAATCTTTTACAGATTGATTTATTTTTAGAATTTTTAACTAATAGATTTGAAAATTTGATTTTAAAGGGGGGCTCTGTGGTTCTACTGGAAAAGAGGTAGAAAACTTGAAAATGATAAAGTTTTTGAATTTTTAAATGTAAATTTTTAATATTAGAATTCCTGGATAATTCTTTGGATTATTGGATGTTATAAAGACGGTTGTCTGCTGGATGGTTTAGGATCCTTAAATGACTGTTAGCTGGTTTTTAAATAAAAGTTGAGATATAAGGCTTTCAGTTTTAAAACAGGCACTTTTTAAAGTTAAGACCTATTATGTAAGAGATTTTTTTTTGAAGGAAAGTTGGCCAAATGGATTCCGGTAATGAGGTCTTCTGGCAGATAGTGTAATTTGATTCCCCTGAAAAATACTTAACTGGGGGAAACGTAAAATTGTCCATGGTTGTTTCTCCTAGGAAGAGGTATGAAAGGGGGTGTGGAATAGAAATTTTGGCAGAGAATTTTTGTAGGAATCTAAAGTTTGACATTTCTGGATTCTTTAGTTTGGTATTGTAGAATTTCCGAGGAATCCTTTAGAATATGGGTAAAGAAGAAAATCATATTTTCAGGAATTTGGAAATAGTTTGAAGAGGTGATTTCTAATCATGGCTGAATGGACAATTTTGGTATAGTATTTTTGGACAAATAAGGAATGTTGAAGTTTTGGAAATTGACCATTTAAAATTGTTTTACTGGTTTCTGAATGTTTTGTGATGCCTATAGTTGCAATGCTGATTAGTTTTGGATCAATGAGGAAAAATGGTATAGAAGTCAGTGTCCTAACAACATGCTACAGGAAAGTTTTGTAACTCTTGTTATAAATTTTTGATTAACTTAATATTTCATATCCGATGCTACGTTTACCTTTGTCTGTTATTTTTGAGAGAATGGGAATGATGTCCAGGGATCCCGAAAGCGAGTGGTTGTGTGAAAGGGAACCGGGTGCATTCGGTGATGAAAGTTGAATGAATGTGATGTACACCTTTAATTGAGTGTTCTACCTGTCTTTTTGGGGTAAAGTTGTAGCTAAATGCATTTATATTAAAGATTTTTGATGCTTTGAACAGATGATGTTGGGAACACTGTGTGCTTACCAGGATTGTAGACTTAATGAACCGGTTTTAGGTCTGCATGAATGTTATTTTTGGTCCATGGTTTGGGTCAAGCTGCATTGCGGGTGTCATGGGACATTTTGTTCTAGTTATTAAGGCTAGTTAAGTCCAGTTGTTAAGTATTAGGTATTGTGATCCTGAAGGGTTGTGTCATTTGATTTGATTAGATGGAAATTGCCTCATTATGTAGAGATATTGAAAGTGGTTTAATGTGTCAAGATTTTTTTAGAAAGCTTAACATGTAATTTTTGATGCTAAAATTTTTATAGACAATATAGTGTTAAGTTAAAATATTAGTGTTAGATGGGTGTTTTCATTTATATACTAGGAAGGCCTGATTAAATCAAGATGTTAGAATCTATATCCTACTGATGCAAGTTATAGTATTAAGTAGTTGAGCATATTGTGTTATTCACATTAGAATGTAATGTTTATGGATAGTATAATACATATTTAGTGTAAGATGGACTGAAAAAGGAGAATGTTGGCTGTTTGTTTTTATACTTTTATTTTTATGTGATGTCATTTTGATGTAAATATTTATTTCGGGGCTCAAATTTTTATCTTTGACTATTTTTTTTAAACATAAGTATATTTATGATATTACTCTTCTTGAAGACTTGGAAGGATATTAATGGATAGTGGTTATATTGGTTATTTTTTGAGATTCCAGTTTTTAATGGTCGGCTGCAGATGTACCATGGGTGTCAAGAAGAGATTCTGTGACTTGTAAGTGGTTTTCCTGTATGCAAGAGTGTTAAAGCTGTCCAGATGATGAGAGGGGGGGCATTTGTCAGGATATATGCTCTATGGTCTCATCACTGTACATGCTTGTGGAAATAAGCTAAGTCTGGAGGAGCTCTATATAACCTGTTTTTACTTGCCTTTTATCCCTTACATAAATAAACTTTTCCGTTATTTATATTCTATAATCCAGTCTTTAAATTCATCTTACTTTTACTTACAATAGATGAGTATTTCAGCTCACGGCATCTTTGTTTTGCTTTTGGCTAATTAGCTTTTCTCGTATTTAGCCGGAAACTGCGTTAGTACAAGTGATCTTTAATAGATGGCATAAGCAGCTCTATTTGATCACGGTCGTTAGTGCTATTACTACGCATGACCGGAAGTGTACTGTGAGAACCGGCAGTAGAGGGAGCTGGTGATGCATGCGTAGAATCCATTTCTGCGTGACTGTATCGTATATATACGGAGAGTTCGTTGACCTCAAGGGCAGTTGACGTTCTCCCTTCAGTCGTGAGATGTTGGAGCTTGTTTTTAAGATGCTGTTTGAAGGACTTCGTATTTCTTAATCTAGTTTGTTGACACCCGGTGGAACTTTTATATTTTATGACTTTTTAAATTGAACAAGTCGCTGGTAGACTATAGACTTTTAACGACAGTTTCTTGGAGTTTGTCAAGTTAAGGGCTGTGGTATGTTTTAGTTTTGCTGGAATGACTCATTGGGAAAAAACTTATGTAATTCAACAACTGATATCCCTTTTGACGTCCATATGATGTGTCCAGTGTTGAGAAAGTTTTTTATCATTTGTCAAGCCCGGTGTTTTTTTTTTTCATACGACTCCAAAGGAAGTAAATGATGGACTTGTTGTTTTTTTTATGAAGATACAGTGGATGTTTTGGTTTCGCCAGAGACGTGCTATTCTGACAGCGGAGGTATTTAAATTAGTTCTTTCAGGTTGCCATGTTTTCTCACTTAGTTTTATTTTTATTAAACATTGAATAAAAAATAAATTTTTTTGGTATGAGCTCCGGGGTAGATATACTTTATTATTATGAAACACCTTTTGCTTAAGTTATGTATTGTTAATACAATTAAAAAGGTTTAAGTCAACTATTGTTATTGAAATGAAAGAATTAATTGAAAATGTTTAAAAGAGTTTTTTAATTATATTTTATATAAATCTATATTAAATTGTTGACTATACATAGACATATTTTTATCTTTGCTTTTTAAATAAAAATATCTTTGTTTAATTTAATTTGCTGTCTTTACTTTTCCACCATTACATATTTTATTTCAGGTTTAATTAATAGATTAATATTTTAAAACAGTTTCTAATTTACAACAGCATTACTTTAGGTCAACCATATTTGTGTTAGGCTATGTCGGAAGGTCAGCTTATGTTTAACCTTTCACTGTGTGAGTTAAACTCTGCTTATAGATTGGGTATTACTAATGTAATATCCAACACCTTTCACGAAATTCATATTTATCCAGCGGTGCTTTCATGAAATTCGCGTTTATTTCGCAATCATTTCACGAAATAGACGTTTATTCCACGATCCTTTCCCGAAATTAGCGTTTATACTGCGATCTTTGTAAAGAAATTCCCGTTTTTTCGCGATTTTTTTTTTTTTTTTTTTTTTTTAAGGATAATCGAATTTTTTGAGAAACAGATTTCCTCCCCCCCCCCCCCCAATGCTTTGACAAAATCAAAGTTTCTATCGCGATAATTTAGCAAAATTTTCTGCGTTTTCATTTCCTGCAAACGATTGATGAAATTGATTGCGAAAATATGCAATTCAGCTCGGTTCAAAAGCTATGAAAAATCGGCTGTCAGCCCGGAAATTTGCGGGCTGATAAACGGTGTTTCATAACTTTTGGGATCGAATGCGTTAATTTTTTGGAAAATTCGAAACAGATTTACTCCATTCTCGCGGCGGAAAATCGCACGAAACTTGTCGGTCGATCGCGGGGGAATATTTGACGATCGATTGCGGAAAATCGTGGAATTCAACAATTTTTGGCAGTAAAAAACTCGCAAAATATGTCATTCAGTCGCACGGAAACATCACAAAATATGCAAAAAGATCGTGAGAGTAAATCGTAGTTTCAAAATGCAATTTTTTTCAGAAAATTCGTAATTTTTTTTGGGGCGGGAGCCTCCCGCCCACGATATTCTTTTGGGCGGGATTTCAAAATTTTGGGCGCGAATCCCGCCATCCCGCCCTGAAATTCAAGCCCTGAAGTTGATTAAAGAATTAAAAAACATGCTTTACTACCATTAAAAAAAATAAATCTAACTTCTACATGTTTTTCCGACATTTATCCTATAATTCTGAAATTTTTGTAAGTTAATCTTTTCAGTTAATCTGTTGAAGTATAATTTTCGAAAATAAAATTGGTTCGGATTAATCGGAATTTTGGAATGGATGGTTCTACTGTAAATTTATTTTCAGGATAAATGATAAATAGCATGTTAATTTACTATTCTAAAAAATATTTGAATAGTGGTGAAACAGTTACGTCATAGGGGCGGCAAAATATTGCTCGCCTCAGGCGGCAAAATCTCTAGCGCCGGCCCTGTAAGAACGCTTCCATGAATGCTTTGATGTGTTTAATTTTGTCATAATTGAATTAAATATAATTCTTAAAAATGTGTAATATAAGAACTAATGGAATATAGAAGTTAAAAAAAAATTTTGAGTACATTTTCTTTTTTCCAAGACTTATATTTTTCAGCCATAATGCCTTCACAGTTGACTTCTGGCGGTTATAAAGACATATTTATTTGAAAAAATAAATAGAAATTTATCACTTTTTTAGTAGTAAATAATTAAAAATAAATCAGTCCATGTTTAATATGGATTCGATACAAATTAACACTTTAAAAATAAAAGCCGGCTTTTTTCAATTTTAGCCGGCTTTTTTTAAGTGGATAAAACCAAAAAAAGCCGGCCGGCTTTTTTTGGCCCGGCTAAAAGCCAGCAACCCTGGGTCTTTCTAAGGGAACCTAACCCGTATTTACGCAAGGTTCGAAGAAAACCACGGAAAACTTCGAACGGTTAGGCCGATGGTCGCGATTGGGTTCGAACCCAGCACCTACCGTCTACCAGCTTGGAGGTCAGAACCTCGCGGCCACTGGTGGGGCCGTTATGCAGCTCATATGGCCCCCCTACTATTATCCCCAAGCTCCCTCGCTGTCCCCATCTTTACCCTCAAGGAGGACAATTTCTTAAACTTAGCCGAGAGCCCTCATTTGACATATTGTTGGAAAGGCATGTGAACACTTACTCTTGTTATGCACCTACCTTGCTTCTCTCCCCTTTTGTGTCCTAATGGAGGGCATTATTAAAATTTAGATCACTATCTCTCAGATGACATATGGTTGGAAAAGCTTATGATCACTTATTGATGCTATGCACATTCAGCGAACTTTACTCCATTTTGCCCTCTCAGGGGCCCTTTTCTAAATTTTGAAAATACCTCTCATGTGATAGATCTTTGAAAAACCTTATGCTCACTTATTCATATCATGAATTCCTATGCCCCATTTCCCCACCTTTTACCACCCACACCCCAAGGTTCCAGCCAGAGGTTTGATCGGTTTGAGTTTTTTTGGTTTACAAGATTTTGCATACAATGGGAAACTAGTTTGAGATTTCATATTACAAGTTTGCATAGAAATTAGAAACCCCCTGATGAAAGGAAGGGCCCACTAGTGCGAGAATCAGTTGTGTCTTTATTAACGCTAACTCATCCCAGTTCACTTGCAGACAACTCTTGATAAAATTTAATTGTGTATACAGTGCCATGTGAAAGAGAGTTGAAAGGGGCAATCGTCCAGGGCATGGAAATTTAAGGGGCACCAAATTTATAGTACTAATGTCAATTTTGACCTATCACAAGAAAAAGTTGGGGGAAGGAGTGCCAAAGTGAAACTTTATCCCGGATGCTGTTTTCTTTTTGCACGCCTTTGTGGGTAAAATATAAAAACAATTGCAAACTGGAATCATCGAGGAAAATTTTACACAATCGAAAGTTATAGAAATGTCTATACAATCGAGAAAAACATCTCATTATCACCCATCACTACTTCACTATATATAATTTTCGGAGTTTAACTTTGCCAAAAACGGCTGTAGATATTGGTCCAAACACGGGTGCAGAATGTGTCCAATTCGGCGATCTAGGATTGGGAGAAATTCTGCAGAAACATATACAATTGAATTAGATTTTAAGAACGAATTCCATAATTTCCAGAGATAGAAAACTTTCACTACAAATCAAAAGATCTGTATGGCAACTTATAGAAAATCGATGTCAAAATAATATGTACAGTATATTTAGAGCGATTCTGTTTCAAATTTCACTTCTGATATATATAACTCAAAGTCTAAGTTGAAAAATAAATGTTCTGTATCTATGATAGTACAGCATAAAGTATAATTTTGGGGAAATTTTCATGTGGATTGGGAGAAATTTTGGGAGTAGAGACATTTACTGCACCTCTGGGTCCAAAGAACTACAATATATGGATTCTAGAAATATATTTAATTGATTCTTTTAATGAAGCTAATATATATACAAAAATTCACAATACAAAATATAAAAATACAAACAATTAATACAAAAATTAAAATCATGATATTTAGTTTTAAAATCAGGTATCTTAACTTGACCATGCGTTACACTAGAGTACCATAAATTAAAGGCCTTCTCAGCATTAAAATCTTCCAATTGGAGGTCCATATAATTTTAGAATTGTCATTTTAAGGTCAGTTTTATCAGTCATTGGTTAAAGTGAAGTCAGCTTAGACCTCATTGATAGGTGCATATGAGTTATACAAACCATGTTTTCTGACAAGGTGATGCAAGAGTTTTAAGGTTAAATACGATACAGTGTTTAAAACATCATTAAGTGATTATTATTTCGACTTTTTATTTGTATTTTTATAAATTATATTGCAGTATACTCCCTCAAATCCGCACCTCTCTAAAATTCGCACATAATTTACAGATGTAAACAATGAAACATTCAGTTCAGATGTAGGTGCAAAATTTGACTTTAAGTCAATTCTATCATATATATCAATTCCATATATTTTTTATTTCGTAATTTTTGTTAAGGTTATCGAATTCATGTTTTTTCATGAAGAAAGAAGAACTTATTTCTGAAAAAAATCAAGATACTGCTGATATTATTGGAAATCACAATCTTACAAAATATATTTATGTGTTAATCAAGGTTTTAGTTATTAAGTCTGGCTAAACCTGAAATAAAGCTTCGTTATTTTATGATCCTGATGTGAATTAGTAATGTACCTTTATGAGGCAAGTTTCATTGAATAATTTAGGGAAAACACATTTCATCTTTATAATGAATATTTAATTGTACATTATTGATTATTAACTTGACCTTTGCTTTTACTATTTTAATCATTTAAAAAATTATCTAAATTTTTATTATTTTAATTTTTTACTTATTTTAATACTTTAGTATATTGTAAGCATTCATTATACTTTTGATTTCATTATTAATTACATTCAAATAACTTAAAAATTAAAGCAATTACCAGAAATCTGCATAATTCTAAAATGTGCATAACCTCTGGTCCCAAGCTGTGCAGATTTGAGGGAGTTTACTGTACTAATTATTTGTTTTTTCGTTATTTAAAATAAAAATGATGTCAATGTGTGTAATTTGGCTACTAGCAAATGCATATATATATATGAATTACTCTGGTTATATAATGTCCATTTATCCACATATTTCTTAGTAATTTGGTAATCTGCCTACTATTTCTCTTCAAACTTCAACTGTTTTTAACAATATGATTGTAACAATACTGGTTTCATTGGTTCTTTTATTGGTATTGTCTGAATAACTTTGGATGTATTTATAAAAGTATTTATATATATATATATATATATATACATTTTTTATTATCATATTATATATATTATTATCATTATTACATTTTAAGTTTATGCATCTTCATATTCTAACATTTTGTCTTGATGAATGCTAGTATAAATACTGACAATTGCAATCTGAATAAAGGCATGTCTAGCTTACAGTTTTTTAGATAAGAATGATGACAATTCCCAGCACTTCTCGTCATGATATCGCAGTTCACAGAAATCAAATCAAGTCTGTTGAAAATATAGTTATATATCTTTGTTATTGATAAAAAAAAAATAAAATAAAATAAAAAAAAAAAAAAAAAAAAAATGGTTTGAATGAGATGAGATACAATGTATTTATATCTGAATAAATGGATAGCAATTATGGTTTCCTACAGGGTTGGCACGGTTTAAACCAATTGGTTTTTAGGAGAAATCTAATGACATTTTCTCTTTTTCTTCATAATTTACATGCTTCAGATTATTGGATATAAGTAATTTCTATTTTTAACACTTTATTTCAGCAATAAGCATTGGATAAAGTGGGTTTAGGTCATTTTTTATGTATAGGATTAAAACCATTATGCATTGGTAAACATATTTATTTCTCTAAAGAAAAAGCTTCAAACATGTGAATTAATCAAACATAAAATAGATTAAAAATATTTAGTATAAAATACCTTAATTTTTTGAAAAATGCAAATTATTTAATGCAATTAATAACATAACACAATCCATAAGATTTCAAGCTGTAAAAGAAATCCCCAATCCAGGGTGAGTAGCAACATTTTAGTTTTAAAAATAAGCACCTGTAAGCACACTTTTACAGAAAAAGAAGCACCCATTTATGACCTATACGCATTACAGGGGTGATTGTGTTCCTGGTGTACCCCGGATTTCGATTGATCCTTTCAGTTTTATGATATCGTTACACTTAGTAAAAAATTCAAACATTAAAAAATATCACAAATTTTGAAAAAAATGTGCAACTTTTGTCAAAAATTAAAAGAAAAAAACAATTTCTTTAAGGAATCGCGCAGAGAACAAATTTCTTTCTAGAATCAAGGGTAAAAATGCAAATTCGTTTTTTAAAAAAAAAAGGCAAATTTTGTTGAAAAATGTGAAAAAACGATCAATTTCGTCAAAAAATTGCAAAAAAAAAAAAAAAAAAAAAAAAAAAAAATCATGAAAAGAAAGATAAGTTTTGTCAAAAAATCGCAAAAAAAACCCAATCAATTTCGTCATATAAGCGCCAAAAAACCACAAATTTCTAGACGAAAGGTCACGAAAATACAGCAAATTTCACAAAAAATCACTTAAAAACAATCATTTTCGTCATTTAAGCGGGGAAAAAAATGTCAAATTTCTTGAAACAATCACGAAAAACAGCAAATTTCATCAAAAAATCACGTAAAAACAATCAATTTCATGAAATAGACACGCAAAAACGGCAAATTTCGTGAAAAAACAAGATTCCTTCAAAAGATCGCGAACAAACGAGATTTCCTCAAAAGATCGCGATAAAACGAGATTTCTTCAAAAGATCGCGATAAAGTCGCAAATTTTGTCAAATGACTGAAAAAAAAAAAAAAAGTCATTGCTGGAGTGGAATTTTCTGTACAAAAAATGTTTTTGCTGCATTAAAAACTGATTTTATAGAGCCCCAGCAGCAGAATTTTTTTCTGCAGTCTGCAACACAAGTAAAAACATAAAAAACAGTCTGCAGACAAATCCCTCGCATTACATTATATGCACTCAAACCTCCCAAGTATTTGTGATAGACATAAAAAAAGTATACTTTAAAAAAGAAATTGTCTTTGTTCTCAGAATTTTTAACACCTCATACATTTTCTGAAAGAGGAGGGGGTTCTCTTTGACAAAAACTGACATGGGTTTTTCATGAGCTTTTGACGCAATATCATTTTTCGCGAACTTTTGACGCTATTTGTGTTGTCCTTGAAAATCAAGGACAAGTCTAAAAATGACATTACATCAGCAGTTATACGCAGTGTGAAACTTTGCTGTGGAACTTGCCCATAGAGTTTATAAAAAATGTAATGAAGAAAAATAACCAAACAGATTTATAAACAACAAACAACTTTTATTTAATTCTAAGATAAAACATATAAAATCAAATTAAAACCAAATTATATAAAAGTCAAATAAATAATCAAATTATATTATATGCTTAATTAAAAAACAATGAACCGGAGCACCAAAAGCAAACTATTGTATTTCAAAATTCTATCTTAAAAATGTCAATAATAATTAACTTTAAATTCATCTTTAAATTAAACTTCAGTTTCCAATCTAACCCATATTAAACTTTCAATTAAAATAAAATAAATTACATTAATGTTTTTCTCCTCCCGAAAGATTCCACTAACCATACTGAATTACAAAAACTTTCTCTGTAGCTAATTCTTACTGCCACTAAGAATACTACCCATAACACCGGCCACTGCCACTAGCGGTGAACTCCAAGAAATCCCGTATCTGCCACATGAGACTATACTTGGAGGGCGAGAAAGAAAAATCTAAAGATTCCCCATACCGTAGCAAAACAAAATCTTAACAAAGACTCAGCAGCGAAATCCGTCTATAGAGTCTTAAAAAGAAATTGACCTGGATCCCTTTAGGCCTGGTCACATTACCACAATACGGGAAAAACCATTTAAGAAAGAAAGAAGTTATCTTAAGGGAAAAAAAAAAAAAGAAACTTTACAAATAAACTATTTCCAATTTTAAAAGAAATATAAAAAAGAAATACCAACTAATAAAAACATGTCGCTGGTGACGTGGCTGTCTTCGCCTATTCTTGAAAAATTAAAGCTCAAGACTTGACAAACTCCCGATGCATTTATTCAGAGAAACACACGCTTCTTTATAATCCTGGTACTGACCAAAGTAAACAAAGTTCACTTTTTCATTTAATCAAAAAGACTTTCCAAAAAAAAAACTTTCTCAAACTCATTACATACACCGGTAACAGTCTCCAGAACTTCACTGTAAACAAACATAATTAAGGACAGCACTACGACAAAACGAAACTAACAACGCACATGCAGGCAAAAGGAAAAGCAAGGCCCTCACGATCTTTCCACTGAGCTATAAATAGCTCTCCTGTCCTCCGTTACCGCCCACTTACGTCATTTCCTATGACGACATCCAAACGCCACCTACGGCATCCAGAACATACCTGAGCAGAAGAACCAATAGCGATCATCCACAATAGGTAAGCACGTGCATCCAGACAGGCAACGCCATCTACCTAAAACTGCCGTAACCTTTCAGATTACGATTTACCGTGACGATGTTCGCCGCTGTTCATGATGACAGGATGGAAATAAAATTACCGTGATACAAATTAACAAGTGAAGGAAGACAGGTATGAACGTAAGTTAAACAGAAGTGACCGAGTTATATTTTATTTAAAACAAAGTTATATTTAAATACTGAAATAAAGATAATGAAAGTATTTAAATTAGACTTTTACTATTGAAACTTAAAATGATTTAGCCAGGATTTATTTACTGATAAGTATAAAGGATAAACAGATCTATAGAATGCAAGTTGGATGAAATGGGGAAGAATGGAATGGGACAGAGTCTGAGTGGAGTGATAAGAATATGGGGAAAATATAAATATATTTTCCCCATCATAAATCAAGAAAATATAAATATATTTTCCTAACAATTTGCACCTTTTTTCGCATTTTTATGACAAAATTTGACTTTTTTTTTTGACGAAAACTTCTTTTTTCGTGATCTTTTGAATAAAATTGTTGTTTTCTCGTGATCTTTTGACGAAAACTGCTGTTTTGTTGCGATCCTTTGAAGAAATTTGCCGTTTTTTTCGCAATCTCTTGAAAAAATTTGCTGTTTTTCGCGATCTTTTGAAGAAATTTGCAGTTCTTTCTTCTTTCATGATTTTTTAACGAAAACTGACGTTTTTACGTGATTTTTTTGAAGAAATTTGCCTTTTTTAAAAAATCTTTTGAAGAAATATTTCGTTTTTTCGTGATTTTTTGATAAAATTTGGCGTTTTTTCGCGATTTTTTGAAGAAGTTCGACGATGTTTCGCGATTTTGGAATCTGGGAACATCGCTTTAAAGAGATAACCTGCATGGTCAGTTGCACTTAATTGCACGTTATGTTCAATAAGAAATAACGAAAAAAGCATCTCTGCTGTGGTAATATTTATCGACACGTCGCTTTTGACAAAGAAAGTGTCCGGCATTTTTTCAACTTTTGTTTTCGTTCTTTGTTCTTGATATGTCTCTTTGACTTTATATGACGCGAGCAATAAAATTTTCCCCGTGATTAAAGTGAAAAATACTTTCGCAAGTAACGCAGAATGCTTCATATCAAGATTTATCTGAAGCATGCAAAAAAAAGCTACTTCACCGAATCGGACATTAGCCAACTCGGATCGAAACTTTTGATCAGAAGTACTTTTCTTTTTTCGATATCTCAGTCACTCATTTTGACAGAGAAATAAAAGAAGTGAACTGGAATAATTATTCAAAATGATGTCATATACCATATAATATAACTTCTGAAAACTGTCAGCATAAATAAACCTTCCTTGACACTTATACACTATTCATTTATTCTGTTGTTATTCATTTCTTTAATTCAAACTTTCCTTCCCAACCACAAATCAAAACAACATATTGTTTATCTCTTTTCCAATCTACCCATCTGATTCACTCAGTTTTTTTTTTTTTTTCATTCTGAATGGTCAAAGTACAGTATTACGTCATACTGTTTCTATTACATCATTTCATTCCAAAGTGACGTCATCCCGGCAACGTCCGTGGTTTTTCTTTTTTTCAAAGATCGTCTGCTTATCTGAGAGGAATAAGAGAACATTGTATGCAAATTTATGGAACCAGATGATTTTGATTGGAGAGAGATATCAGCAATTCTTTTTTTGGAAAACTGTGTTAGTAGTTGGTTGGTTGTGGTTTCGGGAAGATATTTCGTTCATGAAACACCTGCCGTTATGCAGGGTGAATATAAAGTAAAAATAGTTTTTATAAAAATGATTAAAAGTATGTCATGTTAAGACTGGAAGTTTAAGAATGATATTAAGATGAAATTAGATTTAAGCTACCTGTTATATTTTTGCCAAAGCCGGTGTTCTTATTAATTTATTAACTAGAAGATGAAATGTATAATTAGTGAGTTATTTTTCTAAGTTGTGTATTATTTAAATTTATTTAATTATTGTTTTTCTTTTAACTGTGTTCTTTGTTTTTAATAAACGTTAGTTTATTGTAAAACTTAATTACGTTTCTGTCTGTTATTACACACTGTCATTCTGCCATTTCATTTTAGAGTTATTTAAAGGCTAGCCCGACATACTGGGCCATCACGGGTTATGGGCCCCGCCCGTTTTTTGCGAATTTAACCCTTTGAGGGCCATAAGTCTGGCTGAGTACGTTGGCAGATGTGTTCAGACAGTGCTCATTAAGACCTCCAAGTGAATTTTAGTTGGGGGGGGGTGCAGTTTTTCTTTCATTTAGTGACATTTAATGAACTTTTATTTTATTTTTAAAGGAATTTAATGTCTTTCTGGGGACTTAGTCAAAATTTTTGAAGTTTGAAAAAAAAAAATGAAATTTTTTTCAATACACTTCTTATTTACGTAGTTTTTTTTTGGTACAATATTAGATAGTAAACTTTAGAATATTTATCTTTGGAATTAGTTTTTTTTTCAAAAAAAAAAAAAAAAAAAAAAAAAAAAAAAAAAAAACTTAGAATTTTTTGAGGAATTTGAAATTTGAGCTTGTTTTTTTTACTATTCCAAATTTTATGGCAATGGCACAGGGATCACTCTAGAGAGGTTCGGAAGCGTGGCCCGCCCTTGTGCCCTTTTCAGACAAAATGCCGCTCTCCTTGCCCTTTTTCATGGAAGAAGTCCGCCCTTCTTTTTATTTTGGGATTCAGTCCTGCCTTGTTTGTATTGCAATTCAAAAAAATCTTATCCATCTTTCCTTTTTTGAACGCTAGTACGCTACGTCGGAAGTAATTCTCCCCTCTTTTCCTCCCACTCTCTTTGTTCTCTTGAACATTTCACCTGCTCTTGTGAAATAGTATTATGACCATTTGGTCTGACACTTGACTCAGTGATACCTTTTACACCAAGTCTTTAAAAAAACGAGAAACATCATTTGTAGTTTTATTTTGTACTCAAATTAATCTGTTTTTCTAAAAAAGAAATAAGTTGCTTAGGGAATGAGTTTTAAAAAGAAAACACAAAGATCAGAGATCGTGGGAAAAAGAAAATGAACGTGAGTATATATTAAATAAGGAAAGAAATGTGCTAAAATAACAGAATTTTTTATGGGAAAAATCGATAATGTAAATTTTATATCATAAGTTTTAATACTTTTCACATAGTAAAGTTTATTAAATTATAAATGTTATTATATTGATACAAACATTACTCGGCTTTAGTAACTACAATTTTTTTTTTTCAGAGCCCTACAATTTTATGATTGATATAGTCTAAAGAAATTTATATTTTGATTAAAATTTGATGTTTTCCTTTACTTAATTTTTAGCTCTCCCTCCCCCACCTTGCCCAAGAATACATCGAGACAATTACAAGACAACGCAATGCCGAATGTTCGGCAAATGCGTGTTCACAGGGGCGTGCGAAGAGAAAACTGCACCCGGGGCAAAGTTTCATTTTGGCGCCCCCTCCTCTAACATTTTCTTGTGGCAAGCCAAAAGTGACGTTGGTAGTATAAATTGGCGCCCCCTAAACTTCCGAGCCCGTGGCGACCGCCACTATCACCCCCCCCCCCCTCCGCTGCGTGTTCACTACCTGTTTTCTTCCTCTTTCCATCTATTATTTCTTATGAGGGAGAGCAAGGGAATTCTTCCTTCCCTCTTAAGTTTTAAATCCATTTCATTATTTTAGAAAATATGTAAAAACAAGCAAAAGTTTATTACTTTTTTTATTTTCATGTATTTATTTTGAAGTTTTGTATATCCTTGGCTATTGCACCTACGTGGAAACAATCGCTCGCTAATATAACGTTGATCGGATAAAAGATTTAATATATGTATAAATATCCAAACAGAATCGAAGAAATAAAAAGTGGCGTTTGTAGAGATCAACCTTAGCTATTTGATGCGCCCTCCTCCCTCCCCCCCCAAAAAAAAATAGAAAAATATGCAAAATAAAATCTATTGAAATGTAAACTAAATATTTAATTTTAAGAATACACATATCCGTAAGCTTAATTTTAGTGATTGCGCGTTAGTACACGAAAGCAAAAACAATTTACTTAAAATCGATCTTCTATATATTTATTAAAGTACGAGATTAAAGATTTTTAGATAATACAAGTATTTTCACCTTGCATTGATTTATTTCAATTTTTACCACCCTATCGTTCTAATGACTTACACATTATATAGCTTATTTAAAACATTATTTATGTTAAATAAATACAACGATTATATGCAGAGCTGAGTAAACAATAACAAAAAATCCTCCGAAAGTATAACGCAGCTCAAATATTAAACTGCTTTTAAGTGCTTTTAAATTAAATCATCACAGAATAAAATAATACGTAAACTGCATTGCCATTCTCAAGTATTCAATGATTACTCATATTACTCATCAATAAACAAGCACTTCTCTTCAACGTGGCGCATCTCACGTAAAAAGAATCTGCAGAGTAAGAAAAATATAATAGTTTGACTCGCAATTTACAAACAGAATGTGTGGAAAGAAAACAAAGTTAACTAATCTTTGGAAGTAAGATATCGGCACGGATCAAATTCTTGCAGGTTCGACACTATGTAAAAGAAAAAACTTCTGACCGGCCCGACCCACTTATATTTTCTCAGTTTTCAATTCGACCTTGCCTTAAATGACTATGTATAACTGTATAACATGCGGCAACGAAAGTTACATTGGCCCGTACCGCCCTGAGCCCAGCCAGCTCGGACAAAATCAATGAGAACAAACCTGACTTGTCTCCTGCAAAGTCTAGTAAATAGGTTCTGTCAGGCCCAACTCAATTTCTATAGTAAAACCCGTTTTTTCTTAAACACAATTTAATATCTTTAATGATTAATTAAACTCAGAATTTTTCAACATTCAGATACAAACTCACAAATAAAAATAAATAGTTTGCAATAAAAGAAAAAGGAAAAGAGCAAAAGAGTTACTTTTTTGGCGTACTTCAAAATTAAATTTTGTTCGGAAATGCAAAATTTATCACATGTTCTCATTTGGAAACTACGAAAATCGAATGGCATTTTCCCTGCAAATAATATTCCGTTGACAGATATTTATTATTGCAATTATTATTTGTACAAAATATATTGACCAGCTACACTATCGTGTGAATAACTGACAGCCTGATTCCGGCCCGGCTCGTGTCTGTTGAATAAATTAAACGCGAGATCAGACACGATGTGCCGTCCGATCTCTAGGTTTGACATCTTATATTTTTGTTTTTATAATGATGTTTTCAAACTAGCATCAGCTTGTACAGAAATTTGTGCTTATTCTCGCGAACGTCAAATCCATTTAAAATAGTTCATATTTTATCCTCCGTTTAATTTAAATTTTTAAATCGGACCGCCCGACCCAAATAATTTTTTCATCTGCTGGCTGACAAATCTTATTTTTGAAGCAATCTGCCCGTTAAAAATATTATTCCAACTCTGCCGGCTTGATCCATTTGAAAATTGATCCTAATTTTGTCAGACCAAATTCGGGCTCGTATGCAGGGCCAGGTCGCCCCGAGCGCGGAATGTGGGGGACGTCAAATTTATTCTACCAACCTGAATTTGTTTCTTCTTTTCTTGCAAAAAAAAAAAAAAAAAAAAAAAAAAAAGGGGGAGGGGGTGTACATATTGCGGAGTTTTTTGACAAAAACATACATTTTCATAATTGCATATTCTCATTCATAAGGAATTACAGGCACCCGGGGCAAAAGGAAATAAGGCGCCCGGGGCAAAATTATAATTTGACGTCCTATTCCCCCCAACTTTTTCTTGTGACAAGCAAAAATGACGCTAGTAATATAAATTTGTCGCCCTCTAAATTTCAGCGCCCGGAGCGTCCGCCCCCTTCGCCCCCCATTTTGCACGGCGCTGGTTGTTATACTGTAGTAGATCCATTTATTTCGCATCTGTTTTCTAGATAACCTTTGCTAGAAAATTTTATCTTATATTGTTTTGTTGTTAAAATTAAGCATTTTTAAGTTGTAAGATAAATGCATTATGTGTATTCAATAGAATTTGTGTTACCACACTTTTCAATTTTGTGACACCTGTCACAAAAAGAAGTGGGGGACGCCAAATTGAAACTTTGCCCCGGACGCAGCTGTCTTTTCGCACAACGCTGCCCATACGACCTCCCGGTCGATTTATTATTATTTGATTAGGGCCGGGCATTGGTCGACATTTATCCATTTTTTGCAGATACAGTGCGGGTCTGAATTTCTCGGGCCATATCAGTCTCATAATTATTTTTCAAGAGAAATATTGGGATAAAATGACTCTTTAATGAAGAAAGCAAACGTCATATTCCTCCCTTTTCTTCGTTTAAGTTTCTATTATTTTCAGAAAAAGTATTAAATTCGTGAAAAAATTCGCATTTTAGTTTTCGATGGATGTATATGTTTTAGAGAGTCTTGGAAAATATTTGAGTATTTTTAGAAAATATCTGTCTGTGACACATTTTCTTGAATTGATATATGGAATTCAATAAAACTTCAGATTTAGTTATACTTTGACATACATTGATGCTGATTATTTTTTGGTGTAAATCGCTCAACAGGTAGCGCTGCTGAGCCGCATTTCCCCCGATTACCGCGATAACCGTACCTCTAGAACTAATATACGGAATTTCATCAAACTTCATATTCTGCTAAACCTTAACATAGATAAATGCCGATTATGTTTTGATGTAAATCGCCGAACAGGTAGCACTGCTATGGCGCATTATCTCCTTTAGTTATATTTCAAAAACTAACGCATGGAATTTCATCTAACTTAATACTATGTTAGACCTTGAAATAAACAGAACCTGATTAAGTTTTGGTGTACATTGCCGAACAGATGGCGCTATTGTGGCACATTTTTCCCGATTTCCACGATAATCGTACCTCAAGAACGGAATTTATAATTGATTGATAATTTATTGATAATATCGGAATTTCATCAAACTTCATATTCTGCTAAACCTTGACATGCATAGATGCCAATTACATTTTGTTGTAAATCGCTGAACAGGTGGCGCTGCTATGCCGCAATATCTCCGATAGTTATATCTCAAGAACTAATGCATGGCATTTCATTAAACTTAAAATTATGTTAAACCTTGAAATAAATAGACTCAGATTAAGTTTTGGTGTAAATTGCCGAACAGATGGCGCCACCGTGCCGCATTTTTCCCGATGTCCGCGATAGTTATATCTCCAGAACTAATGCACAGAATTTCATCAAACTTCGTATTCTGTTAGAGCTTCAAATAAATAGAGACTGATTAAATTTTGGTGTAAATTGTTGAACAGAGGGCGCCACTATGACGCATTTTTTCCGAAATCCGCGATAGCTATATCGCCAGAAAAAATGCACAGAATTTCATCAAATTTCATGTTCTGTTAGAGCATTAGATAAATAGATACCGATTAAGTTTTGGTGTAAATTGGCCAACAGATGGCGCCACTATGAAGCATTTTCCCAGATTTCTATGATAGCTATATCTCAAGCACAAAAGCATGGAATTTCATCAAAATTCATTTATTAATTATTGTAAAATGTATAGATTTTCTAAATATATTACTAATGAGTTGAAAGCATACTATTTTAAAGATGATATAAAAGTAATATTAATGGGTTTTCCAATACAAAATGCATTTATTGTAAATATGCCCTTTTTATGAAATATGTGCCCTTTTTGACAAAATTGCCCTTTTTCTGTAATATGCGCCCTGCCCTTTTTAATTTCTAGAATGATCCCTGTATGGCAACTATACAGGTGAGCATCACAAAGCTTAATGCCTATAACTACGGAAATTGGAGCTCTGATGTAAAATTTTTATTACTGGACAAAAATGCCTGGTCTATTGTCAATGGAACGGAAACCAAACCAGCAGATATTGAAACAACTGCCTTAAAGGACTTTCAAACCAGAGAACGGTCTGCATTATCTATTCTGTACCTAAATATAGAGACAGAATTCCGAAGAATTATAGAAAGTTTGGATGATCCAAAGGCTGTATGGGAGAAACTAAAAACGCATTTTTATCCTGACAATAGAGCCCGTCACATGCAGATTTTTTCGGAAGTTCTAGCTACCAGAATAGAGCCAGAGGAGTCTATAGACATGTTCGCTGCCCGTATTCAAAGGATTGCCGGTCAATTAACAGAAATGAAAAAGCCTATGGAAGAAGAGTACCTATCTTTTCAAATACTTAGGTACTTACCGCCCCAGTTTGACAACATGGTACAATCTATTCTTCGATGGACAGATGACAAATTCACTTTCCAAAATATTTTGACAGAGTTGGTGGCCGAGGAATCCCGACTTCTACTGAGAGAAAACGACAAAAGTGGAGAACAGAGTGCCCATGTGCAGTATGCCAGACCAAAATATTGACAGAAAATAACTTGCCACAGATGTGGAAGACCAGGTCATCACTTGAGACAGTGCAAGTCTAGCAAATTCCTGCCAGATAGTGGTGGAAGACCCAGTGAGTCAACTTCTAGAGAAACATCTCCATCGAGTATGACAGCATCAAGAGAATCAACCATATCGAGACGTAGCCCTGAGAAACCTAGATGTCGCTACCAGAGGCCCCTGAAACCAGTGAGCCAGGTGAAATTCAAGCAGAGACGTAAGGATCCTAAAGGACAGGTACATTTTTTTGTTCAATCCAACCTTAGTAACGTTAAAGGTGATGAAGACGCCTGGATCTTTGATACAGACGCTTCACACCACTTCTGCAAGGACAGAGACAAATATGTAACATTTAAACCTCTTCATAATCATAAACTGGCTGTAGCAGTTGATGGTGCCACTTTTCCTATTGAAGGAACAGGCATGGTTGATTTAAAATTAGAAGGAGAAAAAGTTCGCTTTGGCGATGTAATGTATTGTCCTAGTCTTAGAAGGAATCTTATCTCTGGTTCAAGATTAGATTCCAGGGGAACTAAGTTCAAAGGAGGTAATGGGAGAGTAAAAGCCTATATAGGCCAGTCAAATTGTCATAAATAGATGCAAAAATTCTGCTAGAAGATTTTATGTTTTTAAACTGTTTATCGGGATGCTAGTAACAAGAATTAATGGTTTCCCAACAAAATATCTCGAGGCTAAACTTTTTGGAGCCAAAAAACCACGAAATTTTCGGACTTTTTTCAGTTTTTTGCCTATAACTCAAAAAGTATAGATTTTTTGTGCAAATATGCAATTAGAAAAAGAAAGAGCATTAAATTCTCTACAAATTTCATTACACATTTGTTTTTCTAAAGCTATTATGAAGCGTGCTACAGCTTTCTGAAAATGACTCTTTTTTTCTAACTTTGTGGAAATATTGCAAAAATGGAAATTTTACACCGTTTTTCATTATTTTATCCTCTTTAATGTAACTTATTTATATTACAGGCATTTGCATTATAGCAATCATGATTAATTACAACGGTAACATAGTAAAATAATTAAGAACAGTGTAACTTTTTTTGTATTTAGAGCTTAAGTGGAGAACATTAATATTAGGTATTTAACAGAATGTAAGTAAAAAATACTTACGATGATATTTTTCATTTATTTAATAACGTCTGGAACGCTTTCGGGTTAATTGAAATAATTCCTCAACCTCAGCTTGAGGGGCAAATGAGCAGGTTTCTTGTTCTTTAATAGCCTTGATATTCTTTGAGCAAGTTGCGACATCAGCTGCCTGACTGTGAAAGTCCATGATAAAACCAATTGATCCCATGAAAGACATGGGGAGATGAAAACCTCCAAGCCTCACTGTCACATTGTTCAATTCTGGATGTTCATTCGTCATTATGTCTCTAGCTTTCAAATAAAGAGGTTGGTCATACGTCACAAAGCATGTCTTCTGGTTGAGTTGTCTACATTTTTCAGCAGCAATCAATAGTGAGGTAAAAATAGTATCATAATGTGAAGGATGGGCATTAATAAATGGAAGATACTTTATTTTAGAACGTTTATACTCTTTGTTGGATGTAACTTTCTCCATGAAACCGTTCCAACCGGGAATGTTTTCAACATTTGACCACTTCCCATAGAGCCATACTATGTCTGTTGTTGAGGGAATTATTTCATTATTAAAGGGAGAAAGTTTTTCCAAACTTTCAATTTCTATATTTTGTAAGCCACTCATATCTGTTCTGTGAAATGTCTGTAGATCAATTTTTTCAGCTTGACAGACAATTTCATTTGTGGACTGATGTTTTACTTTTTGAATTCTTTTTTCGGGATGCAAGGCGTCGTGAGGAGTAACACACATTATACCTCCCATTGCATGAAATGTACCAGTCCCATCTAGAGTGCTGGCATTAAAATCAGCATTGTCAAAAATAAATTGGCAGAATGCATCATCTCGTTCTTTTGTTTTCTGAGGCCGCAGAATGGTAGACAATTCAAGAAGAGAGGCATCTTCATAGGACCCTGCAAAGCCAAAAGCAGACATAACTTGGAGCAAATGCTTTGAACCAAACTTTCTGTACAAATATGCACTGATCCCTGTCATGATGGATGAAAGGAATGATCTTGGTCTAACCGAACTTCTTAGGGCATGTGAAAATGCAACGCACTTTTTTTTCCATTTCTCAAATGAACCACGTTTGTGTTTTAAAACTATGCTTTCAAAAAGCAATTTTACTGATTCTGGGATAACTGTCTCAGCGTCAGACAGAAAGTTATCAGATGGGGGGTATTGTGTAATATCATACATTTGTGACCTTATATCTTCCACAATTATATCAGCGGCTGTTTTCACAATACGAAGTCGCTCCTGTTGAGGATCTAAATTCCTACTCAAATACCAATGATCAGTGAGTATTTTGTGCCCAACATTTTTGAAACAGAGCACTGTTTTCTTTTTCTTGTTTTCAGAAATCAGCACAGCATCCCCATATTTCTGGATTATACGGGCCTTAACAGTCCGTGAATCGGGAAGTTCTAATGACTGTGGTACTTGATTCATCAACTCATCTAAAGAAAACTGGCATTCTTCAAACTTTTCTTCAATGTACATAAATATAGCCTCCATAGCTTCGTCAACAGATGTTGCGGGTCGACGCCCTCTTTTTTCTGCAACTGTTACAGACTGATATAGTTTTACGCGACAAAAACTATGATACCATGCATCTACAGCTACCAAGTCAGGTTCGTGTTGAATACGTTCAATTATTTTCTGGGACCATTTATCCCCACGTTTTTCTGCAGCTTTCAGGAACGTAATTTTTGCTTCTAACTTCATTACTTTGTGAATCAAATTTCTCTTTGCGTATGGCTTTTTCGATTGTTTTTCGTTGAAGTCAACGGGATTACCTTTTGCACATAAAAAGCAATTATCTTGAAATTTGAAAGAAGTGCTTGATCGGAGGGATAAACTAGTCTGTGTAGAATCTTCATTCCGACGAATATATGCTGCTATCATTCTCTCATTCGTATATGTTTTTGGCAATCATCATGTATTCTGACTTCCTTGCAACTTTTCAAAAAACGTTGATGAAAATTATTTTGCCGTTGAACGCTACATTCAAAAAGCCTGGCAAGTCCTTTTTTGCTCACAACGCGAGTATCACAATTTGAAGCCGTTTGGCAAACGAAACATAATTTTGGATCGAGATCGCTCATTTTTAATTACTGCATGCGAAGAATACTAGCAATACACTGAATAGTAACATATTAGAAGAATGTGCCTTAAAAAAAAGGAACACCTGCGACAGAATGAACGCAAATTGGGCAGCAGCTGACAAGTGGTCAGTATCTTCCGTCGGCATTCCTTTTTTCCTTTTGTCGGCATTCTACCCCCGGTATTCCTCCCCTTCACTCCCCCAACTCTTCCGTGATTGTTTTCGTATAGTGTTTCCAGAATTTCTGTTCTTTCGGCCTGCCTTTCTTAAAAATTTGAATTCTCATTCATTAATATGTGTATTTAATTTTCATAGTTAGCAATGAAAGAAAGTTTTTTAGGATGGGAGACGAAAAATAGATCTTTTTCTGTAAAGTTAAAAAAAAGTGACATTTTCAAAAAGCCCTAGCGCGCTTAGTAATGGGTTTAGAAAAACGTTTTTATAATGAAATTTGTAGAGAATTTAATGCTCTTTCTTTTTGTAATTGAGTATGGTACACAAAAATTTTATACTTTTTGAGTTATAGGCAAAAAACTGAAAAAAGTCCGAAAATTTCGTGGTTTTTTGGCTCCAAAAAGTTTAGCCTCGAGATATTTTGTTGGGAAACCATTAATTCTTGTTACTAGCATCCCCCTAAACATTTTAAAAACATAAAATCTTCTAGCAGAATTTTTGCATCTATCGGCCCTTTTTTCTGACAATTTGACTGGCCTAATAGGGATGATTACACTTTATTTAGAGCAACTCTTAAAAATGGAGTTTATTATATTTATCCCGAGTCTAAAAATAAATGAGTACAATTTGAGGCTTCCACAGTTTATAAAGATGATTTAAAGCTATGGCATAGGAGGATGGGACACATAAGTCCTACGTTAATTGCGGGTACTTATAAAAATAATGGTGTAAAAGGGCTGCCACGTATCACAAATAAAGATTTTCATTGTGAAACTTGTAAAATCAATAAACATAGGCGTGTTTCATTCAAACCAATAGGACAAATTAGATCAAAGCATCCACTCGAACTCTTACACACTGACGTGTGGGGTCCTACTAATATATCAGGTAGAGGCGGAGAACGGTTTTTCTTAACTATTGTAGACGATTTTTCTAGAAAAACCTCAATTTATCCATTACGACATAAATCTGAAGTATTTAGAGTGTTTAGAAACCATGTTCAAAGAGCGGAAACATTTCAAAATCTTAAAGTTAAATCTGTACGTAGTGACAACGGGAAAGAATTTGATAACGATAATTTCCGAAAATACTTTGAGGAACATGGCATACAACACGAATACACAAACACGTATAGTCCGGAACAAAATGGGGTCGCGGAACGTCTGAATCAAACAATAGCAGATGGTGCTCGTTCCATTTTGAGTGAAAGCAAGTTAAGCTTAAAATTCTGGCCAGAAGCTGTTCTTTACTTTGTATATACTTGGAATAGGGTATGCCATAAATTCCAAAGCAAAACACCATTTGAACTGTATTATAATAGAAAACCTTCTGTACGTCACTTAAAACCATTTGGTACAGAAGTATATGTAGGTGTCCCAAAACAATTAAGAAAGTCCAAATTTGATGCAAAAGCAAAGAAAGGTGTAATGATGGGGTATGCTATGTCTACAAAAGGCTATAGAATTTTTCTCCCAGATTCAAATAAAATAACTGAAACATTAAACGTATCATTTAATGAGGAGGCCACTATCCCAAAACGTTGTAACATTGAGGAACAAGGTCCTACCTATACTCTAAAAGACCCTTTTGGTGTCCCTGAAAAACGCAACGGAGACGAGCTGGGCCCTACTTACATCTTAAGTCCGAAAACACCTGAAATTGACCCTTATAATACTACAGATCCTTCTTCTGAAGAAGAGCAGAAAGGTGATGAGGAAACACGAACATTAAGAGAAGCTGTTTGGATAAGAAAAACTAAAACTAGACCAATAGGGGGGCAAACAGATGTTTATTACTATGAACAAGGTAAAAAGGACAGATTAAGATCAATAAAAGATGTAAGGGATTATTGTTTGAGAAATGGTATCAAATTTGAGCCATATTTGTTTAGTTTCAGAGGATCTGATAAATATGAAGGTATAGTCCAAAGTGCCACAGGTAGTTCAAGTTCAAGTTCCAGTCCCAGTTACAATCCAAACTATGACCAAATCCCAGAAAACAACCAAGCTGATATATGACTAGCCGACTCAACCATACCAAACACGTACAAACAGGCACTTAAATCACCACAATGGGAACAATGGAAAAGTGCAATGGGGGATGAAATTGCCATAATGAAAAAGAGACAAGTGAGGCATTTAACACAGTTACCTGAGGGAATACAACCACTTGGGTGCAGATGGGTATATACAATAAAGCATGATGAAACTGAAAAAATTGCAAGGTACAAGGCCAGACTGGTAGTACAGGGATACAAACAAATAAAAGGGGAAACATATGACGAGACATTCAGTCCCGTTATAAATTTTAATTTAATAAGATTTTTCTTTTCAGCCTTAGTTTCTGGTCAGGGATGGACCCATTTGCAATGTGACGTAAAAGGAGCCTATTTATATGCTCCATTATCAGATGAAGTTTACATGAAACAGCCCCCAGGTTTTGTACAAAAAGGAAAAGAAAATTTAGTTTGTCGCCTACACAGGGCAATTTATGGCTTGCACCAGAGCGGCCGTGTAGGGTTTTTTGAGTTACACAGAGTTTTAATCAGTTTGGGTTTTGTAAAATTGGAATGGAGTAATTGTGTTTATATATTTAAAGATGATATTGTGTTATTACTGTATGTTGACGATTTTGTAATCCTTGGTAAAGAAAAAAAATATATTGACAAAACAGTTAATCTCCTTATGAAGCACTTTGACTTAAAGATTTTGGGAAAAACCAAAAAATTACTTGGAATAGAACTTGAGGAAATAGATGGTAACATATCTATCCACCAGTTAAAATATATAGAAGAAGTATGTTCCCGCTTCAAGGACTTTAATTTTCCTATATCTTCCTTACCAATTAGTAAGGGAATGGTTTATTCCAAAAATCAATGTCCTCAAACAAATCATGAAATTAATGAAATGCTTCAATTTTCCTATAGAAGTGTCTTAGGTTGTTTATCATTTATTACGAGCCGAACAAGACCTGATATCTCATATGCTGTGAACATATTTAGCCAATTCCAAAGTAACCCTGGAATTGTCCATTGGAATGGCCTGTTAAAACTTCTAGGATATGTAAATCACACAAAACATCTTAAACTTAAGTTAACATGTAATAAAATTAACCTCATTACATATACAGATGCAGATTTTGCATCCAATCGGGACGATAGAACATCAATGGGGGGGGGGGGGGTCAAATAATTTTATTAGATGAATCACCTATAACATGGAGGGCATTTAAACAGAAATCAATATGTTTATCTACAATGGAATCAGAATTCGTAGCTTTGACCGAAGCTGCAAAGGAACTTTTATGGTTCAACAGAATTATTGATGAATGTTATAAAAGGCATATATTTTTAGGTCAAAAGATTAAACCTACTCTATTAGTAGACAACATGGCTGCTATTGATTTCATAAAATCTCCCATTGAAAACTACAGGACCAAACATATAGATGTTAAATTGTTCTTCGTCCGTGATTTACTGAATCAGGAAATTTTCACAGTTAAACATATAAGTAGTAAAAATAATCAGGCTGATATATTTACTAAGCCTCTCACAAAATTTGAATTGCAGCGATATATAGAAACAATATTTTTAACTTTAAAATTGTAAAACTTAAACCCATTAAAACCCTCCTTTGAACTTCATATATTTTTCAATGTAAACATATATCTAAGTTTTTTTTAAGTTAAACTTTGTATTTATTGACTTGGATGTTACAGAATGTTCCAGGAAACCTGTGTGTTTCTATGTATAATATATGAATGTTTTTTTTTTTTTTATTACTCTTCCTTAGCCAATGAGCAAATTAATTTCCCGCTGGAATGTGGTGCGGACTCCATGATAGTTCATCCTCCGGGGTCCGAGCGGCCCCAAGAAGCGTCGCGCAGGGGTGAAAATATAATCAGCCAGAGTGGCCTGCAGGGGGTAGCGGCTATCGTGGATGTTCTGACCACAGGAAGGCCTGTTGCGGGCACGTTATTTTTATTTCTGTAAGTCCCTATTTTAATATAATGGAAGTGTCACTTATGTCCCGCTCATGTGGAAAAGGTTAGATATGATGAAATTTTGTTTATTGTTGAATTTAATGGTTATATATCGTTAAACTTCCTGAATTTACATGCATTTATCATAAAAAGGTATTTAATACAAATTTCTTGTCATAAGTGTGTAAATATATGTTCATGAAGTAAATTTCAAATTGACCAATGTTTATATATCATATTGTTGAATGAATGGTATGTTAAAAATGTGGGCCCACATATGAAAGCTGAATGAATTGAATGTATGAAAATAATATGATCATATTATAATATTTAATGTTTATACATATATTGAAAAAGAGAATTTATTTTTCTTAATGCATTGTACATTGTATAAAGGTATAAAGTAACCATATAGTTATATGGTGAGGTAATTGTTATTGAAATTTCAGGTTTAAAGTTCAAGATACGTTATGTACAAGAATTTACCATGTATAATTTCCAAATTTAAAGTTTAAAAAGTTTTTTTTTCAGTATTGTAAATGTTTAAATTTAAAAGAAGAAAAAAAACTGGACTGTTATATATATCTCAGATTTTTGTAACTTGAAAGTTTTTTTTGAAATTTTCTGTATGAAAGACTTTTCTTTGGTAAATCTCATGGGGAAAAATGAGTTGTATTATAATGAAAAAGTGTTTTTGTTCTATTGTTTAAATTACTAGCTATTATAAATAGCATATTGGTTTCTTTTATAAGTGTAAAAGAAGAAATTGATTATTTTTACTGTAATTTAACATCTATCAAGTAAGATAGAAATGAATAATTTATAATCGGTATTCTTTTTGTTTTAAATTAGATTACTGAGAAAGTATAAGTGACAAGGGGGGGGGGGGGAATTGTCAGCATAAATAAACCTTCCTTGACACTTATACACTATTCATTTATTCTGTTGTTATTCATTTCTTTAATTTAAACTTTCCTTCCCAACCGCAAATCAAAACAACATATTGTTTATCTCTTTTCCAATCTACCCATCTGATTCACTCCGTTTTTTTTTTCATTCTGAACGGTCAAAGTACAGTATTACGTCATACTGTTTCTATTACATCATTTCATTCCAAAGTGACGTCATCCCGGCAACGCCCGTGGTTTTTCTTTTTTTCAAAGATTGTCTGCTTATCTGAGAGGAATTCGACCATTGTTATGAAATCTCTTAATTTATAACATACTTCGTCTTTAGTTTTTAATGGGTAACAGAAAGCACGTCAGCTAAAATCATCTACAAAAGTTAAAACATACCGATAACCTCCTTTAGAAGGTATTGGGGCTGGACCCCAAACATCCGAATGAATCAATTCTAAAATTTCTTTGGAACGGATATTTTTCAGTTTAGGATGAGTAGCACGTGTATTCCTTGCCAGAATACAAACTTCACAGTGAGTTTCTTTGAGTCCCACAATTTTCTAGCAAGTTTTCTCTGAACATCCTTTTAATTATGTTTGTATTACAATGCCCCAAACGCTCATGCCATAACATAATGTTATTTCTTTCAGTTGCATACGTACTATTATACAGGCTTTCATTATTGGTATTTTTACTTTTCGGTTCATCACAAGATGAAAATTTCTTTGGTTTTATTGCTTTTAATACATAAAAATTATTCTTTAATCTTGCAGTATACAGATATCTCCATTCTGGAGAAAAAACTTTGAACCCCTTATCCATTTTAGCATGCATTCCCACTTTGTCCATTTTGCACATTGCAATTAGATTTCTATGTATACTCGGAACATACAGAACATCATGCAGATTTACCGTACTAATTTTTCCCCCATCCAAAATCTCAAAACTTACATTTCCAATACCTTTTACTACATGAGGGGTTGTACCCATTCGTACTACTGCACCAGGAGGAGGGTCTCTGAGTGAAGTAAAAAATTGTTTGTTTTGACAAACGTGAGAAGTGGATGCAGAATCCAATATCCAGTCCCAACTTAAAGGTAAGGTTTCATTAAAATAACATTGTTCTCTATCTATAAATTCAGTTACAAAAGAACCCATATTGTTACTGTTTTCATTTTTACGAGTTTTCATTCTTTCTTTACAACTACATGCTTTTGAATTATAATCCTGCTTTCTACCCAAAGTACAGTTTTCTGTGTTAGAACCATGGGTAGCAACAACTGTATTGGTTATTAAACTTTCTGGTTTCTGTCTTTCCCTAAGATTACGTCGAGCAGTTTCTTTTAATATTTCAGACTTGACATAGTCAAAAGTAAAATCATCCTCTTTCAAATTATCAAATTCACGAATGAGATAATCAAATTCATCGGGTAGACATTTTATTAGCTGATAACAGCGATGTGCCTCAGAAACAGTTTCCCCAGAATCTACTACTTTCCTATAAGACTCTTCAAAGCGAGCAATAAATGTGGGGAAGTCTTCATCAGGGTATGGTTTTATATTACTAAATTCATTTATATAAAACGATTTCAATCCCCTCCCTGGAATTTCCAAGGCTTTCTTTAAACTTTCCCATATTTCAGCTGGGTCAGATAAATGACCTACAGTTAATTCAATATCTGGACTACAGTAACTTTTAATTAAACCTGCAGCCTTTTCTTTTCTTTGTTCTAGTTTGAATATATCAATCTCTGACAATTTATCAGTTTTAGGCCATTTAGATTTATCTATCCAAACTTTTAAACCCTCACATTGTAAAACTCTAGTTATCTGATGTACCCATGCTCTATAGTTATCTCTGGTCAACATCATAGGGGAATTTACTAAGATAGCCATTTTCAAAATTTAACACAAAATCTTCAATATTTCAAACACACTATACTTATTTAATATTCAAAATATAAATACAACAATTTAATAACAATTTGTAGCATGCAACTTATTTCTAAAATCATTATATTCAAATATGTATATATCATGCAAGTATATAAAACAACATCTTCATAAAATTAATTATATTCAAAATTTCAAACACCATAGTATTGCGCAGTGGACAAGCTTGTCTGGGTTTCATAACCCTCTGTTGATGCTGTCTTTTTACTGATGTTCAATATACCATAATGCAATAAAATGAAATAGTGATAATGAAATGGTGTACTCACAATAAGTAGGCATGAAGTTTCCTTGGAAAACAGCCTTATTGTAGACCTTTGAAATTCTTGAAACAATAAACTGAATATTTCTAGCAATATACCATGTCATCTTTAACAAAACAAAAAACTTTTACTCTTGATAATATTTTGACCTCAAATCAATGCTAACAAAAATCATTTCTAATAGTTTCACCATCACAATTTGCAAATGGATAACTTACTGAAATCAAGAAAATTAGACAAGTCATAATTGCTCACACTCAAGAGACACATAACATATCCCTACCAAAAAGTAAATACTATTTAAATGTCCACTGAAACCTTCCAGCCAATCACGGCAAAGAATCACAAATCATTTACGAAAAACTCTTGACATATGCAAAACAGATGTTTTGCATAAAATAAATTTGCCTACAAAAAGATTTTATTATAATTTACTTTTAAAAATAGTTAGAATAATTTAATTTAAACATTTAAAACTTAAATCAATCAAAAATAAACTTAATAAATTTATACCTACAAAAACTCATTTCACAACTTGTGAAAACTAGATGAATCGCGCTGTCTTATGAAGTGAAGTGAAGCGATCAAATGTTTTGATCTAAAAACATGGCTGCTCTCACAAAATTAGCGGTGTATTGCTATTGAAAACGAAGTAAGAAAGAAAAATAAAAGGAAAAAAATAGATGACATGGAATATCCCAGAAATAAATAAGAAATGGGCAGGAAACAACAAAAACAGGCTCTACAGATCCACTCAATGCAAACTAGCCGCAAACCACATAGTATTTATGAAGGGTTCGCATTCATAAGGAATGAAAAAAAAAAAAATTAGACATTTCATTACAAAAAATTTCATAACGTAGTGGCCAGTATATCCAAAGTAAGGATCATTTTGCATTAAATAAGACGAAATATATTATAAAAATAATCCTGGTGTTAAAATGGATGTATTTTTGTAAATTTCTTATGTGTACGGGTCCTGATTTATGCGATTAATTCTAATTAAATTAGTACGCTTGCAACAGTATGAATTTTATTGCTTTTACACAGCTACTAGGTATTGCATTACACAAATATGTTATTAAAAGACTGAAATATATTATTTATCTCAGCTTTAAAAGCCGATGGTATGCAGAGTACACCACCTTGTCATTTTTTTATGTTCAAACCGTTCGTCTTTAAATGTTAATATCTCGGCTAATTATCGACACATTTTTTTCAAAAATCATTAACAATGCTTTTATACCTCTGCTACGATAGGTACCTCCAATGCTCCTCAACACCTTTGCTCAATCCCCACAAAAAGAAACAAATTGTGTCGTGTGTATCAGAAAAATGTGCTTTTCAAAAAAACTATGTGACCTAGAATAATAGTTATAATTTTCTTGCAAAGTTTAAAACAACATATATATATTTACCTCTATTTTTTTCATAGTTTTAGTTTCAGTAGATTCGGAAATTAGACAGCGGGGGAGGGGAGGGTACGTTTGCACTATATTTTTGATAATATCTCTGAATATATAATACCTAATATTAAAAGAAATATATTTTTAAGTTCAGCGTAACAAACGCTTTCACAAGATACCCCATACGATATATAAAGAAAATACTTTTTCATCCTACAAGTAGCTTAATTGGCCCCCACCCCCCTGAAATATATTTATATATGTTTAATATCTGTAAATATGTGGCTTAATAGTCGTTATTACTTCCCCAAATTTGAGAGAGAGAGAGGGGGGGGGGGGAATTTCATAAAAAAATTTACAAATTTCACCAAAAGATTGCGAAAAAACGACAAATTTTGTTTAGGTATTGCAAAAAAAAAAGATTCTTCCCATTTCGGATAATGTATGATGATGTTAAAAATTCTGAGGATAAAAGTAACTTTTTTTAAAAGTACTTTCCTATAATGTTAATCACAAATACTTGGGAGATTTGAGTGCATGTAATGTAATGCAAGGATCTGCAAAGAGGGCATTTTTCTACAGACTGTTTTAAAAGTTTTTACTTGTGTTGCAGACTGCAGAAAAAAAAATTCTACGCAGGATATGGAACCCTAAAAATGAAAAATTTATGTTCCTTTTTCTTGAGATAAATACTAGAACATATTCGCAGGGTGGTCATAAATATCTGTGATGACAGGAATGCAACAGCATGTCATTTAAAGAAAACTAGTTGGATGTGTCAATCCCAAAACTTTCTTCTATCTCATAAGTACATTTTAATAATAATAATAAAAAAAAAAAAAAAAAAAAAAAAAAAAAAAAAAAAAACATGGTGACCCCAAAGTTACCCACTATCGAATTTCCTCGAACATTTGACCTAGCCTAATGAGATTCTGGTATCCGAAAAGCCTAAAACGCAAAATTTAATTAATATTCTGAGAAAATGAGCTTAGTAGTGCCTCTTGTTGGGTAATTTATACTAAAACCTAATAAGCATCTATTTATGTCAAGACCTAACAGAATCTGAAATTTGATGGAATTTCGTCCATTAGTTCTTGAGAAAAAATTTGCAAAACGTAGCACAGCAACACCATATCTTGGACAATTTATGCCAAAATGTAAAAAAGCGTCTAATTATGTTATGATTCAAAAGAATCTGAAGTTTGACGAAATTCTTTGCATTAGTTCTTGAGATATAGCTAGTTTAAAAAAAAACGTGTAAATTATAGCACAGCAGCACCATCAGTTGAAGGATTTATAACGAAACGTAATCATCGTGTAATTATGTTATATGTCATTTTGTAATACAATCTGAAGTTTGATGAAATTTTGTGCGTTGGTTGTTGAAATATAGCTATCGGAAAAATCGTGCAAAATGCAGCATAGCTAAACCACTTGTTGCAAGGTTAACACCAAAATGTAATCAGCATCTAATTATGTTATATATTCTAGTGTAACATAATCTAAAATTTGATGAAGTTCTCTGCATTAGTTCTTGAGATATAGCTATCGCAAAAATCGTGCAAAATGTAGCGTAGCAGCGCCACCTATAGGGCAGTTCACACCAAAACCTTATCAGCGGCTATGTATCTCAAGGTATCGCGGAATCTGAAGTTTGGTGAAATTCTGCGCATTAGTTCTTCAGATATAGCTATCATGAAAATCATGAAAAACGTGGCATAGCAGCGCCACCTGCAGGCCAATTTACACCAAAACTTAATCAGCGTCTATGTATATCAAGGGGTCACAGAATCTGAAGTTTGGTGAAATTCTGTGCATTAGTTCTTGAGATATAGCAATCTTGAAAATCATGAAAAAAGTAGTATAGCAGCGCCACCTGCAGGCCAATTTTCACCAAAAACCAATAGGCACTAATTCATATCAAGGTATAACTGAATATAAAATTTTATTAAATTTCAAGCATTAGTTCTTGAGATAGAGCGCCCACAAATTTTTTGTCACATACAGACAGACAGACAGACATTTTCTAAAAATAGTCAAAACGTGTTCAGGACCTTCTAAAACGTATAAATCCGTCGAAAACCGGAAGTCGAAAATTTTCATGAATCCAATACTTTCTTCTTGTAAAGATAGAAGAAAGTAAAAATAGAGAAGGAAGGCATAAAAAAATAATTTTGATAAGTCTTTCAGGATGTGTAATTTTTAAAAGCTTTGTTTATTGAATAAGATTTATTTTGTATCAAAAATGTTTTTGTTTCTTATTAATGTAATACAACTTAATTAAAGATAATGTTATTTAAAAAAAGAAAAAAAAAATCAATTTGGAGTCCATCAGAAGCCAAACAATTTAAGATGTAATTTTTAGAGACAAAGACTGCTCACAAAATAATGCAAAATTTTAATTTTTACACAATTGTATAGGGAAAAAAATTACTTTTAAATGCAATTTGTTTAAAAGCTGTATGAATTTATTTTTGAGATATTAGTTTTTATTATTATTATTATTTATTTATTTATTTTTTTTTTTTTTTAGTTTTTAATACCAATTTTGTAATTGTAACAACAAAAGCACTTCATTTCTTATTAAAGTAAAAAAAAAAAAAAAAAAAAGGTTACTTTATCTTTTTGTTGGCATAGTGTATGACAGCCCTGTAGAACTTTGGATGGATTTGGTGGCACAAATTGTTATTGCAATTGAAGTTATGACTGATATACCAGGCAATACTTCTTGCGAATGTCTGACAATTGCTGCATCATCCTTGCGAAGTGTGTGTTACAGCTGCAGGTGAAAGCTTCAAATATCTGCTTTAATACAAGCAGTGATATACACCTTTTTTTTGTAATTTTCTTTAGTGAATGACCAAGTTTTAATCTTACAAATATTTAGCAGAAAATTTTTAATTTTTAACTATCTTACCAATATCTAACTGCCATAGGTCTCCTAATCTACATCCACTCATGCCACCATATATGATAAGTCTTGAACGTTTGTCATTTTTTCCAGTATAAGCAACAGCAGTGTGAGATTCTCGTGGTGGAGGTGGTTGACCACAATATTGTGGAATATCCCACATCATATTACTGGAGTGTGTACGCAACTCCAATGTATACAGATCGTTCAGGTATCTAAAAAAAATAATAAAGGTAATTCAGAATATATCTAAGAATACATTTTGAACAGATTTATTAACGAAATTAATATAAAAGTATGAAGGATAATAAATTACATACTCAATGATATAAAATACAGAATACGGTGATCAAACCTTACAACATGAAATGTTATCCTTTCACTCATTTTGACAGCCTTCTAACCCATTCACAGATGCTTTCACTCATTCACACATAAATTAAAAAATGGATAACAGAATATGTTCTAATCAGTTTACCACTTTACCTAGGTATATTATTTTTGGGATCATCACTGTCATTTGCTAGTCCTCCAAAAAGGTATACTTTGTTTCCTATTAATGTGAAACTATGACCTAACCTTGGACAAGGTGGAGAATGACTTTTAGGAGATCTTGGTTTCAACCGTTTCCATTCCCATTTCGATGCTTGCAATTCATATAACTCATTTGAGTACTTTCCATACTCAACCATACCACCAAAGACCAGAAGTCTAGTATTTTCACAAACAAAGCCATATGCTGCACATCCAGGTGGAATATCTCCTTTAACTGGAGGTACAAACCATTGGTTGCTAGCTGTAAAAGAAAATTCAAATTTAGAAAAGCATACAAAAAATTAGGGATGCACCGAATATTTGGTATTCGGCCATGTTACCAAATATTCGGTTAGACCGAATATCAAACTATTCGGTTAAGCTGAATATCAATGTATTTGGCCAAATCCAATACTTAACAAAACCTTTTAAAACACATTTTTAAAAACTTTTCATAATTTCTACTTAAAACTTCAATTAATAAATATATTTAAAATAATTAGAAAGAAAACCATATTTAAATAAAATAGAATGTTTTTACATTATTTGCTGTTTGTAAAGTATAACTTAAGAAAATGAATCATGAGAAGGATTAAAATGGTGATTTATTAGGATTCTCCTTAGGGATCAATGAGGTGCAAATGCAAGTTGCTACATTTTGTTTAGTAAATAATCGGTTTCTTGCTTTTTTCAAATAAACGTTCTTAAACATGAAAGAAAATCTTTTGAGATTAGCAATAACCATCAAGGCAGACAATTTTTGTTCATGAAACTATAATCAACTTATTGAGTCATTCATAAGTACATTATATTTCATCTCACTCAAGATCAAACTTGTGTTTTCGTTTGTTGCTTTAACAATAAATTAGATATCATAACTATATTTTCAACTTACATGCTTTGATTTCTGTAAAATATGATATGATGGGAAGGGTCGAAAATAGCACCATTCATAAGAAAATAACTATGAGATAAAAATTCCTTTATTCAGAATAAAGTTGAAAGTATTTGTACTTTATATTGAAAAAAATCTGCTTTCAGTTTTTTAAAAAGGACAATTATGAGACTGTAAAATTTCTCTTTGACCATTTTTTCATTATTTCTCTTTGTTTTTAAATGTTTGTTTTAATTTGTAGAAGAAACCATGAAATAAAAAATTTCATTAATTAAAAAGTCTCATAATTCTGATTTTAAAATAACTCAAGGCAGATTTTTTTCAATACTAAATGTTCTTTTAAAAGCTCTTGTTTATCAAAATGTAAGTTTCTTTTATTAAATATTATGTAAAATTGTTTTAAAAAGTAACATTTTAATACCTTTAAACTTTGAAAATATAAAAAACATTTGGAAAGCTGAATATTCGGTCAAATAGTTACTCTTCGGCTGGCCGAATATTCGGTCCAACAATTACTATTCGGCTTGCCGAATATTCGGTATTCGGTTCACCTGTCGGCTGAATATTCGGTATTCGGCCAAATCCACTATTCGGTGCATCCCTACAAAAAATAAAATACAAAACTGTAACCAACTACTAATACTAAAATAAAGCCTTTACTAAATTAAATGAATAATATAATGGAAAATTCGTCAAAAGATAACAGGAAAAAAAAAAATTACAATTTTGTCAAAGGATCGAGAGAAAAATGTGATTTCTTTTTCTGAAAAAGATCTTGGGGGGGGGGGGGGGGGGGGAGAGAGGAAGACATTTCACCAAAAAACTCGCATATTTTCTCAAAAAATTGAGAAAAAATATCAAATTCCTGCAAAAAATCATCAAAAAAAAAAAAAACTCCAATTTCATTTAAAAAATCACAAAAGAAAAAGAACTCAGATTTCGTCAAAAGAAAGCAGAAAAACACAAATTTCTGCTAATAAATCACCAAAAATCGTGAGGGGAAAAAAAAATGTGCAAATTACACACAAAAAAACACAAATTTCGACAAAAAATCGTGGAAAAAAACTAATTTTTGTAAAAAGAAAAAAAATCACAGAAAAAACTCAAAACAGCTAATTTTGTCAAAAAATCACAAAACAATGCAAAATCGTGAAAGAAAAAAAAAAGAAAAAAAAAAAAAAACAATTTTTGGCAAAAGATCGTGGGGAAAAAACATACAATTTTTGGCAAAAGATAATGAAAAAAAATTTTTAATTTCTGCAAAAGATTGTGAAATAAAACTTACATTTCATCAAAAAATAGAAAAAACGCAAATAATTATCAAAGAATTGCCAAAAAAATTAAATTTTACCAAAAAATTGTGAAATAAATGCAAATTTTACCAAAAAATCACGAAAAAACGCAAATTTTGTCAAAATTTAGTGAAAAAATGCAAATTCTACCAGAAGATTGTGAAAAAACACAAACATCATCTAAGAATCCCGAGAAAAAAAAAAAAAATGTGAATTTCTCAAAGAATTCCAGAAAAAGCTGAAATTTAGTCATAAAAACTTGGAAAAAAAACCAGCAGAAGCAAATTTCATTAAAAGACTGTGAAAATACTCAATTTTCATCAAAAGATCACACAAGGTGAATTCCGTCAAAGAGCTACGGAAAATACAGATAATTTGTGCCTTGAGGATATACCCCTTCCTCCACCACCCTTCATCAACCTTTCAGAATATTTTTTTTTCCCTAATCAGAAAAGTCCTGTTTATTTTTTGAACAGTCTTGTCTCTAAAAATTACATCTTAAATTGTTTATCATCTGATGGACTTCAAATTGATTTTTTTTTCTTTTTTAAATAAAATTTTTTTTCATTAAGTAGTATTACAATACAATCACCGCCAAAAAAAAAAAAAAAAAAAAAAAAAAAAAAAAAAATCTTGACACTTATGATTTTAGACATTTTGCTAAATATCTAGAAATATACATAAGGAATTATTCTGAAATTATAGGTGTGTAAACAAAATAGTATGCGCCATATATTTTCGCGAAGAGATTTCCCCGAAATCCAACAGGGCACCGTCAACAAATCGAAAAAGAACGAAGATCTTTTGGATAACCCTGTCAAAACTAATGTAGCAAAAGCGCTCAAACTGCACTTTATGATTAAGTGGCTTATTGTAATATACTGTGTTTATTTATATAAGGATAGCATGTATTCTCGTAGAGAAATTAAAGTTTTTATAAAAACAGTCCTAAATTTTTCCAAGTTTTTTGCTTATAATTTGCAGAGTTCTTAATATAAAATAATGTTTTTTTCTGAAAATATGACAAAAAACATTGTACACAATAACCTGCCATCAAAATTTAAAAAGAACAAAAATTGTAAGTAGTTTTAGTAAATAATTTTTCATTGAGCATGCATCAATGATATCAAAATTTCATTTGCATATTATGTTGACTAAATGTACAGAGCAACTTCTGTAAAAGTTTCAAAAACATAGCTTGAAAATTCTGAAAATGATCGTCTATAGAATCAACTCAAAATCCATTATTCCCGAAAGGTTGAAAAAAAATCAGGTTTTTTATCAAAATATAGTTGTATGTGCAATATTGTGTAGACACTAATCAATGGAATATGGATACAGCCATTGCCACCTAGACTACAAAGTCTTTTGTCTGGAAGAGCGAATTCCAGTGACGTCGAGCTTAGTAGGCGAGAACAGGTTTCTCAGCAGGTAGGCAAAACACATTGAATGCCCATTCTCAATTTTATTGCTGCTGGAAATGCGTATGTGACTGCCATGTCTAAAACAGAGTCGACGGAAATTTTTTAATCGCTGGATATTTTAGTAAATAAGGTAAGTAAAATTTCTTTTCTATTTTTATTACATAATTATTAAATATTAATATTAGTTAAATCATGGTTAAATCTAACTTTTAAATCATGCACATGCTCGATGTGTATGTATGTGTATATATATATATATATATTACACGTGTGTGTAAAATATTTGTGCATTATTTTTAAAGCATCTGTGAAGACAACAATGTAAGAAAACGAATTGCATTTTTCACTATTTCGTTAATTTTACTAATTTAGGACTTTATATATTAATCAATGTTATAATTGTAAAAAATGTGCTTGTTATATTTCGATAAAAATAATTTTCCGTTATAACTATGCATAACTAACTTTGCACTTCATTTATAATGATTAAATATGTAATATAAGCTATAAAGTGAATGATATGAATTTCACTATGATTATTATTATATATTTTAATTAAGTTATATTTATTTTTTAAATAGTGAACATATGCGATATTTTAATTACACTTGTATGTAAAGTAATTTTGCACTATATTTAAAACATGTGTGATAATAACAAACTAAAAATAATTGCATTTTTTGTTTAATTAAACAATTTTTTGTTTCATATTCCAATTAAACATTTGGACTATTTTTTTAATCTAATACTTTTAATATTAATTAATATCATAATTGTTCCAAAAAAAAAATGCGATTGTGATATATTTTGATAAAATTTTTTTCACTTATAACTAATTTACTACTTCATTTATAATAGCTAAATATCTGAAATAAGTTATAAAATGTATGGAGTAAATTTCACAATGATAATTATTTAAACTATAATAAAAACATATCTTCATATGTTACATGCATTTAAAAATATTCAAATCTGAATATCATAAGTATTATTTATTTTTTAAACTTCTTTGTTAATAATATATTTAATCGTCTAAACTAGTTTTAAATATAATAACTATTATTAAATATTCATAAGGTTTAACTTTTTCAAGCATCTTGCATAAATACACTATATTGCCATTGATTATTGGACACTTGCGATTTTAGACATTTTACTAAATATCTAGAAAAATACATGAGGAATCATCTCGAAACTCTTAGTGTATAAATATAATAGTATACGTTGTACATCTCCGTGAAGATTTTTTACCGAAACTCCATAGGGGACCGTCAACAAATTAAAAAAGAATGAATATCTTTTGAATAACCCTGTCAAAACTAATGTAGCAAAAGCGCTCAAACTCTAGATTATGATTGAATGCCTTATTGTAATACACTGTGTTCATTTTTATGCAAATAGCATGCATACTCGCAGAGTAATTAAGTTTTTTATAAAAATGGTCCCAAATTTTTCCAAGTTTTTTCCTTATAATTTTCAGAGTTCTTAATATAAAATAATATTTTTTTCAGAAAATATGACAAACAACATTGCACACAGTACCCTGTAATCAGAATTAAAAAATAATGAAAATTGTATACAAAATGAGTTGGTTTACTAAATAATTTTTTACTGCGCATGCGTCAACGATATCAAAATTTCATTTGCATATTATGTTAGCTAAATGTATAGAGCAACTTTTGTGAAAGTCACAAAATCATAACTTGAAAATTCTGAAAATAATCGTCAATTGAATAAGTTGAAAATCCGTTATTCTCAAAATGAAGCAAAAACAAGAGGGGTTGTATCCATATATTCATTGATTAGTGTCAATATAGAATACACAATACGGGATGTTACGACTGCTTTTGGATAAAATCCCTCATTTTTTTGCTTCATTTTGGAAACAACGGATTTTGTCCTTTTTCTATAGACGATTACTTTCAGAATTTTCAAGCTATAATTTTGAGACTTTTACAAAAGTTGCTCTATGCATTTAGCTAACATAATATGCAAATGAAATTTTGATATCTTTGACGCATGCACAGTAAAAAATTTAGTAAACCTACTCATTTTTCATACAATTTTTATTATTCTTTAATTCTGATTACAGGGTACTGTGTGCAATGTTGTTTGTCATATTTTCTGAAAAAAATATTATTTTATATTAAGAACTCTGAAAATTATAAGGAAAAAACTTAGAAAAATTTGGGGCCATTTTTATAAAAACCTTAATTACTCTGCGAGTATGCATGCTATTTGCATAAAAATGAACACAGTGTATTACAATAAGGCATTCAATCATAATCTAGGGTTTGAGCGCTTTTCCTACATTAGTTTTGACAGGGTTATTCAAAAGATATTCATTCTTTTTTAATTTGTTGACGGTCCCCTATGGAGTTTCGGTAAAAAATCTTCACGGAGATGTATGACGTATGCTATTATATTTATACACTAAGAGTTTCGAGATGATTCCTCATGTATTTTTCTAGATATTTAGTAAAATGTCTAAAATCGCAAGTGTCCCATAATCAATGGCAATATAGTGTATAATTATTGAAAAGGAGCATTAAAATGATTTTATTTATTTATTTGTAGGCCCCAACAGTGGCCGAGAGGTTCTGACCTCTAACTGGTAGACGGTAGGTGCTGGGTTCGAACTCAATCGCGACCGTCGGCCTAACTGTTCGGAGTTTTCCGTGGTTTTCTTCGAACCTTGTGTAAATATGGGTTAGGTTCCCTTAGAAAGACCCCCCACGGAGGCAGGGCCGTAGCTAGAAGTGTATGATAGGGGGCGCTCAGGGGAATATAGGGGGGGGGGGCTCAAGGGAATGTAGGGGGGGCTCATATTTTTTTGTTCTCTCTCTAATGCAGAAAGATAAATTAGTGCATATTCACATTGTAGGTACTATGTTTCTCATTAAACTGTTGTAATAACTTCATTTTATGCTAAGAAAAGTATAGGATGATGAAAATTTTGAATGTATAACTGGTGCAAAATTAAACATCCTGTTAGCTTCATATTAGGGATGCATCGAATATTCGGTATCTATTCGGTATTCGGCCTAGTTACCGAATATTCGGTTAGGCCGAATATTAAACTATTCGGTTGAGCCGAATATTCGGCCGAATCCAATACTTAATAAAACCTTTTAAAAACTTTTCACTATTTCTACTTTTAACTGTCAATTTTTTAAATTTATATTTAAAATAATTAGAAACAAAATCATTTTTAAATAAAATAGAATGTTTTTACATTATTTATTTGCTGTTTGTAAAGTATAACTTAAGAAAATTAACCATGAGAAGGATTAAAATGGTGATTTATTAAGATTCTCCTTAGGAATAAATTATGTGCTGATACAAGTTTCTAAATTTTGTTTAGTAAATAATCTGTTTCTTGCTTTTCCCCAAATAAAAGTCCTTTAAAAGAAAAAACTTGAGATTAGTAATAGCTATCAAGGCAGACAATTTTTGTTCATGAAACCATAATCATAATCAACATATTGAGTCATAAGTACATTGTATTTCATCTCACTCTAGGTCAAAACTTGTGTTTGTTTATTACATTAACAATAAATAAGATAACATATTTTCAACTCACATGCTTTGATTTCTGTAAAATATGATATGATGGAAGGATGGAAAATACCACTATTCACAAGAAAAGAACTATGAGCCAAACATACCTTTATTCAGAATTAAATTGAAAGCATTTGTACTTTATATTGAAAAAAAATCTGCCTTGAGTTATTTAAAAACGACAATTATCAGACTGTAAAATTTTTCTTCAGCCATTTTTTCATTATTTAATTTTAAAATGTTTGTTTTGATTCATAGAAAATGTTATTAATTAAAGTTTCATAATTGCACTTCTTAAATAACCCAAGGCAGATTTTTTTCAATACTAAATGCTCTTATAAAGAGCTCTTGTTTATCAAAATGTAAGTTTCTTTTATTAAATATTATATAAAACTTTTAAAAAGTAACATTTTAATACCTTTAAATTTTGAAATATAAAAAGTATTTGGAAAGCCGAATATTCGGTATTCGGCCGAATAGTTAACTATTCGGCTGGCCGAATATTCGGTATTCGGCCCAACAATTGCTATTCGGCTAGCCGAATATTCGGTATTCGGTTCACCTGTCGGCCGAATATTTCGGTATTCGGCCAAAATCACTATTCGGTGCATCCCTACTTCATATGTACCAATAAGATGAGGGAGTGTTGAAACATGTATTTTAGATACAATTTAGTAACTCTGCAAAACTGTGAAAGGGTCTCAAAACTAAATTAGATTTTCGAACAGAATTTCATTTGAATTTTCGGAACATTTAGCGACCTTGGAACTTTTCCCAGGGGGGGCTGAGCTGCCCACAGCACCCCCTTAGCTACGGCCCTGCACGGAGGGCACCCCACCCCTTAGGGCCTATATCCCACAGCGTAGATAATTGGCCGACATACATACAAAGAAAAATTATTTATTTGTAAAAATTTTAGTTTTAGATAAATTAAGTTTACATTTTACAGAGAAATTAAACACGCTGAAACATATTTATGTACGTTTTATTATTATAATTACCATATGATACATTTTTTTTTTTTTTATCTAGGAGAATGGTTTTTAAATGCTGTGTACCAAATTGCAAGGAAAATTATGATGCAGAGAACAAAGTATCTGTGTTTTCTTTTCCCAAAGATGATTTTTTAAGAACAGCATGGCTCCATGCTATTTCAAGAAAAGATTTCGTTTGGACAAAAAATTTGCGAGTAAGTATATTTAACATACCGACTTATTTATATTGGGAAATTACTTTATTATTGCTAATTTATTTTATTGCTACAAAAATTCACATTCAGTGCAGATTAAAATGTATTTTTATTATTGTATATAACAATTTTTTAAATAACTTTTACAGAAAAGTTTATTTTTAAGTTTAACTTAAGGGTGTATTTTGATTCAAACTGCTTGTTTTCAGATTTATTTTTGAATTCACTTTTGCTCTCAAACACATGAAACTCGCAGACTATCTTATTTAGAAAGTACACAAGGTGCCGTAAAGGTCAATTCTTTGATAAGTGTACAAAATATTGCAAAAAAAGCAAGCAAAAACGGCAATTTGAACCGATTTTTCCGAAGTGGGAGATAAGGGAACGAAAAAAAGGGTCTTCCAGAGAAGTTAATTGCTTATAAATCAAATTCTAATGAATTGAGCGTAAAAAGACTTTACTCGGCACCTCATACGTCCCTTCAAGATTCCCCTCAGCTAGTTTCATGATTCTACTTTTAAAAATGTGTCTGAAATTGTATCGGAAAATTTCGAGCAGCTGAAGGTGGAAAAGCATTTTTTTTAATACACCCTTAAAGTTTTGAAAAGTGACTTCGTTTTTCTTTTAAATATTCAGTAATTATTTTTTCTAATCTAATAAAAAAAAAATAACAAATAAAACCTACTATTCCCTCATTCCTCCTTTCCATTATCCGATCTCATACATTAACAAAAAATAATTCTTAAAAATAATCAGTTATAAACTTTGCTGAGAAAAACTTAAATAAACTGAGATACGTATATTAATATACTAAACATACATGCAAGCTGTAGAAGTGATTATTTATTGTACGTGTTTATTGTTGTTATTACTATTATTGTGTATAAAAATGATTCCCTCCCCTTTTTAAAATCTTTTATCAACTAAACAGAAATGACGAATAGAATATACAATTTCATTTCATGCACATTTCTGTTCAGTGTTTTTTTCTTTTTTTGTTTTTTTTAATAAACAGAAGTGACTAATAGAACTTACTATCCCCCACCCCCTCCTTTCCATATTCTATTCTCACACATTAATGAAAATAATTCTTAAAAATGATTAGCTTTAAATTTTGCTCAGAGAAACCTTAACTATACTAAACATACATGCAAATTACAGGAGTGAATACTTATTATACATATTTATTATTGTATATAAAATGACCTCCCCCTCTTAGAATCTGTTATCAAGTAAACAGAAATGGCAAATAGAATCTAAAATTTCAATTCATGCAGATTTTTATTATCTTTCTTTCTCTTTTTTTTTCTCCGCTTTCCATTTCGTACTCTGAAAACTTGATAAAAAATAGGTGTTATAAATGATTGCTAGTTATAAATTTTTGCTGGTTAAGAATTCATCTATACTGAATATACATGCAAATTATAGGAAGGATTAATTAATTTTAATAATTTTAATGCATATTTAGTAGCTTGAAAATTTTCTATTTATTTTATCAAACAAAAATATTGATGGGTTTTTTTTCCATAGGTATGTGAAAAACATTTTAAAGATAGTGATGTAGAAAAAGAAACTTCTGCATTCGATGAAGAAAAAGGAGTTACTATTACAGCACCCTTGGACTGCCCAAAACTTAAAAAAAGATGCTGTTCCGTGTATTTTTGAAGGATGCCCCCATTATTTATCCAAAGAAAACAAGCCACCAAGAGTTGATCCATCTGAGAAAAAAATGCTGCGAGAACAAGAAAATTTAAGTAAAGCAATAAAAGAAAGCATAGAAGAAAAAACAGCATATAATAAAACAAGAAATTTTTCAAATTTTGATGAACTTCGTAATTGTGAAAAACTGTATGAGTGCTCCACATATTGGGACATTATAAAAAAGGATACCTGTATTAGAGGTCTGCACGGGCCTTACTTCTGAAGACTCGGGCCGGGCCGGACCGGGCCTAGTCACTAATCCTTTCGGGCCGGGTCGGGCCGGGCCTAGTCACTAATCTTTTCGGGCCGGGTTGGGCTCGGGCCTTAATTTTTTTGCTGGAATATCGGGCCGGGCCTAACTTTTTTTTTTCCGTACGAAGCCGAGACTGATTCCATTCTTCCTCGTTTTCATGGACCAAAATAATCAGTTCCTATTGAATCTTCCTATATGAAAATCCTTTTCTCGACTTTTTATAAATATATTTGGCTTTGTCCAAAAATTTCTGCAAAAAAAGCACATACTTTTACGCCGTCATTATTCTACAATTAAACATTATAATTTATTCCTTTTAAAGAATCGTAGATTACTAGGCGTTTTAAAATAGAATTAAACACACACACACATACAGACACACACACAAAAAAAAACATTATGACGGAATTTTTTTTAAAACTGAAAACTGGAAGTTTCTTTTAAAATGTTTATCCATGCAAAATGAATACAACAATACGGGAGAAAAAAATATATTAAACATTTACATCTGTTAAGAAGGGAATGCATATTTTTTTCTTTCCAAAGCGATTTCGTCTTTGGAAATTTTACCATATACCGCTTTTTCGATTTTTTGTCTCCATAACAGGGAATATCGATTAATAATACTAGTGATAACTGAAACATTTACATACAACAAACAAAGATTCATTTAAAAGCATAAATATCGGCACTTCTGCATAAGTGGGGATTATAAACATGGAAAAAAAAAAAGACTAATGTAATTTTTTCTGGTCCTAACTCTTCCATAAGATTAAAGATCAATGTTCTGTAGAAATTCACTCGAGTTGGGCCGGATTCGGGCCAAATTTTAAACTTTTTTCCGGACCGGGCCGAGTTCGGGCCGAAATTTTAACTTTCGGGCCGGGCCGGGTCGGGCCATTATTTTTTTTCGTTCGGACCGGGCCGGGCTCGGGCCGAAATTTTAACTTTCGGGCCGGGCCCGGGCCTGGAAATTTCGGCCCGTGCAGACCTCTAACCTGTATACTATTTTTGTATTTTAACAAATACCAAGAATGCAAATTAGATTATTATGTTGTAATAGACAAAAATTTGGATCTAAAATTATGCGTTGAAGGGAAAGATGTAAAATCTTTTGGTAAGTACAAATTTCCATTTTCTGTTAAAAATGTAAATGAAGTGCACTCTTTTCTTGATTACTTAGAAAAATCTAAACTAGATGAAAAAGATGGTATCATTTTATACTTAGACTTGATTAAAAATTTTTTAGAAATTGTTAAGGAAAAATTAGAAGGAAAACAAGATCAAATTGATTTTATAATAGAACAATTAGATTTGTTAATGTGCGTCCCAGTTAGATATAGGTATTCTTCCTCAACGTTGATTTTTTCTACTATGTTTTACTTGCTAAGTCCTTATGCCTTCAGGGTTGGCATTTTTGCCGGCAAAAAGGTATTTTTGCCAGGACAGTGGAAAAAACTGGAAAAAACCAGGGAAAAAATGGAAAAAACCGGCAAAAATGGAAAAAACCTATATGTCTTTAATGTGTAATAAAATCTGCACGCTAATAAGGATAGTAATGGTATAAACAATTAAATTTAACAGTGTATTATTTAATATTTTAATTTCATTTGCTGATTAATTAATATTAAATATTTTAAATCTTTAAAAAATAGGTGGGATTCAGTCTTGCTTAGGAATTTAAGAACAAAATAAAAAATTACATATCTAATTTATTTTACTTTAAGTCAGGGATATGTTTAGGAAAATTTTAGGTCCTTTAAAGGACCCTTCACAAAATTCCTTAACCTCAAACAGGATTCTTCATAAAATTATTTGTCTCTCAAATCGACATTTCACCTTTAAACTGAACTTTTCACAAATTTAATCATTTTAAAATAAAATCTGGCCTGTTAATAAACATTTGAACTCACCAAAAAATATATTACTTAGCTTCTCTATATGTGAAGGGTAGAACCTGAAAACCTGATAATTTAAATTCACAAAACTGTCTAGAATTTTCACAAAGACGAGAAAAGTCTAGACAGACCCCTGTAAGTAAAGTATTTTATCAGTCATTAACATACATATTTTTTTAATTATCAAAAGATTTTCACTTTCAAATATGTCCAGCAAGCAGTGCTGCTATTAAAAGATTTTTTTCAAATTTTTCATTTGTGCAAACTGAGATTCGAAATACTTCAACAGATACTCTTTCAAAACTTGTTTACTGTTATGCCATGCTAAAGCAGCAAAATTTAGGTTGTGAGGAAGATATTGCTGAAATATTTGAAATTTAATAGTTTTCTGCTTTGAATATAATTTTATATTAAATTAAATTTAGGTTACTATAACTGTTTCTTCGAATTTCTAACATATATAAACTATAAATATAAATGCTTTACTCAGTCTCAACAGTTCTATTATCTGAATTAATAATTGTATAAACATGAATAAATGAAGTTTCTGTTTATTTCTATTAAAATTGGTATTTTTTTCATTTATAATCTTGTTATAAAAGTTAGTATTCTTTCATAAAGTGCATAATTATACTTATTTAACTTAAAAGTTAAAATAAATTTAGAATAATATTGATTTTTTAATTAAGTATGCAGTTTATTTTTTCTTTTGTGAAATATTTTTCTCTTTCTGGGGAAAAAATTTAAATGGACAGCCTATTTTTGCCACTTCTTTGGCAAAAACCTATTTTTGCCGGGACGGTTTTTACCAGGTTTTTTCCGCGGTTTTTTCCACCTTTGGCAAAAACTCGCCAACCCTGCTACAAATACGTAAGAAATGTAGGAATTTTAATATTACCCCACCCCAGTACGATCCATAAAGTTACAAGTAGTTTTCGCAGTGATCCCTTATCCGAATTAAATGATGCACATTTTTTATTATATATTAATAAGAAAATGAATATTTAAAAAAAAAAAGAGGATTTTACAGTTTCTATCATGTTGGATGAGATCCATATAAAACCATACCTCGATTATAAGGGGGGAAATGTTGCAGGTGTAGCCCACGATGACAACAAATTAGCAAAAAGTGCTTTTACATTTATGATTTTAATAATATAGATGTGTTAGACAGCGACATGGAAAATCTGGGAAATTCAATTGTTTTAATAGCATATATAGCTGGCTATTCTATTCACTCTGTTTGCAAAAGATTGAAATGTGATGTATGTAAATTTAATTTAACAACAGACAAAGATTTAAATGTCCATCCATCTTTTAAATATATACACATGTCTGATCGTGGGGGTCTTAAGTATCCAACTGAAGAGATAATTATAATAGCTACATACAATTTTATTATACTACAAAAATTAATTGCAGAGAAATATGAAAATCTTTTTTTACACACACCAAATCAAAAAGAAACTGTCTGCAAATTGACAGAAAATGCTTTGCAGAAGAACAATTTTTCTTTACCATATTATGAATCTCACAGTCAAGTAAAAGTTATTAAAATGATATTAAGCTGTGTAACAAATACATTATTAAAAAATTACTGTAAAAACAGGAATGATTCATTAAAATCTGATAATACTAATCCAAATGTAACAAAAAATTCTAAAAGAAAATTTTCGACAATACAAGATTAATTTTTTTAAAACGAAACTATTGTATTTATTATGAAGCACTCTTGGATATCATGTAAATTGTTATTATTTAAAAAAAAAGATCTTTTCAAGTCAGGGCTTGAATTTCAGGGCGGGATGGCGGGATTCGCGCCGAAAATTTTGAAATCCCGCCCAAAAGAATAATGTGGACGGGAGGCTCCCACCGAAACAATTTTGCATTTTGAAAATATGATCAACTCCCACGACCGGATTGCGAATTTTATGATATTTTTGTGCGAGTAATCGACACATTTTGCGAGTTTTTTTACAGCGAAAAATCATTGAAAATCGCGATTTTTTCCACGACTGATTGACTAATTTCGCATTTTTGTTCCTGCAATCGATTGACGAGTTTCGTTCTATTTTCCGCGGCGAAATAGAGCTGATTCTGTTCGGAATTCCCCCCCCCTCCCCCCACAAAAAAAACCGCATTCAATTCCAGTGATGAAACAGTGATGAAACAGTGATGCCGCGGACGCGCTATTGCGCGTAAATTACGCAAAAGATCGGATATGACACACAAAAGAAACAGCTATTACAAGTTTCACAAAACGCATGATTTCGTAAAGTTTGCTAAAAAACGGCAAATATTGTTAAAAGATCGCGAAAAGACGACTAATTTCCGGCAAATTTCGTCAAAAGATTCTCGAAAGAATGCCTAATTTCGTGACAGAATTCTGCAAAACAGCAGTTTTTGTCAAAAAGGTCGTGAAAAAAGTTTTTACCTAAAAGGTCGCGTTTCGTCCAAAAATCGCGACAAACAGCAATTTTCGTTTTAAAAAAAAAAAAAAGCGATAAAACATCAGATTTTATCAAAAAATCACGCAAAAAATGACAAATTTCGTCCAAAAATTGCGAAAAACGACAAATTTCGACAAAAGATTCACTATAAACGACAATTTCCCCCAAAATCTCACGTAAAACGGCAATTTTCGTAAAAAGAATCGCGATAAACCATCAGATTTCATAAAAAGATCGCGAAAAAATGGCTAATTTCCTCAGAAAATTCACAAAAAAAAAAAAAGTCAAAGTTTGAAAAAAAATTCACTACGAACAACAAATTTCCCGAAAAAATCGCGAAAAACGACAATTTTTGTAAAAAAAAATCGCGATAAAACATCATTTTATCAAAAGATCGCGAAAAAACACCAAATTTCCTCATAAAATTCACGAAAAAACGGTAAATTTCGTCAAAAAAATCTCGAAAAAACGGCAGATTTCGTGAAAAGATTGTAAAAAAACGACAGATTTCATCAAAAGATAGTGAAAAAATGCAACTTTCATCAAAGGAAACCTCTCTTCCCTTTACTCAACAAAGTATTCATTTTTTAAGAAAGTCTCTTTCGACGAATTTGACTTGCCTCTTTTTTAAAGAATTGCAAATAATAGTGATACTTCTTATTTTCTATACTCAAATAAGTATTATTTTATTATTAAATTTGTATCTTGCACATTTAATATACAGAAAAATAATATTGGTTATAACAATTAATTATAAATATAAATTTATTAAATTTAATTAGAAGTTTTATTAATTATTATTATTAATACAATAATTAGACCTGTGACAAAAATAATTAGCACAGTGAGGGAATTTATAGCCAGTTAAAACTAGACAATATAAAAGTTTATTTTACACATTTCGCATAATTATTCTGAATTGTTGATAAAAATTGCTTCAATGTTATTTTTTTATGTCTGTATTCTGCTAATTCTTTAAATAGCACATAAAAGCATGACGGGTTTTAAAATTTTTTTCTCCCTCCCAAACAGCCGAACTCCCCTCCACTTATAAATGTTGGTAGGGAGACTCCCCTCCTTTGAAAAATTGAATTTCAAGCACTGCAAGTGTAAATAGTTTTTATTAATTCAATAAATTATGTTAAGATTATCATTTGTCTAACTTTATTTCTGTCTTATTATTATTATTTTAATTATCAAATCGTATATATATTAAAGAGGATATAAAAGGTATGGTGTGATTTAAACGTATTTTTTGCATGATTTAAAATGAATTTAATACGTGAAAGTTACGCAAAAGGATGCAGAAAGAATCTTCATGATATGTATGTGTACATAATAGAAATAGTACTCCAAATCAATTTCATATTTTATAATTAGATGATATTATTCAATATTCTCAATATTATTTAATTTCTTGAAAAATTAAACTGATTCTTTAAGCAAAACTATCAAGAGGCAGAAATGAAAAAAAAAAAATCCTTTGTTCAGAGTATTAAAAAAATAATTTTAAAATAAATAAGTTTTTTTTTATATTATTAACCATTGAAAAATGGTTGTTTTCGGTGGAGGATTGACAAAATGACATGGTCACTTTTGAATTTATTATTATCAGGGTTGTTTGGTTTAAACCATGCTGGTTTAAACGGTGGTTTAAACCATGGTTTAAACCAAGTGGTTTTTTTAAAAAAACCATGCTGGTTTTTTTTAATTTGGTTTTTTTCCCTTTTCTCTAATGTTTTCATTTATTTTACACATTATTAAAATGTGCAAAATCAAAGTTATGGAGTAGCCACAAGCAAAGCTAAAGGCAAATTAAATTTTTAAAGTGACAAACATCTTTCATCAATCTAATTTTTCTTACTAGCTATAAATTGACATGGCAAAATATTTTTCTACAGTGAACTGTGGAGGTTAAAAAAAGGTAGTTTTAATTACTTTTTAAACCTTTTATTTTTTTTAAAATGCAAAAATGGCATATGCCAGCCAAAAATGCAATTTTACTGCTTAGATAGCTAAATTAGGATTTACTAAGGATTGCATCATGTATCAAAGCATCAATAATGACATAATCATAAGTCATTCTTTCCATTGGTTACTCTTGTTCTGTATGCTAATGAATGATTGGCTATGAATTTTCTCTGTTCCAGAGCTATTGGTTTTAGCAAGCTTTGGTTTTTCTTAGATTGGATTTGCAGTTTTTAAATTATTTTTTTCTGTTTCTAGTTACTTTGTATTGTATTTTATTTTAAGAAAGCTACTTATATACAGTAAACTCTCGCTACAACGATATCCGATACAACAATAACACCCTCTACTACAATAATATCTTGTGGTCCCGATGAATTTTTATATAAACTAATGTTAACCTCCCCTCAATATTGCGATATTCTCTAGAACAATAAACCTCTGTAAAATGATAAAAAACCAGTGTTATTTTCTCCCTTTATAATGATATTTTGGTTTTCAAATACTAAAAATCTTATCTTTTGCCAATTTTTCAGTCTATTCTGACAACAGAACACTAACAGTTGATTTTCAATTTATCCTTTTACTTTACCACGTAATTGGTGTGAGGGGGGGGGGGGGGGGTAGGGAGGATTTGAATGTACATGTAACCTCACTTCTTAGAATTCAGCTTCGGATCCCAATAGTGTTGCAGATCGAGCGTTTCCAATTAGGAGAAGATGGGAGTGTCTGTTCATTCGTCACCCCTGTCAGGTGTCGCAACAGGTGCCAAATTGTCTGTTTGGTCATCTTCCCTTTGCTAGAAGAAAAGGGAGAGAAGAGGGGGTGTACCACTGCCTCCTCTACAGTGTAGTACTATAGAGGGGGCACTGGGTGTACTCGTAATTGAAAAGTGATTGACGTATTGAAAAGTGATTTCGAAGCTTTTAGAAGGCGTATAGAAAAATTCAACGATTTTTGGAGTCTTTTGTGATTTTGAGTTCTAAAGGAAACATTTGTTTTTTTACTTTGTTCCTTTCACGAGTATATTTTTCCCTATGATGGCAGGGCGAAAGCAACTATCCTTTCGAGATAAATTGAATGCTATTAATGATACTGATGAGGGAATGAAGCAGATTGATGCAGCAAAGAAATACGGATTGCCACAGTCTACAGTTGCAACGTTCCTAAAGAAAAGGAAACAGATCGAAGATGCTGTAAGCTCAAATGCAATTAACCCACAGCGTAAACGATTGAAAGTTGCGACAAATGAAAACATTGATGCTGCTGTTTTAAAGTGGTTCCAAGAGATGAGGGCAACAAATGTCCCAATAAATGGATCCTTGTTATGTGCACAAGCACGAAAATTTGCAGTAATGCTAGGGAATGAAACTTTTAAAGGTAGCAATGGTTGGCTAATGCGTTTTCGGGATCGTCATGGAATAACTTTCCAGGAAGTTCAGGAGAGAAAAAGTCTGCCCCGATAAATGACGTAAATGAATGGCATCAAAACAAAATGAAAGAAATCTTAAATAAGTATGCTCCAGAAGACATTTACAACGCAGATGAAGCTGGACTATTTTTCCAACTTCTACTCGATCGAACATTGGCTTTCAAAGGTGAAAAGTGTTATGGAGGGAAGAAATCGAAAAGAGACTTACTGTTCTTCTGTGTACAAATAGCACAGGAACACATAAAATCCAAAATCTTGTTATTGGTCGTTCATTGAAGCCAAGGTGCTTTAAGAACGTAAAAAGTCTTCCCGTGGAATACAAAGCTAATAAAAAAGCGTGGATGAATTCTAAAATTTTTTCTGAATGGCTACAAAAGCTAGATAAAGAAATGAAGAATAGAAAGAAAAAAATTGCTTTGTTGATAGATAACTGCGGTGCTCACAATTCATATCCAAAACTACAAAATGTCGAAATTGTTTTTTTCCCTGCCAATTGCACTTCAATTTTGCAGCCTCTAGATATGGGTGTAATAAAATGCTTTAAAGGCTATTACAGAAAACGATTAGTAGATTCAATACTTGTAAATATTGAAAATAAAGTAGAAGACGCTTTTAAAGCTGTAAATGTGAAAGAAGCCTGTGACAACATTGCTGGAAGTCGGTGGGAAATAACAGAGAAAACCATTCGTAATTGTTGGGGAAAAAAAGCCGGTCTTTGTATCATGGAAGATAAAACATCTGATTGTGATGAAAATGCCATAGACAGCGATTTTTCAGGTGATCGAGAATATGTTTTGAATCTCCAAAAATCTATATCCCAACTTGATGAAAGAACTGGCAAAAATCTGGAATTAGTGTGGAAGACTATTTAACAGCAGATGACGATCTTATGGTTTTCGCGGAAATTACTGATGAAGAAATTATCTCTGAAATTATAGACGAGGTACAAAATAATAATGAAGAGGATAATGAGGATGATACAGGCTCATCAAATTCCGTATTGTCGTCCCAGGAAGCTCTTCAGGCATTTTTTTCAAGCCTTTCGTCGACAAATGAAAATCATTTTCGTGCACTAGATTCGATGCATTCCTTTTTGGTTGACTTAACAGTAAAAAAAAAATGAATAAACAAACCAAAATACTGGATTATTTTAAATAAAAAAATTTCAGGTATATGCATCTTGTTTTGCTTACTTTCTGATTTTTTTTAATTTAATTATATTTTGCGTCGTTTAACTATTACTATTAAGGCTCCTGTACCCGTCAAATGATGCTTTCGCGAGTGAATACTATTCCTATGGGGAGGTTATTTTTTAATATCTAGTTTGCATTTTGACATTTTCTTAAGTATATTTTTTTTTACATTGGTAGCTGCAGTGCATCTCTACATCACTCGTTTTTTCCAATTTTGGTTACAGATAATTTTTATAAGGGCATTTTCCCTTTCGAAGCCGGTTTTGAAAGTGAAAGTAACTTTATAAAAAAAAATTCTGCAATTAAAATCGGAAAAGTAAAAAGGGGCGATGTAAAAATGCACCTCAGTAGTCCAATTTAAAAAATAATTAAAAAATGTCGAAATGCAAATCAGATATTAGAAAATAACTTCTCCATACGGATAGAATTAGCTCGCAAATGCTTCGTTTGCCGGGGACAGGAGCCTTAATACTGTGCTATATAATTTCATCAAAATATAAATTTTTAAAGTAATATATACCTTAGAACTAAAAGAAACCCTTTTTAAAAGCCTTAAATATACAGCCCCTCGATATAGTGATAACCCCTCTATAACAATATATTTATTTGGTCCCTAAAATATTGTTGTAACGAGGTTTTACTGTATATTGAAATAAAAGAATGTCTAAAACTACAAGAAAGGAAAATATAATCTGGTTTTCATTTGAGGGAATAAGAAATACATCAAAAACATGTTTAAGAGCTAAATGTAAAAATTGCATGCAATGTAAATGCTGTCAAATTAGCTCTTCCTTATAATACTAGGTTTGATTCATTTTCAGATGCTTTAGATGTTTACCTTAAAAATTGCCCCACTTTACTTAAAATTTGTGTAGAAAATAGGAATGTTATTGATAAAAATATTTAAAAGCTCTCATCTGTCTAATTTTTATTTTAAAAGAAATGTTGAAGATATGTTTAAACTGTTAAATTCTATTGCAGTTGCCCTGGATAATATCTAAAGTAATAAGTTCCATTACTAATGCAGTTTATAATTGGACAGGTCTTCAAAAAATATTAAGAGAAAAAAATGTAAATAAAAAAGTCTCATAGTTTTTTAGTCCATGTATAAAATAGCCCTAACACCCATGCCCTTTTAGGTATACATGCTTGACCACAATACAGTCAAAGTGAACTATGTGAACAAGAAAAAAAGGATACATTAAATTTTACAAAACAAAAATATCCATGTAACTGGATGCTTGCACAGATAATAAAATTTAATGCTAAATCTTCACCTTTTGAAGAACAAAGAAACAGAAAAAATAAAGTTTGTATTTAAAAATAATAATAATAATAATAATAATAATTTTTCTAAGCCTATGTCACAATTTGTGTAAGCATTACATTCGTTGATGTATCAAGTAAGTCAATACACATGTATTTTTTAGCATTAATAAAATGCATATTGATATTTTTTAAGTAAATATATGTAGTAAGAGATTAATAATCATTTGTTGATGTTAATACTGTAAATAATTTCTAAATTATGCACAAGAAAATGTTTTCTATTTCAGCTTATTTCTGTTAATTTAGTAAAATATGTTTGTTTGCCCTTTACTATGTTCTTCATTATCAACCTGCATATAATTATTTCTTAAATTATTATCTAAAAGGTTTATATAAGTATACTAATAAATTAATAGTTTTTTTTTTTCACACAATGAATATTACCCTATAGAAACCTAAACTTATAAGATAATTTAATTATAAATTTTTATGCTTTAGTTATTTAATTATCAAAAAAATAAATACTAATGTGAATGTTTAACATTAATTAACTATTAATTACAAAAAATCATCATGACTTTCTAAAACTCAAGTTATTTTTCTTGCAAATGCTATTTAAATAATGATTTGAAAAAAACCCGGTTTAAACCAAAAAAACCCGGTTTTTTGGTTTTTTTCAAAAAAACCGGTTTTTATACCAACCCTGATTATTATTTTTCTTTATGTATGCCTTGAAAAGAAAAGGGGAAAAGAATGCTATTTTTCTCTGAAAAATCAATTTTAAAACAAACCATCTTGAACTTTTTTTTTTTTTCCTCCTGATGTGTTACTTATAATAATTAAAAATTGTTTTACCCTATACCAAAAAAAAAATAAATAAATAAATAAAAAATATTTGAAAGAGTATTTATTAATTGGAATTTCAATAAAACATAGCAAACATAAAAAAAAAAGATAAATGTGTTTTTAATTGTTAAATAATAAAATTGAAGTTATCAACATCATGTATATATGTGTGTATATAATGGAAATAGTAGACAAAATTAATTTTATAATTAGATAACGTTTAAACATTTCTTGAAAAAATTAAACTGAATCTTGGAGGGGAAAAAAATCAAGACGCAGAAGAGAAAAAAAATGTCTATTTTTCAAAGTATTGAAAAATTGATTTTGAAATGAACAAGCTTGTTTTTTCCATATGCCTTATTTATATCAATTTAATAAAAACATTTCTTCAAAAGTGTTTCTACATTTTCAACAAAAGAGAAAAAAAGAAAGAAAAGAATCCCTTTTTTTCCCGAAAAATTTATTTTAAATAGCACAATCTAGTTCTTTTTTTTTTTTCTAATACTTTATTTAAAATAATTGAAGATTATTTAAACATTTCTTCATAATATCTACACATTTCTCCAAACAATTATCTGCATTTTCAATCAAAAGAGATTGAAAGAAAGAAAGAAATTAAACAAACTTTTTTTCTTTTCTTTTCTTTTCTAATGCTTCATTTAAAAAATTTGTAGATTATCAAAATTATAATATTTAGACATTTCTTCAAAAACATTTATGCATTTTCAATCAAATAATAATAATAATAACAAAAGGAAAGGGTTGTAAAAGAGAGAGAGAAAGAAGGTAAAATTTAAAAGATCATGTTTTTCTAAAATCATCAATCTAATTAAAAATATTTTTATTAAAAGATTTTATTTTCTTAAATAATGTTTATCACGATATTAAGAAAATTCAGTAAGCATAAAATTGATGATAAATGTGCTTCATATTAAATTTGTTTAATAAAGTTTAATTTATCTGTCAGTAGAAATTTATTGATGTACAATCAAGCTTAAAATTCCATTATTAGGTCATTTTAACGCTTATTGATATAAATATATATGTATAAAAAATCATAGCAGTATTAAACTTCATTTTATCACTGTGATAAGCAAGGGCCGAACGATCTGTAAAGCAGTTTGTTCACCTTTTGCTGCTGACGTCTTCAGCCAGCCAGAAGGCTTTGTAGTCTAGGTGGCAATGATACAGCCCCTCATCCTTTTTGCTTCATTTAGGGAATAACGGATTTTGATCTCATTTTATCGACGATAATTTTTTAGAATTTTTAAGCTATGTTTTTGAGACTTTCACAAATGTTACTTTATACATTTAACTAACATAATATGCAAATGAAATTTTAAAAGTGTTGACACATGCGCAGTAAAAAAATTTTTAGTAAATCTACCCAAATTTTATACATTTTTTATTATTTTTAAATTCTGATGGCAGGGTATTGTGTATAATGTTGTTTGTCTTATTTTCAGAAAAGAACATTATTTTATATTAAGAACTCTGCTAATTATAAGCAAAAAACTTGGAAAAATTTGGGACTGTTTTTATAAAAACCTTAATTTCTCTACAAGTTTACATGCTGTATTCATAAAAATGAACACAGTTTATTAAAATAAGCCACTTAATAACAATCTGCAGTTTGAACTCATTTGCTTCATTAGATATGACAGGGTGTTCCAAAAGATCTTTTTCAATTTGTTGACGGTCTTCTGTTGGATTTCAGGGAAAACTCTTCGGAAAAATATGAGGTGTACTATTTTGTTTACACACCTGGAGTTTCAAAATAATTCCTTATATATATTTCTAGATATTTAACAAAATGTTTATAATTACAAGTGTCAAGATTTTTTTTTGCAGTGACTATAATAAGAAATGAAAACACATTTTTGATACATAACATATCTTATTAATTAAACAAAGCTTTTAAATCACATTTTAACAAACCAACCCAGCAGCAGAATTTTTTTCTGCACTCTGCAACACAAGTAAAAACTTAAACAGTCTGCAGACAAATCACTCGCATTACAATATATGCACTCAAACCTCCCAAGTATTTGTGATAGACATAAAAGGTAAGTATACTTTTAAAAAGAAGTTGCCTTTGTACTCAGGATTTTAAAACACCTCAACCATAGTCTGAAAGAGAGGGGGGGAGCTCCCCTTTGACAAAATTAGCGAGTTTCCCAAGATCTTTTCACGAAATGTCATTTTTTGCGATCTTTAGACAAAATTTGCCGTTTTTTAACAATCTTTTGATAAAATGTTCAGATTTTTCGTGATTTTTTGATGAAATTTACCATTTTTTCGCGATTTTTTGAAGAAATTCGCTGCTGTTTCGTGATCATTTTACAAAAACTGCCATTTTTTCGCGATCTTTTGAATAAATTTGCTGTTTTTTCATGATCTTTTGAAAAAATTTGTCGTTTGTGATTTTTTTGACAAAAACTCGTTTTTTTCATGATCTTTTGAAGAAATTTGCCTTTTTTTGGGATTTTTTGAAGAAACCTGCCATTTCTTTGAGATCTTATGAAGAAATTTGCCCTTTTTTATGATCTTTGGTAGAAATTCGCGTGTCTTTCGTGACCCACGACGAAATTTACTTTTTTTCGAAGACTGTCAAAATTCGAGATTCATTTTATGTGTAGATCTTTGGACTTAAGACCGAAATTTTTTTAATTTTGCTAAATTTTTAACAGTTGAAAAATAGTCTGCAGACCTTTCCAAGAGTCTGCGACGTGCGTCGCAGTATTGCGCCGATTCTTGCTCCCGGGCAAACCAATTACATAATGTACAACAACAGCACACATCTGCTCTACAGTTAACCAGAAATCAAAACAAAAATTACAAAAGTCCTTTTTTAAGCCTTTTTTGATGAAGTGATCCCACATTGGGACAAATTAATTTTAATTCAGAACTTACAAATGACATCAAAAATATTTAAATAAAATTTGCTTTTACAATGAAAGTTTAAAATAATAAATTTTTAATTTCTCAGGCACGAAATTGCAAAAAGTTAAAAAAAGAGGAAAAGCATGTGAACCGGAAAATGAAAAATTATTTTAAATAGTGCATGTGTAAGGCAATTAAAAAGCTTATTTTATTCACAACAAAATTGTCAATACTTTCGTTTAAATCCTGTTTTATTTTATTTTTTGGGGAGAAGAGGTTCAGAGTGAATCCATTTATGCAAATATTATAAGTAGTTCTGAAATTAAACTTTCTATTTTAAGTTCATACTTCTGAAGCAATCTTAGCTAGTTATCAAATTTAAATTCTAACATATCTTCACTTATAACATCAATTAACAAACATGGCAAGCAAATGTTTAATGTGCCATTCAATTGCAGAAAAGTTGTTGAAAACAATATTACAGCAAATTTTTTCAATTCTATCATGAAATTCGTATTTTTTCCACGATTCCTTTACAAAATTTGCGTTTTTTCAGTGATCTTATGCCGAAAATCATGTTTTTTCATCAATTTCAGGCAGATTTCATAAATTTTAAAACAGTTAAATATTCATTTAAAAAAAATAACAATAAAAATAAATGAATAAATCCAAATACAGAAATTTAAAATCAGCAAAAAAAATTACTTATCTCCGAGCAAATACTACATGATAGCCAAATTTTTTCTAAAATTCAGCAATTTTGTAATTTATGAAATTTTAACCTTTTTTTTTTGACATTTGGATTCAAATATCTAGTGCCTTAACGTAGTAAAATTTAGTCAAACTAATTATGCCATAACAATTACACAAAAGTGTGCCACGGGATAATCATAATACAATATGATATTATAAATTATAATATAAATTGTGCCTAAGGTGCACAATCACAGAGGCAGGGATTGATGTAGATGGGTGAAATGTAGTTTACTCTCCTTCGCCAAGGCGACTTTTTTTTTTTTTTTTAGCGATGAATGTTTTGATATGGCAACGCTGCATTTTCATTTTCTCCTCTCGGATCTTCAATATGTCAACCCTAAGGAGTGCTTTCTAAGCCGTTTCTGATTGGACACTACTTTTTGTTAAATGTTTTCTTGATTGGACGAAAGATGAAAACTTGAAAGAGAGCTATTTCTAAGCCGTTTCTGATTGGACGCTCCTTTTTGTCTTGAAAGAGAGCTTTTAAATTTTTGAATATCGTTATTCCTGCTTAGAAATTGCTTCCTGTAGCATTGTTTTTGGGAGTTGCATCTTGCATTCAACGAGTGAGTTTATTTATGAGACAATTTCACTCTGATATATGATTGACCAGTCAATCCGGAGCAAAACAGCGGCTCCGGGAAGTAAAAATTTTCCCTTTTTTTGTCTTTAGATTTGTATTTTATGTGCTTTTTGTTTATTTTGATTGCCGCCATCTTGGAAAGTGCGTTTTTGCATAGTGTCTCTTGGGCCTGCCACACACTAGTGAAACATTGAACGAAAAAACGTGCGACATGAGACAATTTCACCCTGATATCAAAGAAAAAACCGGTTTGACTGCGTCATATTGCACAATTTTTGACGCATGTCTCTGTGGTGTGTGGCGGGCCTTGGAGCAAGAAGCTCCGGGAGACAAGACGCAAAAACGCGTCAATTTGGCGATTTTTGAAAATCGCGTCAAGAAGGAGAGTAAACTGCATTCGCACCGATGTATATTTTTATTCTTAGGGCCCATTTTATGAAAAATAACATTTTGTAATGAAAGTTAAAATCCAATTACATAGAAATTTATTAGCAAACACTCCTTTAAATTTGCTTACTAATTTTTTTATTTTTCTTGCCCTCATTCTATTTACAAATTACACATTATAAAACAATTTTTATGGGAAAAAGATGTTACAAAGAGGGATTATTTCATTAAAGGGACTTTTTGAAAGACCTTGTATTAAGTTTATTTTTGTAAAGGGGTACATTTAATTAAATTTATTTCTTCGAAGGGACCTTTTTTATAAAATAGATTTTTGTAAACGGGCCCAAATATCACCTGGATTGAATCCTGCATTAGTACTGGACAATCTGTATTTTCTGTACAGGAAATCAGTCCATTACGAATCCTATTTCATGTGATACATACAGATTGCTCTATGGTGAACTAGTTCCCTAAAACTACTAACCCAACACAGAGTGTTATCACACACATACCAGATGAATTAAAGTAGTGGACCTCTGCCACCACCTACACGCAACTAAAAATTTAAGATTTTGTTCTTTAAAAAGATTTAAAGAGACAAATTGATTCCCAGACAAAAAATGTTTGAATTCAATAGTAGATACTTGAACTTATGAACTAGCCAGCAGAAAGCAATGCAAATTATGCTCGGTTTGATCACTGGAAAAATATTTCGAATGAAGCATAAGGAAACACAAAAGATAAATTTGATTTAATTAGAGGTATAGTCCGGTGGTTAAAAATTGACGAATTATACTGAATAATAGAAAAAATAAAACTTTGGTAGTTAATAATAAGATATAAAAATACCATTAAGATACAAATGCTAACCAATGCTTTAAGAAATGTCCAAAATTATTTGTTTTTTAAGTTTTCACTCAGCCATTGCTTTTGTATCAAAAAATTGCGTATAAATTCCTTACAGTTACTGCAGTAAGTTAAAAATAATTGAGTGACTTTAAAGACTTTTTATACTATCTAAACTTTTAATGTTTTATTGAAAAACCGGATGGCAAATACCGAAAATAAGTACATACAAATAGCTTGACTTTCGCATTATTTCAATTTAATTAATTATTATTGCCCGCGAATTTTGCACGCCATCTTACGAAAATACCTGGTTTGAGGGTATGGCGGCCAAAAGAGTTAGTAATGACAATCCATAAATGAATATAAATCTATATATTCAAAAAGCAAGATAATGCATCTTACACAATATCCAAAGTTTCTGGAGTTAGAGGTGTAATGTATACACATAATAATGCTCTCAGAGAGCTTGGAAAGTATTGTAAACAATGAAATTCCCTGTTTGTTATTATTTGTCACGACGCACACACGGGCGCCGCCATCTTGAATTAACACAACATTGAAAACTAATAATCAAGGGATACTAATTAAAATCTAAAATGAAAAGTTTAACTTAAATAATTACTTTGACAATTTTAAAACCGATCATAGGTGATATGATTTGAAATGGATAGATTAATATTCATATTGGGGTACAATATACAAAACAAGAAGTCAGCGGCAAGCACAAACAAAATTATTTAGACTTACTTGTGTTATATACATGAAGTTCATCGACAATTCCTTCGTTTCCCCCACCAAAGACGATCATAAGATCTTTAATTGCAACAGCTCGATGTCCATGTCGAGGTCTTGGAGCTTGTCCTGTTGTATTTGTCACCCGCTTCCACTTCAGTATGGGCGACGCCATCTTGGCTAATTCCCACAATGCACAACCGAAATTAGTATTGACGCGATCCTGCTAAATCTCAAAACCATCCATTCGAGTTGCAAAGAAAAAGAAAAAATATGTAGGGAAAAAAATAATTTTAAAACAAATTATTTTTTAAATATTAGTGAAGAAATATTTTTGTATAATGGTAAAGATTTTTTTATGCGATCAAAAATAAAACCTTGTAAAAAAAGCTAGCCTGTTACATTAACGATCAATAAAACATTTGCTGCGGAGCTTCCGAAAATTGATGACATCATATGTTTTGAAAATAATTGTTTTCTCCGGCTGGTTATGATGTTTCAAAAGTAGGCTGTGAAGCATGAGATGATATTTAAATAGAAAACTTCGTGGGATTTTTGTTCATCTGATATAAGTGCTATCTACAGCGAATATATTTTCCTAAAGCTGTTTCACACCTCTTATTTTTACTTTACTAAGTTAAAATACAAATATATAATACATTTTTTTTTTTTTTCATTAAAAGTTAAGCATTTTTCCCAGAAAAATGTTTAATATCAGAATTGCATTTTTCTGTTCCTTCAACAATTTAATTTTTTTTTTCCCAAAAAAAAACTTTTTTTTAAATTATTAGACCGATCAAAAGTTAGATTTAGTTAAGATAAAAGTTAGATTTAGGGTTATTTCAGATTTCGCCAGACTTAAATAACCAAAAAAACTTGATTAATACATAAATACATTTGGTAAGGAGATTGTGATTACCAATGATATCAGCAATATCTTGATTTTTTTTAGTAATAAATTGATTCTTCCTTCATGAAAAAAACCGGAATTCAGTAATATTAACAAAAATTGCAATTTAAAATACATATAGAGTTAATATGAAACTAAAAAAGTCAAATTTGGTCCCTATATCTGAATTGAATGTTTCATCTGTAAATTATGAGCGGATTTTAAGGTTGCAGATTTCAGGGAATCTACTGTATTAAATAATTTGTATACATATCGAAAAAACTGCTTTGTTTATATGAAACAATAAACAGGTTTCCAAAAAAACTTAACAAATTTCTTGTCTCATCAAGGCAATTTTCTCTATTTCAGAAAAGTACCGAATTGCAATATATTTTGTTGTTTTAATACCATGTATAGATCATAATCTATACTGATTAAAACTTTATTCTGCTTAAAATCATGTAACTTTTTCAAAACTCCATAATTGGGTTTTGGTGACCAACATTGGCCTAACTGAATGTGTTAAGAAACTGTATACGGCCAAATCAACACCCCCTGTTTAAAAGGTTCGAGTCACAAAATTCTGTTTTTCATATTTTTGTCGTTGATTGTGCTATGAAACTTTCTTGTGAAATTTCATGATTCAACATCTTTTATTTAATGATCACAAGTAAGTAAATGACAAAAAAAGATCTTTTTCACAATTTAATATTCCAAAAACTGCTAAATACAAAAACATGAAATTGTGGAACCTAGTTAAGTTTGATCATGGAAACCTGTATAAAAGAACAATTTCTATCTCTCTCCCAAAAACAATGTTATGATGGGATGAAAAGTATATTGAAATGGTTCAGTAAAAAGTAACTTACAGCTTGTGTGAATTTGTAAATCCATGTAAATTCAGGCAGAGGGAGGTTACCTTCATAGTCTCAGAAATTTTTGAATTGAACTTAAGGCCCCACACTAGGCACCCGGATCCCACACTAGGCACAGAAAAAGACCCGGATGATAATGTAAAATATATGGGAGCATTCTTTTCAAATATCTCTCTCAAATTTCAATATTTTTTTTTGCATAGGATAGTTTAGGACGATCTACAACCGGCCTAGTTTTTACTTTTTCAATTTTGCTTATATATTTTTCATATTACGATAGTTTCAATTTCAGAACCGGTTTTGAAAGTTAAAGTAATTTTTTTTAAAAAAAAATCTGGAACTTCCACTTTTGAGTTTAACAAGTCTTAGAAACATTTAAAAAATTCGGAGAATTTTACAGGAACTGTGGATTAACAGTTCCAGTTGTTTGTTTGTATCATATGTAGCCTACTACATATCCCAGACAAGTTTGCATGTGAAACGTGGCACATGAAGTGCATTCATACTATGACTAGCTTTATAAATATTTAGATCTTAGTGCAATAAGCGTTACATTCTTGCACAAACAGGCATGAATACAAAATTTATTATGTTTCTATACATTAAATTCAGTAGTACAGCAGTAATATGAATCCATCTTAAAAAGAATGTAATCACCAGGACAACCTAGAATCATTAACTATTCTATCATGGGATATCATTGGATTAATTATGTATGATAGAATTTAATAGAATGAAGAAAACATTAATGTCATAATCATAGTGATAGGTGAACCTATATTGCATGAGCCGTAAGCAAGAAAGAAGAAATTTCATTTGTCTAACCACAATCTCTAAAACAATAGCCAGATATTCAGATACACAGCTTACAAAAAAGGCTGTTTATGACCTTCGCTTGTATATATGACTGATTGATGGATTGCGAAGGACATAGGCATTAATTGTGAATAGAGATGTAAATTTTCCAGAAAAATATAAATGGCGGAAAAAAACGGAAAAGTTGGAAAAATTGATTTTTCATGATTGCTTCTCCCAAATAAATAATATTTTCTTAGAGAATATTAAATAATAAACATTTTTTCCCATTTATTTGTATTAAAAGAAAATTATTTTCACTTTATATTACAAAATAAAAAGAAAGTAGCAAAGCCTGCTTTTAAAAGTTTAGTTTTTTATTTGTTTTTTTTTTTCACAGACTAAGAATTTTTATTAAACGTTATTGTTTGTTACATATCTCTGTTGAAATGATTTTTCAGTTACATGTTTAACTACCAATTGGCCTAATGTAGAAACCTGAGCCAATATGTCTGCAGTTTGGAATGAAATAAATTATGCAATCCATTCATGTAAGTATAGTTTTTAAGTAAATAATACTAGTTTAAAGAAATTACGCAGTTTTGTCATTATTATGAATATCAGTATTCAAAAATTACATTGTTTGTTTAAAAAATGCATATTTTTACATCATTACATGTTTTTTTACTATTATAATTTTATTTCCTTTAAAAAATATGTTTAGTTTTGATATAGCTTTACAATCTCAACTCAAAAAAGTTTTGATTTAGTTTTATAATTTAAATTCAAACAAAACTAAGTTTTAGTTTGGTTTACTCAGGTCTCCAACTAAAAAACAGCACAGGATTTATTGACTGTTAGATTTTCACTCATTTGTATTTTTCTAGTGCAAACTGCCCATGTTTTTGCAACATTACTGTAGATTATGGAGGTCAATTTTAGATTCAACACCTTGAGAAAGCATTCAATTAATCAGCTATAACGAAATCTTGAAAAATGCAGCATAGTAGTGCCACCTATAGAACAATTTACACTAAAAACTAAACAACATTAATATATATCAGATACTGTCTGAAGCTGTAGTTTGATTTAAAAAGAAAAATCGCCCTTGAGGTAAAGCTATTGTGATAATCTATAATAATGCAGCATAGCAGTGTCATCTGTTGAGCAATTTACACCAAAAAGTAATGAGCACGAAGTTATGTCAAAGATTAACTTAATCTGAAATTTTATAAAAATACATACATTAGTTTGAGATAGAACTATTGTGGAAATTACAAATAATGCAGCATAGCAGCACCATCGGTTTGGCGATATACACTAATAACTAAACATCTCGAGTTTATATCAAGGTGCAGTGATAGAAATTGGGAGATAAAAGGCAGGCGTCAAATGACGACTACTGTAAAAATCTTAGGCATCAAATTAAGATTTTTAGTTGCAGTTTCTAAAATTCATATTAATATTACTGTAATACTGAATATAATTTTGAAGTGATTTGCAGTAAAAGAATTGTATAAATAAGTAAGAATAATATAAATTGTAAGAAATGTAGTTTGATAAAAAAATCGTCCTTTAGTTCTTGAGATAGAGCTATTGCGATAACCATGAATAATGCAGCATAGCAATGTCATCTGTTGAGCGATTTACACCAAAAAGTAATGAGCACAAAGTTATGTCAAAGATTAACTTAATCTGAAGTTTTATGGAAATACATACATTAGTTCTTGAGATAGAACTATTGTGGAAATTGTGAATAATGCAGTATAGCAGCGCCATCGGTTGGACGATATACACTAATAACTAAACACCTCGAGTTTATATCAAGGTGGAACTGAATCTAAAATTTTGTGAAATTATGCGCATCAGTTCTTGAGATAGAGTGCCCATAAAATTTTTGTCACATACAGACTCACAGAGTGACAGATATTTTCGAAAAACTATCAAATCGTGTTCAGGACCTTCTAAAACATATAAATACACCAAAAACTGGAAGTTAAAATTTTCATGAATTCAATACTTACTTCTTGAAAAGATAGAAAAAAAGTAATAAATGCATGCTTCAAATTTTATGTTAAATTTTTAATTTTACCATTTCCATTAATTGGCATATTATTGAAATAATTTTTAAAAAGGGAAGTTGCATTTAATTAAATATCTAGATTTTTTTTTTCGTGTAATCCTGTTTTTGTGAAATTGTGAACTTCTTGTATATACTTGTACAAAATATAATTAGAATTTGTGAATAAGAAATTATTACTATATTTAGGTTTCTATTTAGACATTTTTAATAAGGTTATTTATACATATATACAACTTGATAAGATTCAGCTGCTATATAGCATGAGATTTTTTTTCTTCAATCACGAAAGATTCAATTTGTAGATTAAACTTTTTTCTGAAATATCTATTTTCAAGAGAAATTTTGTGAAGGGTCTTGCATTTCAAACAAGAAAAAAATGTGAAGGATCCTTTCAAGTCTTCTCAAACAGATTTCTGCTCAGAGATCAGATTACCCACATTAAAGTTTTCATGTGGGACACTCAACATAAAAATAAATAAAATTAAAAGTATGAGAATGTAGCTATTACAAAATTTTCAATATATTATTTCATACATGAAATTTCAATTCTTCCAGTTCGGAAAAATTGAAAAATAAGCCTTTGGAAAAAAACGTTTCTTTTCCCAATTTTTCCAGTTTTTTTCCAAGCATTCTCTTCTCTAGTTGTGAGTTAGATGAAATTATGAATTTTATGCTCCAACATGGACCGGCTGCTGGACATAGATTTGTACCTTCTAGACAGCAAAATCACCTCCAATTATTTTTTCCTGTTCATAATGTTTTAAGGATTCTGGAAGCCCTAGTCCCTATTGGTTAAACAGGAAGATATCACTCAATATCAAAGAAAGATACTATTCCAGCTCAACAAATTTTTAGTTCATTGAATTTCTAATTTCAGTTCTAAGCAGAGTACACAGGAAGTAATATGTTTTGAAACTTACACATATATTTGTAAGCTTTAATATGTTTATTTGTGTTTTTGGTGTGGGGTAGGGGCTAAGCTATTTTTAAAGCTATCTGTTTCTTTTATTAATTAAAAAATAAAATGCTATGCCAAAGAAGACTAGATTTTGATTTCATGAAATCAATATGTGACTGTCATATAGGAAATTGGTGAAATATATAGCAAAATTTTACATTTGTTTCTATAACTTGTCAAAATCAAGAGTAAAGTTCATCTTCAAAAAGAAGGTGTACTCAATAGTATTAATCAACAGAAAAAAAAAAAGTTATTTTTGAAAAAAAAAAATTATTAAAAAAATCAGAAGGCTGCAACAAAAACATATGAATACACATTTCAAAATTGAGTACATCATTTGAACAAAAAAATGTTATCTTTAAAGTTAAAAAAATGTAACAAATGTTGTGAAAACATTGTTAAATGTTATGAGAATCAAATTAAAACTAAAAAAAATACTAATAAATGTTTTCTTTTCATTCTATTAAATCCTATCATATGTAATTAATTCAACGGTCCCATTATATGTAATGATTCTAGGTTGCCCTGGTGATTACATTCTTTTTAAGATGAATTCATATTACTTCTGAATTTAATGTATAGAAACATAACAAATTTTATATTCATGCCTATTTACACAAGAGTGTAACACTTATTGTACCAAGATCTAAATATTTGTAAAATTAGTTATAGTACAAACGTACCTCATTTGTCACATTTGACGTGCAACTAACTTGTTTAGGATATGTAGTAGGCTATATATAATACAAAATAAACAAAAATTCAGAGATTAGTACTGTTAACATACAGTTCCTGTAAAAATCTCTGAATTTTTTAAATATTTCTAAAACTTGTTAAACTCAAAAGTGGAAGTTCTCCTTTTCAGTGAAGGTAGTACTCAGTGGTAATGATTAATAATTAAAAAATCAAACTTTTTGGGAGAAAAAGAATATTTTTGATTAAAAAAGTTTTTTTAGAAGACTGCAGTAAAACAAATTAAATATATGTTTCAAAATGGAGAACTTTTTAAACAGAAAAATATTATCTTTAAAATAAAAAAATAAAAACACAACAAAATATCTTGCACCTTTTTAGAGATAGAGCACTTGAAAATTTTTATTGAAAATCATTAATGGGAAATGGTGCCCGGGATGCCATCTTTGGCACCCTGTATCTTGGGACAGGAATATTTTGGGGCCAAACAAAAATATACAGATTTTTTTTTTTTTTTTTTTTTTTCCTGATTTTTAACATATGTTCAATTCCAAAACTTCTGAAACTATAAAAGTAAGTTTTTTTTCTTTGGCTGCCTAAATTGATATGGACTACACCCAAAGGAGATAACAGATCAGTGAAGTATTATGAAAGAGGGAGTGGTGAAAGATTCAAGAAGGCAACTGATCCAGGTACGAAATCTTAAGGGCATCAAAAAATGCTTATAGTGAAAGCTTTGAATAAACAACTCTTGTACCCACTAATTTCAATAAGGATTGTTGATTCACATAGCATCTGAAAGAGACATTTTCAATTTTTGGGCAGAATTTGTGCTGTTAATAAGCATAAAATCTCAAAACTGCAAAGAATATCCTCAAGATAGCTTCAGAATATCATTGCACGTGATACTGAATTGCTCAGTGTTTGAAAATCATACTACACCTTTATTACTGAAACTAGAATCATGGGAGACTAAAAGATATTTACATTAGGATTTTTGAGAATAGATCTATTCTGAAATCAAAATCAAACATGGGTGGATTTTTCAAAGATGTATCTTTATAAGGCTTTAAAAAAAGAGGGAAACTCCTTTCCTTTTTGTCCATCACAGAAGGAGATTATTCTTAGTAAACTCGTTCTAGGAAAGTTTTATAACATTGTATAGTGTTTACTCTTTAAAAAAAAGAACCGCCAGGCAGACATTTTTCAAAAATGGGACATTATTCAAAATAGAGGGTACATTTTTTTTTTTTTTTTTCAAAAAAAGAACACTATTCTAAAAAAAGGATACATTTTATTCACAACTATTTTAAGAAAAGGCACATGTTTTTCATAAAGGACACACTTGTATTCTGTTCATAAAAAATATTTTGAGCTGGCTTGTTTAGTCCCCTAGAATTTGTGATATTTTCCTGGGATCAATAGAATAGCCACAAAGTACATAAGAAATGTTAAAAAGGGCCATTGGGCACTGCGTCCTGTTAAATCTTAGAGTCAACACTAAGGATTACTAGGTAGTGTTATATTTTATGATACCAATCTCTACTTTCATGCAATGCCATTTAATGAAATACAATCTAGGCCAAAGCACTATGTATCAGTGATTCAATTCAATCAATGGTTGGAACAGAACCAATACAAATTTTTGAGTGTCATTTAAACCAGTCAGGACATGTTTTTGTACTATAGAAATTTCATGCATTCAGTGGACCTGTGCAAGGTTTTTTCACTCCAATCTTTGAGATTATTTGCTGGTGTAGTTTTCATATATTTTTTGAAGTTACATGGTATATGGTAGTGATGCACAACCTTTTTGCCAGAAAATCGTTTGCCGCTAGAATATTTGACAAGTGACATTTGTTTTATTTCATAGCAAAGTTTCTGTCATTATTACATGGAAAATTATTCTGCATAAAATTAGTGGTATCAGTTTGGCTTGCGGGCCACAGGTTGTGCATCCCTAGTATATGGTATACTAGTTAAAAGTCTGTTAAAAAAACTTCATACGTGGTACCTCATTCATTACTGTGATCGTGTATGCATATAGAAGGGGATGTTGACATCATAAATAAAATTATAATTACCATCATAGCAACTGTATCTTTTTTTTATTATTCTTTAAAGGCATAATTAGAGAGAAAAAGAGTCCTAATAGTCCCTAGGAATTGTTCGAATGAAATAGCCTTAATATATATATATATACAGTAAACTCTCGCTACAATGATATCCGATACAACAGTAACTCCGTCTACTATAATAATATTTCGTGGGCCTGATGAATTTGCATATAAACTAATGTTAACCTCCCCTCAATATTGTGATATTCTCTAGAGCAATAAACTTCTGTGCAACAATGGGAGTTCTCTGGGTGAACGACTCAAGTAGTACGGAGCACGTCGAAAATAATATTTTAAAGTAGATTCTATTTACAAACTGTTTCACCAGATGCATATTTTATTTTAAATAGCACCTTTGTTCCTGTTATTGTTATACTGAAACGAAACTACAAAATTCTTTGTTCTTCTTAAACAGTTTTGTGGTTGTTTTTCATTTGACGTTAAGCCTAATGTTCACCACTTCAGTAAACTTCTTTTTTTTTTTTTTTTTTGACGAGTGAGTGAACATTATTTCTTTTTGCTCTGGTCATTATGAGCAAATTTAACAAGGACTTTTTCCAAGACGCAATATTTAACCCGCACCTGGAACTTTGATCTAAGCTCCTCAGAAGTGAACTTACTGTACATCAATTAGATGAAGACATAAGGAACGCACAAAAGATGTCATATGCCCATGCTTTCTATAAAAGCAACTTAGATGTGTGCAAGACAAAGCATGCCCTAGGAAGATGTTCTATACCTGAAGACCACACCGCTAAGGAGGCCAAGCTGCAGAATTGCCAAGCCCGTCTGAGTAACTTGCTGGAAGAGGTGGATGGCTTAATGGTGAGCAATCCTGATTTTTTCATTTTTTAGAGACTTGCCTGTGAAACCCCTCCCCCTACCCCTCTCAGTTGAGGAAAAATCCATTAATAAAAGAATGCAAATTGAGCAAACTTCAAATAAATGCAACCGCGACCCAGATAACTTTGAAGAGGAAGATGAAAGCTTCAAAGTTGTAACCTATAAAAAGCCAAATAAAAGTAATAATACCACCATGCTTGGTACAAGTAACAACTCTTGTAACATTCAGAATGCCAGTGCACCTACTCCCACAAAAAAAAAGAAAAAATCCCCCCCTTCTTCATTGAAGTCATACAAAACTGGCCTCATTTACTTTTCCACCTTAAATCAGTGGCACCATCTGTTCGTTCAGAAATGAAGAACAAACTGATAAAAATAAATGTAAACACTGAAATTGAATACAGGAAAGTACAGCAGTGTCTACAGAAAGAAAAACTACATTATCGTAGTTTTCTTCCCGAAAAAGACAAAAACCAAAAATTTATTCTTAGAGGCCTCCCCAAAAATACAACTGTTGAACAGATTAAAGACTACATAGATTGTGAGGATTACAACATAATTTCTATTCAGCAGTTGTCAAGAGGTAACAGTAGGAACAAGATCCCTTTGCTCTTATTTCTTGTTCAGATTCTCAGACTGGAGGATCCTTCCAATTTCTATCAGGTAACTGAAATTCTGGGAATGAAGGTCACTTTTGAAAAATACAGAGGTAGAAAAGGCCCCCAACAGTGTCATAGATGCCAAGGCTTTTTTCACTTATCGAATGGGTGTTTTCTGAAGAAACAATGTGTTAAGTGTTCAGGTGAACACTTTGCTTCAGAATACACAAAGCCATTTAATGATTCTTGCATCTGCGCAAACTGTTAGGGTTCTCACCCAGCTAATTACAGATTGTGCCCCAAATTTCCAGGAGATCACGGCAAAAAAAAATCAAGGTCCTCCAGAAACAAAATCAGCCCAAAGCCCGCTACTAGGAGGGTAAATAATGCAATTTCCTTTGCGGTAATTGCAACAGGCAAAGTCGCTGAGTTTACCCCCAGTACGAGTACTGGCCAAAATTCATTGACTCCAAAATTGGTGCTATTCCAGATGCCGACTTTATTAATGAAATATTCAAATTTGAAAAGAAGCTTGGAAAGCAAATTGCTCTCCAAACTTTTAGAAAGTATCCCCCAGAGCTCTATACTGCACCTACGGAAGTTGACCAGATATTTATAATATATAGTAATTTACCCAGTTTAACTGAGTAAATTTATATCAAATTAATCTGTTTTTCGATTACCCTCCCTATTTGACAAATTCCCAGCTACAAAGAATTTGAATTTTTTTTTCAATTGGCATATGGAATGCCAATGGGCTTAAAAGGCAAGCTTCTGAGTTTAAGGATTTTATCATGAGTAATAATTTAGATGTCATGTTGGTGTTTGAAACCAAGTTCCAGGGTAACCCCGTTAAGATCACCAACTATGTGCTTTTCAATGTGGATAGATCATCATCAGTTGGTGGTCGCACTGCTGTATACATTAAAAATGGTCTCAATGCATCTCTCGCTAAAGTCCTTCAATTAAACCATATTGAGACCACACCTATTGTATTAGATTTTCCATCCATCCCCCATCTTCTGATTGCAGCCATTTATAATCCTCATTCTCACGAAAGTCTTCATGTGGTTGGTCAGGATTTATCTAACTTAACCCATTCTTTTCCAAATTTTATCATTGAAGGTGATTTTAATGCTCATCATTATTCTTGGGGCTGCCATCACTCCAACATGTCTGGTTACAAGATCCGCAGGTGGACAGATCAAAATTTTGCACAAATTATAGTGCCGCTCGAATCCACCTGCACAACTCATCATTCCATTATCGATTTTACAATCACCTGCAGTTTTCCCTTCCCGTATCCCATTCAAACGGTTAATGATTTGTCATTGGATCAACTTCCGGTTGTGCTTAGATTTGAAGTGGGCAACTACCAGCTTGATATCCCCCAGGGTTTCTCAGTGAACTGGGAGTACTTTGGTCATGTTCTCGAGAACACGGACTTGCCGTCCACTGAGATTCACTCTGCTGATTATGTAACTTCTTCAATTCAGGCATTTGGTGACTCCCTCCATAATGCTTCCCAAAAAGTTGCAAAACTTAGGCAGAGGGTGGTTGATGCATTTCAACTACCTGAGCTCATATAGGATTTGAAAAGAGAAAGGAATCGTTTAAGACGGGACTGGCAGATGACTAGGGACCCTGTCATTAAATCTTATTTCAATAGAAAAACCACCAGGTTTCTGCTGCAATCAGGGAGTTAAGTAAATCATACTGGAACACCTACATTGAGTCTCTGCAACACCATTTGGTCGGGAACAGCATGCATACGTAGGACACAGTCACAAATTCCAGCCCTTAATGGCCCAAATGGCATGGCCTATTCAAACACTGACAAGGCTTAGCTCATTGCTTTAGAAGCCAGTTTACACTTGACAATCACATCTCATTTCTAAGATGATCGACATTGTAAATACTAAGGTTGAACATTTCTTAAACACTGAACATAATAACATGCTTAATCTGCTTTGCCCTCTGAAGTTATCACTTACATTGGGAATCTCAAAAAGAACAAATCACCAGGCCTCGATTGCATCTCTACTAATATGTTACTTCATCTGCCCCTTAATTTTATTTTCTTTCTTACTATCTGAATTAATTGCATGCTTAACCTGCGTATGTTTTCTGACTGTTGGAAGAAGGCTCTGGTTGTCTCAATCCCAAAAACGGGACTGGACAGACATGCCCCTTCCAGCTTCAAGTCTATCTCGCTTCTCTCTTGCTTGTCCAAAGTCTATGAATATATACTCATGAGCCGTCTGAAGGAGTTTGTTGTCTCCAATTCAATTATTATGCCTGAGCAATTTGGGTTTCGGCCCAAACATTCGACTCAACACCAGCTTTAGAGAGTAATGGAACTGATTCACAAGGGTCTTAATCCCAGTCATAATACTGGAGTTCTATTCATAGACATAGCTAAAGCCTTTGACCGAGTCTGGCATTATGGACTTATTTTTAAATTTATATTGTACAGAGTCTCTCCCCAACTAATTTTTATCATCTGGAATTACCTTCGTGGTAAAGTCTTCTTCTCTGTTAAAGTCAATAATTCTCTTTTTACTGCTCGTATCATCGAGGTTGGTGTCCCCCCAGGGAAGCCTTATCAGCACTTGGTTGTTCAACCTTTACATCAACGATATCCCACGCTGGATTCCCGGCATCCTCTTAGCATTATATGCGGACAACGCAGCCATCTTGACTTCCAACATTTCACTTCAGACTGTGTTACTTAAACTTCAAATTTATCTTTTGGCACTTAATAACTGGCTTAAGAAATGGCATATTAAAGTCAATGCAGCAAAAGTGCCCCCATGATTTTTATAAAGAAAGCTATCTCTCCAGACATTAATCTTTCTCTCAGTGGTGACAGCATATCCTGGGTCACCAACTATAAATACCTAGGAATTCACCTAGATTCCAAATTAAACTAGGCTAGACAGATTCAGGATGTACTTCTCAAATCTAACAAAGCCCAGGATTTCCTCAAATCTGTATTGGCTTATCACAGCCGTCTGTTAATTCCAAATAAATTATTACTATATAAGTCCTTTATCAGATCAACCATGACTTACAGGTCAGTAGTTTCAGGGATCTATCTGTGAAACTCAGTAGGGAACTGCAAGAAGTGTAAGTCACTGATTTTGACGAAAGTGGTATCTATGGAAAGATCTCATCGAGAGCAGTAAAAAACTCAATAGAACTACTCATCGCAAAGCAGCCATTTTCAAGATATCTGACAATTTATGCCATGTAACTAGTGCATACTTAATGGGGGAACACAAAAAATTTTCGTCTCAATTTTAACGAAAGTGGTATCATTAAAAAGATATCATCATGAGGGAGAAAAAACTCAATAGAACTACCTATCAGAAATGAGCCGTTTTTGAGATATCCTATAATTTATGTCATGTAGCTAATGTATACTGTTCTAGTGCACACTTAATGGGGGACTGAAAAAAATTGTTTTATCGATTTTGATGAAAATGGTGTCGTTGCAAAGATCATTGTGTGAAGTAAAAAACTCAATAGAACTACTCATCTGAAATGAGCTGCTTTCGAGATGTCCAACAATTTATGTCACTTAATGCAGTTTCCCAGCAGTGTGCATTAGCAATGTGACACAAATTGTCGGATATCTCGAAAACATCTCATTTCCGATGGGTGATTCTATTGATTTTTTTAATCCTCACGATGATATCTTTTCAACGATACCACTTCCGTTAAAATCGAGACTAAAATTTTTTGCGGTCCCCTAAGTGTGCACTAGCTGCGTGACAAAAATTGTCGGCTGAGTTGCAACGGGTAGTTCCATTGAGTTTTTTACTGCCCACGATGAGATCTTTCCAGCGATACCACTTTCATCAAAATCAGTGACTTACACTTCTTGCAGTTCACTAGTCAGATGCAGAAAATTCAAATCTCTCAAAATGCAGTTTTGTATAGGATTTGTAAAGTGACTACGTTTGTTCGAAATGACATCATACATGCTGATTTCAATATCAAGCCCATTGCTCAAGTTATCAAAAAACTTGCTATAAATTTTCATAAAGATCGCATTCTTATACCCAATGATGCATTGCAATCCATCCAACCTTACAGTGTTAACGACATACAGGGAAAGAAAAACCGTTGGTCATCCTTAGTAGAGATGAAGGGTTTGCACCTCCTTCCAAAAGAAGAGGGCGTGAACCACCTCAAATGCATCATTGTCGACTTTCCAAATTCCAAATTTCATTTTCATTATGTTTTATTTGGCATCCTTCCACTAATTTAGCTAATGACGTCTTCCTGCCTTGCTTTTGGCACCAGGTAACATTTACCTTCCTAACTCGTTCCTAGTTACCTTGGGGAAAAGAAAATAAATAAATGATTAAATAATGTGAGAGATAAAATTTTCTTATCCTTATTTAGCTTTTGATTTTTTACATAGAAATTTATATAATTAATTTTAAATTGCTTTCATCATTATGTTTATCTGTTTGCATCGTGTATTCTATTTCTATTATTTGCCTTGTGCTAACCTTATACTTTGTCCTTGAATTTAATATTTCATTTGACAAATTCACACTACTATGATTTAAAATAAATAAAATAAAAAAAATATATATATATTATAGTTCTGTTAAGCCCTTTCCCCCTCCCTGTCCTGGCATGTCTCTAACTCATCTGCTCAGAGATCACCATTCGACAGCACTTCATCTGCTCTTCACCACTGCAGCTGTTAGTTCTTCAGTTGGAGCTCGCTGATGCCAACAAAATGACTTTGTTCTAGGGATGCACTGGATATCCGGCCAATATCTGATATCTGGCTGATTTTTTAGTATCCGAAATATCATCGGATACCCTAATCACAATCACCGGATATCCGACTTCTCTATTGGATATCCGGCAGAATGCAGCAAAGCAAATATAGATGAATAACAGTAATCGTTTGATCCCAAACAATGCCTAAAAACTTTTGTTTGCAATGCAAAAGATGAAATGTTATAATAAGTTCCCTATCAATGAGTAAAAAGTAATTCTCAAAAGTTTAAAGAATTGCCAGCTTTCCTACGATTTATATTTAAACGATGTAATAAATTCAAGAATTTACGTTTATATCTTTTAGAAAATTGTATCTTTACTTTCAGATTGTAAAACAAAATTCGAAATCAAAATAGCAAATAAACCTTTTTTGCAAAAATGTATAAAGATAGAAAACCAACATTTAGAAATGCGCAAATAATGCATGAAAAGGATGCAAACAGCCGTTTTGAATCTACTATCGAGATTCTCCATCAAGACAAAACTCAGCATGCTAGAAAAAGCTAAGTTGAGCAAAGTGACAGAGAAGCGCAGGCCAAATTATGGGAGCGAATGATAGATTCAAAATGGCTGTTTGCTACCTTTACATGCATTATTTATGCATTTCTAAATGTTGGTTTTCTGTCTTTAGTCTTTAGTTGTTTATTAAACTATGATTTTATTAATTTTCTTTCTTTCTTTTAATTTAAACAATGGGTTAATTGGTTTTTAAGTTAAACAACTAAACATACCTATTTTTACTTTTTTCCATCCTTGATAGAAGAAAGTAATATTATCAATTTTTTACGACGAATTTACATGTTTTAGGGATCCAATATCCCAAAAACATGTTTGTTCAAAACCTCTGTTCGTCCCAGTCTCCCCATCATACGATCATACCATCAAAATGTGTATGAAGTTATACATAGAATGAACCAAATATTCTGTTTTTGGCTGTAGCCAGCACGTCCATATTCATTATGGAAACATTTCGCTGTAAGGCAGTGCTGTAATCACAATTTTTGTGCCATTTTCATTATTCTACCAACAAACACTGTATGAAGTTATGCATAGAAATGAACCAAATTTCTTTGAATACGTTTCTGGGAAAGGCTGTCAGGTCTTCTTTCAATTCAAAAATGTTTCGCCGGAAGATGGTACTATAATAATGATTTTTAGGTCAGAGGCTATCAAAACCTGTGAGCTTATGTGCTTGCCGTTCTGTATGTATGTATGTAAATGCGTAATGCAGTAACTCATGATAAAAATATCCGATTCACTTGAAATTTTAAATATAGGTATATTCTGATAAGGTGTTTCCCTGATTAATTTTGGGAATTCATTCGACAAGTATAAGTGGGGGAACGGGGGCTAATACTCTTCCCCTTAATTTATATCAATGGGTTTTACATCCAGAATTATCAATTTTCATTCAAAATTTAAGCATAGGATCATTCTGATGAGAGCCTCTGTGTTTAGTATTAGGTACTCATTAGATAAGTATAAAGAGATGAAACAGGGGGCTAATTCCCCACCCCTTATTTCGATAAATGGGTCTTCTATGCAGATTTATCAGATTTCATTCAAATTTTTGACATAGGATTTTTCTGATGAGGACACCACCATGATTAGTTTTGGGAGTTCATTGGATAAGTATAAAGAGACGGAACTGGGAGCTAATTCTCCAACCTTAATTTCGATAAATGGGTTTTTCATACAGATTTATCAGATTTCATTCAAATTTTAGACATAGGATCGTTCTGATGAGGGCACTGCCACGATTAGTTTTGGAAGTTCATTGGATAAGTATAAAGAGGGGGGACAGGAGCTAATCCCCCGCCTTTAATTTAGATAAATGGGTTTTTCATGCAAAATTCTCATATTTCATTCAAATTTTAGACATACAATCATTCTGATGAGGACACCTCCATGATCAGTTTTGCGAGTTCATTGGATAAGTCTACGAGGGGGGAAATGGGAGGTGACTCCTCCCGCCTTAATCTAGTTTAATGGGTTTTTCATGCAGAATTTACAGATTTGCTTCAAAATTTCGATATAGATCCGTGATTTCGATAGATGTGATAAGGCACTTCCTTGATTTTTTTCAGAGTTCATTGGATATGTATAAATGGGGGATTGGTGGGACTACCCCTCTTTATTTAGGTAAATGATTTTTCTTGCAAAATTAACAGATTTGCTTTAATTTTTGAATACAGGTTCATAGGGATAATATGCTTCCCTAATTAGTTGTGAAGTTCTTGTTAAGCATAAAAGGGATACAGGCGATTACCCCAACCCCTCTTAAATTTGGTAAATGAGTTTTTATGCAGAATTATCTGATTTGCTTTAAATTTTGGATGTACATTCTTTCTGATGAGGCGAATCTCAGAATAGTTTTGGAAGTTTAATGGTTAAGTATAAAGGGGGATAACTCCTCTTAAATTATATAAATGGGTTTTTATGAAGAATTATTCAATTTGCTATGAATTTGGATATAGGTTTTTTTATGTGATAAAGCATATCTCTGATTAGTTTAGGGAATCCAATGATTAAGTATAAAAAGGGGAAATGGGCGGGAGCTATCCCCTCTCTTAATTTATTTTTCGAACAGCATTAACCCTTGAAAATATGAGGCTGTAATATACAATTAGTATGCGTAGCCTGTGAGCTCAATGCCATCAGTTTAAGAGGGCAATATTCTTTTTACTGTAATTTTTTTTTTTTTTTCATAATCATTTTATACAGTAAATTAATGGTTCGTGCAGCGATAGGAACTTCGTATCCTGCTAAAACTGGCTATTCGCAAACAGCTGATGTATAACAGAATAACAAAAATACATTTTAATAAATATCATGATCGAGATTAACTCATTCTTAATCTAATTAATTGACTGCAGCAAAAATTCTAGATTAAAATATAAGTTGGTATAATATTGAAGTAGTATTAATATTTTGTAATATTTTTTGAAACATTGAGATCTACGAAATAGAAGAGAGTTTTGGGATTGGTGCATCCAACTAGTTATTTTCGTGACTTCATTATAAATATTTAAAAGTTTTTTTTTTTTTTTTTTTTTTTTTTTGCTTATAAATTTTAAACTGATTTAACTTAAAATAAAATTAAATGTAGCTTAAGGTAAACAGTATTAAATAATTAAAACATGAAAAAAATTAAACCTATGTTTGGAGATAACTCTTCAACCATTGGTATATTAGTAAGGTATTTTATGTTTGCATTATAAAAAGGTGCTATGTATTTTTTTATGAAAATCCTTTACAATTATAGACATATTAATAAACATGTAAAATTTGTTCTAAAAATTATCAGCATTTCATTGTACAAATTATTAGCAATTATCAGCAGTTCATTGACAAATAGGCAGAGTATTTAAATGTTTGAATTTCAGGACAAAATGGCAGGATTCATGCCTTAAAAAATCTTGTGGGCAAGACATTCCTGTTTCTTAAAAAAAAAAAAAAAAAAAAAAAAAAAAAAAATTACTTTTCGATTTTTTTTTTTTTTTTTTTTTTTTTTTTTTGTGAAGTGGCGATCAAGTCTCAGGACTGACTATTTTCGTGATATTTTCCACTATCGATTGACAAATCTCACAGTTTGCTCTTACGACAATTATACAAAATATTTTTTCTGTGTCTGACTGTAATTTTCCTCACAAATTTTTCTTGTTTGCTCATCACACAAAATTTTTCTTTTTTTTTTTTTCTTTTTTTTTATTTTATTCTGGAGACCAACTGACAAATTTCACAATTTATTTCTCTCAACAGATTGACAAATTTAGTTATTTACTTTGAAACTGATTGGCAAATTTCCCTTTTTGTTTTTATAACATTCTGATGAAATTAACAATTATTTTTCTGTGTTCAGTTGAAAAATTTGTGTTTTGTCTTTGTTATTGGCTGACAAATTTCATGATATTTCCTTGTGACAGATTAACAAATTTCACGATATTTTACTGTGATTGATTGATGAATTCCGCTATATTTTCCACTGTTCAAGTTCCCTCTAAGTTCAAATTTTTTCAGACAGGTCAACAATTTTTAAAAATTTACTTTTACCATGGTGGACAAAATGAGCGATATTTTATCTATGACCGATTTACATACTTTGCGATTTTTTTCCTGTGCCGAAGCAAGAAATAACTAAAAGGACAGTAATGGTCACTAGAGTCTGAGCTTCTGGAATTAGCACTAAACAAAATGAGATTAAATCTTGTGTTGCTCATTGGAAAAAAAGAAAACATGTTTTACTTACTCATCATACGTAGTATAGGGTAAGTCTTGCAATCGTTTTGAAAATCGAAAAAAAATTTTTGACGGATTTACACGTTTCAGATATTAGAGATTCCGAAAAACATATTTTTAGAAATTTTTTTTTTCCGTCCGTCTGTGTGTCTGTCTGTCTGTCTGTCTGTCTGTCTGTCTGTAACCGCTCTATCTCCCGAAGAAATTGAGATAGAGACTTGAAATTCTGTATGTACTTAGTATGTAAGAATGGGACGAAGCCTATTTAATATCAGTAACCTCGATTATCCGGAACTATTTTTTTCGGACTCTCGAAAAATTCATTCTGATGAAAGGAATATAAAAATTTTCAAATTTTTTTATTTTAAGGGGTGGACGTAAAAAGCAATAAAATAACACAAATTTTGCATACAGAACGAAGTCGATCGGATTATTAGTTGCCGAGATATGTGTAATCTTGTTTTTCACATTCTTCGATTTTTCATGACCCTGTATTTCACTCAAATTTCAATTCAAAGATATATTTTAATTGGAAATAAGATGTTTAATCCGACGCAGTAAATTGTTATTTAATATGGCTATTATTTTTGGAGTTATAATTTGGAGTATTTTACGCAATCCGGTACTACTTGAGTATTTTTGCGTTTTATGTAATTTGTAGAAATTGGCTCATCAGCAATTCATTAATAAAGTATTACTATGTATATTAAAACTATTTGAATATGTGTTTAAATTTTATTTTGGAATTGCGATGCATTTTATTAATAATTTACATGCGTTTTATTTTCATATTTTATAATTATGCTTACCCATGATGGGTAAGTATTACGGTGGCCCCCCAACGACTAGTTTTTACAATCAATGGTTCAACATTAGATGTTTCATTTTTCAAAATCATCGCACATTTCCTCATCAGTGGGCTCAATAATCATACCTCTTTTTTTATTTAAAAGACGATCTTTCATACAATGCTTCTGTTTGTATTTGTTTTTTTTCCATATCTTATAATTTGCACCTGCACATTTTGTAACCTTACTACTCTCTGCTTTATTAACAATGAAAATTTGATTTCCTATTCAAATATAAAATTTTCTAAATTTAAAGAAGTACGTAAAATAAATGAATAAAATATGGACATCCATTGCCCAAAGCAAGATGTTTAAATGTTTCCCAATGAGTTATTGAAAATCATTAAAAGCATCATTTTTATGATCAAAACATGATTTATGTAATAAGAGTCATATATTACGTATGTCATGGATTAAACCTTAATATTCCTGGACGAATCATAAACAAAATAAAATGTGGACACCACAAGGTCCATTCTCGAGCGATAACAACAACCATTTTCCAAATGATTAAAAAAAAATGATGAACTTCAAGGAAACCATTTAAATAGTTGATGTGCGTAGTTCACAGAAATTAGGACATGACTTTTTTAAATAAACCATTTCTCATGTAATTGAAGAAATCTACTGACTATGTCATTTTCGGAATTTCTTATGGATTTAAAATTCCAATGCATAGTTGAACATAATTCAATTAGCTAAAATGCTAGGGATTATAGTATTTACGATACTTCCACTAAGTGATGTACAATCACAGAAGGATATTGACGATGCAAATTAAAAATGAATGCACACCAGATTTTACATAACTAAGAAAAAAAAAAAAAGGAAGAAGAAGAAATCAAAAACAAGTATTTCAAATAATTTAATGTATTAGAAAAGTTGCTCTGTTCTGTTTATCAAAAGTGTAACCTATAAAAGATTCTAAACCACACAAAATCAAACAAAATCTAAATTAAAAAATTCATTTAGCAACTCAGTTATTAATTGTCCATAACACTGAGTAAAAATTGAAAAACAGTTATGATATAAATAAAGCTTGATTCTTTTCCTTTGTTTTAATTAAAATAAACAATTTGGATAATTATCTTGAGTTGTTGATTTAAATTATTTCAATGGAAATTTGTCATATTGGTATAAATTGTAAATATTTAAGTGGCAAGTAAAAAATAATAGGGTTAAAAAAAAAAAAAAAATTTCCCTCTTATATAGTTTAACTCCCCTGCATTTAGAAATGTTATGAGGGAAACTCTCTCCTCCTGGGAAAACCTCAATTTCAAGCCCTGATAGTCAAAGATATATAGTTTCTGAAAAATATATTTCAATACATTTAAAATGTTATAATTGTGTGTGAAACATGTTTGCAATTTATTATTTGAGATGGCATTGGATAAAGAAATAAACAAACATTCACCATAACTAAAAACATATTTAGCACTGGATATCCGATATCTGGCAAAATCAGTATCCGGTGCATCCCTACTTCGTTCGTGGTGAATTGGTAAAACTATTATCAAAATGAGATGAATGCTGCAAAAACTTAGCACATTTACCGTCAAAACCATCGCCAAATACGTGACCTATACATTTCACAAACTCTTCATGATTTAGTAATGAAATTCGAAGAAATTGGATGCACCTGTGATTCAGCGATCAGGACGACCAACTGTTCCTGAGGATACTGTTATGGAAGTGCATCACATAATGACCAGAGAACGCATGCAAACTACAAAAGGTGCTTCATGTGTATTTGATATACAAAAATCAATGGTCTTAAAGTTACTGCGCTCTGTAATCAGCATGTTTCTTTACCGGTACCAGCGCTGCGCCCAGATGTTGGAAGTGAGAGACCATCAACAACATATAGACTTTGTTAATGAATTTCTTATCCAATACGATGGAGATAACGATCGACCTCTTCGCATATTATGAACAGATGAGGCACATATCACCTTAACTGGTAACGTCAATGGCCTCTGCGATCCCCGATCTCACTTCTATGGATTTCAGGTTCTGGGGACATCTAAAATCTAGAATGTACATGTGCAATCCGCACACTTTGCCGGATTTAAAAGATTCTATCAAGTGTGAGATTGTAAACATCCCTCATGCGATGTAACGTTCGGCTGTATTGTTCACAGTCACCACCATGCAATGTGTAATTGCCTGTGATGGCATCCTTGTGGAAAATATGTAATCAAAATAAAAGTTTTCTCCGATCTGTGTTGTAATCAGAGATTAGTGTACTGACTCTGTGTCATATGCAAATTTATTCCTTGCGCCCCAATCATGTTTTTTTTTTTTTTTTTATGGGAGTGAGATTCACAGAACAGTTTTTTGTGTGTGCATAATGTGTCCGTTTCTTGCTATACATGTACGGTTCTAACGCTATTTAGGGTTTTCACATGCGCTGAGCATTTTGCGATGAAAGAAAATGGATGTTGCCATTAGAAAATTTTGAGTTTCTGTGACTATAACCGTAGCCGTGAGTGCCATTTTGTTGCCGTTCAGAGAATCTCGAACTCATACGTCTGAATAGCTATATCTGAAATTTCACCTCTATTGGTTGAACGGACTAGAGTTCCATATACCGGCAAAGTTTTTTTATGACAACCCTGTACTATAAAACATATTAATTTTTTATCAAAAGCAAGTTGATAAGTGTATCAAGATACTCAAATCACTGAATTGACTAATTTCTAATTTTTTTTCTTACATAAATGTGTGATAATATTCTCAACAATGCAACTTAATAAACTCAAGAGTTAGAATTCATTAATTGATGCATGATAATACATGGAAAGAGAAAGCATAAACTGGGGATCATGGAGAAATAGTAAAATATGAGGCAATCTTTGTGTATGTGAAAGATTTAAATTAATTAAAGTACTGAGAGAGGTTGATGGCGTTTCATATATCTTAACATGAAGTTCTAGTAGATGCTAAATAAAATATTCGAGCAAGAATTTTGTGAATTCCAGTATTTATGCTTACTAATGTGTTCTGTTATTGCTGTGGTTGAATTGTTTTGATCTATTAAGCATTTTATTTGTTTTGAGTGAATAATAAGTGTTCAACAGGAAAGCTCATAGATGAACTAATTTGTAGTTATAAGCATATCTAAATTGAAACTTTAAATGGGTACAAAATAAAACTTTACATACTTATGCTATACTTGAATTTAATTTTTTTCCCCTATAGCCATCATTTTGTAAAAAGATTTTCATTAATTCCTTCAGTCAGTTATTAAAATAAAGATTATTTAATTTAAAAAAAAAACTTTTAATTTCAGATAGTAAAATTTATCCTTCAATGGGTCACTACAAAACGAATAAAAAAAAAAAAAAAAAAAAAAACCACCAATAGCATTACATATATTTATACTAATATTACAAAGAAGTAACATTTGTGTGTTTGTTTCTAATGCGTAATTGGTGAAAGTATGGAATGAATTTCAAAAGTAATGGTGGCAAATTGAAGGTGACAATTCCTGCTCCAACATAGGCTATATAGGTTGCTCACACCTAGCATCGAGACATGGTGCATTTTGTAGCCTTATACATAAAAGTTAGAGTACAAATAAAAATTCTTTGTTAAAATCTATTTTATTTATATTTTTTATACTTTAACTTTTTTTAACTGCATTTTTATTTCTTTCTTTCATGCAAAAAACGAGTTAAGTCACCAAATATAGCACTACGAATTTAATGCTTACCTTGTTTTGGATTTATGACATTTATTATTAACAAATTAATATTTTTAAATGCTTTTCTTAAAAAAAAAAATAATAATACTAGTTTGATAAGTGGCCTTAAAAATAACATTTTCAGAAAGTTAACTGCTGCAAAATAAAAAAAATAAGACTTTAACAGAATAATTTTTTTTTTTAATTTCATATTTCCTAATATAGGGCTTTAAAAATGCACCAAGTCTCAATGCTAATTGCAAGCAACACTAAAAAAAAATTCCCTTGTAAGTGAAAAGTTCATAACTTGTAAAGATCACAGAAACTGATTTTAGAATAAGGGTCAGATTGACTTTAACTTTTTAAGCGTTCTGGAGAACTTTTAATTTATGTTTAGTGATTCATAAAATAATAGCTATGAAAGTATAAAAATTTGTTTACAATTATTTCACAGATTTACTTATCTTATGCGCTGAACAGTAATATGAATTTTGTGTTAAACCAGCCCTTGAATTCAAAGATTATATGACAAACATGGATAAGATGTTTAAAAGGTTAATATTAACAAGTATTTTACATAAATGCTATTAAGAAGACAATCTTCGCTTAATGGAACAAAATTTATCTACTGAATCCACTCAACTTTCATTTAGTTTTTAGAAAGGAACTTTTTTAGCCTTACTGTCAGAATTAAAGACGTTTGATCACTGACTATACATGGCATCCCTAAAAGAATGAAATTCATTATCTACCAGTTGGAAATATGCATTTGATGCATATTGCATAAGTGCTAAGAAGTGTGATTACAAATAAATTAATATAAAATTGTCTTTTTAATTGCTGATTGTAGAAAATTATACATTAATTATCTACTGATTGAAAGTTTGAGTTCTACATAGCTATTTGAAAATATAAAGCCTGTACCAAAGTACTTTTTTCTTTAAGGTAGAAAGAAAGAAAAAGTAAAAATAAAAATGGACCTTATCTAAAAACCATTTAGTCAATAATAAGATAGATTGTAAGAAAATTGTAAGTTTGATGAAATATTTGTCATTATGTCAATAAAATAGCCCTGACACTAATTTTCAGAAGTTGCACTTTTATCATTTTGATAGAAACACTGGGTCCTATCAGTATTAACCCATAAGCGGTAACCATGGGTCACTAGTGCCTCGGTCAAATTTTCTTTCCTTGCTAGCTTAGAGTAGAGTGTGAGGAGCGGGACTAAACTACCCTGAAAAAAATAGTACACTAGTAGGCTATTAGCTCCCGAAACGCCGATGTTTTAGTGCGTTCACAGCCGACGTAAGAGCCAGTCAAAATTTCGAAAAGGCACGAGTGACCCAGGGTTACCATTTACGTTGATGAAAAGTGTAAGGTAAGAAAAAATTTGTTTGGTTAGGAATTGATGTTTTTTTCATAAAAAATTCATAAATGTGCATTTTGTGACACAAAGAAGGACAAAAAAACCTTTATTTGCTGCAGCAAGTGTCATAGACCTGTGTGCGACGAACACAGACATCAAATCTGTTTCGATTGTTTATAAATGATGATATCAGTGTTGCTGTAATTTTTCATTATTATATTTTTTGTTTAATTAAATAAAGTTTGATAATTAACGTCATTTTCATAAATAAAATTGATTAAAAACTAATAAAATTTCTATTTCATTGTAAATTGTACCTATTTATAAGTTAAAAAAAGTCATTTTTATGGTCAAAACTTAAGCATTTTTTTAATTTATACTGGCTATTTTTATTTCTTTTGTGAAAGTACCATTCTTGATCTTCATTTTCCCGTTTGAAACAGCAAAAAATGTCAATTCTATCCAAAGTTATGATTTTTTAAAGAAAATGTGCATTTTCCACCTTTTTATTTGTTTATTTAAACATATTGTTTAAACAAATTAATAAATCAGCAATATTGTGACTGATTCTTGTTCAAGGGTAGTTGATGTAATATCATGAATTTTTTTAGAATTTTTAAAGCACTTTAAACCACTTTTTACAGCGCTAAGCACGAGTGACCCACGATTACCGTTTAAAGGTGCCGAAAAACACGTTACCGTTTAAGGGTTAATAACACTGACTAGTACAACAATAAAAAAATCTATTCTTCTATGATCAAATGTCAACAAGTTAAAGTTTCAGAATTCTCCAGCTTTAAAACATTTATCAATTTTTTAGACAAAAACAAAACTCTGAAATTTCATATAATACAATGTATTATAAGTTATTGATGTGTGCTCATAGAATGAAGTTGTTATTGTTGTACTTACTAGAGAAAACGGAAAAGTTTTCTAAATATAACTTACAGGAACCAGTAACCGTATATATATATATATATATACAGGGTGATTCATAAAAGATGGGCAGAACTTTAAGGGGTTATAGTACGCTTAAAGACAAATAATATTAAATAGGAGACTAAGGGTCCCAGACGTATTCCCAAGGAGATAGGGGGCATTAAAGTTTATAGTCCGAAATTTCAAATGATTATAAAAAATGGAAAAATTGGTCGATTCGTTTGCGGTTTTTGCAAAAAATTTTCTTTATGCCAGTATTTTCTTGAAATAAAATTTTAAAGTTCAATTTCAAAAAATGCCGATAGGGGGCGCTTTAGACTTTGGAGTAACAAACAACTATTTTTTAACGTTATTTTTTGTATTTCTTTAAATGATTTCGAAAGCTTAGACTTAAACTTAAATTTTGATCTAAAAATCTGAGTCCTAACAAGTAGTTAAGTAGCGTAAACTGAAATTTGAAACCCTTCTCCCCCCAGAACAAAAATCAGTTATTCCCGATCTTTGTGTCGTAGATTAGGCTCTAACTACTGCCGCGTTTTGCTAAAATTATTCTTTATGTCAGTATTTTCTTGAAAATAAATTTTAAAGAAAATTTTCAAAAAATTCCGATAGAGGGCACTTTAGACTTTGGAGTAACGAACAACTATTTTATACCGTTATTTTTTGTGTCTCATTAAATGCTTTCTAAAGCTTAGACTTAAATTTTCAGCCCAAAATGTGAATCGTTAGACGTGGTTAAGTTTCTGGGGAGAGGGGTTTGAAATTTCTACTCCTGAGCACAGTTCAGTTTACCATGTCCACGCATTGTGTGCTGTGATACGAGGTAAAAAGACACAAATTAGGATTATGTTACCAAAGCATATTTATTAACATGTAATTACAATAAATGTTCAAAATTGTGACCACCAGAGGTTATGCACGCAGAACAACGGCGAAGAATGGAACGGCGAACATTCGCGAAAACATCAGGCTTTTCGAGCACTTCCCCCTACAGCGGCGGAAAGTCTGGCGACCAGTTCCTCGGGGGATTCAATGGGTGTCTCATACATAAGAGCCTTCAATTGTCCCCAAAAAAAGAAATCGAGGGGTGAAAGATCTGGCGAGCGAGCAGGCCAAGCAACCGGACCACCTCAACCAATCCATCTGTTCGGAAATGTGATGTCCAGATAGTTGCGGACGTCTCGTACGTAATGGGCTGGCGCTCCATCGTGCTGGAACCACATGACCCGCCGGATGCGTGGAGGAACAACGTTCAACAGGTCTGGCAGCACATGTTGCAGAAATGTGAAGTATGTTTTACCGTTGAGGCGTTCAGGAAGAAGGTACGGTCCGATTAGGTGGTCTCCGAGGATTCCTGCCCAAACATTGATGGAAAAGCGTCTCTGATGAGCATGTGGATTGACATTCGCCCATACATGTGCATTGTGTGTGTTAAATGTACCTTCACGTGTGAAGGTACATTCATCGGTGAAAAGCACAGTTCGTCCAAAATGTGGATTTAGCGCGTTCTGCTGCAGAAACCAGCGGGCGAATTCAATACGATTTGGATAATCCCCTGGAGACAGTTTCTGGACTCGTTGCACATGAAACGGGAGCAAATGTTCATCCTTCAGTACCCTCCAAGTCATGGACTGTGAGGTATCCACCTGCCTAGCCACTGTTCGTGTACTTGTACTTGGCTGCGCCGCTACTACATCCAGAATGGCTTCTGCAACAACTACTGATTCGTCTTTTTTTGCACGACCTGCATTCGACCGGGAAGCGAGAAATGATCCCGTCTCACACAACTGTCTGTGCAAGCGCTCGAAAGTTTTGCGGTTAGGCAACCGCCTGTTGGGAAATCGCTCTCCGTACATTCGTTGTGCCTCTGCACCATTTCCATCTGCCGCTCCGTAAATTAAATGCATCTCAGCCTTTTCCTTATTCGTGAAGGGAACCATCTTCCGATTCATTACTACAGCGACTTACACTTGACTCACCGTTCAGTGGTTTTTATGCCTGAATTGTGTCGAAATTTTGCATACGTGTTCTTCTTCTTCCCCATTTGACATTTGCATACTTTCTGTCTCCTTCTTCACCCGGTGACTAGCGTCAGGAATGGAGCTTTAACGTTTGCATGGGCGACGTTTCCAACTGTGCCAGTGCCTTTATGAGTGAATTCCGACTATGCAGTCCTTGACGAAAGTTGTATTTTTGCCTCGTATCACAGCATAGAATCGTTGGGCATGGTTAAGTAGTGCAAACTGAACTATGTTCAGAAGTTGAAATTTGAACCCCCTCCCCTCGCTACTGAACCACGCTCAGCGATTCAGATTTTGAGCTGAAAATTTAAGTTTAAGTCTAAGCTTTAGAAAGCATTTAATGAGACACAAAAAATAACGGTATAAAATAGTTGTTCGTTACTCCAAAGTCTAAAGCGCCATCTATCGGAATTTTTTGAAAATTTTCTTTAAAATTTATTTTCAAGAAAATACTGACATAAAGAATAATTTTAGCAAAACGCGGCAGTAGTTAGAGCCTATCTACGACACAAAGATCGGGAATAACTGATGTTTGTTCTGGGGGGAGAAGGGTTTCAAATTTCTGTTTATGCTACTTAACTACTCGTTAGGACTCAGATTTTTAGATCAAAATTTAAGTTTAAGTCTAAGCTTTCGAAATCATTTAAAGAAATACAAAAAATAACGTTAAAAAATAGTTGTTTGTTACTCCAAAGTCTAAAGCGCCCCCTATCGGCATTTTTTGAAATTGAACTTTAAAATTTTATTTCAAGAAAATACTGGCATAAAGAAAATTTTTTGCAAAAACCGCAAACGAATCGACCAATTTTTCCATTTTTTATAATCATTTGAAATTTCGGACCCTAAACTTTAATGCCCCCATCTCCTTGGGAATACGTCTGGGACCCTTAGTCTCCTATTTAATATTATTTGTCTTTAAGTGTACTATAACCCCTTAAAGTTCTGCCCATCTTTTATGAATCACCCTGTATATATATATATATTTTTTTTTAATAACTCTTTGAAATAGCAGGACTGTTTTGACAATACAATTCTTAAATCCTATCTTATTTTGAAAACTTTTGCAATCTAAATTGTCTATCTATTTTCAACAAGTAAAAAATTAAAGTGTATTTCAATCTTTTTGGAATACCACGTTCTTTGTATCTTACTAGGGAATCTTCCCAGGTGTAAGTTGTGGGTTTGAACAAGTGTGGTATCAAAAGAAAGGCCTTGTCATGTACGTTAAAAAGTGCAACGGAACTACCCATCTGAATCCAACTGTTTTTAAGATATCAGCACTTAAAATGTAAATAAATAAATAAATAAATTGACGGGAAGGTAGATAAATTGTTTGCAAATCGAGCCAAACTAAGAAAAACATTCTATTTTACACACTGTAAACAGTAGAGTCTTTCAAATCTGCACAGCTTGGGACCAGAGGTTGTGCAGATTTTAGAATTTTGCGGATTTCTGGTAATTGCTTTGTTTACATTTCTTAAAAAGTAATTTGAATGTAATGAATAATGAAATCAAAAGTATAATGAACATTTACAATATACTAAAATATTAAAATAAATAATAAACTAAAATAATAAAAATTTAGATAAATTTTTAAATGATTAAAATATTAAAAGCAAAGATCAAGTTAATAATTAATAATGTACAATATTCATTATAAAGATGAAATGTGTTTTTCCTAAATTATTCAGTGAAATTTGCCTCATAAACGTACATTACTGATTCACATCAGGATTATAAAATATCGAAGCTTTATTTCAAGTTAGCCAGGCTTAATACTATAGAAGCTTGATTAATACATAAATATATTTGGTAAGATTGTGATTACTAATGATATCTGCAATATCTTGATTTTTTTCAGAAATAAATTATTCTTTCTTCATGAAAAAACACGAATTCAATAACCTTAATAAGAATTATAAATTAAAAAAAGTATGAAATTGATATAAAACTAAAAAAGTCAAACCTTGACCCTATATCTGAATTAAATATTTCTTTCTTTACATCCATAAATTATGTGCGGATTTTAGAGAGTTGCAGATTTTAGGAGTGCTGATTTGAGGGAGTCTACTGTATATATATACAGTTTATTCATTATGTCATGCCACATATTTGCCGAAAAATTTGCATTAAAAAAAAAAAAAATTATGAAACTAATAAAAACAGATGGGAAAACTCTCTGAATGCAGCCATATGGGAAAACTTTGTAAAATGCGAAGTGTCTGTCTAAAAGAGGGGAAAAACACTGGCAATGTGTGGGTGTAAAGGATTTTGCTCGTAGCTTGGGGAAAGATATTGGCAAAAGGATTAAAAACAATGCAAAGAAATTTTTAACTTGCGAACAATTTATATACTTGCCAGTCAATTTATTTATTTATTCATTCACACTTCAATTGCTGATATCTCGAAAACGGTTGGATTCAGACAGGTAGTTCCATTGCACTTTTTAACATATGTGACCAGATCTGTCTCTTGATACCACATTTGTCCCAATCCACAAGTTATACCTGGGAAGGTTCCCTAGTTAGTAAAGAGCCCATTTTCATTTTTGGAGGTTTGAGAAAAAGTTGATTTAATATATTTTTTAAATCTACATAAAAGAATATCGAAAAAGAAAAACTGAAAATTGTGTTACATTTTATATATATTCATTAACATCTTAAATGTTTATCTTTTTGTTATTTCATTCCCATCAACTTTTACAGCACCTTGAAAAGACACATTATGTAAGGCAAATACTGAATATTTCAATTATTTAACACAGTCAATTATATTCCATTATAATGGGGAAAAAGATAGTAATATATTTTTAAACATTAACAATAAAAGCCAGAAAAAAAGAACAAAAAAATTGAATCGAAGATATACCAAAAGACTTTATAAAGTGAAATCATCAGTCATTCTGTTGTTTTATCATGTTTATCATAGACATCAGCTTTTTTCCTACTAAGATCGACAAATACACACACACACACTATATGGCCATTAATCACCAGACACTTTCAATTTTAAATATTTTGTTGAATATTTAAAAATACCCTTGTCGGATTCTTCTGGAAATTCAGGATTATAAAGATAATGTTTGACCTGCTATTTTTCAATATCCATTTGATAAGGAGAACAATTAAAGGGCAGAATAAAAATAAAAGAAAAATAATATTTGGGATCACCCTGAACATTGAAATGCATGAAATGATATATTGCTGCAGAATACAAATATCTGGACATTATACAACATGTGCACTAAGTTTTGTAAGAATAGCACATATATTGACGGAGATATAGTAATTTTTTTGAAAAGATAAAAAAATTCTGGCAGGTTAGCTTATAACATGTAGAGTTTTCAACCAAATTTAACGCAAATTTCAGAAAAACTGGCAAAATGTAGTAGGAATAATATAGTGCAGTTGGAATACAAATATATTAAATATTTTATTAAATATGAGTCGGTGCATAAAATAATTTTTGTCTGTGCATGCACCAAACATAACAATAATCTTTTTACATAATTTCATAGTCAACTCTAAGAAGCAACTCATTAAAAAAAATCCAATTAAATATCATTCAAATAAATATTGGCAATAAGAGTGAGCTGATTTTTTACATGTCTCTAAAAGCAGCTGAATGAAAAAGGGTTTTTTGCAAATTACTCAATTCTAATTAACTGAATTTTACAAAAAAAAATTAGTATTTAATGAATATCAATGAGAAGATATGGAATAAATGCTTTAACTTCGATACTTCTTTTTATTAGAATAGGTTGATTCTGGTAGTAATACAAGAATTAAAACATCATTAAAAAATTAAATTACAAAAAATTTTAATTAAAATCAACATTTGTGGAAAATTTCTTATCATTCAGCTGCTTTTAGAGAGAATTAAAAATCAGCTCATTCCTGCCACTGATATCTTTTTGGATTTTTACAAAGCTTGACTGTTTTTTATGAGTTGCTTTATCGGGTTGCTATTAAATTATGAAAAAAAGAGTTTTGTTATCATTCATGCAAGCATAGATAAAAATGATTTTATACAACTACTCATGTTTCATAAAATATTTAATGCATTTATATTCAAATTAAACTATATTGTTTTTACAACATGTTGTCAATTTTTCTGAAACTAGCATTAAATTTGATTGAAAACTCTGCATGATATAAGCTTAATACATGCCAAAATTTTTCTTAAAATCATTATATCTCTGTGAATATACGTCCATGTTGTACAGTATCCACATATTCTGTAGTAACAGATCATTTTGAGCATTTTAATGTACAGTGTGATCCCAAATATTACTTTTGATTTTTTTGTCTTCCTTCCTAATTATCCATCATTATCAAATAAACAGTGATAAATATGCGGTGAAACAATCTTTATAATCCTGAAGTTCCACTAGAATCTTACAAATGTATTTTTAAATATTCGACAAAATATCTAATATTGAAAGTGTCCAGTCATTATTGATCATATAGTGCATGCATATAACACTTTGGTGAGCCTGGTAGTGTAATCAAATATTAATTTATACAACTGAAAATACAGCATGTTCAAAAATAATTTGCACGCTAAAAATGGATTTTAAATTGTTGAGTTTTCAAGTCTTTTTTTTTTTTTATCTTTTGAAAATTAACAATCTAAAAACAATTATTATACCAACAAGTAAAATAAATAGTATTTATGTCATAAAGTTATGTATGTACAAATGGAGATGATAATATGAAAAAGAACTGGAACTATAATAGGGAACAAAATTATTGGTAAAAAGTCTTTTCATGTAAAAATGAAAGTTTTTAATAGATCTTGCATTTGCTATTTTGGCTTTAACTTAAAAACTCATAACACAACTAAAAATGTAGTTTCAGCAATCATCATTAATATATAGTATTTCAGATATAATATAGTACAAGAAATCTTTAGTGTTTCTGTAAATACAGTATACTTTCTATAATAGTATATGAAGTAACTTATAGTAAACCTCATCAATGTACACCAATTTCATTATTAATGAAATAGTGTAACATAATCAAAACAAGCTGCAAGCAATGCTACCTCCAATACCAATTATAAACATAATTATTTTATGTGGTCTGTAAATGAATGATAAATATTCCTTGAATCACATGTTTTACAGTATGTATATTTCAGGCAGTGATGTAGTCGTAAAAAATACAGAGGGTATACCTTGGAGTGTAGATACTATTAGCTTTCTTGAGAAACAGAGGGTAAACGGTGTTCCTTAAAAAAATCCAGAAGGCATACTGTGTATACCCCCGTATACCCTACACTACATCCCTGATTTCAGGTCATTTTAGAAATAGATGTCAATTTCATCATGTTTGAAAGGACGTAACATCATTAAAATGCACTTAAAACTTTTTTTTCCCACATTGTCTGTTATCTAATTGAATGCTTTTGACTGTCTTTCTCATAAAATTTGCAATGACAAAATTTTGGTATAATTATGTGTATGAAATATATCAAATCATTTGGTTGGGCCATTTTTGCATTGTGATATAAAGACAGATGGACGGACCAGACGACAACCATAGGTGCTTTTTTATATAGTTATGAACACATTTAAAAAGCAGTTAATTTTTCATAATAGTAAGTTTGATGACCATTACAAATAATATAACTAATTTTTAGGAAAAACATAAATTTTAGTCGAAATATTAGCTATGATGTTCGAGATGGATACTGAATGTTTATAAAAAAGTGTTTTTGAAAAAGTACTTATATAAAGATAACTTTCAGACTGAAATTTACAGTTAGCCGAACTGAAGAACAAGATATCTCATCATTAGCACAGAGTGATTACTAACACATTACTTATAGTTTAGTTAGTAATTAATGTATTATGTCAATCTTATAAACTTTTTTTCATCATCTTATATATTTGCAGAATTTGTTCCGATGATGATCGGACAATTAAGAAGAATTAATATAAGGTTGATATGAAAACATAGATGCCAACTTTCTAAATGGCACCAACTTTTAATAGTAATTTTTGTTTCGCTTAATTGCAGGCTTTTTGTCAATAAATAAAGCAAATATTTTATTTGGAAATAGTGGTACTAAAAATACACATAAATACATGGTCTGTCCAGTAACTAATGAAACCGATTCCATAAAATTCATTCATTTGAAGAAAATTTTGTAAGCATGTATTCTACAAAATAGCCTCCTTCTGTATTAATTAATGTACCATAACAATTCTGCCATCCATTTATGCCCCCCTAGAAGTCTTCAACTGGGATGCTATTCAGACCATGTTACGTTTTTCTGCATGTTTTCCATATTGTCAAAACAATGACCTTTTTAGTTGGATTTTAACTGTGTGAATAGAAAAAGATCAGGCTATGAAGCATTTAGGCTGTACCTTGGTTAGAGCAGTGTTGTGTTTTGTCAAGAACTGGATCAATTTGAAGAACCAGCTTTTCACAAATTTTCCATATTTGAAGCTCTTCAGTGACAATTTGATATGCAATTGATTTTCTAAGTCTTAATGTCTCCACAGTCAACCCATCCGATAATCAAAGACTGAAAGACCTTGCATTTTAACCACATTGTCTGAAGATTGAGACCTTGATTAAGATCTAGGACGTTGATTGTCACTGATGACCTCTCTTCCGTCTTTGAAGGTTTTGTATAATCTAAAAGTTTGAGACTTGGAACAAAAAACCCTTCTCATAGGCCTCTTGTAACATCAGAAGCCTCTCAATAGACAATTTGTTTAGTTTCCCGCAAAACTTTATGGGCTATATCTGCTTCACAGTTTGCTTCATTCTGAAAACCTAATTCCACTTTTAAACATATGTCCGTTTCATGTGCGATCTACACCCTGTAAAGACTCAAAGCCAACTGACTTCTGCTAGAATTTGTATTTGTCAGTCCCTACCATACAGCAAACTTCATATCTTCAGTCTTCTGCTTAGTGCAAAATATTCTGTCTCATTACTTATGGACAGACCATGCATTTATCAAATATATTAATTCTATAAAAAATCATGCATTAAATATTTATATTACATAAAGAATGAAAAACAGTTTTAATGCTTCAAACAATTTATTTTCAAATTAGAAATACTACACATCTGTCAGAAAATTTCCACATTAACATGGGAAAAATACACAAGAACTTGTAATAATTAAAATAACTTGTACAAATAAAAATTATCATAGTTTATATTTCATAATATTGCAATAAAAATGTTTTTTACAAAAGAAATTAATTTTAAATAAATCATCAAAGTGTTTGATTCATTTTAAATAACTTGTAAAAAGATTTTTATTAACTATCAATATAAATAAAAATTATAATAAAAAAAAATTATAATATCCCATCAAAGGATATAACAATTTTACATCCAGTATAAAATGTTATGATTGCATTAATGAAACATGCTGCTATATACACAGTAGTAAAAAATAATTCAATTACCAATACAAAGTGAATTTTTATATACACTCGTTCACCTATATTTTTAAAAAACAATTTTTTAAAATAAATTAAACAACTAAAAGTTTAAAAAAAAGTGACAATATTTAAAAATTAGCACATATATAAAAAATAACCTACTTTCAATATTTAAGGTAAAAAAAAAAAAAAAAAAAAAAAACTTAACAATTATAAATATTGCTATATTCTATTTGGTCTCACATAATGGTAACATATAAGCCAAACAAAAGTAAATAACATCACTTCACAGACTATGTATATTTAAAAATTAAATACATATTTTTAAAATGTCAATTGCGCCTATATTCATGAGCAATAGTTTTAAAATAGACAGAATTTGCAGCAGATGCATTATTATGGTGTAACCTTGAAAAATATTTATCATTAGAAATTAAAACTACACAGCACAAAATGTTTTTTTTTTTTTTCTTTTTTTTTACTTTTTTCTATCTTTAATAGAAGAAAGTATTGTAATCGAAATTTTTTTTGACGGATTTACACGTTTTAGGGGTCAGAGATTCCAAAAAACATGTTTTTACAAAATGTCTGTTTGTGTGTCTGTATGTCACCATTCTACCATCAAAAAGTGTATAAAGATATAAATAGAATTGAACCAAATTTTTTGTGAATGTCTTTGGCTGTGGTAAGCAGGTTGTCCTTCAATTTTGAAATATTCTGCCAGAAGAGAGCGATGCAATAACAATTTTTGTGACATTTTCAATATTGTACCAAATTAAAGTGCATGAAGTTATGCATTGAATTGAATCAAATTTTTTGTGTAAAGTGTATGGCTATGGATAGTTTGTCCTCTCTGAATTTGAAAAAAATCCGTCGGAAGGGAGGGCTGCAATAACGATTTTTGTGCCATTTTCAATATTGTACCGACTAAAAGAGTAAGAAGTTATGCATCGAATTGAACGAAATATTTTGTGTAAGTGTTTAGCTACGGCTAGTTTGTCCTCTCTGAATTTGAAAAAAATCTGCTGGAAGGGGGCACTGCAATAGCGATTTTTAAGCCATTTTCAATATTTTTCCACAGAAAAGTGTATGAAGTTATGCATAGAATTGGATGAAATTTTTTCTACGAGTGTTTGACTATGGTCAGCAGGCCCTCCTTGATTTTGAAAAAAATCCGCTGGTAGGAGGCGCTATAATCGCGATGTCTGCGCCATTTTTATTATATTACCATTAAAAAGTATTTGATGTTATGCATAGAATGAACAAATTTTTTTGTGTATGATTTTTTTGGAGTATGGCGAATAGATCCTTCCTGAAATTGAAAAAAACCTGATTAACGTTCTGCTGTTCATCGGCTCGTGCAGATATGGAAACTCATTTTTATTCCAATTAATTGACAGAAACAGAAATTTAAGATGAAAATCATAGTTAGTATAGTATTGAATTAATAATATTAATGCATTAACATGTGTAACTAAATTTTGAAATATTAAAATAAATAGAAGAAAGTTTTGAGATTGGCACATCCAACTAGTTTAAATTTTAATATAAGAAATTTTTTTTATTATATTGATAATATATTTTTTTCAAATGTATTATTATTTTTGGTCAAAACTAGGAACTAAGAATGTATGTAAATATAAAACACTAGAGTTACTGTTGCTTTGCTTGTTAGTTTCCTTTAATAATCATTCTAGATTTTTAGGGGAAAAAAACTACCTCCCTCTTTTTTTTTTTTTTTTTTTTTTTTAATAAGAAATATGCAGGATTCATGCCTGAGCTCTTCCCCCCTCCCCCTTGTCTTTTTGTTGCCATTAAATTTTTAGTTGTGTATGATTTGTTGCAGATATAGAAAATTTTCAAATGTTAAGATAGAAAATTTATTTTTTAAGCCAAGCAACTTCAGTTTACTTTTTAAGTTCTTCATTAAAAAGTATTTCCTTTCACTTGTACTTTGCTAAAAAAATATAAGAATAATGAACAAAAGGTAATTAATTAAACCAATATGCAAAACTTAGTAAATTTAGCATATTAGCACTTTGTTTTTACCCCCCCCCCCCTCTCTCTCTCTCCCTAACCCTTTCCAAAAGGAACCAGAGATTAAAGGATTAATATAGTACAAAAATGCCAAAAACAAAAGAGTATGAGCCTCTTGAAAATAAAAAGAAAAAGCCTGTATTTTTTTAAAAGAAGGGTTAATTTATCAATTAATCCATTTAAAATTTAAATAAAATACTTTTGAACAATCATAATATAATTATCATAATATTCAGTAGAACCTGAAGAAGTGAAAATTTAGTCAGGTTCCACTTCCTCAATAACTAATTACAACATTTTTATCATTTTCGTAATCCACCATAAAGTTTTAAAGCCTTAAAATAAAGGTTTCCCATCTGCCCATTATTAATAATAAAATTTTCACAACCATTAAGGTTGCAATTGGAAAAACTTATCTCCTTAGCCTCCTTTTCTTATCTGAACATCCCCAACTCTAATCACATTCTACATATTTGAAAGATCACGAAATAATTAAAGTAAAACACAAAAACATTATCTGTCTTCCGAAGTTTAATACATAGGATTTTTATATTGGTCAAAGAATACAGCTTTTATAGCAAATTTGTAATGTGATGCAAATTATAGTGAGTTAAACAAGATTTCTTCTTAACATAATTCTTTTTGTTGTTGTTGAATTATGCCAGTCATGTTAGTAAGAACTTTCACAGTCAAACTATTCACATATTAACTTGTTCAGTTTTGCTGTAGTTTCAGAAACAGTTAATAGAGGCTCCTTTTATCAAGTAATCATGCTAATCAAAGGTGAGTGTACATAGATTTTTTATCAGAATTAAATAAACATTCCAAAGTTATCAATCCTCAAACATCAAGAACACTGTTTATTTTTCGAACATTAGAAAAATGTTAAAAATAAATGGTTTTTACAGATGTTAGGCAATATTAAGTAGTAAAAGATTTTTCTTTTAAGCAAAAAAATACAATAAAACACAACTCTGATTTTATTGATAAATTCAAAATTAACACATTTTAAGATTCTAATACGCATATAATTTATTGTCACATAAACTGTATCACTTGTTTTTCATAATATCAGAATCAGCTGTTCAAAACTGATTTTATTGGCTGTATAATTGATCAATCTAATTCAAGGAATTAAATTTGAAAAATTACAGTTTAAGGAAGAAGATGTGAAAATTATCTAGACATTTATTAAAAGATTTCTGAAAACTAATCCTCAATATAGCAAACGATTTGTTTACAAGTAACATTATGCTGATAAAGTACACAAAAACATTTTATGCTGTATAGAAAGTTATGATAAATGAAGCAATTTTCAATATATATTTTTAAGAAATTAGAAAGCATTCTAAACATTAAGGCATCATACATCTGATGTGTTATAATCATGTATGATTTGGTGGATAACAAAAATCACATAGAAATCATAAATAAGTATATACATTTCTGTTTAGGAATAATTTTCAAATTATTACAGATGAAAGGATTTATAATAATAATATGTCAAGGCAGTTGATAATTTCATATTTTATATTCAAGCAGTATATACAAGAATATAATATTGTTTATAATTGTAAAAAAAAAAAAAAAAGTTATTCAGATGAAAGTTTATGTACAATGCATATTCTCACATGCAAATTCAAGCTTAATTTTTTAATCTAGGATAATTTTAATAAAAATAAAATTTAACAGAGTAAAGAACTTCTTAAAAGAAGAAAAGTACAACATTAGTGAATGTATAAGTTAAGGAATGACTTTTTACTATCAGGAAACATATGCACTTAGATATCAGCATTATTTTAAATACATAATTGGAAGTATCTTACATAGGCAGTGTAAAAAGTTTTACCATCTTCATATTGTATGCCACTATCATCAACAAAATATTTTTTAATCCAGCAATTAAACCTTAAAAGATGTTTTAGCAAAAGGCAAGAAGTTTTTACTTGCATTGGTATAAGAAAGATTATCAAAAAATATTCATTCAGTTTACTACAAAAACTTTTCAACACACATATTATTTCATTCTTGTGTTACTAACTTATATTTTACAAAATTATTTGAAAACATTATGATTTAATTCTGAAGTTGTGTGCTGCAAATAAATTTTAAACTGTATAAAATATTCTTGTGTAATTATCTCATGCATTTTTTAAAAAATGCAATTCATGTAAAAAAAAAAAGGAATATTCTAAGAACTTTAAAATACCATGTGTAAAGAGGAAAATTCTAACAGTTTATTTTCTGATTTTCATGCATATAAAAAAGTCAAGAAAAGTACTAAAGTAAACAAGCTTAAAAAAAAAAAAAAAAAAAAAATTATAAATCGGTTCCGAAATTCAAAATTTAAGGTTATGTAAAGTTATTGAATTTCTTTTTTTTTTAAATTAGCTGAACTGAGTCTGAAGGAAATGTTGATCTACACAAAAAATGTGCCATTACATACTTTTTGTTTTTAATTATGAGATATTACAACCTATACAGCATTGCATCACAAAAAACATTGCAGACCAGATCAGCTATGTGAATCAAAAAGCATTCACAGGATCTCAAAACCAGGCTCTGACAATACAGATTAATCATCCAGTTTAAATAATAACAGCTTGTGGCAAAACTAATTTGAGAGTAATAACTTAACTATGTTAATATACATATATAATCTTGTTAAAGCACAAAAAATAAATTTTTGATTTCTTTTTACTTTGAAGAAATAAATTTCTTTCAAATTTCAAGCTATTACTACAACACCAATTATGGTTATCTGAATTCTGTCTTTGCACTTGTAAAGGTAGTTGAAATTGGAAGTTGGCTAGTTCTTAAATATATTTATTTTTCCTTACATTTTTCCTAATATCTTTAAGGAAATGTTCCACTGACTATTTCCTGACTTTATCTGAGTTACAGAGAAGCATACTACAGACTGTTTAATTTATTACCCCCCCCTCCTCTTTCAAAAACCAATTTTAAAAATTTTGATACCCTGATAATAAAAAATTAATGAAAATATATTATTATATAATAGAAATATCTGACTTTTACATGTTTTCAATGTTGAATTGCCATTCTGATTTAATATTATGCTCCTTTAACAAAAGAAAATCATAACCCAAATTTGATCGATTTTCGATATCAAAGTTAAAAGATTTTACATTTTTCCTACAATAAAATTAAATTACATATTTTGTGATAGAAAAACAAGCTGCAATGAACAGCTAATGTGAATTTTATTGACAACTTAATCGATGATTTATTGTTATTTCATTCATACTTTTTTTTTATATCCTCAAGATATACACATGTATATAAAATAAGTCATTTTAAAAAGAAAAAATATTCATGTGACATTGAAAAATTCAGTATTTTATTTGTAAATTATAGATAATTTATTCTATAAAAAGCATATAATACGTAATAAATAAGTATACAAATTTATTGATTATCACTCTGATTGCAATCAGCTCATGTAGCTTAAAATAATAAAACAAATTTATACATGCAAGAAAAAAAAAATTACATAATTTTATATTTCAATTTTAAAGATGAGAGAATAAATAAAAAAAATATATTCAAATATTTTACAATAGTTTATCACATTCTTTAACAATTTTTAGTATTAAAAATAAAGAATTCATTTTTATTTCCTATAATTATTACAATGTAGATAGATTATAATTTATACATTTTTATAAAACTTTTACTCATTTAATAGAATATATTTGGTTATATGTAAAAAACAATAAACATAGAGTAACATGACAGTTGAAAATGAAGCAAGAACTCTGTAAGAGCTAGGTATGAGGTCATACCAATTGTACAACAAATTTAGATTGCTATTCTTTGAAGCCTGGGATCATTTATTCTTTCCCCAAAACTGGTCAAGCCGACTACGTGCTCTATCTAATACACTAGCCGATGATAATTTACTTGAGCTTGTTACTGGATCACCACCACTGCTTTCTGGAACTACTGGAGGACTAGGCACTATAAATAAAAATGTATAGATGTTTACGCCTTAAAAACCAGAAACTTTTAAATATGATCTATATATTTAAAAGATCTGGCTGTTTTTTTAGTCATCAGCCCTTAATTTTCTACTCAACCTATTTTGATAGTTATTTTTTTTTTTAATGTAATCAGAATAAATTTTAAATCAAAAAGACAAAATCGTTTTTAAAACACATACAAGTGTGGAAGAAGAAAAGGTAAAGGTTTAGATTGAAAATTGAAGAATATGCACACATAATAAAGTACAAACATTTAAAAAACAAAACGAACAATAACAAAATAAATAAATAAATAAAAATGAAATAATAATTGAAAAATAGTTCTAAAATAACAAAATTTGGACAATTATTATTTCCTAAATATATTTCCTTTCAATGAAATCAGATGTTAATTTGGATTGCACTTAAATATTGAAACTAATTTAATGATGTTAAAAAAAAAAAAAAAGCAATACAGTAAATTTGAAATGCAATCTATATGCTCAATGGAAATAATAAAATATTCATATTGCTTATTAAAAAAAATCATAATATATAAGCATTTTGGAAATTAAATATTTGTTTATATGGCATACGGCTTAAAATTGCAAAAAGATAAGAGAAAAAATGTGGGAAACTGGAAATTAAAATAATGTGTGTGTTATTGCTATGCATGCTATTTTAAATAAGGTTATTTTATTTAAAAAAAAAAAAAAAAAAGTCAATACTTTTGGGTTTAAATGCTACTTTTTTTTGGGAGGGAGCGGGGGGATCAATAACTTATACTAATACTATAAGTAATTCTAAACTGAAAGTTTCAATTAAATTAATAATTTGATTCAATGTTTACACTGCAATCTTAGTTAGTTGTCAAATTCAAATTTTAATGTGCTTTCACTCAAAATATCAGTTAATAAATATGGCAAGCTAACATTTAACCTGTTACTCAGTTGCACAACAATCTGGTGAAAACAATGTTGTAGCGATTTTTTCACAATTCTTTGAAGAAATTAGTGTTTTTCTGTGATGATTAGACAGAAATTGCATTTCCCCTGCAATCTTTTGCTGGAATTTGTTTTTTTCTGCCATCTTTTGTTGAAATTCATGATTTTTCAGTGATCTTTTGCCAAAATTTGTTATTTTTTAGTGATTTTTTTTTTAATTCATGATTTTCAGTGATTTTTTGACAGAATTTACATTTTTCACACTATTTTTTAATGAAATTTTTTCTTTTTTGCAATATTTTGCCAAAAATTGAGATTTTCCTCTAGATATATTAACAAATTTCTCGTGATCTATTGAGAAATTTGGTGAATTTTCCATGACTTTTGAACAAAATGTGTTTTTCTTGTGATTTTCCATGCTATCTTTGAACAAAATTCACATTTTCCCCACAAATTTTTGTCAAAATTTGCATTCTCCAGGCTATCTTTGAGTGAAATTTATTTTTCCATGACTCTTTAGGGTAACTTGCATTTTATCAATGATCCTTTGATGATTTTTTTTTTTTTTTTTTCTGTGATTCTTTGATGAAATTGACTTTTTTTCTTTTTAAAGATCTCTTGATGAAATTTGTTTTCCCACGATCTATAGATAAAATTTGAGTTTTTTCATGATCCTATCTCCAAATTTTCGTATTGATAATCCCTCCCCCTTTTTAATTAAAAAAAAAAAAAAAAAAAAATCATTCTAGCAAAAAAGGTAAAAAGAGAGAGAGAAGTGAGAAAAAAGAAAATTGTGGAACTACAGAAGAATCTCATGCCTGTTTTCAAGTATAATTTGTATCTGTGTTAGGAAATTTAGTGTCACATTTCTAATTTTACTGTTCAAAGTTACTTCAAGACAGAAAAAATTCAAGAGCCTTGTTAAAACTCAAGAACCTTAGTTTAAAGGTTTAAACAGTTATATAAAAGTCAGAAATTACAGTTTTGTTGGATACATAAAATGTTATATGATTAATAGACAGATGCCAATATAATATAGTGTATAATGGAGTTCTGTTTCAAAACAGGCAGTGCTTCGATCAAAATACACAAAATACTGAAAACTGCTTACAAAACTTTATGGAAACAAATGAAAATCAATGCTTTAAATACTTACATTAAAGACAGGAAAAATTGAAATTTCAGTACTGCAGAGAACAATAACAAGCAAAGCAGTGCAAAATTTCATAATAAAATTTATATGATAAAACAGAGTGTCTACAGGGATTGTAAAAAAATGTTCTCCGATTTTTTCATGATTTCACTGACTATCTTTATTAGACTTCCCAGAATTCCATCATTAACAATACAAAAGGAATATTTTTTCATATATGCTAATTCCTCATATAAAAATTCATCCAGACTGCCAATATCTCATTTGGGAGAGAAAAACAAAAAACACCTAATATTTATTAAATATTGGTTGACAGTTTTATAAATTCAAACTCGAAATTTAGTCCAACTTCATATAGTGGCCAATAAATATATGACGACAAGAAAATTTTCTCATTTTCTGAAAAATATTCCATTCCAAGACTTATCTATATCTGACAGAATAGCTAATTGGATTGAGTTGGCCACCTAATCAGGTTATGGTAATGTATCATTTAAAATTTAAAAAAATGCATAAATTGCCTTCAATACAAATGCTATCTTTAGAAAATGAGGCCATCTGATCATCTTAATTAGCATCATATATGCATCTTAATATCAAAAACTCATATCATGTGCATTTTTTAAATAAATAATGTGAAAGATTAATCAGTATATGAAAAAATGTTACATAAAATAGACGAATCATTTTTGTCGGCAAGGTTAAAATGCAAATATTTTCACATATAGACAAATTTCTCTGATTTTTCCATGATTCCTTAATTTCCAGATTCTGTAAACACCTTGTAAAATCATTGAAATTTTTTGATAACACAAGATACTTTAATAATAGTCGTAACCAACAAAAGACACAAGCTGCAGTAATTGTATCACTCTTGGTTGTCATGTGATCAAGCCAAACATGGCTGTGTTCAGCTGTTACGCGCGCTGCACGCGCACGCTAGGAGCCACGGACATGGAGTGGATACTTATACTTGGTGGGATGTGCGTTCAGTCCTCGCTACTGTGCCACCAGTTACTGTAACTGTTCGCTCAGTAACAGATGGAGAACAGATCAAGGATGTAATTACTTGTAGTGCCAATTATAAAGATAATCTGTTACAAATGAAAGTGAGCTGGCTGGTCGAATGGTCAGAGTGCTGAGCTTGAACCCAGACGATACGGGTTCGAAACCTGCGCGGGCCAAAAGTTGGTTTGTGTTTTTTTTTGGTTGCTTTTTATTAATAAATAAGACATTTTTATTAAAGGTAAATTTTATATTAATAATACAGAAGCACATGTATTTCTATTATAATAATAAAATACTTATTTAAATATGAGAAAATGAGATTTTTGCGGAGAAAGTTTTAATATTCCAAATTTAGAATATTAAAAGGATAATTAGAACGATATTAATATCGTTCCAAAGTGATTTATATATATATTAAGAAAATGAAAAAAAAAGTTTTCTGCGAAAATATCCGTATACGCATAAAATAATTATTAATGTTCTTCTTCTTCTCTTTTTTTTTTTTTTTTTTTTTTGAAAATTTTAGAAGTAATTTTTTATTGAGATTAGGATGCAAATATAATGCATGCGTGGATATTTTACGGTGTTAAAATCAAAATGGAAAATATTATAAAAGCAAAATGTAAAAGATATACATTTCTTTAAATTAAGAATATCTGCATACATATATTTTAAAGAAGTGAAATATTTGGAGTTTGCCTTCTAGTTTTATAATGAATAAAGTATGATTAGAATGTTTATAATTTTTCTATTAAAAGTATAAATAAGTGTTTTGCTTATACTAACATAATTTCGGATGTCGTTTGTTTTTCATATTTTATGACATATTTTGGCCTGTTATCCACACGGTATTAAAATATACAATCATTAAATAAGAAATATATACATACTAAAACTTCTTCTGAAAAATTATCTAACTAACAATGCAAATTCCATTGAAATCAATCCAGTATTGTAGATTACAAATCAATCTTGTAATATGTGGATACAGGGCCATCGCTAAGACTTTTTATTGGTGGGGGAGAAAACCTTAATATTGTCAAGTCAAATTTTTATATTCGCCAACTCGTTTTATAATTTTGCCAAGTTAACGCACTTTGAAAATGTAATACAATTCTTATTTGTAAAAAAAATAATAATATTCCCAATTAGAGTTGTAACTTTTGCAAATTCCATCAAAAATAGAAAATGTATTGCAGTTTTTATTAAAATTTTAATTAAATTTGACATAAAAGTTTTAAATTTGACATAAAAGTTTTAAATTTGCAAAGTGTAACAACATTTGTCAATGTTTTGGGAGGGTACCCCCCCCCCCTTAGCTAGTCCCCCGTGTGGATATCTCAACCTTGGTTTATCAACAGCATTCCATTAATTACAACAATAGAATCAACAGTATTCTATTATTTAATACGAAAAGTATAAAGCAACTGATAAATGATTTTTAAATAAATAAAAATAAAATTATTAAAAAAATTAAATCACCAATTGTTAAATTGTATCAGTCAACCTACCAACTTTGACAACAAACAACGTGCAACCAATAAGAGATAAGCACAAAACGCACAATCACGTGATCAAATCGCCCATCATTTTTTTGCGTCGCGCGCGTCAAGGTTTGAGCAGGGTTGATTGTCATTTTTTAAATGCTAATCGGGCTTAATTACATGAAATAGGTCACGTGATACTTTTCCGGAATACTTTTAATTTTATTTGAGTGGTCACAGGTATGTATTTCTGTTACGAAAATCATATTTTGAAAGGATAAAGAGATATGGTATTTGTATTTACCAATTCTGAACCATAAAAATAATACAATAATTGAATAAGTTTAAAATTCTCTACTTCGATAGCACCTACTCCAAGCAGAATCTTCTGAGCGCGCGCGCACAAAAAAAGCCGCTTTTGAACACGGCCCATGTTTCCACCATTTGTCAAACTGGCATATAGTTAAAATTAAAAAGCAGATGAGATTACTAGAGTGAAACAGCTTGCTTCTTTCAATGACCATAACAATAACAGTGGTTCAGTAAAATTTTGGCGAGTTTTACTTTTATGAAAAAAGACATTTAATAGAAAATATGCCTCTTTTATATTTTTTCAAACTAAAAATTATGCACCCTAAAGGACCCATAACAATTTTGTTCATGGTTACGTGTTCTTTCTCTATTTTTTGTTTAATGCACTATAGCACATAACCTAGTCTCATTAATAACTCATTCTACCAAAAATGTTTTTTTCAAAATTATTGAAATATGTAAATATTTACCTGGTTCTTCTGTAGTTAGTTTTGACAGTTTTTCACTAATTTCTTCGGCAGTTTTTATAGTTTCAGCAGAGGGCTCTAAAATTAAAAACAGAGGACAAACATAAAACTAATTTAGTGATTTGTTTTTACATTTTTAAATGCATTCTTAGTATTCATACAGACCCCAAATATTTATTGAAACAAAAACTCAATGTTTTTGAGATATGTAGCAAAAAAAAAAAAAAAAAAAAAAAAAAAAAAAAAAAAAAATTCATGAAATCTCAAACTGGTGCTTCTTTTTAATTTTATTAATTGAATTTATTAAGCATTTATTTTATATATTACTATATTAAATAAATTTACATATTCCTCATCTATGAAATCATAGAAGTAGATAAGAATGTAAAAAATGTTTTTGACATGCCATATAACACTTAAAATATTAATGACACAACATTCTTATTTTTATGGTGCATCAAGAAGTTTTAAAAGTACACTGTATGCTGACTGCATCAGTTTATACAAATAGAGGCGATTGCGAATGAAAAATAAAGTAACATTTATTTGATAATTCAACATATAAAATCTCTATAAATAAAAGGAATTCCGAGGATAATTAATTAATTAATTAATTGAGGCACAGGTGAAAGCAAATCTTGGCAATGCGCCAACTCGGTCCAGAGGAAGCAAATCTTGGCAATGCGCCAACTCGGTCCAGAGGTATATGTCAGGATATATGCTCTATGGTCTCATCACTGTACATGCTTGTGGAAATTAGCTAAGTCTGGAGGAGCTCTATATGACCTGTTTTACTTGCCTTTTATTTCAAATATAAATAAACCTTTCCATTATTTATATTCTATAATCTAGTCTTTAAATTCATCTTACTTTTATTTACAATAGACGAATGTTTCAGCTCACGGCATCTTTGTTTTGCTTTTGGCTAATTAGCTTTTCTCATATTTAGCCGGAAACTGCTTTAGTACAAGTGATCTTTAACAGATGGCATAAGCAGCTCTATTTGATCACGGTCGTTAGTGCTACTACTACGCATGACCGGAAGTGTACTGTGAGAACCGGCAGTAGAGGGAGCTGGTGATACATGCGTAGAATCCTTTTCTGCGTGACTGTATCGTATATATACGGAGAGTTCGTTGACCTCAAGTGCAGTTGACGTTCTTCCTTCAGTCGTGAGATGTTGGAGCTTGTTTTTAAGATGCAGTTTGAGGGACTTTGTGCTTTTTATCTACTTCGTGTTAATACCCGGTGAAACTACTGTTTTTCTGACTGTTGGGCTGAACGAGTCGCTGGCAGACTATAGACTTTTAAATACAGTTTTTCCTGGAGTTCGTTGTGTCAAGTTAAAGGCAATGGCATGTTTTAGTTTTGAGATAGTGTTTCATCATTTGTCAAGCCTGGTGTTTTCCATACAACTCCAAAGGAAGTAGATGTTGGACTTGTTTTTTTTTTTTTTTTTTTATGAAGATACAGTGAATGTTTTTGGTTTCGCCGGTAGCGTGCTATTCTGACAGCGGAGGTATTTAAATTAGTTCTTTCAGGTTGCCATGTTCTCACACTTATAATTTTATTTTTATCACGCTTAATTAAAAATAGGTTTTTCAGTTTGAGCTCCGGGGTAAATATACTTTATTATGAAATGTCTTTTGCTTAAGTTATATTTTTGTTAATGCAATTAAATGGATTAAGTCAACTATTGTTATTGAAATGAAAGAATTAATCGATAATGTTTAAATGAGATTTTAATTATATTTTATATGAATTATATTAAATTGTTGACTATATACATATATTTTTTTCTGCTTTTAAATAAATATCTTGTTTAATTTAATTTGCTGTCTTTACTTTTCCACCACTACATATTTTATTTCAGGTTTAATTAATAGATTAATATTTTAAAACAGTTTCTAATTTACAATAGCATTACTTTAGATCAACCATATTTGTGTTAGGCTATGTCGAAAGGTCAGCTTATGTTTAACCTTTTACTGTGCCAGTTAAACTCTGCTTATAGATCAGGTATTACTAATGTAATATCTGACATAAGGGTTATGGGCTTTAAGCCTTTCGCCCTAGCTACGATTAGGTTGATTTATATTAAATTTAAAATATTTTTCATAAATTCTGAATTTGATATTTTTTTTTTGAAAATTTTAAGTGGTTGGCTATTTTGACCGTAAATCGTTTAGCCGTTTTTGTATGGTGGATTTTATCGGCCCTTGTTGGACGCTAAAGATAGTTTTAGTTGGGGGGGCCGATGTTTTTGATAATTTTAACATACTACTGAAAATTAGTTTATGAATTTAAAAAGTTTAATGTTAGAAATTTAAAAAGTTTAATCAATGTTAGAAATTTAAAATGTCAGAAATTTAAGGTTTATCTGAAATTTAAAAACGTCAATGAATGTTAGAAACTTAATGTTAATAAGGATTAGAAGTTTAAAATGTTAATAAAAGCTAGAAGTTTAAAATGTTAATAAAAGCTAGAAGTTTAAAATTTTTATGAGAATTGGAAATTTTCATAATTAGGTTTATTTTATTTTTTTAAATTTAAATGTTAGAAAATTTAATATTTGGATGTTAGAAATTTAAAATTTAAATGTTAGAAATTTAAAGTTTAAATGTTAGTAATTTAGAAGGTAAAGGTTAGAAACTTAAGGTTTAATTTTTGAAAAATTTAAAGTTAACGATCATTGAGAATTTAATATACAATAAATGTCTGAATTTAAAATTTTTAAGGGTTAAAAGTGGATTAATGCTATAATTTAAGGTTAATAAAAGTTATGTAGTGGTATTTTTTTAAATATTTGAAGGCAAAGTTAACCAAATTGTTTTTTTTGTTGATTTAAAGAAATTTATTAGTTAGTATAATAAGATTGAATATATTTATAAAGATATGATTGAAATGGGATTGATTTTTGTTATTTAAGAAGTTTATTAAAAACTTGAAAGTAGATTAATTAGACTGGGTTTTTTATAGAAATTTAAAGATTGTTTAAATTTATGGTAGCCTTAAATAAATATAATGTTAATTTGGATAGTTTTTTTTCATTAGGGGAGTAAATTTAAAGATTTTTTTTTAAAATAAATTTAATTCAGATATCATTAAGATATTTTGATAATTTGTAATTTAGTTGATATGGTGAGCTCATAAATAGTGAGACATGGCAACTTGCTTAATATATTGCAGAGTCTAAGATGTTCAAGATGCTTTCAACGACAGAATGATTTGTCAAGTGAGGCTGCTTAGCGGTTTTATGTCAACCTGTTTACTTCAATGAATGGTGCTTTTAATGAGATCGCCTGATGGAGTGATTGTGTTGTGTTGACAAGGACTGTGCCAGCCTCTTGTGATTTTTGCTATGAAGTGAACTTTTGGCAGTGGAGCGTGATGGGCTCCATTGTCAGTATTAGAGACTCTCTACATGTGTTTTGTTTGGATAAATCATGCCTCTGCTGAAGTGGGAACTTTTGAATTATGGGACATTGAAAAGAAGCTCCAGAACTTTGTTTGGTGTGACATTGAGAAGTTCCGGGAATTTTTAGTGTGAGAAGCTCCAGAAATTGTTTAGTATGACATTGAGAAGCAGCTCCAGAATTTTGCTTGATGTGATGACATCTCTTGACAGTCAGTTCAAAATATCTATTATTGCTCTTTTGTGTTAAAGAAAAATGAAACCCCATCATTGTTTATTATGCAAATTTTTGGACTGCAGGCCCTCATCTTGTTAAATGGAAATTATTTATTTTTCTAATTTTTGAAGGTTATTGAAGTTATGAATAAAAATTTAGATGTGTGAAAATTGTTTTTGATAAGATTTGTTTTTTTTTAAGTTAAAAGAATTTTTTTATGCTAAGTAATCTTTGATATGCATGACCTTGCCTTATTTGAGTTTAAAGCATATGCATGGCTAAGGGAGAAGTTGAGTTTAGAATAAAGTTTAAAGAAGGAGGTTCTAATGTAAATTTAAATAGATTATGAACTTAATGCTTTTACAATATAAATATTTAAAGTTATGAATCTTGTATTGTTTAGTTATTTCAGGTTTAGTCTTTTAGTAAGATAAAAGTATTTTTTGTTTCCCTTGATTAGTTAATACAAAGGTAATCCTTGTGGTTTAACTTTTTGAAGTTGAAATTTAATAAGATAATTGAACCAAATTTAAGTAATAGTTAATATTTATAACTTGTGTTTTTTTAGCGTGGGTGGTTTTTCTCTAAATTTTGTGTAAGGTATTGAGATAACCTGGACTCACGAGCTGAAAATATGAGTTTAAATTTTTTTTTTAAGGATTTATATAGCTTTGAGAGGTCTATTTTTATAGGTAGAGTTTGACCACTTTGCCGGTTCCCGTGGGGTGGTCGCGGTTGAAGCACAGTTTCCCCGTGCCCATCGCCGGTTGAGTGGTTAAGTTTTTAATAGTTTTTGTAGGAATATAAATTAAAAGTCTATAAGTTAATAAAGTTTAGAAGCAATAGTTTATTAATTGATAATTCATGGAGATTACTTTTGTTATCATTTAATTCCTTTATAATGACTTTAATTTTTGACATGTTTAAATAGGTGTTTGTTTTGGGGGAATTAGATCAGAGATTTAAAATATAGAAATTTTATGGCTTTGTAATGAATTGAATAAATAGATGGTTTAAAAATGGATTTTTCAGGAGCTAAAGGTAAAATTTGGTTTTAGATAAGAGTAATCTTGTTTTTTTTGCATTTCTTCACTGCTCGGCGGTGGGAGTTGATATTCAGATGTTTACAATTTCCCATCGTTGAGTAGTGAGATTAAGTTGGCGAAGTATTTTAAATAGTATGTAGCTTTTGAAGATAGCTGACAATATTACTTTTAGATGCATTTTTAGGTGTGATGTGTATGCAGATAGGGCTATTTTTGGTGGTATCTAGTTAAATGCTCATTTTTTTTTAGAAGTTGAGACTTCATGAGATTTAAATTTTTTTTATTTTGTTATTAATAGTTAAGTTAAATCTCATTTTGACAGGTGATTTATCTCTGGTTTTTAGTTTATTTTTTTATTTCTACATAAATTCTTAACTGTTGTTTTGGAGAGATTTAATGGGGAGTAGTTTTGGGAGATAGAGCATGATACCTACCATATTTTTGTGAACCTAATCGAAATGAATTGGTTTGCGTGTGTTATTGTGGCCAGTGTTAATCTGCATGATGTGCATCATGGGGAAAATGCTGTATTCTTTGTATAATAAATTTTTGAGAAATTTAATAGCTTTTCCTAGATTGTTTTAGGCCATGCATGTGTCTTTTTGAGATTTAATATTTCACTTTGTGACTTGTACTTTAGCAGAGTTAGTTTTAGATGAGGGAAAAATTTCTTAAGTCTCTGTTATAAAAGTTAAATTTCTAGGCAATTATGGTCATGCAACTACTACTGAAATTATGAATTATTTTTTTTTGTACAATAGTAACTTTGTTATTTTTTTTATAAAAATCTTGATATGATTTAACTGTTGCTTTAATGGAAGTATTTAAAGATTTGCATATACTGGTAAGTTTGTTTTTAAGCCAGTTTGGAAAAAGTATTCCTAATAGTATGCATATTTACTTTGACATTGTGCCAGGGTTTTCCAGAGCTTTTAGAGTGAAGGACATTTTTGCTGAGCCAATTGTGGCCTTACTGGTGGTCAAAGTATTTCTAGATGAGCAGCATGTGGATTAAAAAGTTAACTTTTGTTCTTTTATTTGTTTCATATTTTAAAATGTACATTGTGCTAAATTATTGAAGTAATATGTTTATATATATTGTTATTGATCAGTTTTTATGAAAAGGAATTTTTTTTTACAGATTAATTTATTTTTAGAATTTTTAATTAATAGATTTGAAATTGATTTTAAAGGGGGGCTCTGTGGTTCTACTGGAAAAGATGTAGAAAATTTGAAAATAAGTTTTAGAATTTTTAAATGTAAATTTTTTTAATATTGGAATTCCTGGATAATTCTTTGGATTATTGGATGTTATAAGGAGTTTTCTGCTGGATGGTTTAGGATCATTAAATGACTGTTAGCCGGTTTTTAAATAAAAGTTGAGATATAGGGCTTTCAGTTTTAAAAACAGGCACTATTTAAAGTTAAGACCTGTTATGTAAGATTTTTTTTGGAAGGAAAGTTGGCCAAATGGATTCCGGTAATGAAGTCTTCTGGGAGATAGTGTAATTTGATTCCCCTGAAAAATACTTAACTGGGGGAAACGTAAAAATTATCCTAGGTTGTTTCTCCAGGGATGAAGTATGAAAGGGGATGAAGAATAGAAAAAAAATTTTGGCAGAAATTTTTGTAAGAATTTAAAGTTTGGAATTTCTGGATTCTTTAGTCTGGTATTGTGGAATTTCCGAAGAGTCCTTTAGAATACGTGTAAAAGAAGGTTAAATTTTTAGGAATTGGAAATATTTTGAAGAGGTAATTTCTAATCAAGGCTGGGTGAACAATTTTGGTATAATGTCTTTACACAAATAAGGAATGAAGTCTTGGAAATTGACCATTTAAAGTTGGTTTACTGGTCCCTGAATATGTCTTGTGATGCCTATGATTGCAGTGCTGATTAGTTTGGATCAATGAAGAAAAATGGTGTTGAAGTCGGTGTTCTAACGACATTTGTGCTACAGGAAAGTTTTGTAATTCTTGTTAAAAAAAAAAAAAAAATTTTTTTTGGATTACCTTGATATTTCATATCCGATGCTACGTTTACCTTTGTCTGTTATTTTTGAGAGAATGGGAATGATGTCCAGGGTACCCGAAAGCGAGTGGTTGTGTGAAAGGGAACCGGGTGCATTCGGTGATGAAAGTTGAATGAATGTGACGTACACCTTTAATTGAGTGTTTTACCTGTTTTTTGGGGTAAAGTTGTAGCTAAATGTACTCATATTAAAGATTTTGCTGTTTTGAATGGATGATGTTGGGAACACTGTGTGCTTACCAGGATTGTAGACTTAATGAACCGGTTTTAGGTCTGCATGAATGTTATTTTTGGTCAAGCTGCATTGCGGGTGTCATGGGACATTTTGTTATAGTTGTTAAAGATAGTTAAGTCCAGTTGTTAAGTATTAGGTATTGTGATCCTGCTGAAGAGTTGTCAGTGTCATTTGATTAGATAGAAATTGCCTCATTGTGTGGAGATACTGGGAATGGTTTAATGTATAAAGATTTTTTTAGAAAGCTTAACATGTAATTCTTGATGCTAAAATTTTTATAGACAATATAGTGTTAAGTTAAAATATTAGTGTTAGATGGGTGTTTTCATTTATATATAAGGAAAGCATGATTAAATCAAGATGTTAGAATCTATATCCTACTGATGTAAGTTAAAGTATTAAGTAGTTGAGTATATTGTGTTATTCCCATTACAATGAAATGCTTATGGACTGATATAGAGATGAAATGTTTAAATACATATTTAGTGTAAGATGGACTGAAAAAGGAGAATGTTGGCTGTTTGTTTTTATACTTTTATTTTTATGTGATGTCATTTTTGATGTAAATATTTATTTCGGGGCTCAAATTTATTTTTAACTAATTTTTTTTAACATAGGCATATTCATACTATTGCTCTTCTTGAAGGCTTGGAAGGATATTAATGGATAATGGTTATATTGGTTATTTTTGAGATTTTAGTTTTTAATGATCGACTGCAGATGTACCATGGATGTCAAGAAGAGATTCTGTGACTTGTAAGTGGTTTTCCTGTATGCAAGAGTGTTAAAGCTGTCCAGATGATGAGAGGGGGGGCATTTGTCAGGATATATGCTCTATGGTCTCATCACTGTACATGCTTGTGGAAATTAGCTAAGTCTGGAGGAGCTCTATATGACCTGTTTTACTTGCCTTTTATTTCAAATATAAATAAACCTTTCCATTATTTATATTCTATAATCTAGTCTTTAAATTCATCTTACTTTTATTTACAATAGACGAATGTTTCAGCTCACGGCATCTTTGTTTTGCTTTTGGCTAATTAGCTTTTCTCATATTTAGCCGGAAACTGCTTTAGTACAAGTGATCTTTAATAGATGGCATAAGCAGCTCTATTTGATCACGGTCGTTAGTGCTACTACTACGCATGACCGGAAGTGTACTGTGAGAACCGGCAGTAGAGGGAGCTGGTGATACATGCGTAGAATCCTTTTCTGCGTGACTGTATCGTATATATACGGAGAGTTCGTTGACCTCAAGTGCAGTTGACGTTCTTCCTTCAGTCGTGAGATGTTGGAGCTTGTTTTTAAGATGCAGTTTGAGGGACTTTGTGCTTTTTATCTACTTCGTGTTAATACCCGGTGAAACTACTGTTTTTCTGACTGTTGGGCTGAACGAGTCGCTGGCAGACTATAGACTTTTAAATACAGTTTTTCCTGGAGTTCGTTGTGTCAAGTTAAAGGCAATGGCATGTTTTAGTTTTGAGATAGTGTTTCATCATTTGTCAAGCCTGGTGTTTTCCATACAACTCCAAAGGAAGTAGATGTTGGACTTTTTTTTTTTTTTTTTTATGAAGATACAGTGAATGTTTTTGGTTTCGCCGGTAGCGTGCTATTCTGACAGCGGAGGTATTTAAATTAGTTCTTTCAGGTTGCCATGTTCTCACACTTATAATTTTATTTTTATCACGCTTAATTAAAAATAGGTTTTTCAGTTTGAGCTCCGGGGTAAATATACTTTATTATGAAATGTCTTTTGCTTAAGTTATATTTTTGTTAATGCAATTAAATGGATTAAGTCAACTATTGTTATTGAAATGAAAGAATTAATCGATAATGTTTAAATGAGATTTTAATTATATTTTATATGAATTATATTAAATTGTTGACTATATACATATATTTTTTTCTGCTTTTAAATAAATATCTTGTTTAATTTAATTTGCTGTCTTTACTTTTCCACCACTACATATTTTATTTCAGGTTTAATTAATAGATTAATATTTTAAAACAGTTTCTAATTTACAATAGCATTACTTTAGATCAACCATATTTGTGTTAGGCTATGTCGAAAGGTCAGCTTATGTTTAACCTTTTACTGTGCCAGTTAAACTCTGCTTATAGATCAGGTATTACTAATGTAATATCTGACAGTATAAAAGCAAGATAGAAAAAAACGCGCAGGTCTGTGCATTCAAGTACAACCACCCATATGTATATGCTGAAAGTTTGTTCTGACGCTCACCCGACGCACGTGGAGTGCCGATGGTCCGGGGAGAGTCACCGGGGGATTCAAATTAAGCCCGGCGAAGCGGGCTGGGTATGCTAGTCTACCATAAAAAAGAAATTAATTATCATCAAAATTCAGTCTCCAAGTAAACTTTTCTAACACATGCTTTCTTGAGATTCATATGTTGAATTTCCAGTCTTAAACTAATGTGCTCATACACAGCGGCAAGCAAAAGAGAAAACTACGCCCAGGGCAGTTTCAATTTGGCATCCCCCAACCTTCTTTTTTGTGACAGGTGTCAAATATTTTAAAAGTGTGGGAACACAAATTCTATCGAATATATCATACTTCATGTTTATTTTACACTTTAAAAAGGTTTAATTTTAACATTTAAATAATATAAAATAAAATTTCATTTATATTTTGTCAAAGGCTATCTAAAAAAGAGATGTTGAATAAATATATTTACAGTACAGTATAACAGCAAACTGTTACATTGTACTGTAGATACATAATCTCTTTTGAATTCCAAGAAAGAAGTCATATGCTAAATCATGCGTCAAGCATAGATTATGAGGCAACACATTCAGCATAATGTAACAAAACTGCAACATTTAAAAAATTAAAATATTATGTCTTATTTCACTATATGAAAATGTATAATGCATTTCAAAACTGAATTTCAGCTGTTCACATCTACAATCAGAAAATCAACTGAATTTTTTAGCAGCGCTGTATATGATATAGAAATACTCCCCAAATTACTTTTCTCCATATGTCACAATGTAATCAAATTCTTTTGAGTGTTCCTGCAAATGAACCATTAATTGCACTACTTCATATGCAATACCAAACATGCTTTGTTGACCTGAAATAAGCTTTATCAATGCATGAAAATCCAAATATATTTATAGGAGTTAGAGCATAGACAGATAAACCGAATGCATAAGCACTTTTTAAACTTTGTTGGAAAGTGCTAAAAAACAGCACCATCTATGGTTAAATCCATAAAACAATTGGTGAAGAATAAGACTGGTGTATGTTGTAAATAATTTTATTTATAGCATACGAATGAGTCTAAAGCAATTTATACAAGAGATGGTGTAATATTCAGCATTAATGATGCTTTGTGTTACATTACCAAAAATCGGCTGCAGGTCAAACTTTTGCACACAAATTTAAAATAAGAAGAATATAACCTTTGTTATTTTCAATCAAATTTATTTGTAAAAATTGAAAAATGAAAGAAAGAGATATGAAAAAATCCATACCAGAGGGAGGAGGTGCATCTTTATCAGTTGTGTTAACTCCACTCCACTGGAGCCTTTCGCTGCTTTCAATTGGTACAGTCCAGTTTTCTGGGTCAGGACTTTTAACTCCAGTAACTTCTTCTGGAGTGCGGACATGTGTGAGTGGCACCACAGATGACTGAGTTACAGGTGTTTTTGCATCCTCTTTACTTTTTTCCCTTCCTTTATGTTAAACAATTGCAAATTATGTATATATACATAATAATTAAAATAATTATTTTAGTTTAGGGCTAAATACACATAATTTTTTATATATAAATTGAATTTCTTGCCTATTAACAATAGAACCTTTTATTAAATTAAAAAAATTCAATCAGCAGATTATAGGCAGGATGAATTATTTCACTTTGTCTCTTAATGGGAGGTGAATGAGTTTCAAAAACTTTCCTTATCCTTTTTTTTTTCTCCACAGCTTATTATAGACAAAAGACTCATGTAATGTACCTTTCAAAGATTCTCTAAAACAAGTACATGTGAAAAAATGTCTATGTGGAATATTATTGACCTTTCACAAGAAGAGACCTGTCAATCATACGTGATGTAGATGAAGACAATTCCATAACCTTCAAATCGGTATAGGGCAGGAATGGGAAGGATATTATAATTGCTGGCTTTGCAACGTTTTGGCTTTATTAACTGATTTCTTGATTTGCCCATACCTCATACAAGCAAAGTGTTTTTGCCCATCATGATTAATGATTTCAAATCATGATTCATTATTCTCACAAGTAAATTTTTATTGTAAATTTAACATTATTCTATCAGAGCATTTCTTTTTGATTCAATTAAGCAAAAATTTCTATTTTGAAAAATCAGTGATAAAAGATTAAAAATAATGTAAAAAATGCAAAAAGCACTATTTGAACATTTTTTTTTCAAAAATATAAAAAAAGTAGTTAATTTATTCATTATTGACTTTATAGGAAAATTCCATATTAAGGTGTTATACAATTTACATTACATTGTTTTTTATTACAATCATATATATTAAAACAGTAGGTGACCTCTTTTAGATCAACTCAAATTGGTCTTTGAGCATGCGCGAAGTTGAACTTATTAGCCCTTCCAGTTAGAAGTAAATTGAAGCAAGTCGGGTTAGCTCAGTGGTATAAGGCACAGATTTATAGCTCTGAGCTTTTGTGGAGGACTAGGATTCAATCCCACCACTCGGTAATTTTTTTTTTTTTTTTTTTTTTTTTTTTTTTAATAATAATGATACATTTTACTACAAGGGGAAGGTCATATGATTTTTATTCTTTGGTTATAATTAAATAAAATTTAACACTCAACAATGTTTTTTTAAGTAACAATTTTATTTTTTAAATATTTCAAGTAATTAAAACACAGTAATTGTTGGATATAAACAGCCAATTTCCAATTCAGGTCTTTAGGGATACATTTGTAAGAATAAAATTACTGAAAATCTTTACAAGTTGCATTCTTAAAATAAAATAAACAACAATAAATACAACACACACAAATAAAAAATTGTAAAAATGTCGTAAAATTTAACAATATTAAAAAAATATATATATATTCTATTTTTCTAAAAAATGGAAATATTTAAACATTATTTTATCGGCAGGTAGTAGCAGCAATTTTCAACTTTCCTATCGTGCGTGGAATCTTATAAAAAGTAATCCTTTGTAAATGTAATATACGTGAATTATATAAATAAATAAATGTTATACATCATTCAGAACTTATATTAAATGATTTTTAACTAAATCCTCGAGTGCCGTTATGAAGTAATATCTGAATCTTTAAAATTGTGAAGTATGCTAAAATATTTTATAAATAATTTAACAATTTTAAAATATTTAAGCTAAAGTATTTTTCATTTAATTATCTTTTAAATATTAAAATAATCTACAATGTTTGTGATATTTCGTATGAGCATTACAAGGAAGATATATGTTTGTGTGCATATAAGGAAAAGTATTAATTATTTTCCAGGGAAAAAAATTAAAATTAAGAGAAAACAGGGAGAAAGAAAAATAGTCATGTAAGACTTAAAGTTGAACTACTTTGTGATACTCATGGTTTAATAATTAAATAATGTATGAAACGTTATGAATAATTCAAATATATTATGCATAGTTACTTCATACCATGAAATTTTAAATTTCGGGGTTTAAAATGAGACTGATAAAAATAAAATTAATAAAAACTTTTCAATATGATTTTAAAAATTAAAAAATACTAAGAAATTTTTAAAAAACACTGAGAAAATTCACCAAAATAAATGTCAGTTCAATTAATTTTAGTTATCCTTCTACTAAAAAGCAAGTGCTGTTAAAATTCTGCTTAAATTCTTTCAGATGATTACTTGAGTAGGTTAAACTAACAGAAACATGAAACGCTTTGAATCTGCTGAAGTCACATTGATAACATTCAAATAAATTAAATTTTCAAAACTTTATTTACAGGTTCTAATTAATCTTTTAACATGTTTATCGTCAAATCTTGACGGGTACCATCTAGTAATTATTTATTTTGTTTAAGTATATTTTACTAAAATTTTTGTTAGAAAATATCTTTTTCTTTTAAAAATAAAGGAATAACTACACAGAACAAAATAAAATTTTGCTCTTTGCTTTATTTCAAGTTGCAAATGCCAAACTTATAAAAGAAAATATTATTTTATATTGTTTATTAAAAATATATAATTATCTATAATAATAAAGAGACAATGTGTGCCAGAGCTGTTCTGGAGAGACTGCTGCATGTAGAGTTACAAAATTTGGAGGGAAGGTATTTCTATACATGTAGTTTTGCACCTCGAAGCCTGATTTTTGATTTGAATTTTTTAATTTAATTTTTTTTTTTTTTTTTTTTTTAGCACTCTTTTTATGTTTCAAGGCAATTTTTCCGTATTAGTAAAAGGAATACGGTTTCATTCTTTTCACTCAATTTAGTAATTTTTCTTCTCTTTTTAATAAAGTTTATTCCGAATTCATACGATGATTTTTGAATTTTTAGCGAATTTTTTAATGCGATTTTTAGAGTTTTTTCGCATTTTGCGGCTATTTTTTGACAATGATAAAAACAAAATTGATTCAAACTTTCAGCTTAATGAACTAAATTTTGTCTGCTATGATTTTTCAATTTCACCGATTTTCAATACAATTTTCAATGTAATTTTTAGCGATTTTTTTTTTTTTTTTTTGTGCGTTTAGCATTGATTTTTTGTCAAAATTATTGTTTTTTGTATGCATCATGATCTTATCTATTCTTGAATTGCATGTAAGAAAAGTAAAAAACATAAAATTAATGAATGAGCAATAAAGTTATTAATTAGGATAATCACAGTAATCTATAATAATAAAGAGACAAGTATGTGTGTGTCAGCGTGTTTCTGAAGAGACCGCTGCATGCAGAGTTACTAAATTTGGAGGGAAGGTACCTCTAAACATGCACTTTTGCCCCTCAAAGCCTGATTCTAGATTTTTTTATTAGAATTTTTTAATTTAATTTTTTAGGCGATTTTTAGCGCTCTTTTTTTATTTTGAGGCGATTTTTCCATATTAGTGAAATGAATGCAGTTTCATTCTTTTCACTCAATATAGTAATTTTTTTCTCCTTTCAATAAAGTTTATTCGGAATTCGTGCTGCAATTTTTTAATTTCTAGCAAATTTTTTAATGCAATTTTTAGTGTTTTTTGCATTTTGCGGCTATTTTTTGACAATGATAAAAACAAAATTGATTTAAACTTTCAGCCTAATGAACTAAATTTTGTCCGCTGTGATTTTTCAATTTCAGTGATTTTTAATGTGATTTTCAATGTGATTTTTAGTGATTTTTTAAATTTTTTGTGCGTTTAGCATCGATATTTTGTCATTTTTGACAAATTACAGTTTTTTGTATGCATCATGATCTTATCTATTCTTTAATTACATGTAAGAAAAGCAAAAAACGTAAAATTAATGAATGAGCAATAAAGTTATTAATTAGGATATTCACAGTAATCTATAATAATAAAGAGACAAGTATGTGTGTCAGCTCTGTTCTGAAGAGACCGCTGCATGTACATGTAAAGTTACTAAATTTGGAGGGAAGGTACCTCTATACATGTAGTTTTGCACCTCGAAGCCCGATTTTTGGTTTTTTGATTGAAATTTTTAAATTTAATTTTTTAGGCGATTTTTAGCACTCTTTTTATATTTTGAGGTGATTTTTCCACATTAGTGAATTGAATGCGGTTTCATTCTTTTCACTCAATATAGTAATTTTCTTCTCTTTTCAATAAAATTTATTTGAAATTTGTGAGGTGATTTTTGGAACTTTTAACGAATTTTTTATTGCGATTTTTAGCATCTCTCCACAATTTGGGGCCATTTTTTGAGAATCATAAAAATGAAATTGTTTCAAAGCCTAATGAACTAAATTTTGTTTGGTATGATTTTTCAATTTCAGTGGTTTTTTTCATTGTGATTTTCAGTATGATTTTCGATGTGGTTTTTAATGATTTTTTGTGCGTTTAGCATCAGTTTTTTGTCAATTTTGTCAATGTTACAGATTTTTGTACGCATCATCTTATCTATTTTTAAATTGCATGTAAAAAAGGCAAAATACATAAAACTAATGAATTAGTAGTAAAGGAATTATTTTGAATATCCACAGTAACCTACACTAATAATATAACTAAATGCACTGTCTGTGTGCATGTATGTTTTTCTGAGATGGGTAGCAAAAGGGACTTGGAGCCCTCCTCCAGGGACTTTGGCCTGGAAAAGGGTGCCCGAGGGCCGGTGCACCCTCCTCCAGGAAAAACTTTGCACCCCTGAGTGTCTTAGTCTATCCAATATTTTTTTCATTCGTTGTACACATGAATTCTGACTAGTGTACTAAATTTCGAGAATTCATTAGAGAATAATAATCATTCTACAGACAAACGCACAAGAGAGGTATTTCTTATCATATCAAAGAAATTAAATGTATACCGAAATAATTTCAGAGTCGGAAACCAACGTAGGCATCTTTGCATGCAATTAATGAGGAAACATGCACTCAGGGAAATCTAGTTATGACGCCTTCAGTTGGATTTTTTTTAATCGTTTCTATGAATGATATCGCTTGGATTTTAACCAAATATTTTGCACTTTTTCTGTCCTGTACCTTGTCCATCTTTTTAAACCCAGGCTTTAATGCACCTATAATTAAAACAGTTCTTTTTGAAAAACTTGAGAAAAGAAAGGAATAAGTATCAGAAAGAAAAACAAGTGTGTATTTTGTTGTGGATTGGAAAACAATATCTTAATTTTCGACGAATAGAAACTTGGTGACACTTCCAGATTACAATCTTGCAAGTTTTAAATTCAACGCGGCTAGCATATTTTTATTCCCAAAATCCATACCATAATATCAGATTAGTAATCTTCGTTTAATTTAATGATACACTTTCCGTAGTTAAATAACTTTTAAGAGTTTCTAATATGTAATTTAAATTTTTAAAAAAATTAAATTTAATCACAGAAAAATCTACCATTGAATAAAGTGATGGACATAATAAGAAATTATTATAGTTTTTTTTTTTTTTTTAAATGGTCACAGGATTCTGCATGTTTCGGGAATACAATCTTTAGGGCATTTCTCTCCATTTTCGAAACTTATATACACTGCTCAAAACATTTAAATGATATTTGAAATTTTATATAAAAAAAAAGATATAAACGAAATTTTTTTTGCCGAAAGTAGAAGAGAATCACAAATGCAAATTTTTCTGGTTTTCAAACTGTGGAGTATGCAAATTTTGAGTTCGACGTCAAAAACGTCGCTTCAGCGGCAGCGAATGAAATTTGACTTTCAACTGGGTAAAAGAGAATGAAGACAAGGATGATCGGCATTCAGTGATTGCTTTGTTTCGATGAGTACGATGTCTCAGCGAAGTCATTTGACAGATTCAGAAGCTTGGAGAATTGTTGGTAGGTTAGAAGGGGGCCAAACTCAAGCCGAAGTAGTGCAAGCCATTGGAGTGTCACAAAGTGTCATTTCCAGGATCTTGAACCGTTTTTTGGAGAGTGGATGTGCAGGCCAAAGACCAGGGCAAGGTCGTAGACGGGCAACAACGTCCAATGAAGATCGGTATTTAGCGTTAACAGCTCGGAGACACCGAAACATGAACGCTACTCTTCTCCAACATCTTCGCTCGGCTACAGGCACCACGATTTCAACTCAGACTGTCCGAAACCGGCTCCATGCTGTAGGTCTGTATGCTCGCCAACCGATGGTATGTGTTAGATTAACATCAAGGCATCGTCGCGACCGCAGGGAGTGGGCAACCGAGCATATCAACTGGAGGAGAAATGAATGGAGCAATATTCTGTTTTCTGACGAGTCCCGTTTTTCTGTGCATCCGGATAATAGGTGTATTTTCATCTGGAGGGACCCTGGCAGTAGGAATAATCCTGCGTTCGTGCACGAAAGTGTCAGATTTGGCGGTGGAGGAGTGTTGGTGTATGGTGGCATCTTCATTGACAGGCGCACTGACCTCTACATCATTCGAGATGGAGCTCTGACTGGTCGCCGATATAGGGATGAGATCCTCAGACCTATTGTAGTCCCTTACGCTGCAGCAGTCGGAGATAACTTCATTTTAATGGACGATAACTGCAGGCCACATTGTGCAAACCTGGTGGAGGATTTCCTTTTCGAGGAAGGAATCGTTCGAATGGAATGGCCAGCGTGTTCTCCAGACATGAATCCAATCGAGCATGTTTGGGACGCTCTAGGAAGACTAGTTTCTGGCCGCCAACAACCCCCACAAACTCTCCAAGAACTGGAAAGAGTTCTTCTGGAAGAGTGGGGCAGAATGCCCCAACTCGTCATTAATAGCCTCATTGAGTGCATGCCTCAAAGGTGTTCAACGTTGCTGGCCGCCCGTGGAAACCATACCCCCTACTGAAAATGATTTTCTTTGAAGAAAATAACTTTTCTTATTCTTTTTTTCTCATATGCACAAATTGTGTTTTTTTCCTTTTGTACACAAATGCGCAATAAAATGCATTTTTTTCTGCCAAACATGTGTAATTTATTCTCATATAACCTACTATGTCTGTCGACCATGTATCAATCAGCTAAAAAGATTCCCAGATACAAAATCCACCTAAAACTACAATATCCTTTAAATGTTTTGAGCAGTGTATTTCCCTTGATTTCTAATTATGATAAAAATTTTACGAATCTTGCGAAGAGCGTGCACAGAAGAGTAAATTAAAAAAAAAATGGTTTTAATGATTTTAAACAAATAAGGCTGATTTTTTCTATGCTAGTTTTATAGAGATCTAATATTTTATGGATACATAAATTTTTTTACGGGTAGAAAATTTCATTTCCTACAAGGTATCGGATTTGCAAAAGAAATTGCTGTTCAGATTGTAACAAAATTTATTTCATTTTTAACTGATTGGTGACTAATTCTTATTGCATTAAAGAGATAAAAATAAAGTGGAAGTCCTTAACTGCAACATTATTTGACACCACGTGCGAAAAAAAAAAAAAAAATCTTGTTAATTTTCTAGTAATTTTCTATGCGACATTGATGATAGTCCAAGAGCCGACAGCACAAAAACTGTTAAAAATTTTGCTCTAGTTTGAACCAAATTTTGGTGCTTAGTAGCTGCCACCATAAGAAGGTGAACTCTCATACCAATCTTTGGAGCTTCTTATTTCAACCTCGTTCCAACTACTGGAACTATGTTTCAATAGAAGTTCCAAATATTGGTTCAATATTTCAATATCTTACAGTGGCAGCTATTGATCACCAAAATTTGGTTCGAACTAGGACAAGATTTTTAACAGTGCATAATTGTCAAAAACATCGATCTGAAAGTTTACAGTTCATTCGAATAATTAGTTTTCGAGATAGAGAAAAATTTTTGCCTTCATTAATTTAAGAGGGGCTATCTTATTATTATTATTATTATAAATTTAAAATTTCTTTATAATTTTACTGGTGAGTAATTGAGTGTTTTCGATGCTTTTTCTTGTAAGATCTTCATTTTCTTTTCCGAAGTTTATGGTTCACTTTTTGTTTTATAATTTTATTAAGATTTAAGAAAATTATTTAAACTACTATGTATGTTTTTAGGGTGGTAAGGGACTAAAATACAGTGTCAAACACACATGATACCATTTTAAAAGTCAATGTTCATGCACTTTTTAATATGTAGACAATCTCCAAAGTTGGTTTTGTATAGGCCCTAAGAGTGGGGATGCCCTCCGCAGTGGTCTTTCTAAGGAACCTAATCCGTATTTACGCAAGGAAATCCAAAGTTCGAATAAAACCACCAGAAATTCCGAACAATTAAACCGAAGGGCGCGACTGGGCTCGAAGCCAGCACCTCCCATTAACCAGTTTCGAGCGCGGAACCACTCGACCACTGGTGAGGAAGGGAAGTTTAAAAGTAAAATTTATAAATAACATTTAATAGTCTATATTATCAATCAGTTTTTACCTATGTCTTTTTCATACAGTCATTTGCAAGAGAATTAGTTGGGGGGGAGAATAATTTTTTTCGTCTTATGACGTTTTGGAAAAATAATAAAATCAAAAACCCCTAACCTACAAGCTAATCTATATTCAATTTGCTGAAACGGTTAGATGTTAAACTATTATTTTTAGAACACTGCATAAAGTTATATAGCTTTCATGGAACTTTAAACATGCGCGGAGAAATAAAAGAAGTTTTCCATTTAGATTCAAAAATTAAGCCAGCTTCATATTTAAGAGGCTACTTCAGCTAAAAGAAAAGATCCGTTTGCTAATACTAATCCTACGGAAGAAATTAATAAAGATATTTCGATTGCATTTCAATGTTTTTAAATGGTTTTCTTTTGCATTAAATAACAGAGATCGATCTGTATGCAGGCCATTTTTATTTTACTTTTTCAATTTTAATTACAGTTAATTTCTATAAGAATTCTTTTACTTTCCAAATCGGTTTCGAAAATGAAAGTGTACACATAAATATCTGTAAACAAACTCAAAATAAATAAATAAATAAATAAATAAATAAAATCGAACCGATGTCAACTATCCAGTGAAAAAAAAAATCATTTAAAAATATTGAAATGCAATTGAGATATCTTTATAAATTTCCTCCGTATGATTAGCACTATCGAACGGGTCTTTTTATTTGATTGAAGTGGCTATGCGAGTGTGTTAAGTCTTATTAAGCTATAGGTACAACACAAGTAATTAAAATTGACGCGGGTTCATTGAATATTTTTGCGCCTTCTGAAAATCCAAGGTCTGCGCCCTTTACCCTGGTCCAGCCCAACCCTGTGGTTATTTATATCTAAGTAGTTGTTTACAAGGTTCTAGAGAAAAAGATCGGCAAGAGAAATAACAAGAAAAAAATTGAAGATTATTTCACGGAATCTGCATCAGATTTGAATGAAAAAGGCGTGAAATTTTAAAATACAAATATAAACTATGCTCGTCAGACGTCAGGGTCTCCATAAAAACCAAGTCCAATTTGAACACCCACATGCAGGTAATTTTTTAATATATATATACATATTGTATGGATTTATTTTAGAAATATTGCGTAGTTATATCTTATCTTTTTCTTTAAAATTGTAGTGAAAGGAATTTTTTATATTAAATTAACTATATAGTGTTTTTAATCATAAGTATAAAGTCTGTTTATTCAAAATTTGTATTTTAATATATCTGGATAAGTTAAACATATAGATCAGTTTTCTTACAAAAGCTCTAATAATAAAAGATTGGTTATATATATATATAGGGTGTCCAGCAAATAACACCCTGATTTCAAAATTAAATTTCTCAAAAACAAAGATCGATAGTAATATGCAGTAAACGGTTTTTTCATTAGGTAAGCTGTAAAAATCTTATACAGAAATTTCAAACAGTGAATATTTTGAAAAAATTGCGTTCTGATTGCATAGAATGCTTTGATTTGACATTTTTCTTGTTTTAGATTGCCTGCAGAGAAATAATTTTTCAGCTTACAGTGCAATATTTTAAAGATTTTTTGAAGTAAATTTTTAGAATTTTGAAATTTCAAAAATTTAATTTAAAAAAACTATGAAATATGGCACTTTAAGCCGAAAAACACATTCTTTGGCAGCAATCTAGAGCAAGAAAAATGTCAAATCAAAGCATTCTTTGCAATCAGAACATAATCTTTTCAAAATATTTACCGTTTGAAACTTTTGTATAAGATTTTTACAGCTTACCTAATGAAAAAACTGTTTACCACATATTATTATCGATCTACATGTATGATTATTTTTGGGTATGGCAAGTAGATCCTCACTGAATTTGATGCACATCTGTTTATCATTCTATTGTCCATAGGTTTGTGCAGAAAGGGGATTTTACGTCCTTTTAATCCTGCTATTTGTAAATAGCTGATGATAATAGAAGAAGGGAGAACTATGGATTGTAATGGATATCATAATCCACATTAACTCGTTTTTACTCCAATTAATTGACTGAAGCATAAATTTAAGATGAAAATCAAAGTTGGTGCAGTATTGAATTAATAATATTAAAGTATTAACATGTGTAACTAATTTTTTAAACATGAAAATGTACGTGTGAGATAGAAGAAAGCTTTGGGTGTGCACATTAGATTAGTTTACTGATGCATATGCCGCATGCATAAAACAAAGCCTAAGTTGGATCAGAATCAGTCAATTATTTTGCCAACTTTAATTTTCAAATTAATTCGGTAGTTCCTGATGTTACCTTCTATAAATAAACATTTTATGGTAAAATAGTATTTCACGTACGTTGAGGTCAAAGTTGTTATCTGTGTTGATTCTCTGCTCACGCACAATGTGAATATTATTTACCATAATCCTCTTTTTATGTGAAAATCACTCAATTTTTTTTCAAAAGTTTTGTTTACATTAGGAAAGAAAATTTAAATGCTGATAACTTTAAATTAGTAAATTTAGAAGATGTCTCTCCTCTCAAAATTAATTTTACTTTAAAGGTCTTCCTAAAAATCTTTTGCACTGTTTTATTAAAAAAAATAATCTTGAGGTAAAAAAATGCGATTGACATATTAATTTGAAGTGGTAATACCTAAAATTATTTGCGCTACTATAATGTGATAGTACACGATCGTTGGCAAGTTTATTGCAGTTGGCATAATTTGTTAATTAATTGACAATTTTTTGTTTATTGAGGATAGAAATTTTATTTTTTTAAACGAAATTTTATAAAAGCATGTATATTGAATAATTACACGTCCAAAAATGCACTCTATACTTTTTTCAGTCCCTTACTTAAGTTTGTACCTTGACTGAAAAAAAAAAAAAAAAAAAAAAAAAAAAAAAAAAAAAAATGTTTAACGAAGAAAAAAGTGATCATTTTCAGTATTTCGACATTTTTTAAAAAATTCTCTATCTCTGTTTATAATTATTTTATTAAGATGAGTTTGATCTCAAATTGAATCTTTTCTTCATAAGATTCTTTCACTTTTTGTTTTATTTCTCTGTAATACTTGATTTCTTAAATATCTGAATTTTAAAATGCCATGTTTGGTCCATTTAACATGGGGAAGTTGTCTTGAGTATAATAAGCAGTTAAGTGGTCATCATGTTCTTGGCGTTTGTTCATTTGGCAGGCATATTATTTTTTTCTAGCTTGGCTTGGCAGAATGACCGTCCTGCTTGATAGATGTATATAGACATAAATATGTATATACAGCGTTAGAATTTCTAAAAAAAAGTCACTGGTCCTAAGGACCAGTAAACACAAGAATTTACTGGTCCGCAGACATCATCACTGGTTCACCATATAAAATTCTATTAAATAATTTTAACAATTAGAGTGGCCTCCCCCCTCCCCTCCTTTGAAAATAAACCAATCTTACTTTGCAACAATCCAAATTTTTTAGCATAATACAATGTAAAATTATAATTTGCTAAAAATTAAAAAGCAAAATTTTCTGTACTTTTTAAAGAATAAATGTGCAAGATACAAATTTAATTATAAAATAATGCTTATTTAAATGCAGAAGATAACAAGTATCACTATTGTTTGCATTTCTTTTAAAATAAGGCAAGACAGGTTTATTGAAAAAGACATTTTTGCTAAAAAAAGGGATATTTTTGTTGAGTAAATGGGTACTTTATTTAATGAAATGGTGCTTTCAGGAGTCACATTCACTCAGAAAGATTTGGAGCAATAAAAATCTGATTGGGAAACAGGAAAATCAGTTTTTAGAGCAGCAACAACAATTTTTAAGCAGGAAAATTAGTTTTTAAAACAGAAAAATTCTCTCCCGCCATTCACTTATTTACTTTTTTGTCGAAATTTCTGCCTTTTCGCATTATTTTGACAAAATCTTTTGTTTTTTCGGGATTTATTGACGAAACATACCGTTTTTCGCGATATTTTGTTTCAAAATTTTCCGTTTTATCTCGATTTTTGGACGAAATTTGCCGTTTTTTCGCGATCTTTTGAAGAGATCTACCGTTTTTTCGGTTTTTAGGATGAAATTAGCCATTTCTTTAGATTTTTTGACAATATTTGCCGGAAATTAGTCATTATTTATCACTTTTTTAATAAAATTTGTCATTTTTTGCGATATTTTGCCGTTTTATCGCGATTTTCTAGCAAAATTTGTCATATTTTCATGATTTTTTGGGTGGAATTTGCCTTTTTTTTTTTGGAAGAAATCTGCTTTATGTTTCAGGTTTGGAATGAAATTAGCCATTTTTTTGAGAATTGTTTAACAAAATTTGCCGGAAATTAGTCGTTATTTCACGATTTTTTAACGGAATTTGCTGTTTTTCACGATTCTTTAACGAAATTATGCGTCTCGTGGTACGTGTAAGAACTTTTTTTTTGCATCCCATCGCCGATTTTTTGCTTATTTTATGCGTTATAGCAAATCCGCGGCATCGAAAAAAAAAAAAAAAAAATCTTATGTGCAATTGGTTGCAGTTTTCTCAGGGTCTGAAAAAAGGCACTGGTCCTGCAGACCACTAAAATTTTCAGATTAGTGGTCCGATTGAATTATCGGTGGTCTCGGACCAGCAGACCACCAAGGATTTCGAACGCTGATATATAACACTGGCACCTGATTAATCTAAAAGTACCCTTATGTACATTATAAATATGTTTCTTACTGATTAATATTATAAAAATATAACTGTATTTCAACTATAGTAAACCTAAATAAGTAAATAGCAAAATCAATATTTTTTGAAGAATTATGATATGTAAAGTAGCTCTTTAAGTTTGAAGTTATAGCTCAATTTATTTAAAATTAAGTTGAAATATAGTATAGCCAGGGGTCTGTCCAGGCTTTTTTCCCAGAGTCCTATTTTTGTGAAATTAACTATTATTTTTGTGAATTATTTCTATTTTTGTGAAAAAAGTAAATTCACAAAGTATTAGTTAATCCATTTCCATCCAATTCTTCAATAGGAGATATTGCTTCTTTTTCAAAATCATCATTTTTAACAGAAGATACTTCATATTTTCTAAAATTATCCTCTGACAAGCAATTTTTCATTTTCAAAATTATCATTTCTGTTACAGGTTGAACTTGAAATCTCAATAGAATTTCGATTGGTTTGTCTGAAATATACACAGTTGAATCGTCGACTGGATAATCTGTAATCGATAATTTTAAATTATCAGTTGTTAAATTCCCATTTTGAGATAAATTTCTGATCGGAGATTTTTGCGCATCAGCATCTTGATCAATTCCCTTAAAATAATTAGAAATTTTATCACAGCCTTTAGCATCTGACAATCATATTTTTTTCACATAATAATCAGAATTTCAAGTATTTCCTACCGTGGAGGGACGTCCACGTTTCATATTGAGGGAAATAAAAGAAATGAGCATATACAGTAGAAACAAAAAAATAAGGGAAATCGGAGAAAACTCAAAGTAAGAACATGTAAAGCCCGTGAAGCACGTTTCATACACGAAGCGAACACAACTAAATAAAAGCAGGTGTTGCCAAATTAGGAAATGTAATCATAAAAAGATATGATCGCCACACCTACTATGCTGTTGACATCATGTATCAGCCAGTCGGCACTCATTCAAAATAAGGATAACAGGGAGAAAGAGTGGAAAGCAAGATAGCAATAAACGAAAGAGGCTGTAGTTTGTTTACGTTGAGATAAATGATACAATGAACACAAAAATCTAGATTTTTGCAGAAATTTACACTTATTACTTTTTTTTTTTTTTTTTTTCTTGTGAAAGGGCTGTTTTTCTGAAATATAATTCTGTGAAGAGTCTGATTTTCTTAAATTTATTTTTGAGAAGAGTCTGTTTTTCGTAAATTTGTTTTTGTGAAGAGTCCGTTTTATTGCCAACAGATTTTGTGAAGAGTCCGTTAATGGACTCAATTTTTGCCCAGGACAGACACCTGATAGCATATATTTATTGAACAAGTTTCTTACTTGCTTAAGTATTAAAAGCACAGAAGAAATAAATAGAATGATATTGGGGGGGGGGGGGGGTATCATTTATATTGTTACACATGTAATAGTAATGAAATGCAGAAAACAATTACAATTTCATTGAATAGAATATGCTATAAGATTGCTTCCTTAAATTCTCAAAATAATTTTTTAGTTATTAAATCAATATTATAATAAAATGTTAAACTGGCTAAAAAAATATATATATATTTTTTTTAAGGGGACAAAAATAATTTAAAATATTAAAATTTAAAAATTAATTTAAAAAGACTGCACAGAAACTTTTAAGTCCTTATTTTTTTTTTTACCATGAAGTATTTATGTAATATTTTTATAGCAGTGATACTTTGAAATACAAAGTACATAAATATTATGAAAAACAAACAGAAAATTCTGAATGATAATTTTTTAAATACACTGGATGTGTATCTAAAATTTTGTTAAAATTTGCAGTACAAATTTATGGTCAAAAAACAAATTTCGGTACAGAAAAATCCATTTTTGGAACAGCAAAATTAATTTTTAGAAAAAGCAAAGAAAAAAAAATTTTTGAAGCAGCAAAATACACATTTATTTATTTATTTCACTGGTTTAATAAAATTTGAGGTTTTTTTTTTTTTTTTTTTTTTCGTGATTGTTGGACGAAATATGCAGTTTTTGTCGCGATCTTTTTGTTGAAATTTACAGTTTTTTTTTTTTTTTTTTTAAAGATTTTATGATGTATTTTGTGTGTTTTGTGATCTTTTGAAGAAATTTATCTTTTTTTTTTTTTCACGATTTTTTAAGGGTGTTCTTAACTGCTCCACTCGACACGCGAAAAACATCTTGACACATTTACAAATCCATTTTTTAACAGAAAGATGTAAAATTGGAATGTCTGACCATGCAAGCGATTTCGAATCGAACCTATTTTTCCATTTTATGATAATTAAATTACCTATCCAATTCTAAGCTATTTTGATCATTTGATCACCCATTTTTCTCCTGCTTTTCAACATGTTTTTCTGCTTTTGTGCAAAAAGGTGTTCAAAAGTGTCAACTTTGAAACTTGTTATAAAAAAGTTATTGTGTTTTTTAAAAAACAGAAAATTGAGTGCAATTAGACAATTTCTGAATAATAACACCTGCTTTTCTCATGCATTTCCAGACAAAAATAAATTAAAGCATGTGTCACAAAGTTGCCTTTTTGATTTAAGAACACCCTTAACGAAATTTACCATTTTTTCGTGACTTTTGGACATAATCTGTCGTTTAACGTGATTTTTTTTTAAAACGAAATTTATTGTTTTTCCCGATTTTTTAGCGAAATCGATCGTATTATCCCAAATATTTGGCAAATCTTTCGTTTTTTATGGCTATCTTTTGGCGAAATCTGTCTTTTTTCACAATAATTTTGATGAAATTAGGCTTTTTTTGTGATCTTTTGTCGAAATTTACCATTTATTTATGATCTGATGATGTAATTTGCATTTGTTCCCTATCTTTTGACGAAATGTATCGCGCTTTTTTTATGATTTTTTTTTAAGAAAATTACTGTTTTTTCGTTATTTTTTCACATAACCTGTCGTTTTTCTGCGATTTTTCAACGAAATTTATCATTTTTTCTCGAGTTTTTGAGAAATATGTCATTATATCTCCCTTTTTTTTTTTTTTTGCAAAATCTCATTTCTTCGTGATTTTTTACCATAATTTACCTTCTTCCGTGATCTTTTAATGAAATTTGCAGTTTTTTTGTGATCTTTCATCGAAATTTGCCATTTTTTGCGATATTTTAATGAAGTCTGTCTTTTTTTGCCTGCGATCTTTTGACAATTTACCATTTTTTCTCGATTTTCGTAAAACGAAATTTACCGCTTTTTCTCAATTTATTGCCGAAATCTGCCGTTTTTCCATGTCTCATTGGTGAAATCTGTATTTTTTTTTTTGTGATCTTTTGGCAAATTTTTTTTATTTTTTTTTTAGCGATTTTTTGACAAAATCTGTCTTATTTTGCTATTTTTTGACAAAACCTGCCTTATTTTAGCGATCATTTGTCAAAGTACACCGTTTTTTGCGATCTTTTGATGAAATCAGTCATTTTTTCTTGCGATCTTTGAATGAAATTCGCCGTTTTTCTGCGTCTTGTTCACGTGTTTTTTTTTTTTTTTTTTTTTTTTTTTTTCAAATAAGGAAATTTTTTCTTTTCCAAGTTGGCAAATTTATCTGCAAGGATAAAAATTAATCTGCGATGCACGTCACGCACTTTCTGCTACTGGGGACAAATGATTGAACTGAAAGGGCAGAGTTATCTTTCCCAGCCAATTTCAACTAGAATACCTACCATAAAATAGACTATTCTAAAAAAGGACGTTGTTCAAGTCTCAACTCGTGATGGGTCAATAATACTTGTTACATTAATATTAAATGTCTAATTTATCAATTAATATGTTACTATAAACATTCCTTCTCATATCTATATTCCTTATTGTTGAACAATGCTTGATAAAAACACCCTTGAAATGCACAACTAATCATTTAGTTTACTTTTTAATACAATAAATTTTGCCCTCAAAGTAAATAAGTTCTCAGAATATACTCTTTGTATGACACAAAAATATCAGATTTGACTTACCTTCATCAACGTTGACAAGCTTTTCAGAGGCAGGTTCCTCTGGAATAGATTTAGCAGGTAAAGGTGACAAGGAGGAAGGCCTCACAGCATCCGAAGTCTCTGGAACTAAAGGTTTATCTTTAGGTTTTGGTTCAGCAGCAGACTGATCGGTCTGCAGCCAGACCTTCCCACCACTGCTCTGGGAAGTGGATAAAGCGCTTTGTGGTTTTTTACTAGAAACTGGTGGCTGTGATTTGGCAGATGATTCTTTTGGCTTCTTAGCACTTTGCAATTTACCTGTCGGTATAATAAAGGATAAAGTATTAGGAAACAAACACCAGTTAAAATTAATGCATTTAGTTTTACTTGTCCAATGAGTAAAAGATTTAATTACATTGCACTAGTTAAACATAAAAGAAAAGTTAGGGATCATAATGAAAAAAAAAATACCATTCACTCAATCAACTACACATATACAGGATTAAGAAAATACAATTTGGGTGACAGAATTGCAAAACACTTACCTCTCTACCTATACAAGTAACTTCTATAATACAGTTATAATAAAAAGAAAACATTTCATTTTGATAGCTATATTATATATATAAAATCCCTCCGTGTATAACGATTCCAGGGTCAACCCATCCACGAGAAAAAACACTTATTGTAGTAACCAATAACAAATTTCATTGTGAAAAGTTACCTCTGATTTTAGAGGCTATCAATTTTTCGTTCAATGCAAACGTTCCAGAGTCGTAATGGAGCGTTCTCATTTGTCAGATTTACAGTTTGAGCTGTAAACGATGTCACTACATTTTACTGTGCTTTGAAATCTTTTACCTATTTCAAACACAATATTCACACTGCTAAAAAATTGACTCATTTGCTGCAGCATCATTCCACCACTTTTATAGAAAACTATTACTTTGTTGTGTTATGAAGCATTCTCATTGGTCTTAAAAGAGACTCTATAAAAGCTGTAGAGTGATGCTGCAGTAAATGGTTAAAATTTTTAGCAGTACACTGTTAAAACTTTGACTCTTTTGTTGCATCATCACTCCCCAGCTTTTATAGAATACACTGTAAGTAACAAACACAAAGTAACCGTTTTCTATAAAAGCGTTGGAGTGATGCTGCACCAACTGTTAAAAATGTGACCCGTTTGCTGCAGCATCACTCCACTGCTTTTATATAAAGCGGCTACTTTACTGTGATATGGAGGATTCTGATTGGTCATAAAAGAGATGTTCTATAAAAGCTGTGCAGTGATGCTGCAACAAATGGATCAAATTTTTAACAGTGTAATACTGCAAAGTAATCATTTTCTATAAAAGCTGTGTAATGACGATGCAGCAAAACAGTCAAATTTTTAACAGTGTTTAATTAAAACTTTTTATTTAAGAAAAGCGAAGGTGTGTTTTAAATACAATATTGTTAGAATTTTTACATTTGTGTTGCTTTATTTATTTATTTATTTTTTACAGCCGTGAATGACTTGATTGTCACATAACGAATCACGATTGTTTACTCTTTATTGTTGACATTTGTTTTCGATCTTATAAAGTATTTTCTTTTAAGTATTAGCTAATGGTATAAAATAGTTAATTCATAAATGTTTTAAAATAGCATTATTAGTGCATGTTAATTTGCATGTTTTTTGTGAAATAATTACTGTAATTTTGTGAGTGAAATTCATTAGCTGCATATTCTATGCCATTATTTTACTCATTCAATTAATAATTTGGCTACCCTTTCATATTCGTCTGGAAATGGCCAAAATGGGAAAAATTTTTATACATTTTGGGTATTTTTATTATTTTCTCTCAGTATTTAAAAATATTTTTTGGCTGTAGTTTTACAATGTATTCTTTTATAATTGATATTTTACCTTACTTTATTCTTTTAATATTTATGCATTTATCATTTGTTCATTACTATCCCTCGCCATCCACCAGATAGTTTTGGTTATAAGTTTGGTTATAAGTTTAAATGCAGATTTCTATTAATTTTTTAGATTTTTCCCTCATGTTCAATCTTTGTATTTTTCAAAATTGTTTAAGCCTAAAGCAGGGGTGATTCTGGATTTAAAAAAAAAAATTTTGGAAATTCGTATTGCATTTTCGGAAATCAGAGGGGGGGGGGGGGGGGGGGGGTCCCCCTTCCAGCGATCTTCGGACAAAATCGGCGTTTTCCCGATATCTTCAGACGAAATCAGCAATATTTTAGCAAAATCGGCGGCTTTTCCGTGATCTTTTGACGAAATCAGCGTTTTTTCGACAATGTTTAGACAAAATTTGCTTTTTTACGCGATTTTTTCTCGAAATCGGCGTTTTATTCCCGCGATCTTTTGACGAAATCGGCATATCTTTCTAAATATTCTTTTGACAAAATATTTTTAAGCGATCTTTTATCGAAAACGGTGTTTTTTTCCACGATCTTTAAACGAAATTGGCGTTATATCTGCAATCTTTAGACGAAATCGCCGTTTTCCCACAGTCTTCAGAAAAAATCAGCGTTTTATTTGCGATATTTGTTGAAATTGCCGTTTTTTCGGCGATCCGCACAGGAAATTCGCGTTTTTCATCGATCTTTTGACAAAGTTCGTTTACAAAAACATTGACGAAATCCACGTTTTTCCACGAAATGTATGCTATTTCGGCAGTCCTATCACGAAATTTGCATTTCTATGCAACTGTTTTTTCCGCGCGCAAAACCGTATAAGTTGGCAACTATGCAGAACTAATAACCGAATTTCAAAGTTTCGGAAGAGGATGCCTTAAATTTTCGGAAATTTCGGATGAGAATCACTCCTGGCCTAAAGTGGCTATGATTGACCAAAGTTGTTGTAATGTTTTATCATCCTTTTAAAAATGGAAACACGTCATTTTGACAGGCTATCTTCTGGTGTATATATAAAAGGAGTAATAACAGAATAAATGACATAACAAGGCAGAATAATAAAAGGCTATTGTTTAATGCCATTATTAAAAAATATATATACCTGTAATATATATATATATATACACACTTTTTTATCATTATTTTATAAAAGAAGTTTATAAAACATTTTTTACAAGTAATTTTTAACTCAATTTGAAGAATATCTTTTTAAGATTTCAGAAATGTATAAAAATGTTTTTACCAAGGCTATTAAAATATATATTTTTTCCTTCTAGCAATTTTATTGCTATATCATATTGCATTGTTTTTAGATAAAAATAGTTTAGTTACTTATCTATTGCTCTTTTCTTGAATATTTATACATATTATGTTATTTATGCACTGGCCAACATTTATATGTATTTGTTAAATACTTCTATATGTATCAGAAAAAGTATTTAATTCTAGTCTTATGATCAGCACCACTGTGAGAGGATAAATAAAATTACTGCATTTTCCAGTTTTTAACATTTCATTGCGATGGATGAAATAACTTGCTTTCCAAGGGCAGAAAAATTCTGTTTGTAAAATGATGAAATATTTGATTGACACCAAAATTTTTAAGAGATTTTTTTTTAAAGAAAATAAACACCTGCTCTTTTACATTCTTATTGTAAAAGTAAAATTTTAGTTTACTCTTGGTACAATTTCTCAGATTTGGAATTAAAATTAGGTAAATTACATCATGTGACCACCGCATTAAAAATGTTAAGACACATACCAGAATCTGACAATTCATTTAAGCAAAAAACATGAAAGTAAAAGTGTGACAAAGTCTAATTTAAAAATAAAAATATTTATTTAAATACAATATCTCTGGAACCTGCATTTAAAAATACTTTTAAATAGAAACTTTAGTAACACATGAATATCTAATTAGTAGAATTTAATGAAAGTATTTTTTTTTAATAATAATTTCTATTTCAAGCTTGCAGCATCTTCCCTAACAGATGGTATAGTGGGGTATACTTAAATACTTCAGACATGTGACATCGTAACTTTGAAATTTGAATTTTTCCATAAACAGCTGCCAAAAACTTAAAGTGTCTAAACTTCAGCAATATGTGAATTTCACTTTTTTTCAGTTAAATATTATCTTATATTAAAATGATTATTTTCATCTTAAAATGCATAACGCATAACGATTTGCATAACTCAAGAGTTCGTATTTTTTATTTAAAGGTTAAATAACACCAATGTCTAACTTTTGCTGAGGACTGTATAGAAATTCCCTGTCATATATTTGAAACTTTAAGTTCATATAAATTCTCTCATATTTTGAATAAACTATGAAGTCAAACAAAGATGTTTTTAACTGTTTATTTAGAATATATTTATATGCATAAAAAAAAAAATCATAAAAATTTTAGCAAAGAATTATTGTATTTTAATAGTGTCAACAATTTTAATCTGTTGATTTAAATCAGTGATTAAATTGTGATTTTAATTGTTTATTTGTTTTGTTTTTTAAATCATTGATTAAAATCATAAATTTTCTAGACATTTAAAATGATATAAAACAGTATTACAATCTAAGATCAATATAATTTGGAAAATTTTTACAGGTATTTTGACTTATAAATACACAAAGAAAAGCTATAAATAATTGTTTTAAAGCTTAATTCCAGATTATTGGAAAAGTTTAGATTTTATCTAATCTAGCATAAAAAGCATTTCATTTTAAAATTATATTTGGTACTATTTCATTATCCTGTCGACCAATTTCACTAAACTATACAAATCACCAAACTATTTGCTAAATTATACAAGTTGACATAATTTTTATTTTAAATAACAAAAAAATAAATAAATAAATAAATAAATAAATAAATAAATAAAAATAAAATAAAATAATAAAACACTAATAAAAAAATATAGATAAAAAATTTTAATTACAAATCCCTTGATGTAAAAAATGAATGTATCATTTAATGTCAAATGAATGTATTATTTACAATCATTCATTATTGGCATCTAATCTTATAGTTTGGGGATGGTTTTTTGATAGACAGGATAATCAAGTAGTACCTAATATTTCAATCTAATATAACTTATATTGTCATAATTTTCTTTTATAAGCAAATTATTTAATATTTCATATAAAATAAGCACAGCAGGTATAGTAAATTTTTGCAAGTAGAATAAAAATAGGTAAAATCTTGTTTTTTTACTCTGCTTTTGCAATAATAAATTTATTGCAAATACAGGAGTTACAGAATTAATTATTTAATAACACAAATTATTAATTATGGAGTTACTTATTTAATAATTATTAATTTTAAATAGTGTTAAACAATTTAATACTAAATGCAGTTATTAATAACATTTATAAATATAAATATCACAAATATTTAATATAATCTATATATTTCAAAGACCTGGCTGTTTTTTTAGTCATCAGCCTTGAGCTTTCTATTGGGCCGATTTTGATAATTATTTGTTTAAATGAAAGCTGTTTTTGTGTAGAAGTGCACATTCTGGCTATTTTTTTTATTTATTTCCATTTTTATATTTTAATTTTAATTTTTAAAGCTTTTTCGTGACATTTCTTCAAAACAGTGGCAACAGGTTAAGCTTTTCTCACTACAATAAAAATTTATCTTCCTTTATTACTTTCCACCAATCAGGAGCTTGATATATTCGGTGAATGTGTCATCGCATTTCAAAGGAAAAAAAAAATAATGGTTTTTGTAATATTTAATCCTAATAAAATGACTGCACATATTTATTCACTAATCACGGTACAATACACAGATTATTTACTGAGTAATATTATTAAGTATTATGTAAATAAAATAACAGAAAATGAACTTTAATAAAATATAATATCTAAAGTGAAATTTTGTCGATGTAAAAAATGTCGTCATTCAGAAACTAGATAAATTTATTCCATGAATATAATATACATTGTTATAGCTTTGTAAGTGATGATGTCATATTCACTGACTTTTATTCCTGCATCTAAATAAACTTAACTTCTATTTATTTAAAAGTCTGTGGTGTGCACAAATGAAAATATTTCTATAAATTATGCCATTTCTATTTAATAATAATAAATATCCTGTGAAAGTAAAGAATTTTTAAATAACTGCATAAGTCACACTTTTATTTTGGAAAAGATGAGTATGTTCTGAAGGTGTAAATGATGCCAATTTAAAAAAAAAAAAAAAAAAAAAAAAAAAAAAAAAAAAGAGTAAAACCTGTGATATGCCGGTATTACAATATTTCTATTTTACATAATATCAAAAATTAATTAAAACCGTTTCGTTGTATTAAGTTATTTAAAATAAAAATAAATAAAATGTTTTCTGCATATCAGCAACAAACGCAAAAATTTTATTCTTTTTAACAACAAAAATATTGTTTTATTGCCATAACAATAAAATTAATTTTGACAAGTTTATGGAGGTTAGAAACCAATAAAAATATTAAATTTATTACAAGTGCTGTAAATGTGTAGTTGGTTGGTTATGCAGTTTAGTAATTCCTTGTTTCTATTATAATTAAAATGTTTTATTGATATTATAATTATTGTACAGTTATCAAGCGATATTCAAACTGAGAAAAAATAAACTATGCTGATATTTTTGAATTGGTCTTCTGAGGTATTATATTAACTTCCTAAATAATTTGGCATTTAAATAATGTTTAAGGTTTAGATACCTCATTAAAAAGATTTGTAGCTGAAGTTAAGCCCAATATAATAATATATGAGTTGTTTTCCTTATTTTTTGTTATTTTCTGAAGTTTGTGTATCTTCATCATGAAAAGTTATGTTATCTCCATTTTAAAAGGTGGCAATTGTTTATTTCGCTCAGTATCTTATTGTGTATATAAGACTGATATATATCATATCTAATATATATTCTTTTCCGTCTAATTTCGACGGGTGCAGCTAGTTTTACATAATTGTTACAAAATATTAATGTATGTAATGTTATTGTATGCTATTAACTAATGAAACTACTAATATGCATTTATATAATTACAAACTAATTATAATTTTATTAATTAAAGTATAAGAACACAGATTTTGTTTGCAGTTAGGGGTTTAATTGTTTTGTAAACCTAAAACTGTTGATAGCTATTCAAAATTTGAGCACTAATGAGGAAAAAAAACATAAAAATCCAATTTAAATAAATTTAAAAAAATCTGATTTTTTTTTTCTTATATTTTAATTCCCATCAGCAAAAATAAAAAAAAGTTTAAATACAGAAATCCATTTAGCCATGAAATTTAAATGCAAGAAAGTTCTAAACTTACTTTTCCTTTTCACTGAAATAAAAGCCAAGAAAATCTTTTTTTAATAATTACTTTTAGGTACTTTATCTTCTTCCTCTTTTGGTGTTCGTCTTCTAGTGGATGAAGCACGGGGAGTTGGTTTAGCAGGTGGTGTTGTAGCGGGACGCTTTTGTTTAACAGGTTCTTTTGCTTTTGCAGGTTCAGCAGACTTAGGTCTTTCTAATAAGCATAAAATATTTTTAGAAGACTAAAAATTAATTCAAATTAATAAGTATAAAAATAGATGATGACTAAATCATGTGTTAGCACAGCTTCATCTGTTAATAAAATGATTAAGTAAATAACAAAAACTTATTTAAGAAAAATATTTTAACTTTTAAAATAAATGTGATACAAGTTTAAATCAAATTCATATTAAATTTTATGAGAAATGATATTATGAAGTACAGATTCTTTCTCCTTTCATTTAATTTTTTATTACATTTATTGATATTTTACTTTGTTAATTACTATAATAAGCCTCTCTTTTTTTTTAACCCTCTCAAACACAGGGATAAAAATTACTCTATATTAATCTTTCTACATATGACTAAAATAAAAAAAAATTTAAAAATTATAATTAAGGTGGCATAGCATTTATTTCATAAAATATATAAACAAAAGTGTTCTTACAACAAAAAATTAACTTAAAATATTGAGCTATAAACAATAATTGATACATTTTATAACTAAAGCTTTATCTTATAAACAGGTAGGGAAAAAATAAAATGTATCTGATTTATCATAAACATTACATCAGACTAGACATCAGAATAATTTTTTAATAATATAATAGCTTTCACAATCACAACAAATCATGTTTTTTTGGCTTTATACAGCAAACTCTTTAGCATTTTGAATTGAAGAATATTCGATGGTATAGATTTAAAAGCAACGGAATAATGGAGTTTGATAATTTTGATACAGATATAACAATATTTAAAATAACTATTATAGTCCTCATACAATAACTTGGTTTAGCCAAATTATTGTATTGACCTAGACAAAGTTTCAAATACTATGGGAAAAGAAATTTGCAGACACTTACAAAAGATGTAAAAAATGCATCATTTAATGAAAACGTATATAACAAGTTGCTAGTAGGGATTTTCACCTTAATTAAAAGAATTTACCCATCTAAATTTATGTTACTCATTCAAAAAATTTTAAGAGGACTATAATTACAAAAATACATAGTTATCAAACAAAAAACAAATTTTAAAAAGTATAATTATGCTAAATTATGCTAATACCAAATAAACATTTCATCTGAAATTGACAGATTTTGTTTAAAAAACAAGGGGAGATACAAATTTGACCATCTAAATAAAGAATACTTGTAGAAATAAAGAATTTTTGTGGGTTTCAATAATGTCGATTTTTTGGAGTTTGGAGTTCTGTTGAGTTTGGAGGTTTTGTGATTCATCCTAGGCCTTAAAACGGTTTAAAGCTAACATCGGAAATCTGATTTATCCATTGGTCTTAAATTAATTTAAACTAACAAAAGAAATCGTGATTTGATTGACTCATAAGGTATTTAGCCCTAAAACCTGCTTAAAATTATTTTAATCATCTAACAGCTACAGATTAACATATTTATTTGAATTGTGAAGTAAAAAAGTTAAAACAATGTCTTATTTATAATTCAAAGTATTTATTCATCAGTTTTATCACTATTAATATCACTAACAATTACAGTCTTCAAGAATATTAACATTTCTGATATCTCTTTCTAATAACAATTTCAGAACTTCAGGTATCACATTTAGTTTTTGAGAAAATGAAAATTGAGTTATTCAAGATGCAGCAAATTTTAATGAAAAATGTTGCACTTAATCTATAATAATAAAAAAAGAAGTCTGTAAGAGTGTGTGCATCAATGATATTCTGAAGATACTGCTGTACACAGAGCTACAAAGTTTAGGAGGAAAGGTACCTCTATCATGAAGTTTTGCACTTTGAAGCGAGATTTTAATGCTTTGGTTAGATTTTTTTTTTTTTATTTAATTTTATAATTGATTTTTAGTGCTTATTTCATGTCTTAAATTTTTTTTAATGCATTAATTAAAGGAATATGGTTTCATTCTATTAACATAATATAGTAAGATATTCAAAATTCATACAACATTTTTTGAAGTTTTAGCAAATTTTTTAATGTGATTTTTACTGTTTTTTCGCAATTTGCAGCTATTTTACTTTATATTGGTAAAAATAACTTTAAAATAAAGCTTTTAGCCTAGGGATGCACAACCTGTGGCCTGCGAACTTCAATAATTTTAAACTGAAAGAAATTGCAATTTTTGTGTTTAAGTCGCAAAAAAATCATTGATTTCGTCCATTTACTGTGGAAAAAAAATAATATTTCGTCAGTCACTTAAGAATCACAAATTTCATAGATCGTGCACGGAAAATTGCAAATTTCATGGATCAGATGCAGGAAAATAGCTAATTTTGTCGAGTGGCTTGGAAAAATCACAAATTTCGTTCACCAGGTATTGAAATTTGTTGATTTGGGCCGGAAAAATGCACATTTCGTGAATTAAAGGTAGAAAAATCGTGAATTTCGTCGATCAGACTTGTAAAAACTGAATTTCTTTGATCGGTTGAATAAAATTTGCGAATTTTCCTGATCAGACATGGAAAGATCGTGAATTTTCTCGATCATAAAAATTGCGAATTTGGTTGGTCAGGCGCATAAAAATCATGAATTTCATCGATCAGATTTGTAAAAGTTGCACATTTTGCCAATTAGCTTCATAAAGATCGTGAATTTTGTTGATCAGTTTTGAAAAAATCAAATTTTGCCGATTGGTTTTGTAAAAATAGTTAATTTTATTGATCAGGTGCGGAAAAAATGTAAATTTTGTTGATCGGATTTGTAAAAATCGTTTATTTTTCGATCATGCAAAGAAAAATTACGAATTTCTCAATCGGCTTCTTGAAAATCACGAATTTTGTCGATCGGCTTCAGGTAAAAGTCACGCATTTCATCAATTGGCTTTATAAAAATCACGAATTTTGTCGATCATGCGAAGAAAAGTCGCAAATTTCGTCGACCAACTTAGTAAAAATCACCTATTTTGTCGACCAGCTTCGTAAAAATCACTCATTTGTGTGACCAGATTCATTAAAATTGACCGTTTCATCCATTTTATCCTCTGACTCTTCTGTTTCAGAATGAATTAATACCTTTTTGGGAGTACCTTGAGATTTTACAGTCCGACTGTTTAGTCTGATCTGGTTCTGATTCAGAATTTGATTCCCCTGTATCAATATACTGAAATCTACTCTTTGACAAAACTTTCCCATATTCAGGATTACGACCCATGATGCCCAGGACGCGACCATTAAACATCTAATTTTTATTAAAACTCACATTTGGAGTTTCCTCCACAACAGCCTTTTCTGGATTGTAAATTCTAAATCCTTTAGTCTGTCCTGCATAATCAACCATAATACCTTTGATAACACGCATGTCAAACTTCCTTCAGAGTTATTTGGGGATCACCATTAATGCAGTGCATCCAAACTTTTTTAAATGACTAACTTATTAGAAATTATTTTAAAGTTGCACATAAAAATATATTTATAAAAATAACTTTAACCCTCTAAGCATTTGGAATGTAATATTTTGTTCACTAAGCTCCAGCTGCAATTTCACTGCAATATAAGCCATATTTAAGATAATAAAAGTTTATAGATTTAATAATTTTCAATGTATTTAAAAATGATTTATACCCTCAAGGATTAAATTCATGTTTCTAATTAAGTTTTTTAATGTAATGTTGAAATAATATTTTCCGAGCATTTACAAAAAAATGCAAAGAAAACATTACGATTTTACCCATTTCCAAGATGCTCAGAGGGTTAAGTCCATTTAAATTCCATTGATTAATGTAGTATAAAAGGCCAATCTATTGTATTTAAATTATCTATTAAAGTATATTTAAGAAAAAGTAAATAGTAAAAATAAAACCTTAACTTCTATGTCCTGTTTAATTGCCAGTTACTCGCTTTTAACTCCTCTTCCCAAAAAAGCCACAAACATGTTTCGTAACATTCTTCAGTACCCTACACAGACGACCTGAAAGTATGACACACAGTGAAAACCGGGAGTACCTTGATTATGTTTTATCAAAACATAACTTATCACTCCAGGGTCCCAAAAGCAGACAGGAGCTAATGGTCCAATGATAAACCACTTTGATATTTGCCAACAGACTTTGAGAACCCAAGGATGTCAATAGCAATAATATGTCCAAAGCCTTTTCATAACCAAGTGGAAGGAACAGCTGAGAGAAACTAACTTCAAGCAAAACAAACATACCATAACTATTGCCTTTATAATTAAATAGGGAAAAAAACAAAAACCATTACTTTCAATTTGAAACAATGCAATGGCTGCTAAAGAAAAAGACTATCTCATTCTAAAATATTCATAGTCACAACATCATGCACCGGAGATTCTTTAAAAATAAAACACTTAATAGCTTATTCTATCATAATACTTTTTCCATACATCAAACTGGCAACCCAGTTATTTAAACAATCCACTCAAAAAACAAACATAAAAGCAAAATGGAAATCTAAAAACATGAAGCTAATGTTCCCACAGCTGACCAGACTATAAATAGTTCATGCCATGGAAACGCCCAGCCATTCACTCTCATCCAGCACAGAATGCATGTCACTTCCTCTTCCTAATAAGGTCTGGAGGTGTGTCTTAGAATATAAACGATCTCAGACAGCTTACGCCATCTATCATTTACTGGCAAAATGTCTCATTCGGACTTAGAGATTTCAGCATTGACGTTTGTGTGGAAAAGATCATGAAACTGTAAACAAATGCCGTATCCGGGAGCCGTAAACACAAATGTTTGTATAGAGGATACATGGAGAGCCAAAGCAAAGATAGAAGACTTTAAAACTTTATAATAAAGGATAGCAACAATATTAAAAGTGAGTAACAAATGTTTTATTTAAAAGTAACTTGTTTAAATAAAGATATGTTTAAAAGCTAAAGTTATGTTATTAAGTTGTAATTAATCTATTGTATCTAAAGGGAATAAAGCAAGAAAGTATTTATTAGAATACGAGAGTTGATAGATTGAAATGGATGCCAAGAATAATAAGAGTAAGTTAAGGAAATAAATTTCCTAATAACATCTTTATGACAAATTGTTGAATTTTGTGATATTTTCCCCACGATTAAATGCCAAAAGTTATGTTTTTTTCCTGCGACCAATTGATGAGTAAAGAATTATTTTTATATAAACGAAAAAAAAAGACGACAACCTGAAAAATATAGGCTAAAAGAGACACTCCAAGGGAGGACTGTGTTGATCTGACACAGAATGACATATATTATCCTTGGAAGGTCAAACTATCAATTATAACTGTTACGAGTTTAAATAGATTTGAATTACAGTAGACTCCCTCAAATCCACAACCCTCTAAAATCCGCACATAATTTACACATGTAAACAATGAAACTTTCTGTTCAGACGTAGAGAAAAAAATTTTATTTATTTATTTATTTTTTCTATCAATTCCTTGCATATTTTATTTTGTAATTTTGGTTAATATTACTAAATTCATGTGTTTTTATGAAGAAAGAATAAATTTGTTTTAAAAAAAAATTGAGATATTGCTGATATCACTGGTAATCATAATCTTCTTATCAAATATATTTACATATTAACCATGCTTTTTCGGTTATTAAGTCTGGCTCAACTAGAAATAAAACTTCTTTATTTTATGAATTTTATGCAAATTAGTAGTGCACCTTTATGAGACAACTTTCACAGGAAAAATACATCTCATCTTTGTAATAAATATTTAATTATGTGTTTTTGATTGTTAACCTGACTTTTGCTTTTAATATTTTAATAATTTTAAAAATTACCTAAATTTTTATTAATTTAGTTTGTTACTTGTTTTAACATTTTATTATATTGTAAACATTTATTATAGTTTCGATTTCATTGTTAATTACATTCAAATTATTGTTCAAAAATATAAACAAAGCAATGACCAGAAATCCACAAAATTCTAAAATCTGCACAACCTCTGGTCCCAGGCTGTGCAGATTTGAGAAAGTCTACTGTATCAGCTTCACGAAAACTGCATACCAGGAGAGTAAGAGGGGATAAATTATCTAATTGATATTAATAAGGAATAACAATTTAAAGATTTGTAAATCTGAAATGTTTAAAAAGTCATGAGGTATTAAATAAGAAATCATTTTATAAGGCCAAAAACAATAAAATGTTGCTACATTTTATTTAAACTGTCATTTTATTTATTTAAAATAACTTTTATATAGTTATCAAAATATCAAATTAGCATATAAAGAATTTCAAGTTAATTGATTGAGGGAAAAAAATAAAGAGAAAATCAAAGTTTGCCCCAGAGGGTGATAAGAAGGCACTCTGCCCCACCTGCCTTTAGTTTAAAAAAATAGCGTTCTTGCTCTTCATACAAAAACTAGCGCCCTTCTTGCTGCTCATTCAAAAAAATAGCACCCTCATTTGAAAAAATGCAGCCCTTGCAGCTGTTGCATATTGAATGTGTGCCTGCTAGTTGTCTTTTCATTCATACTCTTAGGATTGTGCATTCTCAAACTTGCATCATGCTAGACAAAAATCAAGGTCACCATAGACAAATTCCTGGTCAATGACATGATGCTTTTTGATCCAAAAAGGATATACACCAATAAAATATAGATGGCTAAAGGTGAGGAAAAATATAAGAAAAATAACTTTGTTTTTCTAACCAGGGGTGATTCTAGTCCGAAATTAAAAAAAATTCAAGATATTCGGTTCCAAAAATTAAAAAAAAGTAGGTCATTGTTAAGTAACACTGCGTTGTGCCAAGAAAATTTAATTAGATTATTTTACATTTAATTTTTTAACAAGATGATTAATTTTAATAATTTAAGTTATAATTATTGTAGTATAATTATTATCTTGAAACAGAACTCCTGAAAATATAAATACATATAAATAATTAAGTACTCACCCCAAATATGTAGATTAAAGACGACAAAACTTTTTAATAAAGAAATCTGTTTATTCAATATTGAGGAAGAACACAAGATGTAATGATCCGGATCATATACTTACACTACTTTAAGTACTCTTTTGTAAAACAAAGGGAATTATATTTCATAATAAAATCTTAAAATATTAAATTTGATTTTGAAGAATGTTCAGTAAACTGATTATGGAATGAAAGAAAGTCTGCTAAATAAAAGGAAACAACTAGAACAGTTCCTAAAACATCACTTTAGAAATAGTGATATTCAATCATCAAAAATAGTTCGATATCAACAGATATTGTAAAAGCTATTGTTCGTTTATCGTAAGTTGGATGGTTTGGAGCACACTGATTTTTGAGTCATTAAATAGCAACGATAATTAGTTGGTGAGAGGCGGCGTCACAGTTTGCTTTCCATAAATTATTACTATAGAAACGTAAGATGGTGAGACAGTCAATGAGACTTGTTGTTTCAGGAGTTATTAATTTTATAAATTGTTTATAAGCCTAATTGGTCGGAACTATACCTGATGACTGAAGCTAGGATATCACCTTTTAGAATCGACCACCAGGGACTCTGGAACACGTATCTAGGATTCCTAGTCAGGAACGCCACTTCTTTTTGGAATGCCGGAAATTTTTACTCTTTAGGAACGCCACTAAAAAAAATTGATGTGAAGCTATTTCTTGAATTGTTGATATTACCAGCATCTTTATACTTCGGTGATCTTCGAAAGAAAACCCCACCAACGCAGGAAGACTCTCCCGGTCGGGGGAGCGAGGAAATTTATCACCAGAACTTTCAAGCTGCTCGAAACGAAATGAAAAGCGTGCTGACGAGAATCGTATGACTTGCCTAGGAAGAGGACCTCTCTCAGCCAATCAGAAAAAGGGAAAGAAATTGCTAATTGAATGCAGAGAAAAATTTAGGGGGAGTTAGGTCGAAAAATATTATCGAGTGGTAACAAGAAACAAACGGGATTTTAAGGGACGCTACAGTTTCTTGGAAAAGGGTGATTCATGAGATCGGAATTTCCGTTTCTCAAAAAGATGATCTGAAAAAGCGCGGGTGGATAATGGCGATGTTGAATGTAGAAAAAAAATGGCGAGCGTAATTTTAAAAAGAGAAAAATCTACAAATATATTAGGACACATATCTGGTTAAATAGTGGCTTAATCTTTCTGAAATTTAACCAGAGTATTAAGAAAAAATAGATTTGTTGATTGAATATAGATTTAAACATGAATATTAAAAATAAAGGCTTTAGATTTTATATATTTAGCACTTAGTAAATATTGCAAAGAGAAAACAACATCGCAAATCTTTAAAAATAAAAGCAAAGTAAGCAGATTGCTAAAAGTAAATATTATTGATTAAATTAATGGATATTTATGAGATTATTAGATAGAGATTAAATTTTAAATTTTGTTAACTTTAATGAATAAAATATAAATATTTATTTTAAGCAAATTAGATTTAAATCTTAAATCAGAAATGTTATGTAAGTTTTTTTATAACATAACAGTCATCAATCAGAAATTTTAGGGATAAAAAGTATCACGGAATTCAACAAATAGTCACCGAAATTTTTCATCAATCGTTCAAAAAAAAAAAAAAAATACAAATTTCAAGGAATTACAGGAAAAAATGTATTTTGTTAAAGAATCACGGGAAAAAGCTTATAAATCGCAACTAAAACGGTAATTTCAACAAAAGATCGCAGAAAAAAGTTTCATCAAAATGTAGCAGGTAAAAGCATGAAATTTGTCAAAGTACCGAGGAAAAGAGTGAATTTCGTCAAAAAAAGTCACAGAAAGGATGCAAATAAAAACCGGAAAATTAACTTCAAATTTTGTCTAGGAGTCACTGAAAGGATGCGAATTTTGTCAAAGTATTGCTTGTAAAATGCAAATTTTGTCAAAAGGAACACAGAAAAAACATGAATTTTGTCAAAGTATGGCTTGTAAAATGCAAATTTTGTCAAAGGAGCACAGAAAAAAAACATGAATTTTGTTTAATGACCGCAGACAAAAAGCAAATTTATCAAATGACTGCAGAAAAATGCATTTTTTTTTTTCAAAATGTTGCTAAAAAAACGTGATATCTATCAAAGCACAGCAGAAAAAAAAGTGCAAATATCATCAAAATGCCACAGAAAAAAAATGCGAATTTCATCAAAGGGCCATTGAAAAAACATGTTTTTTTTTTTTTCAAGATCCTTTGACAAAATTTATTGTTTTTTGCAATTTCTGGGCAAATTTTTTTTTTTTTTTGCAATTCTTGGTCAAAATTCACATTTTGCCCTGTGATCTCTAAAAAAAACTCTTATCTTTTCATGATCCTCTGACATAATTTGCGTTTTTCCCACAATCCTATGTCGAAATTGGTGATTTTTTTTCAATAATTTATGAAAATTATATTTTTTGATCATCTGTCAAAATTTGCGATACATTTTATGTCTCAATTTTTGGAGTTATGACTGACTTTCTAAATTTTTGTAAATGACTGGCTTAATTTTTCTCAATTTTGGGGAAAATATGACAAAATCACAGAGATAATTCTAAAAAAAAAAAAAAAAAAAAAAAAAAAGCAAATTTTTTGAAAGGTGGGATTTTACTCCCGGCACGAACTATGTTTTTTGTGCCCCTTTTTCGAAATTTGTGTTTCTTCGTGATTTTTAGGCAAAGTCTATCTTTTTTTTTCATGATCTTTTGACAAAATTTGCCGCATCTTTCCCAATCGTTTAACAACATTTGACGTTTTTTCATAATCTATTGACAAATTTCTGTTTTTTATGATTTTTTGAATTATGACTCTTTCCCAACTAATTGAAGATTTTTGCACAACTCATTGACAAATTTCAAGATTCCCCCCCCCCACCTCCCCCCCAATCAAATAACGATTTTATCCTGTGATAATGAGCATATTTTGTTATTTTTTTCCTCTTACTACAAGAAAAACAAATTAATCGAACAGCCGCATCAAAACAGGCAGTAATATTCAGGAGTCAACAGTATAAAAGTACCCTTCAAAAAATCAAAAAAGTGCCCTGAAAAATGTAAAAAGTGCACTTTCCACAACAGTAGCGCCCTGCCAGTTTTTAAACTTACCTGGGGGAAACTCTGAGAAAATAATAGTATAGATCTAACAAAAGAAATATAAATACAGTCGACTCTCGTTAATTCGAACTCCTTGGGACCACACGAAATGTTCGAATTATCTGAAGTTCGAAATATGGAAAACATGCTTAATATGGTACTATTACAAAGGAATTAATGTTACAGTGTTTTTTAATTTATTTCGTCTGTTATCATTAGAATATGACTTAATATTAAATTAGAATGTATAAATACATAAACCAATTAAAATATTAGAAACAAGCACGATGGAAAAAAATTTAAATTGCTACTGATTGACAGACGGGGCTCTAAGAAAGTGGATATCAAATGCATTGTATTACGTCTATACTTGTTTAGAACAATTTTCACAAAAATCAAAGAAACAAAGTTATTCAAATGATCTGAAATCCGTGAGAAAGGAAAGAAAAAAGAAAAATCGGAATTCTCGTTAGTTTGAATTAAATGAAGTCAAGAGAAAATGAGTTCGAATTAATGAAAATTTTTAATGTTATTCAGCCATTGAAAATTTTGGGACTTCATATTTAGTTCGAATTAAGCGAAGATTTGAATTATCCGATTTCGAATTAACGAGAGTCGACTGTAGTTTTAATAATTAATGTACAACTGGCTTACTTATATGAGGAGATACTTTCTTCTCTTTCCTTTTCTCTGCAATTGGTTCTAAGGTCATTTCTTTCTTAGCCAAGTCAGTACGCTTAGAAACTGTCTGATGACACCTACAATGAATTATATGCATCAGATTAGTATTAATAACATATTACTTTTTCTTACAGATAAGAGTAATGCATTAGAATAATTTTATAAGCAATTAGCAGCTATCTTCCTCAAGTATAGAAAGTAAGAATTATCCCAGTAATGAAAAAAATTGGTTTAGAAGAATTATTTATTGAGTAGTTACCTGGAAATAAAAGAATCTAGATATGAAAAATTTCTATAATTTATTTTAAAATGCCATTTTGTTCTATCACTAATCATAGCAAACACGGTAGTGTTTGATGTAATATGTTTAAGAAATGGAAAATGCAAATGTCTTTTTGAAATTTCTGGCGAACCAGTTGACGTAGACAGTGATTTTTTTTTTTTTTCCCAAAAGATAGAATTTGACGAGACGAATAAAATGATAGCATTCAAAAAATTATTGTAGTTTACTGTAGTTTTTTATTTAACTTTTAACGAAAAAATGAAGACCTAAAATTCAACAAGCGATAGCTAACAATCTCATGGATGGATTAACTTCATTTTTGGTTTATTTGAATCCTTTTGGTAAGATTTAAAATAGCTTTTCTTTTCATCTTTGTATGTTTGACGATTGCTGAGAAAATTGAATTTGTGTCTTAAAGCTCAAGTAGAAGATTGTTTCTTGTTGTTGGTGTTGAAATTTTTTTATTCGTTGCCACCAAGTTTAAATAAGTATAAATTTTTTATGTATGTTACATAATTCATTCAAATTAAATAAATCACATGAAAAAATAATTATTTGTTTTTATTGCGAAGCATTTAGTTTCAGCTTTTTGAATAAAGTTGTGAGCACACTGTAATTATTTTCGACTCCTTGGTTTATTTTTTAGACATCATGCATTTTATATGACTATGCAAAAACTTTCTTAATAATTCCAATACAACCATAAAATTTTGACAGCAAATATTTTGCTTTTCAAGACATAAAATAATCTTCAGTTTTTATCAAAATATTTGAATGACAAGTATTAAAAAGTGCTCTGGTGAGCAACAAAACAAGGTTAATATGTTTTTAAGTATGAAAAAGTGTTTGACAAGTGCTTCTAATTGAGCATGAGTGAGGACAAGAGGTCCCTTTTTGGCTACAGCTCACTGTCAATGCCAAATTTGAAAAGAATCATATTTGCGCTTTTTCCATATAAAAGAAATTTGCATAAAACTTTCCATATTTCTTTTTAGTGAAATTTTCATTCCTTTACATGTGAACTGCGCTGTTGACACTGCACTGCAAACTGCTCTGTTGACTCTGCATTGCAACTGCATTACTAATCAGTTTTCTGTGTAGTTCTATGCTGCGGGCATGCTTGGTGGCACTGCGTGAGTATGATACGCTACAAGAATTAAGGTTTCTGGTATTATTTCGCCTTACATTCATGTTTAATTACGCTGCGTCTTTTTTGGCTATGTCTTTGCGCCACACATTTTTATCGTAATTGTGACTAATTTCTTTAACACGGAAAAAGTGCAAATATAATTTTTTTTTCAAATTTGGCATTGACAGCGTGCTGTAACCAAGAAGGGACCCCTTGTCCTCACTCATGCTCAATTAGAAGCACTTGTCAAACACTTTTTCATACTTAAAAACATATTAACCTTTTTTGTTGCTCACAGAGCATTTTTTAATACTTGTATTAAAAATGCACATAAATGTCTTTCTGCAATATACCAAGTCTTAAAATTAGGTTGTAAAATATACTCAAAATATTTCTAAAAGCTATATAGAATCATGCATGCTTTGTGTAATACACTATATACAAGATATAAATTTTGTAATAAAAATTTGAAAAAGTACAACCTCTGTGATAAGTTTAGGCACAATAAGAAAATGTTGTTTATTAAATATACAATACAAATTAGACAAATACACATTATTTACTTGTAAGTTTTTGTAAAATTAGTCAACTTGTATTGGGGGGGGGGGGCAGCGATGAGGTGATTGCCCTCCCCCCCCCAAATTTCCGAGTTTGATTTGAAAAGTTCTCAAAATGAAAGGGAAAATGAATTTTTTTTAAAAAATAGGCTTTATTTTTTTTAATAATTTCTTTGAAGTTCAATTCACTTCATCCAACAATGTTGTAAAGTCATTCGCCATCACGAAAGTTCGATTTTTCAAGTCCTTCAAAATCAAGATATAATTGAATCTGAAGTTTGATCAAAACTCATGCATTACTTCTTGAGACAGAGCTACTGCAGTAATCATGAAAAATTCAGCATAGCAGAACCCCCTGTTGGGCAATTTACAAATTGTAAACAGCACAAAGTCATATCAAGGAATAACTGAATCTAAAATTTCATGAAGATCTAAACATTAATTCTTAAAATAGAGCTATTGGAATAATCATGAAAAATTCAGCATAGCAACACTACCAGTTGCATGAATTACAGAGAAACATAATCAGCACCAATATTTATCAAGATATAATTGAATCTGAAGTTTGATCAAAACTCGTACACAATACAGCTTTCAAGAGCATTTTGAAAGCTATATTTATATTATAAAGCAAAAATATGTTCAAGAATAAATGCAGATATCATATTGATAGTGGCAACATCTGATGAATAATTTTTTTAAAGTTTTTTAAACTTCTAAGCATTTTGCAATTTTAAATTTGCACACTACCAAATTGGAATTTTTTTCCCTGCTCTTTCAAATTCAATTTGTTTAAAAGCTATAGATCTACTTAATGATATTTCATAATTAAAAAACAATTTTCAAGGATGATTTAAAAAAAAAATTATTTCTATTGCATGCAGCCAAATTTTTAAAGATGAACACATTTTCATTTAAAACAATATGTTTGGTATTTGTTGGCAGTTAATAGTTCATAGTAAAATTAAATCTTCATCAAAAAATAAAAATATATATAAAGCACACATGTAATTGAACTATATACTTAAACCACTAAAATTATGAAATCTAAAGGGCATAAAGTAACAAAATCTTTGGCGATTTCTCCAACTATTATTTTCTGGCATAAAAGTATCAATTTTAATTTTTTTTTTCAAGATTTTATTTGAATACATGATTGATATTTTTCATATAAAAATGTATATGCCATTATCAGTGAAAAAGCTCCCTTTTTCTCAAAGTGATCTTTAGAAAAAATGGACTATCAATAATTTTAAACATTGCTAATGTAATTAAAACTATGCAAAATAAGATATAGATTAGGGATGCACAACCTGTGGCCTGCGGGCCAAAAGTGGTCCGTGAAGGGTTAAGGTGTGGCCTGTGAGCTTCATCAATTTACAACTGGAAATAATTGCAATTTTGTGCATGGCTCGTAGAAAAAAATTGTAAATTTCGTCAATTTACCGCAGAAATATATAAAATTTCATCACTTAAGAATCGCAAATTTCGTTGATCAAGGGCGGAAAAAGGTGAATTTTGTCAATGAGGCTAGGAAAAATCGCTAGTTTTGCTCATCAGACATGGAAAAATCGTGAATTTTGTCCATGAGGCTTGAAAAAAAGAGAAAATTTTTCCCGATATGGCACTGAAGTATCGCAAGTCTTTTCGATCAGGTATGGAAAAATCGCAAATTTTATTGATCGGGGGCAAAAAAAAAACATTTCTTTGATCGGGCAAGAAAAAATCGTCACTTTTGTTGATGCTCGAAAAAATTGTAAATTAAATTCACCGGTTGCAAAAAAATAGCATGTTTTTTCCATTTATCTCGTGAAAAAACACAAATTTCGTGATCTGGCAAGAAAAAAACGCAAATTTTGTTGATAAGGCACGGAAGGATCGCGGATTTATCAATGACACGCGGAAAATCTGACAATTTCGCTGATCGGCTGAGAAACAATCATGAATTTCGTCAGTTTATAAAGAGAAAAAAAATTGCGAGTTTCATCTTGCCGCGTAAAAAAATGCAGATTTGGTAAAATTTAGTTAAAAAAACACGAGTTACGTTGATTGAGTATGGTAAAATCCGTATTTCATCAATTAAGGTTGGAAAAAGCGCAAATTTCTTCAATTGGACACTGAAAAATCGTGCATTTTATTTATTGGATTCCTAAAAATTGCAAATTTCGTTCCACGGAGATGGGAATAATGCCAATTTCCTCCATCACACGTGGAAAAATTAGCTAATTATGTCAATCAGGCTTTAACAAAATTACAGATTTGTGGATTTGGTTTCATAAAAATTGCAAATTTCGTTGATAATGTGAAGGAAAATCGAGAATTTGATCGATCCGTTTTGTAAAAATCGTGAATTTCATCAATCAGCTTCATAAAAATCATAAATTTTAATGATCAAGTTCGGAAACATCACAAAATTTGTCGATCGAATTCTTAAAAATCACAAATTTTGTCGATCAGGTGCCGAAAAATTGCAAGTTTCTTTGATCAGCTTTGTAAAAATCACGAATTTTGTCGGTAGACTTTATAAATATCGCGAAATTCATTGGTAGGCTTCTTAAAAATCTCAAATTTCATCGATCAGCTTCGTAAAACACGAATGTTGCCGATCGGCTTAAAAAAATCGCGAATTTTATTGTTCGATCACAGAAAGCTCGTAAATTTTCTCAATCGGTTTCATAAAAATCGCGAATTTCATCGATCAGGCACGAAAAATCATGAATCTTGTTGATCAGGCATGGAAAAATTGCAATTTCTTTTTATCTTGTCAAGAAAAATTGCAATTTTCGTTGATTATGTTCATAAAAAATCGCGAATTTGGTCGATCAGGTGACAAAAAATTGAAAACATCGCTGACCAGGGGAAAAAAATCAAGAATTTTGTCGATCGGCTGAGGAAAAATCGCAGATTTTATCGATCGTTTTTCTAAAAATGATGAATTTTGTGAATCTGCTTCGTAAAAATCATGAATTTTCTTGATCAATTTCATAAAAATTGCGAGTTTTGTTGATCATGCGAGGAAAGATCGTGAATTTTCTCATTGACTTCATAAAAAATGCGAATTTTGTCTACTGGTTTCGTAAAATTGCAAATCTGGTAAATCAGGCGTGGGAAAATTATAAATTTCATTGATCAGACACAGAAAATCAGGAATTTCGTTGATCCGGCACAGAAAAAATTTGTTGATCGGTTCCTTATTTCTCCTTTGTCCATAAAGTTCACATTTTTTTGGTACCAGCCATTTATGCTTGTTTTTTAGTACTTTTAGTAAAACAAAACTTACTTTCCTGAAAAAAGTCAAAGAATATTTTTACATTTTGAAAATAATCCTTGCTATGTTTGTTATATATAAAAACGTAAAAGCTACGAATATATCCTTACCAATTGAATTGGATATTTTGACCTGATAAGTGAATTTAAAGGAGTGTCCCCCCCGCTTCCCCTCACATACACACTTCTTTATGAAACTATAATTTTATCCATGTTATTGATGTGGCCCTCGACCACCCAGATATGTTTGTAAGTGGTCCTTCTCTTGAAAAGGTTGTGCACCCCTAATATACATGGTCTTAATGTTTGAGAAGAAAAACTGCTTATGATAAATATTAGACATCAGTAATATAAAGAAAAAATATTGAATATTTTCACTTTTATGGCTTACTTAGGTTGATTGACGAGAAGCTCAGATGCAACAACTTTAGGTCGAGGAGTTGGAACCTCAGGGAGTTTTTTATACGCTTCTGGTAATAACTCCCCATAAAGATGACCATGACCCCTCCATCTATATTCATTGGCTTTCTGCAGTCTCTCAACAACCTCAACAAACCAAGGTTCCTCAGAATTCTCATTTTCCTTCTCAGGAACCTGAAAATAAAATATAAATATTTTATTCAATACAAAACAGCAAACAGTATATAAACATATTATATTAATTATATTTCTTTTTGAATACAGATTAACGTAGTTTATAAAACATAATCTCATGTTGATTGTTTTTAAACTTAGTTACAAAAGTTGCCAATGTTTTAGGGTTCAATTATATTCTTTGATAATGCTCCAATCTGCATGAAAATGGTAATTTTTTCACAAAACTTGAATAATTTAAACTATACAATGTAAATTGATTAATTAGATTATAATGTATTACTAAATCTTGTCAAAACAGCAGAATGTTTAGTTTTTTTTAAACTAACAAAGCTACAGTTGAAATATACTATTAACTATGACAAATTATTGTTTAATTGGTTAAATAAGTGAACTTTAAATCTGCACAGAGAATAAGACTAAAAAGATCTTGGTCATTTCCAGTGTTATATAGAAAAAAAAAAGTCTGAATTGCAGAATGAATAGTAATGTTTTGATATGAAAAATGATATGTTTTGAAAACATGCATTTTTATTTATAAAACTATTCAGATTTCATACAGAGTTGGGAAGAAAAAATCCAAGGAGTACATAAAAAATCCAAGGAGTCCAAAAAAATTTAAAGACTTGCCACTTTTGTTGTTATTTATGTGGCATGCACTTGCACAACCCCAATTCCGCAGGGATTATGCGAGTTACCACCCTGCAAGAAGGGGGGGGGGGGGGGGGGGGGTATTCGCGATCTTCAGACGAAATCGATGCTTTCCTGCGATCTTCAGATAAAATCAGCGATTTATCTCAGATATTTTAGCAAAATTGGCGATTGTTTGCGATCTTTGGTCGAAATCGGTGGTTTTTCTGCGATCTTTTGATAAAATCTGTGCTTTCCTGTTTCTCTTATTTATGAAATCGATGTTTTTTCAAGGATTTTTAGTCAAAATTTGCATTTTTATATGATCTTCTCGAAAACGCCGTTTTATTCCCGCAATCTTTTGACGAAATCGCCATTTTTTCCCGCGATTTTTTAATGAAATCGGCATTATATCCGCAATCTTCAGACGAAATTAGCATTTTATCTGCGATAGTTCGTGACACTTTGGCGGCTGTTAGTTTACATTACGAAAACGTAATGTAATGGGGTTTAAATTATATAGCAGAGTGCTAAAGTACAGTGGAAAAACGTTATTGCTGTTTTTATCAACCCCCCAAATTTAGATTATGTTAACTATGTTAAATACAAATATTGTTAATTTAAATTAATGTTTAAATTAAATGTAAATACTTTAAACAAATAAAGATAACATATTTAAAAATAAATATCTATTTATTAAATTTCAATATATATTCAACAGAAACATATTTAATCTATATCATTATAAAACAACAATTAAATCCATTAAAATCTTTAAATCACATAACATTTACTCGTAGGATTTAATATATTTATAGAGGAGAATATTAGAAAAAGATTTAGACTCACGACATGATTGCTTTTTATATATATTAACTGCCAACAGTCCAGGACACTGATGCAGAGGCATTGATCCATTCCCATGAAGAACCTGCTATTTCATTAAAAGAAATGCTTCACTACAGGAAATGATCTAACACAATAAAAATATGCTTGTTCCCATCGCTGGCATACTTAAACAGCAGTAAGTCTCTACTTGAACATCTGACGATTACCAGTTCAAAAAAAAAACAGGGAAAGAGGTTTACACAAACTACGACTTTCACTCTTCCCGATAAACTCTTTAAATCGCCTTCAAGGCTTAAGAGCATTTAAAAATCAAAAACATGGCTCGTCGATTCACATCTGGAGACAACAGCCTGAGTTCCTTATAACATCAAGATGACTCACACTAAAAGTCCTTTTTAATAAAGAAGACTAATTTAAAAGCAGGAACTCTTTAAATATTTTCCATACTGACCAAACAGCTGATAAAACTACTCAAAACATTAGGACGGCCAAACGAACAGCGGTGAATAGAAAGCGTGAATGAACTGATAAGAACTTGCCCGCTATTCTATTTATATCTTACCGGCAGTCTAAAACGAAACTCTACGCATGACAGTCCATCCTTCCACCAGTTTCCAGAACGTCATATGCAAAACCAATGATGACTTGGATTGCGATGCGATCTACGATCGCGACGCCATCTGTTATTGCTTCAATGAATTACTCAGTTAAACAACTGGATTTAGACCGGAAAATACGTACGGAAATTTAATATGTTGCCGGTGTTTATAAAGAACAGACAGGTGATTTTAGAAACATGTTTCTTTCAAATTTATTAACTATAGAATTATACTTTATGAGAAAATAACTATGTTTGGAAAAAGGTAAGTTAAATTTATTTAGTTACTTTAATAAAGTTATTTTAAATAAACTATTGAAATGACTTGTATCTTTAAAGAGGTTTTTATAATAGCTATGGTAAGTTAAATAGAAGTAATTAACATATGGAGATAATTAATATAGGTACTTTAAGAAATGAATTAATAAAGATATTTAATTTGAAAAGTATTATAATTTAGTGCAAGGGTGATAAGAAAAAGGTCCTAATATATCTGACAAATGCCCCCCCTCTTATCAACCCGAGCACTATATAAAAAAAAATTACAGAAACCAAACGTCGGCCTAAAAAGTTAAAACTTCATGATTTATCCAATGGCCAGCAATTTCTCACACAACTGCGTAAAGAAACAGCCTCCTAAAAACTTCCAAATAAATTATATTCAGCCCCCCATAATTCAAAAAAATCTATATTCTTTAAATCCAAAAAAACCCATGCATCAAGTCCTAGAATGCTGAAAAACAAGAAAAATTTACCTTTATGATTCTCCTCTATTTTTCACATAAAACAAACGTACACATTAAAAAAAACAATTAAAATTAAAAATATCACAGATAAGGTATTCATCACAGTTCAAATCTAATACAAAACAATGCAGCTTAATGCTAGTATATTATGTCACATAAAATTAAAGTCTGTTCAACAGAAGTTCTCATAGTGTCCATTATACATTTACAATTAACATATAAAATTCTTGTCAATCAACTCAATTTAACAGTACACCTATAAATCTTTATATGTGACATCTAACAAATCTTTATATATCCATACACCCACCTAAAAAGTTGAATAGAAGACTATCAAAAATGAAAACCCTCAAAAAATTTCTCATATTTACTTATTTATTACACATTAAATATTTCTCCAGGATGAATGCTGAATTAACGGATAACACCTAAATTTCATCTTCCATTTAGCCTAAGTACTCAACACGTTGTCTGTTCCACACATAAAAAACTATTGTTAATAAAACGAAGAGACTCACGAATCCATGTCGACCTAGACCGCAAGCCCCCTTATAAAAATTTTAATCTCAAAAAATTTTCCATCCTGTCATCCTAACATCTCCTATGTCTAAGAATCCTTACACACTGGACAACACAAAACTAAACCTAATGTCCCATATCTAGGACAACCAAAAATATTACAAATGGAGTGGTACATAACACTCATTCATCACTCACCATACTGAACCCAACGGATCAATCCCGAGACCCCGGGTAAGTATGTCCCAGAATTGGCCCAACGGTTCCAGTATTCCCTAACAGCACTAATGCAAATGCACGCACATATTCATCTACATTGCTTTGGGCCCAAAGACTCCACACCAAACTCTCACAAAAATGGACGTAGACATAGGCTGTACAGGAGACCAAAACTGCAATTCCAAAGAATTCTCTTAATTAAGTACTAAACGACTACTTTTAAGTCATACCCAAAAACAGTCCAAAAATTTTTCCTAACAGACAACTCACGTACTTATCCGGCTACTTAACACACAACGCAATTCAACCTCTAACATAAAAAATGTTTTCCAGGGAAGTTGCTGTTACTTGTCGGGACTAAGAAACCGCCAAGGATTCTAGCTTCAAACACATCCTCAAGGCCTGGCAATCCCCAAATACAAAAGCAATACGAGACAAAATCCTTTTGTTCTTTCATATTGAAAATACTTTACCAGCTATCCATCAGCATTGTCCTTCATAAACCCAAATTTAACTTTAAACTATTTTCTTAAAAATTACTACAAATTCAGAAAAAATTCAATTTTTCTAATCACTACAAACCAACTGGAATTCCATCTTTTAAATCTTAATTTCTCAAATTTTTCCAATAAAATCCTCTATCCTTAAACAAAACAAGAAGAGACCAGCTCACTAAAATCCAGCTAAAAAAAATCTTTAAAATCCAACAAATTCTAGATCAATTAAAATCAAGTCTGTCCAGCAGCTAACTAAATTTAATTGTAAACCACAATTAGCTGTTCCCCCTTTTAACTTCACAAGAGTTCCTCCATATTACAAATTTAATTCTTCCCAATTAGGAACCATTCTACTTGCTTAATTTATGAACTGTAGAGCCCTCCTTACCAACTACTTCCAAACCTTCCTCAGCAAGACAAATTCAAATGCCACACTAAAGCCGTATGCAATCCCTAAAAAAATCTATAATCAAAATTTAGAACAATTTCAAATTATCAAAAAAAAAAAAAATTTAAATTCTTTACTCATGAATCCACTATATCAAAAATAAAAAAATTGCCAGAACTAATGTATTTGTAATATCTATCCCGTCGCCTCAATTAATAAATACCTGTAGACCCATATTCCATGGACGACCACATTTGGAACCTGATCTCCTCAAAAAAAATTTTAACTCCTCGCACTCCTCACCCCGTTATATTCTCCTATAAACAATCCTTTATAAATTTAGGTTTAAAAATAAATAAAACTCAAAACCAGATTTACTAACTACCCCAAAATTCAAATATTTTCAGGCAGAAAGCATGTACTGTCAAAATGAGATTTAACTAAAAAGGATAAGGAAAAATAAAGAGAAAAAGAAATGCGATGGTATAACCACCATCAAAGAGATCACCTTCCAGTTCCAATACTATCAATTAAGGCGACACAAACATTATTTCTTTAGAAGCAAACATTTATATAAAAACATTCTGTCCGACAGTGAGCGAAAGAGAACATCTGAACTGCAATCCCCACTGCCGAACAGAAATGTTAAAAACTGCAATTACTTAATAAATACTTTAAACTGAAATTACTTTAAAAATTACTTTTAATTGAAAATTACTTAAAGATTATTTACTTGTAAATTACTATACTTGAAAGTTGTTTTAATTGAAGATTACTTTATTTAAAAATTACTTTACTTCAAAATTATCTTACTTAAAAAAATTAAATCTGCAACTCCTTAATCAAATTATCTTTAAAGTTCCAAGATTCATGAGCAATTATATATTAAAAATCAACATTTACTTTCAAGAATTTCTCAATAGGAATTTACTTCAATAAGGATATTCTTTCCATATCACATCAAGTAAATCCTTCACAAGGCTAATTACATGCCACTTAAGATACTTGATTACTTAAAGATTCCATTCCATTAAAGAAACTTCTTGAATAATACAGATTAAAAAATTCAACAACTTTAAACCTTTATAATGAAAAATTTGCACTTTTATTTTTCAACTAAGAAAACAAAGCAAAAAAAAAAATATATTAAACTGACAAATAAATCAATGCAAAACTTTATGGCATAATCAAGGCTTATATTTAGTATGGCTCTTGCATATAATTACACTTGTATCAACTTTAACCCTAATCAAAAAATTGAGAAGCCCTTTCTCTTGCACATTAAATGTTCACACAAAATTACTAAATTTTTCATACATCTTTACTGTAAATACTTTAGTTTTTCAGGAACAAAAGCAAATTAAACTATCAATTATTCCAATTTATTAATAAAAATTCATTTAGATGAGCCAAGAATTAGGAACCAAACAAAGTTCAACCCAATGGTCATTATAACCTTTGACATCTTAATCTGTTACTTTCCCAGATTTCTATCATTAACACAAAGTTGAACTTCTAACATCGGTCCCACACAATTGACTCATCCTTAAAAAATTGAACAAATAACTCTCCTCTTTAAACTTTGAAAATTTAACTTAACATCACTATTTTAGAACTTTTAATTTTAACATTTTAAAAATAAAACTCAAATCCCAACATGCATTCATCACATCATGGTATGGATCTTCTCTAAAAATCTAACACTAAATATGAAGAATCCCCCATATGATGAACACAAAAATTTAAGCTCTAAACTTGTAAATTAGGAATATTAAAATTTTAAATCTATATTTTAATCTGTAATTACTTAATAGATACTTATATTTTAATTTCAAATAATAAACAAAGTAACTTATCCTTATTTTAATTTATTAATTTAAGTACTTTACTATTTTATATAAAACTTTAAAAGAGGGAGAGTAAAAAAAATTGTCTTTAAGTATTAAACTTCATTTTTCATTCAATTTATTAACTGGAAAAAATAAAAAGAATTTAACTTATTTACTGAAAAAATTTAATATATTTACCAAAAAAAAATGAAATTTCAATTAAAAATTAAGCCATTTATATATTTAATTTCAATATTGACTTTTAAACTTTAAAAAAAATTTAACCTTTAAATTAATCAAATTTAATTAATCATTACTATGTCCTGAAAACAAAAACTCCTCATCTTTACCTCAATTGGCTTCCTTCATTTAAATATCAAGGCATAAAGGTTGGAGGCTCCACTAGTTCAAACAAAAATTTAAACTTTTAAAACTTAACATAAATACATGCAAAAATAATAAGTCTTCATTAAATGATGGGGTATAAATACATCATTTCTCACTATATTTCAAAATTTTCTAGAAGAAACAGATGAATACCATTAAAAAAAATTACATCACATTTAAAATAAAAAGATCTTGATCACAGATTACCATCCGCCGTATCCTTCCATCTTGCAAAAAGTTCATTCACCGCTAAAAAAAAATTAAAGTCCAGTCTGCTCCCGGTCAAACAAAACAGTCAGCATCAGTTCGGTTAAGTCGAGGTAAAAAAAAATGGCAAGATTAGTCCTCTAAAACACATCTGGAACTCCATACATCCAAAAAGGTCGAAGTTCAATTTCCAAAAAGTCACATTCATCACAAAAAAAACATCTTGCTATTCCAAATAAATCAACTGCAGCACATCGATGAATTGGCGCCAGCACGCTCCACTTAGGGAACGTACTGACGTCAACGTTGACGTAAAATTTATTCACATAGCAGCACAAAATCTCGTATTGTCGCAGCGATGAATTCTTCAATTTACCAGATGAAAGACGATCAAACGAAGTACAGAACTCCATGTTCACCAGAAACCTTTAAAAACAGTTCCAGATGACTCTCAGTCGAAAACTTCTATCTCCATAGCCATTCTTAAGTTCCAAAGCCTCGAACAAAAACAGTTCAGGATTCACAGTCTAACACTTTCACTTCCAAGGCCATCTTCAAAACGATGATCAATAAACAGCTGAGTCATCTTATCAAAAACGTAATAATTGCAATCATGGCGTGAGCCGAATGCCATATTATCCTCTTAACTTACACTATATTTCATTTAAATGGTTTAAGTATTGAAAAATTTAATCAAACACTAAAAAAAACTTTCAAAATTCTTTAACTATTTTATCCAAAAAAAAATTCCATCAAATTTAAATATTTCTAACACTATATTAAACTATTACTTTTAAAAATTTACTTAAATATCTAATTAATACAATTCAAACAGATTAACTTATATTTAGATTAACCATCAAAAGATCGCGGCCCCCCCAACTAAAATTATCTTTAACACCCGTGAAGGGCCGGAATAAATTCCTTCTTATTAACTAACTAAAACTGGTATTAAACAATTATATTAAAGAAATTTATAACTTAAATCAATTTCTTATATCAAATTAATAAAATATAATATAAGGTTTAATTATCATTCAATAGATTCATTAATTTATTTCAAGTTAAACCACTGTAATCGCTAACTACGCCATTTAAGGCTTAAAGAAACTTTATATTTTTTAGTTTTAATTAAATTTATATTCAAAGCCCATAACCTGTTAGTTTACATTACGAAAACGTAATGTAATGGGGTTTAAATTATATAGCAGAGTGCTAAAGTACAGTGGAAAAACGTTATTGCTGTTTTTATCAACCCCCCAAATTTAGATTATGTTAACTATGTTAAATACAAATATTGTTAATTTAAATTAATGTTTAAATTAAATGTAAATACTTTAAACAAATAAAGATAACATATTTAAAAATAAATATCTATTTATTAAATTTCAATATATATTCAACAGAAACATATTTAATCTATATCATTATAAAACAACAATTAAATCCATTAAAATCTTTAAATCACATAACATTTACTCGTAGGATTTAATATATTTATAGAGGAGAATATTAGAAAAAGATTTAGACTCACGACATGATTGCTTTTTATATATATTAACTGCCAACAGTCCAGGACACTGATGCAGAGGCATTGATCCATTCCCATGAAGAACCTGCTATTTCATTAAAAGAAATGCTTCACTACAGGAAATGATCTAACACAATAAAAATATGCTTGTTCCCATCGCTGGCATACTTAAACAGCAGTAAGTCTCTACTTGAACATCTGACGATTACCAGTTCAAAAAAAAAACAGGGAAAGAGGTTTACACAAACTACGACTTTCACTCTTCCCGATAAACTCTTTAAATCGCCTTCAAGGCTTAAGAGCATTTAAAAATCAAAAACATGGCTCGTCGATTCACATCTGGAGACAACAGCCTGAGTTCCTTATAACATCAAGATGACTCACACTAAAAGTCCTTTTTAATAAAGAAGACTAATTTAAAAGCAGGAACTCTTTAAATATTTTCCATACTGACCAAACAGCTGATAAAACTACTCAAAACATTAGGACGGCCAAACGAACAGCGGTGAATAGAAAGCGTGAATGAACTGATAAGAACTTGCCCGCTATTCTATTTATATCTTACCGGCAGTCTAAAACGAAACTCTACGCATGACAGTCCATCCTTCCACCAGTTTCCAGAACGTCATATGCAAAACCAATGATGACTTGGATTGCGATGCGATCTACGATCGCGACGCCATCTGTTATTGCTTCAATGAATTACTCAGTTAAACAACTGGATTTAGACCGGAAAATACGTACGGAAATTTAATATGTTGCCGGTGTTTATAAAGAACAGACAGGTGATTTTAGAAACATGTTTCTTTCAAATTTATTAACTATAGAATTATACTTTATGAGAAAATAACTATGTTTGGAAAAAGGTAAGTTAAATTTATTTAGTTACTTTAATAAAGTTATTTTAAATAAACTATTGAAATGACTTGTATCTTTAAAGAGGTTTTTATAATAGCTATGGTAAGTTAAATAGAAGTAATTAACATATGGAGATAATTAATATAGGTACTTTAAGAAATGAATTAATAAAGATATTTAATTTGAAAAGTATTATAATTTAGTGCAAGGGTGATAAGAAAAAGGTCCTAATATATCTGACAGTATGATCCCAACCAATCCAGGAATGCCGTTGGATTTGAAAAATCCTGGGTCTCTTTTTAACAAAAGCGGGTCCCCACTAATGAGTCATATTTTTAGATGCAAAAATTGAACTTGTTCATTTGCATTAGAAAAATTAAATTCAATAATTATTTTTTAATAATAAATAAAAATATAAAACCAATATTAGTTGTTTTTAAAATTATGAGAAATTTTCTTTACTTGTTTAAAAATAAATTTGCAAGATACAAATTTAACTATAAAATATTGAACATTTGAAAGTAGAAGATAACAAGTATCACTATTGTTTGCATTTCTTTTAAAAAAAGGGGCAAGACTGATATATAGAAAAAGACATTTTTGCTGAAAAAAAAAAAAAAAAAAAAAAAAAAAAAGAATAGTTTTGTTTAGTAAAGTGATGAGATCTTTTGTTTAATGAATGGGTTTTTTCCTAAGTCACATTTACTCAGAAATACTTGGAGCAGTCAAAAATGGATAGTGATTCACGAAAATCCGTTTTTAGAGCAGCAAAAAAAAATAATAATAATAATTTTGAAACAAGAAAATTAGCTTTTGGAACAGAAAAATTCACTTCAGGCATTAACGTTTTTTTTTTCCCGTGTCCTTTTCACAAAATTCGAGTCTTTTCACGATCTTTTGACGAAATCTGCCGTTTATTCGGGATTTTTTTCACGAAATTTACATTTTTCGAGAATTGTTTAACGAAATTTGCTGTTTTTTCGCGATTTTTAGACGAAATTTGCCGTTTTTCGCGATATTTTGAGGAAATTAGCCATTTTTCGAGACTTTGTGACTAAATTAGCTATTTTTTTGCGAATCTTTTGAATAAATCTGTCGTTTTCTCGCGATTTTCTGACAAAATCTGTTGTTTTATCGTGAATTTTTGACAAAATTTGTTGTTTATTCGCACTTTTCTGAGGAAATTTGCCGTTTTTTTCGAGATTTGTGACAAAACTAGCCATTTTTTCGCGAATCTTTTTGCCTTTTTTTGCAATTTGTGACAAAATTAGCCATTTTTCGTGTATCTTGGCGAAATTTGCCGTTTTATCGAAATTTTTTTTACAAAATTTGCCAGTTTATCACAATTTTTTGACGAAATCCGTCGTTTTTGCAAATTTTTTGACAAAATTTGCCGTTTCATCGTGATTTTTAGACGAAATTTGTCGTTTTTTCGCGATTTTTGGAGGAAATCTTTGCATTTTTTCGAAATTTTGAGAAAATTAGCCATTTTTTAATGAATCTTTGACGAAATATGCCGAAAAATAGTCTTTATTTCGCAATTTTTTAACGAAAGTCGCCATCTGTATGCATTTTTTAACGAAATTGCACGTCTCACGGGATGCGTAAGAGCTATTTTACTGCGTCCCATCGCCTATTTTTTGCGTATTTTACGCGCTATAGCGTGTTTGCGGCATCCCTACAATTACTGCTGTGCTTCTGATGAATGACATGTATAAAGGGTTTACCGTGCGTTTTACAATCGCAATTTCTTTTCTTTTTTGGGAGCAATATCGCTTGCGTGCAAAACAGCAATACAATTTAAGGAGTTTCTAAGGAGTACTTTGTTTATCTAAGTAGTTCTAAGTACTACTTGGGAACGTTTTCATTTCTAAATAGTTTCTAAGGAGTCCAAGAAGTCTGTGCAAACTCTGCTATTACATTTCAATACAGTTGTGCCAAAATAATTTTTAAAGCTCTTTTATTACACCAGTATTGAACAGTGATGCCAATTTAACAGATATAATACATGAATTAAATACAAAATTAATTCAGTCAAAACTTACTAAAAGGTATTTTAAATGTTGTTAATTATGTAAAACACTTCAGCATTCAAAATAAAATACAAAACAGAAAGCTGAGTCCTTTCAAGAGAAAAATCATGTCGGAATGGTCTAAAAAAGAGTGTAGGTGTGATATGATAATCACATTTATTTTTCGCATTCTGTGCCAACAAGTTGTTTTCTGTGCACTACTTCATATTCCCTCAATGCATGGACATGATAAGGCAGAGTTTTCTTGCATGCCTGCTCTCATATTTTTCTGCAGTGTGCATGCAACAGCACTCTTTCTCCTGTGCTATTTTTAGCTTTTTCACTTCTGCAATAATACTTCTCCATGTGGCGTGTGTAGTAGTAGGGCTCTGCCTCGCTAGACTACTAGAATTGTAGTTTAGTTTTCGTTTTTTTAAATGTTCCCTTTTCAAATTTTACAGGCTTGTTTTTAGTATACATCATCTTAATTTAACTAATGAATTTAAATCAATTTTGAATTAACTTCTGAAGGCTCCATATTTGTAGTATTTATACTAATAGAACGAATTTTTATACACATAAATTAAAAAAAACTTCATAATATTTTGACAATGTGATTTGTCCCGTTTAAATTTGCGTCCGAGCACCCAATTTAGAAAATCAGAACAAAATCTAGTTTCCGTTCCTCTAAATCATAGGTTTCCAACAGAGGCTGTACCCCCCCCCCCCCCCCAATGGGCACTGGAGCCTTCCAGGGGGACGGTGATGGGTCCAAAGGAAAATGGGGGGCATTAAGAAAGTCAAGGGGGGGGGGGTCATAACATTCCTTCCTATTAAAGAATATATATTAATCTTTCCTATTTAATATAATGAAATTAGTTGACCTGTCTCCCCAGCATTACATGAGCGATGATAAAAATCTTAAATATAGCTTTAAATTAAAATCTATGAAAATGAGCCTAGAGCTGGGATCTGCTTTCATCTGTCGCAGCTTGCAGCGAATGAGAACTTTCCATTTGAACTAATAGCATGCGACACTTTCTTTGCCGCTTGTTTGTGTTCACGTGGTATGCTATTTGGATTGCAGAAACTTATGTTCTGACTGCTGATTTTTTTTTTTTTTTTTTTTTTTTTTTTTTTTTTTTTTTAATCCTCATAGCGACGAATAATTTGATTTTGTCGTGTTTGATGAAATAAAAATGTAATATAACCTTCTGAATTAGTAGCAAATGCATTGATCAAAATATTATCATGATCACTTAGTTCAGAATTTTCTATATTAAGTTCACTAAAAGTTTGAAAACTATAGTTATTTTTTAAAACCGGTATCTCGAAAAATGTTGGAAATATGAAGACTTATTCCTGAATAGAGATTTCCAAACAAAACTATAGTTTGAACCTGCTCAAGAAATTGGTTTATTCTGAATAAAAGCTATAAAAGACATTATAGCCTTTACGCATATCTATAAATTTGTTGCAAAGTGAATTTATTTAAATTTAAAATGTATCTAATTTTGTATTTTAAAATGTTTGAATCTAAGAAGAAATGTCTGCAGTAATAGTATTGACTATTTGAAATATGGATTTATGCACTCTCCTACAAACCAATCATTACCTATTAAAATTGTGTTTAATTTATCAGTTTTTGAAATGAAGCTAAGAAGCCTTCTGTATCACAAGAACATTTGAATAAAATGCATGCTGATAAATAAGACAAAGACTTATCTCATTTTTTAGACCCTTGAAAGAAATATTTAAAACAGTGAACTGTATCAAACCTTTTTGAATTGTTTCCTAAACAAGAAGGTGACATAATATGATGCTTCATATAATATTATTAATCGCAAAAGCTGGAAAACTACACACAATTGGCGAGGTATTAATCTTGCCAACAGTCAAACGGGTAATAATAACTGTTGTTCATCATAAAACACTGTCAGATATCATTAGAAAAATTCCTTTGAGTAATTATTTTGCTACAAAGAAGAATAGATGAAATGACTAAAGTCTTTGAAATATAATTAAGCAATATTATTTAAAGACTTGGAATTTTCCATTCAACTCGATAAATCAACACTACCAAATAACGAAGAACTACTCTTATCACATGTCTGAATCATAAAAGAAAAAAAAATTGTCCAGAGTTATTTGCTGGAAATTTGGAAACTGATAAGAGAGAATTGACATTTAATAGCTTGTACATGTTTCTTAAAGAGAAAGAAATTCCTATTCATAATATTTTGTCAGCAGCTACTGATGGTGCTCCAGACGTTACAAGGCATTATGCGGGTTTCATAGCACATTTGAAAGAAGCAGTTTGTACTCACTGTATGTCTAAATTGTGTTTGTCATTATCAGCATTTGATTGCTAAAAAATTCAATGAACGTCTATATATGTATATGTGGCTTTATTACGTTATTAGTGAGAAAGATTAGAAGAAATCCTTTGCATGACAAATTATTTGGCCAACTTTGAAATGAAACAATGAAGATTTCAATCGCTTGCTCTCTCACACGTAGGTTTGTTGGCTCTCGAAAGGTAATTGTCTGAATCGTTTTTTCATTTTATTTGACTCAGCAATGGATTTCTTTGAAAACAGAGGTAAAAAATTGTGCGAAAACCTGATAACATAAAAAAATAACATTGTTTATTTGAGAGTCCAGTTTAGAATATTCAATGAAATCTTTTTACAATTCCAGGGTTATGAATTAAATTTAATTAAAACAAAAAATGTCATAGCTGCATTTATGACAAAACTTGTTATATTCAAGAAAAATCTAGGTAGAAGTGAGTGCAGCCATTTTCTTACATTAGCAGCAGTCCCTGCAAAGCAGGAAGAGTTACCAACTTATTGACAACACTTGGACGCTCTTTATATTGATTTTATGGAGTGATTCCAGGATATTTTAAACATGAACATATTGATTTGGGTTTTAGATTCTTTCGGAAATGTAGATACAGCAGAATCATCAAATTTAGAAGAGGGACTTATAGAACTCATAACTAATGAGAAACTAAAATTTTGAAGCGTATATCAAGAGTTCTGGTTTCAGAAATCTACACCAGTTCTCTATCCTTAATTCTGAACAAAAAATTTTAACTGTTTTTCAGTAAACTTATTTAGCACAGTGTGGGTTCAGTGTAATATCTAATTTATTTTTATGCAAAAAGAAATAGACTACACGTCACTATACACTGTTGTGCAAAATTTAAGGACGAGTCCCAAAATGCCTATTTTCAAGGGATTTTCAAGTGATAATTTTCACGCGAATATTTAAAAAGAAGTAATATATTTCGAATAATTACTATACCTGCAAAACAGCTGGTCCATATAACATCTCATTCCGGTCACACATGGTCGCAAGAGTCACAGTCACTATGACAAAACAAAAAATAGCAAATTCCATATGTTTCTTTTATGAGTCTCAAATGACTACTTTATATGACTCTACTGTTAGGTCACTGTGACTGCTGCTTTGTGGCGAGTCACCAGGTGACTTTACAATGTCATTTCATTGAGACTCACTGATGACTGGAGACTCAATTCTAAAGTCTATTATGAAGTTGTATTATGATAAATTACCAAATAATGTCCCATTAAAGTCACATGGTGACTTTTCACCACTTTTCACAGTGGTTACTTCACAGTAGGGTCTCTGTCACCATTTGACAAAGTCTTGTGACAGAAAGTCATCATGTGACTTTAATGTGACATTATTTGGTGATTTATCATAATGCAACATTCAAAATGACTTTGAAATTTAGTCTCCAAATGGCAGTCACATAAGAGTCTCAATAAAGTGACATTGTAAAGTCACTTGGTGACTCGACACAAAGCAGCAGTCGCAGTGACCTATCAGGGAAGTCACATATAGTAGTCATTTGAGACTAATAAAAGAGACCTATGGAATTTCCTATTTTTTGTTTCGTCATAGTGACTGTGACTCTTGTGACTATGAATTGAATGAGATGTTATATGGACTAGCTGTTATGCAGGAATAGTAATTATTCGAATTATATTACTTCCTGTTGAATATTCACTTGAAAATTATCACTTGAAAATCTCTTGAAAATTCGCATTTTGGGACTCGTCCTTAAATTTTGCACACCTGTGTACGTGGCGATTTATGACTGCTGTTAACAAAATTGGAACCCAACATTAACAAATTGTTAAAATTGCATCAGCAGCAACCATCTCTTTAATATTTTTCATTTTTATTGATTTTATGTTTATGTCATTATTTTTATTAATTTTATATTGATTTTCTGTTTATGCACAATATTATTTGTGAAACATTTAATACGTTAAAGATGTCACAAATCTAAAAGATGCTACATATTTCAAATATTATACACCAAGTGCTTTCAATTAAAACTGTTTCATCCCAGGGACACCTTTGTTTACATTCGAGTTACATCAGATTACGAAAAGGAATTTCAGTGCATAAGCAAAGCTGCCCTGAAGAAGATAAAGTTCTGATCAAAAGCACTTGGCGTACAATATTTTAAGTTTTAAACTTTTAAAACTATGTTTTCATATATATAATAACATCTTTTAGTTACATGACATCTTTAACGTATTAAATGCACATTTTTAGCAAGTTTATTTATTTATTTATTTTTTAGTTTATTTTTAAAATTTTTACCGAACAGCTTTTTATTACATTTGACAGTCGTTTTAATTATAATTTTACCTTGTGTTTCCTAACCCAGGAGAACTCGCTACACGAGATTTTCTCTCACCATCATACCTTTTTTAAAACTCTTATTTAAATCCCTTTTCCTTTTCATTAAAATTTCAAAATGTTGTTTTAATTATTTTACCTGTTTTTGTGAATAAAAGTACTATGGCAAAAAAAGGTGATATTAAACTAATGTAAATTAAAAGAAAAGCAATTGAGCACTGTGAGAGAAATTATCATTAGCGTGTTCTCCCGGGTTAATAAATAGACAAAAAAATAGGATAGATAATGTGCAACAATATTTTAATTAGTTTAATTAACTATTATAGAACAGGGAGGCGTTGGAATATTTTTTTCTTGTAAGGGTGGCGGTGGTCCATAAAAGGTTAGGAACCTATGCTCTAAATTGATGTCATGTTCTTTCTAAATATTCAAATTCTGCATCGCAACTATTAAAATGTTGAATCCAAGTTCAAAAATTAAAGATGGAATTTTTCGTTTGTCAAAAATGTTCTTGTCAGTTCTTATCGGCTGGAATTCTTTATGCTATGGAATTTTAAAAGAGATTTCTCCTGTGGAACATTTAATCATGATGTACAGTGACGGGCAAAGTCTTTTTCCTCCTTCCACCACTCAAGAATAAGACATAAAATAAAGTTGGATTCTGTAAAAAGGAAAACATGTCATTTCTATCACTGAGTTCCTTGCCTTAACAGCAAAATAAGCAAGATCCACTCTTTTTATTTCTAATCATCTCTATTTTTGATTACTGCACCAATTCATTAATATTTCCTGGCACAATAGGGAAGAATGATATGTGAGTGAAAACTGTTATTCTATATAAATAAATTGATTCAGATTTATTTAATATTGTAAGATAAAATATCATTACAGGTGTTATTGTTTCAACACATAATAAATGAACTGCTCTAACCAACTGTTTTCTTGATGATTATAGCTTTTCTAAACTCTACAATATTAATATCACTTCTTTGATTTAATCTGGAAAGTATTGTGCAGTTGTGATCAAATTTTATATCTGAAATGTGTTCTTTAAGATGTGATTTGAATTTCTAAGTTGTCTGGTCAATGTAATCCAACTTTTCTTTATCATCAGTAGCACCAACTTTTGATATTGGGTGAGCTCAAAACCATTTTAAGGTGTAAAGTGTTTGGGTGAGCTCAAAAACATTTTAAAGTAAAGTGATATTGCCATTTTAATTTGTGAAAGTTTGGAAAAAGATGTTACTTCAAGTTACCAGACCTGCCAACCTCAGAAAAGGAGAAATTACAGTCAATTCAAATTAATCTGTAAGGTTTTTTTTGTGTGTGTGTGTGTGTGTGTGTGTGTGTGTGTGTTTTGTGGCCATTTTTTGACATTTGTAAAAGGAATAAGGTTTCAGTTTTTTCAACTCACGACAGTATTTTTTTTTTCTCTGAAAAATTTTATACAAGTGTTGTGGTTTCATATAACCACTGCCATATTTTTATTTAATTTAATTTAAGAAAGTATTTTATTAGTCTTTATTCACTTAATATTAATATTTGCATTCTAAAATTATATTATTTTCCTTACTATTTTAAAACTACCCTTGTAAGCTTTTCTTTCTTACGTATCATTTTGTTTGTTTTAAAATCATAAAGGTAGTTTTAATATCTATACTTCCAGGAAATATTCATCTGGAATATTCCACAACATTGGAATCTCATGTCATTTCCATTTCTAGCCATGCCCCGCACCAATCAGATTTAAATCAGTTTTATAAGTAATTCAAAATGTGTTAGTACTTTACCCTATTTTTGGCATTGTATCTCAAAATATCTTCTACTTGTCCGTGCCAATTGACGATTTTATGTTTTATGACAATCCTTTTCTCACTGTTTGCAAAACACATTGGTACAGCATGATTATGAGTTCTACTTTTGCCATGCAAGTGGATTTTGGAGGAATCATCTGCTGTTTTTTTTTTTTAAGCTGTGAGGGACTGCATATATCTCATTTTTGAAGTGTTCTTACAAATAATCATGTCCTCTCATTGCCCAAAGGAAAAGGGGCAAGTGACTGCACAGGCTCCAAAGTTTGCAGAGTGGGGTTTCGAGATGGCTTTATTGGCTCATGAAATAGGGATTGTAATAGCCATTTCGCATGTCTTCGAAATCCTTAAGTTTCATAAATCACTATGTCTTGCTAAATATATTCTCCATGATGAAAATTTTATATAACTGGTAATTGAAAAAATAGTATTTTAATAAAAAAATTTATAGCTTTGTCAAAGAAAATAAATTTTCTTCAAAGGGTAATTATTTTAAATAAAATATTTGTAAGCTCATCTTTTTGTGTATTTTTTTGTTTTGCTTCCAAGATTTTTTTTTTTTTTCCCATAGAGAAGCTTGCTCAGGTAACATTTTTCTTTTATTTTTGTTTTATTGATTATAAAGTAAATAAGAGTATTTATTTAATAAAATATCATATTCATGTGGTCTTTTGCGGCCGCAACGCAAAGTGCCTTCTTTATGATCATGAAATAAGAATAGAATTATTTTAACTAGTTTAGATGCAAGAAAGTAAATATCTTGTGTTTACACTAAAAAAACATAACATACTCTCTTGGTGCTGTGAACCATTGGAAACCTAATGAAATAAATATTACAGCAATGCCATGGATGCGCTATAGCATGTAAATTACACAAAAAATCAGAGATAGGCCACAGAAAATGGCCCTTTTAGGTCTCAGGGGATGTGTAATTTCGTCAAAAGTCACAGAAAAAGCCTGAATTTTGCCAAAGGATTATGGGTAAAAATGCACAAAAAAAAAATAATTGCAAGAAAACAGTTTGCTAAAAAACCCAAAAAAAACGAACTCATTTTTTCAAAAAATCGTGAAAAAAACAAAGAATTTCATCAAATAATAACGTAAAAATGACAGATTTCGTCAAAAAATTTGTGAAAAAAAAAGCAAATATTATCTAAAGACTGTGAAAAAAAAAAAAAAAAAAAAAAAAAAAAAAAAAGATGACTTTCACCAAAAAATCTCAATGAAAAGACAAATTTCGTAAAATAATCTGGGAAAAAAAAAAAAAAAAAAAAGACCAATTTCAACAAAAAATCTAAAAAACCAATCGATTTCATCAAAAGATAGCGAAATAAGCCCAAAATTTCATCAAAGGTTCACGAGAAGAAACACAAATTTCATCAAAAGATTGCACAAAACGGAGATTTCATCAAAAAATCCTGAAAAAATGACAAATTTCATAAGAAGATCGTGAAAAAATGGCAAATTTCATCAGAAAATTAAAAAATATGCCAAATTTCGTCAAAAAATTCATGCAAAAACGACAAATTTTGTCAAAAAAAAAAACATCTTGAAAAAAAAAAAAAAGACAGATTTTGTCAAAAGACTGCAAAAAAAAAAAAAAAATGACAGATTTTGTCAAAAGATTGCAAAAAAAAATTGACAGATTTCATCAAAAGATCATGAGAAAATGGCAAATTTTGTTAAAAGATGGTGAAAACAGTAAATTTCGTCTCAAGATCGTGAAAAAAACCCCACAAATTTCGTCAAAGGGGTACGAAAAAAATTTGCTTCATTGGATTTTCCTGTTCCAAAAAACCATTTTTCCTGCTCTAAAATCCCTTTTTAACTGCTCCAAATCTTTCTGGGTGAACACCACTTCTGAAAGAACTCATTCATTAAACGAAAAAGTACCCATTTACTCAACGAAAGTCTTCCTTTTTATTTTATAACTAAATTTGTATCTTATCTTGCACATTTTTTAAAGTCCTAGAAGTGACTTTTTTCAAAAATATTAAAAGAAATATAGGAATTTTTTTGAAGAAAATATAGGAATTTTATAGGAAATTTTATTTATATGTAAATACACCAAAACATGTTTTAATACATAAGTATCAACATTATAAAAACTATAACATAAGTAAACTATTTAAAGTTCATTCATGACTATTTTAGAAATGTTTTATACACTTCAGGATTAAAATGTAGTTGATTAAAATAGGAGTTGTGCCCCCCCCCCCCCCCCCACACACACACAGCAATATTTAACATTTTTTACAATTATTTTCTGAATCATCATCACTTATAGAATTTGCATTTATCAAAGCAAACATAATTGAAAAAAAGGTTATAAAGGATTTTTTTTTTTTAAATAAATCTATATAACATGAGTTTCTATAGCAAAAGCAATTCAAAGTTCTTAAAAAACTCCTGAAATTTACAACAAATTTTATGAAAAGTTACAAAGAGAGAGTGGGGAAATCCTTCTCTACATTAAAATATACATTTTTCCAATGGCCATTCCCAGTTTTTTTTTTTTTCTGTAATGCTTTGATGGAATTTGCATTTTCTCTTCGATACTTAGGGGAAAATCCCACCTTTCTCGTGATCTTTTAACATAAAAGTTTTTGTTTTTTAATTATTTGATTAAATTTGAATTTTTTTTTCACGATCATAAGACAAAAATCGCGTTTTTCCCAATCTTTTGACGAAAATCGCGTTTTTTTCGCGATTTTTTGACAGAAATCTGGTTTTTCTTGCGATCTTTTGGCAAAAATCACATATTTCTCACGATCTTTTGTCAAAAATTGTGGTTCTTCACGATCTTTTGACGAAAATCACATTTTTTCGTGATCTTAAGATGAAAATCGTGTTTTTCTCGCGATCTTTTGATAAAAATCGGATTTTTCTCGCGATTTTTTGATGAAAATAGCAATTATTCGCAATCTTTAGACAAAAGTGCCACTTTTTTAGCGATCTTTGGACGAAAACTGTGTTTTTCTCATGATGTTTTGACGAGAATCGCGTTTTTATCGCAATCTTTAGACAAAAATCGCGTTTTTATCGCGATCTTTAGATGAAAATCGCATTTTTCTCACGATCTTCTGATGAAAATTGCATTTTTGTTGATCTTCATATGAAAAACACGTTTTCTTGCAGTCTTTTGACGAAAATAGCATTTTTTCGAGACTTTTTGGCGATTTTTTCATGCGATCTTTTGACAAAATTCCCGCTTTTTCTCGATCTTTTGACGATATAAAAAAATCAGAAAATTGCAGTCCTGCGGAAGAATCTCATGCCTGGGTAGAGGGATGAAAAATAGGAATTTTTTCAAATTTATAGGAATCATAGGAAATATAGGAACATTGCGAGGCCTGAAAATAAACTAAATTCCTCTTAATAGTTTAAAAAACATATGTCAGTTTTAATTATTCAATAATTATTATTAAAACAATAATTCATGCATTTCATTTTTCTTTTCCAAATGAACAAGTTTGATTTTTGTGTCTAAAATATGACTTATTATTAGAGAGGACTTACTTTTGCAACAAAACGGACCCAGAATTTTAAAAGTCCTGGGTCCAAGGGATCCAGGAGTCCAGCGGCATGACTGTTATTAAAAATTTTTTTATATATAAAAATATTTTGATGCATTATTATTGAAATACTTGATAACTAAAAAAAGTGACTTACTAAAATATTTACATATTGTATAAACTTTCTACAAATAAACTTTTCTACCAAAAATAAAACCAACTTCAAAAACTACTGCAAAGTGAAAAATAATTTTTTTACATAATAGTAATAAGGAATTAAATTAAGAGCACAGTATTTACCATGCTTGTTATTATATTTATGTACATTAATTTGATTTTTTGGAGTCTGTGCAAGCGATCGTTTCAAATAATGCAACATAATTGAAATACGCTGCAAAAAGTTTTTCTATTGTACACCATTATACAGTGCATCCACTGTCAACGGCAGCCAATGGCTAATTTCTAAACCATTCGTCATATTGTTCCAGTTGCAAAAATGCTTTAAAAAAGGTAAAGAATTATTTTTTAAGAAATTTAGGTCAAAAAAATTTTATTAAAAAATTACGAAAATTAAATTATTATACAGTCCCCCAGTCCTATAAGTTATATTTAGTAAACATTTTCAATCACTCTAACAAGCAATACAAAAAAGGTTCAATTCATTTAACATTAAAATTGACCAAGTCATGAAACTTTAAATTTCATGACTTAAATCACTTTTCAGTAACTGGAAAAAGGAATGAGTTGGAATAATCTTTAAAGGAACGTACACTAAGTCCTTAAAGTATTATAAAGGGCATGGTCCATGCATTTCCAAAGCTGTCCAATGGCTAATTCCTAAACCATTTGTCACAGACATTTCCATTTACAAAAATGTTTTAAATGAGGTAAAGAAATATTTTTAAAGTGATTTAACTGAAAGTGCTGCCACCGCATAAGTTTTACGGTAGTGTTAATTTTTTATAATTAACTTCTACATACCCAATTAAAATAATTGAAGACGAGAGTTTTGAAATTTTCTTTATCGAGAAAATCAAATTTTGGGAAATTGCAAAAAACCTTTAACTGCATCCACTGGTTTTCATTAAAAATTTGGAGATTGTAGTGTTACATTAGAGCAAACTGGTAGATTATTTTGATAAGCTTTTATATATATATATATATATAACTTTCATATATGTTTTTAGTGTTCAAAATTTGTATTAAAATTTTAACTCACTTCCAAATATCGATCAAGGTTAAATTTGCATACATATTTATATCCAATGACAATGTAATATTAATACGATTTTAGCTGTGTACTATTTACTTATTTTGTAGGACTTCACAAAAGTCTATTAGGCTAAGTAATGCAATAGAATTTTAAATATGTATCATTTTGTAACGAATTTTGACTGTTACTTTTCATAATTTAATTTAACAAAATTTCTGTTTATTTTTTTTTTAACTTATGTTTTTAGACAAGCTGTATATTTTGCTTTAATATGTAAACACAACATAAATTTAAAAATATTATAAAAATTATTTTATTCTCAATTTTTAATGTTAAGATTTATATCTGACGTTTATTTTTATTTCCAGTAAATTTGTGATTGACGCTTATTTTGTAGCAAAAAAGGTGCTTCAACTTCAAACAGCTATTACTAATCAGTTTTAATCGCAGAGGAATGGGACTTTTTTTTGTCTTACTTGTTAGAATAGCGGTAAAAATTTTCTAAATATCACTTACAGGACCCAAAGACCATATAAAAATTTAATTTTCGTAATTTTTTTTTCCTGATTGCTTTAAAAATGTTTCTTTACCTTTTTAAAAACATTTTTGCAATTGGAACTGTATGTCTATGACTAACGGTTTAGAAATTAGTCATTGCCAACTGATGAGAGTGGACACACTGTATAACCGAACTCTATTATGTTATTCTGTAAATGATTGTTAATGCTTTGCAATCATGTTAATGCTTTGCAATCATGTTAATGCTTTAAAATCAGAGGAATTTGTATAATTTAGTACACCTTGAAATTTCTATACAAATTTTACTGAAGTAACTGAATTCATATCACATACATACCTTACAATAACCCTACCCTTATAAGTCAAACTCTTAACACCGCATTTATTTAATTTTTTTTCACTCAAGAACAACAACTACCAAACACATTCACAATGTCACTTAGTATGAAAAAGGCATGGAATTTGGAAAAGGCATGGAATAGATATGACTTCAGGTACAGATTTAGGATTGAATAGCATTTTTCATTCAATATATATATATGGGTGATTCTCAAAATAGGGGACAATTTATGTCTTTCGGCAAACAAAAAAAAAAAAAAAATTGAGAGGTTTTCTGTCATGTTTTTATATTTAAATATGTTTGTCTTAATATTATTCATTATTTGCATTCAAGAATTACTCAATTTTTAGTTAAAAACACCTTAAAAATAACAGAATAAATGTTCAAAATGTCATTAGCATGGATGTCCACAGCAGCTGTGCTTTGTATATACTAGCTTTTTCAAGAGTTAATATCATGTTTATAAAATAAAACAAATGTTATTCTTTCTTTAAATTAATCAAGGAGAGGATTTATCCAATAAATTTCTTTTTAAAAATAAAATTATAGTATATAAAAAAAGAATTAAAGTTTGTCCTCCATATTCTATTTTCAAAAGAAGGTCATACTATAACAGCTGGTTATTAATCAAAATTTCATTTTCACATATGACAATAGTTTGAAAATATAAAGTTTTTCCATGGCAACAAGTAGCCATTTTATCCTAGCCTGAAAATAGAAGCATGTATTGTATTTTAAGAATAGAAATTGAATATTAGGGACGTACATCAATTGTATGTCATTAGAATGGATAATAATTTTCATGTTTATTTTATAATTAAAATTTTTATTTTACTTATTTGCATAGGACTTTTGTGTTTTAAAAAGCCCCAGGAAGGACTATAGCATTGTGAATATATTATGGCTCATAATCTTATTTAAATTAAAATTTGTCATTAGCATAGACGAATATCAGTGTCATTAGCATGGTTTTTCTGTCCATGCTAAAGACTCCAATGTGCATAAATGTAACCATTGCTTATATTATATCTTTTATAAAGTTTAATTTTACATATAAATTTAGGTATTACATTTATTATCCCTAAAATATGCATTAAATCTGTCAGAAAATCACTAAGACAGCTTCTTACATTGTTAGTGTCAGAATGTTGCTCATGTAAACAAAGTTTGCTCTTTGGTAATGTTTTTATTCTCCTTATATGTATATATGTAAAAATTGAAACCATTTCCTGAAAAAGAAGGCTAATAAATATAGAAAAAAATATTTAAACAGGAAGAAAATAAAAATTTCTTAATATATTTATCCCATGCAATTTGTTTTGTCATTAGCATGGCTCAAAAAATACTAATTATTTTTTTTAAAGTTAATTTTTAAATATTTAGCTCTGCTGACTACATGTAAAGTATACCTAACACTATATTAACAATATCTATTTTTTTTCAGAAATTTTGCTAACAGTAATTTTTTTAAGATTTCACTTTTGAAATTGTCCCCTATTTTGAGAATCCCCCATATATATATATCCTGCATCTTCACTTAACTGTAAATTTAGTTCTATTGGGAAGAAAAATTAATTCACTAATATGCTGGAAATTTATTTTTTATAAGGAAATGTTGTACATCTTTTAGGATGAAGGGCCAAGTTGTGTTTTAAGCTTCTGTGTATCTGTTATTGATATTTATACCATACTTTGAAACAAATAATTTTGCTAATGCCAACAAAATAACTCACAAAAATAGAATAATAAATAATGTGTAGGCTTAAGTCTCACAGACCCATACACATGGCGCCACTGCTTATCATATCTGTTCACCAGTATAAGTTATCCCTACAATTTCACTAATGACAGGGTTGCAAAAAACCCACCTACTCAAAAAAAAAAAAAAAAAAAAAAAAAAAAAAAAAAAAAAAACCAGGTGGATTTTATTGGATTTTTTACAATCTTTGATAATATTTAATATTCAGTAGCTTTTACATTAGTTTTTTTAATCTTTTTGTTTAAAGAGTTATATTATCCTATCTAAATAGATGAATGCTCTCTCCAAATATGACAAAGCCAAAATTTTCAAAATAAAACTATGTGCTTAATTCTTTTAAAAACTTGTTAATATTATAAAGAAAGAAAAAAAAAAAAAAAGTCAAAATCAATATGCATAGCTAATTATAACATTTTCGCATGGATAAAAAATGACAAGATCTTTTATATCAAGATTTAACAATATAAAATTCCATAACGCAAGTTCCTAACTGAGTACAAATTTCACTTATTCATTTTTGGCCAGAGTTGGTTAAAAAAAGGTGTTTTTATTTTTTATTTGTTTAAATCAGGTTTTTTTCCCCCTTAAATGTCATTTTCTATTACATATTGTACTATGCATGTTTGTTCATAAAAAACATTCTCAGATATTACATAACTATCATAACTTCATTTCAAAATATTCAAATTAAATAATTACAACCGTTTATGTAGGAAGTAATTCAAATCATTTTGTAAAATATTTTTAGTAACAGTTCTATATTATGTTTGAAGAATAAACTACTCTATACAGTGAACAATAAATATCTTGTAAATATTATAGAACATCCTTTGCTTGATAAATTATAAAAGATTACATATTTGCTTAAAAAAATATGATTTTAGTGGCGAATACAGATAAAAAGTAATCTCTTAAAGTAACTTTTAAATATGTGATATGTCTTATTATATAATATCATATAATGTCATAAGTAAAAACTTTTTTTACAGCCTTTTATACTGATTGGTGTTGCTTCAATGAAAATTACTTGTATATTAAGTCAATTAATATACTGCTGTTTGTAAAAAATGCAACACCATGAAGCAGTCATCAGAATTAAATGAAATTTAATACACAAACGACTTGTATTGGTACAAATAAATGTATACATTTTCAAAGCAATAAAACAATATTAAGTGCCCGAAATTAGTATTTGGTGTGGCCACCATGCGCTGCAATAAGTGCTTCTATACGACGTGGCATGGAGTCAAACAGATGTTGAATGTCTGCTTGTGGAAGAGCATTCCATATTGTTTGTATGCGCACCCAAAGTTCGTCTTTTGAAACTGTAGGACGCGGATCACGAGCGAGAGGCCGACCAACCATATCCCACACATGTTCAATAGGCGACATATCCGGCGAATAAGCAGGCCAAGGAAGAAGTTGGATATGTTGGACTGAAAAGAAGTCTCGAACAATCCATGCAACATGTGGGCGTGCATTATCCTGTTGAAACACAGCTCCAGGGATGCCTTGAAGGAAGGGAACGACTTCGGGCTCTAGCACTTCACGGACGTACCTGTTGCTATTCAGATTACCCTCAATTCATAGCAGCTGAGATCGTCTATGATACGAAATTGCACCCCAGACCATAACTCCAGGTGTTCGGCCACTATGACGTTCGACAACGCACTCTGGAAGGCAAAGTTCACCAGCATAGCGTCTAACACGTATGCGGCCATCATGGTTCCACAAATTAAAGAGGGATTCGTCAGAAAAGACAACTTGTTGCCAATCAGCCCGCCAGGCTCTGTGTTCATCAGCCCATTGCAGACGCAGCCGTCGATGATTTGCCGTGAGGGGGATCCTGTATAATGGAATCCTTGCACACAATCCACGGTGCAGCAGACGTCGATGAATTGACGAAGCTGACATTAATACATCTGTAGCAGTAGACCAACGTGCTGCCAACTGCCTGGAGGAAGCTGTACGGTCAGTCACTGCCATGCGGACCAGGTATCTATCATCGCGCGCTGACGTCACCTTGCGTCGTCCACTCCCAGTTTTTCGAGTTGTCCGGTTCTCTTCGGTCCACTGCTTCCAAACTCGCATCACTGTGGAACTGTTCCGCTGCACACGAGCTGCTATTTCACGATAGGAAAATCCTCCTTCACGCAGGCCGATAATTCTCCCCCTTTCAAACTCCGTAAGTTGTTGAAATTTGACCCTATTTTGTCGTGGAGGCATACTAAACGTTTGCCACTAACAAATAACCATGCACTATTTTCAACGTCCCGCTACAGCCCGTTACTTATACGCTTTCAACATCCGTCCAGAGGGCGCTGCTCACACCACGCATGCGTGGTGTCTCTGAAACTTTACTACTTTGCATAACATCCTATAATTGACATTTGATGCAAATTTCATTTCATTCGGATGATTCCTTCATGGTGTTGCATTTTTTACAAACAGCAGTTTAAAAATGTAATATGATTTTTTTTTATAAAAACATACTTTCTAGATAAAAGAGACTTTCTCTGCCCTCATCTTTAAAAATAAACAAAAAACCCAATAAAGCCCGAGAAAACCCAATAAAACCCGAAAAAACTCACCTGGGTTGGGTTTTTTTTAATGAAAATCCCAGATTTTTTGCAACCCTGATTAATAAGAATGGGATCTACACTATAATGCAATTTTATTTTTAGCTTCATTGGTAGATTAGCAGTTTATTTTATACTTCTGTAAGTAATATTTTAGTCTTTCAAATAAACAAGAGATACATTGAAATTTGTTGAGTTTAAATTCTTTATAGTTAAATGTGCTATTAGTTCTATTGAATTAACATTTTAACCACTTTTAATATATTTTGAATGTTGTACATATGAATTCCTATAAAATAGCTATACAGTCAATAAAAGTTATTATTTGAGTTTTCGCAGTACTTGCATGAAGCAATTTGTTTAAAATGGCCTGAATGTGCCATGAAACTCGCAGGTTTTGCACCTTGATTATGTGCTTTCTCATGGTGAGATTAATATTAATCAATTTTTAACCAAATATTCAACAAATATGTCTTCACAAGTTCTGTATTCATCTGATATGGCACTGCATGACCTTTTTTTATTTGCATGGTTGAAATTGCCTTTTTATGGGCATAAGAAGTTTTGAAAAATATGCAATAAATTGAAACTTTTTATTTCATGAAACCATCCTGTGTACTCTTCGATCAGGATAGTATATTAAATATTATTCCCTAGTTGAAAAGTAGATATTGGGTACAGTGATACCAGCCAAACGACCAGTTGCTTATGAAATTGTAACAATTGAGGGGCAGAACCAGCATCAATACATAAACCAGATGACTTGAAGGGAAAAAAAGAATTTGACAAATCTAATCACCAGAAAATGAGACCTAGCTATTTCCAAAATTTTCTGCAATTCAATAAGTGAAGTGCATTTTAATCAATGACTTAAGATACCTAGACACCACAATGGCAACCTTTTCTTAGACCGACATCTTTGCCTTCTGTCACATGACGGAGGGCAGATTTAGCGTGCCAAACCGATTTTTCACCCACCGAAACTCATATTGTTATGTCTTGAGTTGACCGCACTTCTGCTTCTCGAAAGAGAGAACATGAAATTTAAAAGTTGCCAAAAAAGCGATCACCGCCAAAAAACAGCATCTTTTTGCCAAAGATGTTGGATTCGAAACCATGCCCAGAGAACAATGGGATGTGGCATCTACGTATATTAGAAAGTCAATGGTTTTAATCTTGTATTATCCCTAAACCTATATCAAAACTGACATAATAACTTGTAAGCATGTGAAGAACTTAGGATTATTTATTTTAATTCATTAATAAATTTTTACAATAGGAAAAAATAAAAAATAGAAAAAACCTTCAAAACAGTTATTTATTAAACATATATTAGTTTAATAAATAAAGAAGGATGATGGGTGATAAAGATAACTGAATTATTAAACATTGCTATCATTAAACCAATTTATTATGAAATTGATATTTTTAATATAAAAAGTATAGGAACCTAAACAAATGTAAATACAAAAAAAAATCACCTTAACAAGTCTAGAAGTCTTTTTCCACTGACCATCAACATAAACATATGATGTAAATGGCTTGTACTTGGCTTTATACTCTGTCTTAAATTTTCTGTGAAAGAAAAACTTAAAATAATATATATATATATATATATCATTAATAATATAAAGGAAAAAAAAGCATACTAAGCAAAATCCACATAATGAAAAATGTTGTATAGGATAGGAGTATAGGATATAAATGTTTTAAATTCTTTTGGGGGGATTTCTAAGTACTCTATTCTTTTCAAAGTTTTTTCTTTGTTTTCAATGTACGTGAAAATTCTATGTTTTCCAAAAAAACAATTTTCTAAGATTATTCTGAATTTTCAAGATTAGTTTTTCCTTTTCATAAAACAGCTCTTTTTCACACTTCATCTTACTAGCTCAAGGGGACACAGATTTACTTGTAGACTGTACTTTGCATATGCTGTTCTCTCTTTCTCTCCCTCCCCCCAATATTTTCTTTTATTTGAGAGTTCTTTGCCAATGTATGCAAGCTATTTTTCAAATATACAATTGTCCCTCATAAAATCATGCACACTGAAAACATTGGAAAAGCACTACATATCCAAACGAGGGAAATAACCAAAAGCATTAAAAAAAAAAAAAAAGACAAAAAAAAAAAACGAGAAATTTTTTTATATGTATCGCCAAAATAAGCATTAGTTTATATACATACAGGGTTGGCATTTTTGCCGGGACAGTGGCAAAAACTGGAAAAAACCAGGGGGAAAATGGAAAAAACTGGCAAAAATGGAAAAAACCTATTTGTCTTTAATGTGTAGTAAAATCTGCATGCTAATAAGAATAATAATGGTATAAACAATTAAATTTAACAGTGTACTATTTAATATTTTAATTTAATTTGCTAATTAATTAATATTAAATAAATTAAATCTTTAAAAAATAGGTGGGATTCACTCTTACTTAAGAATTTAAGAACAAAATAAAAAATTACATACCGAATTTTTTTTTCTTAAGTCAGGGATATGTTTAAGAAAATTTTAGGTCTTTTAAAGAACCCTTCATAAAATAATTTATTTTAAAATAGGATCCTTTACAAAATTTTTTAACCTCAAACAAGACCCTTTCATAAAATTATTTGTCTCTGAAATAGACGTTTCACCTTCAAATTGAACTTTTCACAAATTTAATCATTTAAAAATAAAATCTGCCCTGTTAATAAACAATTGAACTCCACAAAAAATATACTACTTAGTTACTTTATATGTGAAGGTTAGAACCTGAAAACACTAATAATTTAAAATTCACAAAACTATGTCTAGAATTTTCACAAAAACAAGAAAAACTTCCCAATTTAACAAAAGCAAGACCCTGTGAGAAAAGTCTAGACAGACCCCCGTAAGTAAAGTATTTTATCAGTCATTAATATGTATATATTTTTTTAATTATCAAAAGATTTTATGCAATTTTGTTATTTTGTTTTATGTCATGAGACTTAAGGAATGCAAATATCTAAGTCTTTGATACTATTTTATAGCTATTTATCTGATGAAACTAGTTTGTTAAAGATAAAATAAGTAAATTAAATTAAAAATTATATATTGAAAAAACTTATGGCTTATTAGGAAACTAGATTTTTTTTCTGTCACTTTTACTCTCCAAAAAAGGAACAAAATGTTAAATTATTTAGATTTACTTTCAGTAAGTAGCCAGTTGTCTCTTTATATTTTTGTATTATATTCCCCCTTCCCCCACCATAGCAGATGCTTGTCATGTATGGCTAAATCTTTTGAAAAATGAAGAGTTAAAACCACATTTTTCAAAACTAAAAAAGATATTTGAACAAGCGATTTTGCCATGTCATCTTATAGCGTATTTGTTACATCGAAAGTACAGAGATGAACTTCTAAATTATGAACAAAAAGAAAGCTGTAAAGCATGGTTATCTAAAATCAATCCTGATTTTATATATTACATTATTAATTTTAAGCTCAAAGAAAAACCCTTTCCTAGCTCATATTTTGTAGAAGTGATTAATAGTGTCAGTGCATGTAATTGGTGGAGAAGTATTGAATAAGCTTGTGCAATTTCTAAAAACTTCTGTTCATTAGTAGCACACCTTCAAATATGCCAGCAAGTAGTGCTGCTATTGAAAGATTGTTTTAAAATTTTTCATTTGTGCAAACTAAGATTCAAAATAAGCTATCAACAGATGCTCTTTCAAAACTTGTTTACTCCTAAAATAGCTAAATTTAGGTTGTGAGGAAGATATTGCTGAAAAATTTGAAATTTAATAGTTTTCTGCTTTAAATATAATTTATATTAAATTAAATTTAGGTTACTGTAACTGTTTCTTCGAATTTCTAACATATATAAACTATAAACATAAGTGCTTTGGTCAGTCTCAACAGTTCTATTATGTAAATTATTAATAATTGTATAAACATGAATAAAGAAGTTTCTATTCATCTATATAAAATTGGAATTTATTTCATTTATAATCTTGTTATAAAAGTTAGTATTCTTTCATAAAGTGCATAATTATACTTATTTAATTTAAAAGTTAAAATAAATTTAGAATAATAGTGATTCTTCAATTAAGTATGCAGTTTATTTTTTCTTTCGTGAAATATTTTTTCTCTTTATGGGGAAAAAATTAAATGGACAGTCTATTTTTGCCCCCTTTTTGGCAAAAACCTATTTTTGCCGGGACGGTTTTTACCAGGTTTTTTCCAGCTTTGGCAAAAACTCGCCAATCCTGTATGCATATCACAGCTGCTCGTTTTTTCCACTCCTGTGTATTTAAATGACATTAACTTGCATTATTTCTTCCAGATCGCGACACTAGAAGAAGGGGTAATGATTTAATTTAATTGGCTAAAGGGTTTCTGGGCTCTTTCACTTTAGCAAGGTGCGGCTATCTAGGTTTGCGAGCTAAAACCACAAACAGAGAATTGCGTTTACGTAAGCTTTTTTAATCTTAAAGAGTATCCAAAAATGCGTTTTAACTCAACTAACTTTTAGCATACTATGCAGAAGCACACATGTCTGCAGATCACATAGAGTGCTGAAAAAAAAATCTTATATTTTAACGACTATTCATTGTAATAGCAGAAATTGTGTTTTCAAATGCATTATGCTTTTTCCAAATTGTTCAATAAGTTCTTCCACCTTTGTAAATTGTCAAGTTTTATTATAGTATTCTAAATGTGTTGGAAAGTGTTTCATAATGCATTTATTTTTTTTATTAGATGCATTTATTTATTTATTTATTTATTTATTTATTTAGAAATCGTGTTGTTAAAATTCTATTATTATACAGGGTGCCTCTTATTTACCAATAACTAATTTCTAAACCTTAGTTTTAAAATCATAGTTTCAACTGTAAAAATGTTTAAAATTTTGTTCTACTCCACATCACATAAAAATTAATTTACATTATTTTTTAAATGGATAAGAAATTACAAATTTTATCCAATGCCTAGATCCTATAAGCTTTATTTAGAAAAAGTTTTTTTTTATCTTCTAGCAATTAAAGCATTAAAGTTTATTCTTGTATGCTCAAAACTTACTGAGTTATGATACTTAGAATTTTATAAATTTCTAATGTTTTGATCACTATAACTGGAAAAACATGTTTTTAGTGTCAGAAAATGTCAAAAATGCACGAAATTCAAAGTATCATAATTATTTAAGTTTTGTCTTGCAAAAATTAAAATTTTAATCACAAACTGATTTTGATTCATCTTAGTAGAAGATAGCAATTATAAACGTCAAAAAATTTTAACTTTTTTTTTTAAAGGCCTTCTAATTAAAACAACTTTCAAACAACTTGGAAATATTTGGAATTATCTTCCAAATGATGACTTTTATGTTAAAACTAAAGAAAAGGGAAACTAATAGGGAATTACTTATAAATATCATTCTGTCATTTTTTTAAATTTTTATAAAAACTTAAACCTGTATTAGCACAAGATAAGAAAACAATTTGCAATGGATTGTGGCATCACATGAAATCTCTCTTTCGTATCTATCCTGTGTGTTTTCACATCTGGTGAAAAATGCTATTTTGATTAAACAAATTTATAAAAACCGATATGTGAAACGAATGTAGAAATAATAATGGATAGTATTCATGTGATGTCACAATTGGTAATATAGCCTCAAACCAAAAGGAAGAATAGGGTCAATTTTTTTATTAGGAGTTATTAGCTAGAAATAAATGCTAAACTACTGATATTCTTTTAAGTGTACACGAAATTTTCTATAATCCTATGTATGTGGTAGGATCAATAAGCAGAATTCGTGTGGCGTCATAATTAGTAAAATGGAGATTCTTTATAGCCTTGAACTGAATGGATGAATGAAAAAATACAATTCACTGCTCAACTGAATGTAAGAATAAAATTTCTTCCTTGGGTTTCTTTTCAATTTTAAAGAGAAAATGACATTAATAATGCAAAGATGACATCATTAGCAATTTTTAGTTATAAAAGAAATGTTATAAAAATTTTAAACAAATTAATCTTTCAATAATAATACTTTAATACTTTGCATTTAGAGATTTTAAAAGTTTTTAAATTTCCTTTGGAACTATTCTGATATCTGAAATGAATATATGAAATTATAACAGCTCAAAAGACTGTGAAGGAAGAAAAAATATCCTTTCATTTTCTCTTCAATTTTAATAAGAAAATAACTTCAATACTGTATTTACTCATGTAATAAAAAAATAGGGCAAACCTCTTAGGTGCATGTTATACACAAAATATTTTTTTTACATTGCTGGATATAATCACACGATATACATATGAATCAAGAAAAGTATTCAAAGAAAACATAATCGCTCAGCAAATCTTATTTAACTGAAGCATTAATGCATCTTTATTTCATTCTTTGCACTTTTTATACATAACAATTATCACTGTTGTCACTCACTCCTACCATTCATCATTCACTCCCTACCCAAAGTTCAAAAATGTATTTTCGCCTTGTTTTTGGCCTAATGTAATGTTTGATTCGACTTTCTTTGCTGAAATTTATTTAGTCATTCATTCATTTGTATATCAAAATTATGATGCCCATTATATACAAGATTTTAAAAAATCGCCATTTTTCTTGTAAAGTACAGGGTGTGATAAATAAACTAAAATACTTTGTTAAATCACTATAAAATGAAAAAATTAAACAGGACGCGTTTCGAGCTACAACAATAACAGCTCATCATCACCTAAAACCCAACACGTGTCCGTAAGGCACAGAGTCGAGATAAAGTGAAAGAAAGAGGGTGGAGATTACAAAGAGTGCGACAGGTGGTGCTATCTGAAAGAGCCAAGGTGGAAGAGAAAAATCAAGTTAAGTGAAAGAAAGAGGGAGGAGATTACAAAGAGGGTGTCAGGTGGCACTAGCTGAAACAGCACAAGTGGAAAGGAAAAGTGTTGCCAAAATAATAAAAAAAAGAGAAAAAGGTGGAAAAATAATTAAATAATAACGAATATAAAATAAAATTAAATAATGAAATAAATAAATCATAAGAAATTAATAAATAATAATAATAATAATAATGAAATAAAATAAATAAATAAAAATTAATAAATAAATTTAAAAAAAAAACAAGAAAAATTAAAAAATAGTATAATAGTGCAATAAGAAGAGAGATCATTGACAAGAGTATTAGAATTTTTACAAATAAAATAAGCTTCGTGAACATCTAAGTGAGAAGGAAAGGCAGGATTAGACATAATTCTGGCCATGGAAAAATTGAAATAATGACCGGAAGACCAACAGTGAGAAGCAATCGAAGACCTGGATAATTCCTGATTTTTAATATATCTCTGATGCTCATCCGATCTTTTCTTCAATGCTCTTTTGGTCTGACCAATATAGCCCAAATTGCAAGAACAAGGAATGAAATAAATACCTCACCGGTTCTCAATAGGAATAGGATCTTTCAAAGACGAGAAATTAATTTTATTCATAGGTTTGAAGATAACTTTAAAATTGAAACGAGAAAGGATTTTGGCAATTTTGAAACAGAGAGAAGAATAAAAAGGTAGAACTATAGAGTTAATATTAGAAGAATTATTAGAATCAGTAAGAAGACGTTTAGACAGTTAAATTTATACAGAGCTTTGTCAATCAAAGAGGGATTATAACCATGAGCAAGGGCAAGAGATTTGAGGTAACTAATTTCATTATTAAGAGCAGAAGAGTTAGAACAAATGCGAAGTGCTTTGTAAACAAAAGTATAAAAGGAAGCTACTTTATGCTGTGGAGGATGGTTAGAAAACGCATGCGGAGGAAGAGAAACAGCGAAAGGTTTTCTATAAATAGAGGTAGAGAACCGATCAGGGTGTTTAGTAACCAAGACATCAAGGAAAGGAAGAGAATTGTTCTCTTCGACTTCAAGAGTAAACTGGATGCAAGGATCAACAGAATTGACAAGAGAGTCTTTCTTCCAGTTATATAAATTTTTTCTTCAGTTTAAGCTCTATAGTTCTACCTTTTTATTCTTCTCCCTGTTTCAAAATTGCTAAAATCCTTTCTCGTTTCAATTTTAAAGTTATCTTCAAACCTATGAATAAAATTAATTTCTCATCTTTGAAAGATCCTATTCCTATTGAGAACCGGTAGGGTATTTATTTCATTCCTTGTTCTTGCAATTTGGGTTATATTGGTCAGACCAGAAGAGCATTGAAGAAAAGATTGGACGAGCATCAGAGATATATTAAAAATCAGGAATTATCCAGATCTTAGATTGCTTCTTACTGTTAGTCTTCCAGTCATTATTTCAATGTTTCCATGGCCAGAATTATTTCTAATTCTGCCTCTACTTCTCACTTAGATGTTCACGAAGCTTATTTGTAAAAATTCTAATACTCTTGTCAATGATCTCTCTTCATCCCCCTCCCTTTCTCCTGCATGGAAATTACTCCTTTAATATATATATATATATATATGTGGGATTAAAGAATAAAGTATTCAGCAATAAAAGATAATAAACTCAATGATTTAATGAACGTGATATCCAAAATGAGACTCGTGTGATGATGCGTGGAAAGAACGAGGTGTTCTATAGATTTCAGCGATGGCGAGTTGAATGGACTGTTAATGCAAAGCTCAGGGAAGCTTATTTATACTGAAAATTATTCAGTTCTACTGTTATTTTTGAATGCTACGTATATATTTTATGTCTATTAAACCTTTTTAACTTATCAAGAATATTTGTTTTGCTTAAATCATAAGTTAATCACTCAATATCCCCCATATATATATATACATATATATATTATACTATTTTTTAATTTCTTGTTTTATTTTATTTATTTATTAATTTTTAGTTACTTATTTTGTTTCATTATTATTATTATTATTTATTAATTTTTTATGATTTATTTATTTTATTCATTAATATTACAATTTTTATTATTTTATTTATTTATTTTTATTTATTTCATTATTTAATTTTATTTTATTTTCGTTATTATTTTATTGTTTTTCCACCTTTTTCTGTTTCTTTTATTATTTTGGCAACACTTTTCCTTTCCACTTGTGCTGTTTCAGCTAGCGCCACCTGACGCCCTCTTTGTAATCTCCTACTTCCTTCTTTCACTTTACCTCAATTTTTCTCTTCCATCTTTGCTCTTTCAGATAGCGCCACCTGTCGCACTCTTTGTAATCTCCACCCTCTTTCTTTCATTTTATCTTGACTCTGTGCCTTATGGACACATGTTGGGCTTTAGCTGATGACGAGCTGTTATTGTTGTAGCTCGAAATGCATCCTGTTTAATTTTTTTCATTTTATGGTGATTTAACAAAGTATTTTAGTTTATTTATCAATTTTATCACCAGTTATTACGGTGTTTTATTACTACAGGGTGTGTGTTATACACGTGTGCGCAATATACACGAGTAAATACGGTAATGCAGAAATTACATCATCTGTTCTTTTGAGCATTTGCAACAATGCTATTAAAATTTAAAACAAATTAATACTTTAATAACATGATTGAATTAGATATTTCTGAAGGAGAAAAAACTTTAAAATGATAAAATATTTTAAGCAAATTAAATTTGAGGTAAAAAATTTAGCCATAAATTAAAACTATGCATTTCAAACGATTTATTTATGGCCAATATTCATTTGGCACACATCGTGTAAAAGTAGCATGGTTAACAAATTTGTTTCAATATATGTCATGAAACAAATGAGGCATGCATCATAAATGAATATATGCCAACATTGCAGGCAGCATAAACACAGCTTGTCGGTGCCAAATATTTTAAAATTTTTCTGTACAAATTACTATTTGATACTTCAAAAAAATTCATCATAAAATAATCAATTTAAGTTTTTAAAATAAAATGAATATTTGCATGATGATGCATTAAAATAAAAAAAATAATTAAAATCTATTACTGACAATGTCTTGAATGTATTGATTTTTAAATCAATCAAAACACAATATATGGGCATAAAATTTCAGTACACAGTACATATTGTGGTTTTAAATATTATTCCCAAACAGATGGAGTGTTTTAATCCTTGAACTAATTGAAAGAATACTGTCCATAGCGTCGTTATAAAAGACTGATTGGCGGCGATATTTTAATCTTTACATTGGGGCTCAGAAAACATCTGTCCGAGACCTTGGGTAAAGCATAAACACAACCATTCTTTTTAAGGGGATTTTCAAGTATGTAACTGATTTATTATCAATTTTCAAAGCAACTCTCAGCTGTCGCGCCAGCAGTGGATGAAACCATGATAACAGAAAAATGCTTCATTCAAGACTGAATGGTAATCCAATTACAAAAAATGATCATTGTTCTTGTCAATCTTCCATAATTTGATAATTTTTTTTTTAAGAAAAGACAAATTACCATGTTTTTAAACTCTGAATGGAGGTTGGTGGGTATAGCTTGCAGGGGGATAAGCCCCCTAGTATTTTTATAGTAAGTAAGGAAAAGGAAAGAGTAAGTTTCATTCTTTCCTTTATCCATTACACTATTATTATTAGGATGTTAGGGTATTATATTACTATTTAGAATGTTAAAAAATATTTTTACCTACTAATTACCAACATGAAACTTTTGATACAATCTTAGCCATTGACAGTTGGGTTGGGGAAAAAAAGTTTAACTGATAAAAATTCAACAATAAAACAAAAACAAAAGAAAGTAACTTACCCTGGAGTGTTTAAGTGTAGATAATCTAAGAAAATTGAAATTCAATTATAAAATATTCTTGAGTAAGTATAATATTTTAAATTTGATATCTTTAAAGTAGAGATTTAAAAAAAAAAAAAAAAAAAAAAAAAATCAGTTTCTTCAGTTTTTTTCCAGCTTATTTTTTTAGTTGGATCATTCTCAGCCCAAAAACTGAGTTTTGTCGATAATTCATTTTCAATGAAAATGTTGCTGAAAACTCGTCTGGACCAAAACTATCAGGAAATGGAAATATCCTTTGGAAATTTTCAACATTACTCGTTGATTTGAGCTGTACCAGGTCAAATAAGACTATTTATTGCTACAAGTCCATTGTTTATAATTATCAGCCTTAATACATGTAATCACATAAAAAAAGAAAAAAAAATTGGACATTTTTGTTTTAAGCCAAAAATAAGAAAATCACCGAAATTTCGATTTGGACTTAAAAATTAGTTTTGGTCGATCCTGGTTTAAATATCTTTGTTTAATATTTCTTTAAAGATAATGATTTCTTATTCTTGAATAAGTATAACTATTGGGGGAAAAAAAAAAAAAGTTTTCAACAAATAACTTTTTATAGCTAAAATTTTTCTACTGTTTGTAGAAAGAAAAAAATAAAAAAGCTTTCCAGTAATTTGAATACTGGATAACAGAGCTTTTACTGCAGTAAATTAGGCTGTGTAACAAATTTGTATTAAAACATAAAAAGTTATTAGAATATTAGAGCACTACACATAAAAACCCACTATAGAGAAACTGCAAAGAAGAGAGCTATCAATGGTTTGTGTTATTTATTCAGTCCTGTGAAATTGAAAGCTCTGAAGTTGGAACTTTACCAAATCAGGTCATCAGCTTTGGATGGATAATATGTCTTATTATACAGAAATAAACTACACATAGATTTTTTTCTTTTATAATTGAAGGGGAAAAAAATACCTGGTAGGAGACTTACAAAAGAACTTTTTCAATGAAAATGAAGTATGTTGAAATTTTGGAGGGAGAGGGGTTACAATTCAGATGGGCTGTCATTTTTGGAATTTTACATTAATCAAACACAGTGAAAAGTGAAAACACATGAAAGATTTAAAATAAACTTATATATATATATATATATATATATATATATATATATATATATATATATATATATATATATATATATAAATCACCTAGAATCTTTAGCAGACTTTTCAGCTTTTGCTTCTTCTTTGTGCTTTACACATGGTCTGTGCACAGGAGCTAATCTTGATTTTGGCAAAAGTGTGTCTAAATAATTAAAAAAATATATATATACAAGATTTTGTGAATGCTTAAAATTAAACAGAAACAAAGTCCTGCATTGAAATCAGATAAGTCAAAAAAGTGGAGAAAGATGATACAAAGGACATTTAACTAAAAACAGTTCTTTCGTATGTAGTGGCAACACCACAAAACTAAAAACTAAAACTGGACATGATTTTTTCAAACTGTTAATTGTACATTTATAAATATTCTAAACAAAGCAGATGATTTTATTTTCCTAGTTTTGTGATTGTTTAAACTGTTTTACTTGCCCTGTAGAAATGAAGGTCAGTGATTCATAGTTAAAAAATGAAACGAGCAATAAAATTTTGTTATTATTTGGACAAAATAGCTCCAGAAAATGTTCAGTTAATGAAAAAAGCTTAAAAAGACTTTTTTTTTTTCTTTTTTTGGGAGTCTGTGATTTTTATATGGCATGGTGATTTTTAAAAAAAGAACCTGTCTGCTTAAGTCAGGCTGACCAGAAAGTGTTGTGGATGACAGAAATGTTAATACTGTTTGGGCAATTTTACAAAAAAAAAAAAAAAAAAAAAATAATTGGCAAATGACATTTGAGGTGATAACAGCATCAATTAATACTTCAGAAACATATATAGTATTTCGTATTCTATCAGGGATGTTACTGGGAAAATAATAAAGATTAAATTAAATGGAAAGTAAAAACTAAAAATAAACTAAAGTAAACACATATCGGTCGAACAGTCTGAAATATAATGCAGTTTCATCATGCATGAAAAGTTATATGAGTAAATAAAAATGTTTTTTCTTAATTTCCACAGTATGTTTTTTTATATCGTTTACAGTAACACAGGAACAGAATAAACAATAATGACTCAAAAACTATAAGATTAAATGCCAATAATGGCTTATCCTAAATGTCACACTCGTAAGACATTAAACACTTTACAAGTGTTTTTTAAATCATCAAGGGATATTTAATTCAACGTTTCACTTGTATTTTTATTAATCTTTTACTATTTTATTTAAAATAAAAATTTTGCCAATTTGTATAGCTTACTTATAGTTTGGCGATTTATATAATTAGTCAAAATTGGTTGACGAATAATCAATTAATACCCACAATTCACTAATAGAACATTACTACATCAGGGCTTGAATTTCAGGGCGGGATGGCGGGATTCGCGCCCAAAATAATATCGTGGGCGGGAGACTCCCGCCCAAAAAAAATTACGAATTTTCTGAAAAATTTTGCATTTTGAAACTACGAGTAACTCCCACGATCTTTTTGCATATTTTGTAATGTTTTCGTGTGACTGAATGACATATTTTGCGAGTTTTTTACTGCCAAAAATCGTTGAATTTCTCGATTATTTTCCGCAATCGATCGTTAAATTTCGCATATTTCCCCCCGCGATCGACTGACAAGTTTCATGCAATTTCCACCACGAGAACGGAGTAAATCTGTTTCGAATTTTCCAAAAAATTAACGCATTAGATTCCAAAAGTTATGAAACACCATTTATCAGCCCGGAAATTCGGGTAGTTATTCCGAAAATATAGGCGTTTCGATGAAAAACAACACACACAAACACATCTGTTTATTATTATAAGTATAATTTTTAATCAGAAATAATATACACTGGATTAACTTTTGAAAAATTTGACTAACCCAAACCCTACTTTGTAGGAATCTACACTCAACCTAAAATCAACCTGAACCAAACACAGAGTTTATTACAGATATGAGATTCTTCCGCGGATTTTCGATTTTTTTTATATTGGCAAAAGATCGCGATAATTACTGTTTTCATGAAAAGATCGCGAAAAGACACAATTGTCGTCAAAAGACCGCGAAAAAACACTATTTTCGAAAAAAAAGAACGCGAAAAAACACTATTTTTGCCAAAGGATCGCGAAAAAAGCACTAGTTTCGTCTAAGGATCGCGAAAAAAGTACTAGTTTCGTCTAAGGATCGTGAAGAAAACGCAATTTTCATCAAAAGATTGTGAGAAAAACGCGATTTTCTTCCATAGATCACGAAAAAACCTGCAATTTTTGTCCACAGATTGTGAAAAAAACTGCAATTTTCGTCCATACATCGCGAAAAAAACGTGTTTTTCGTCTACAGATTGTGAAAAAAATGCGTTTTTCGTTCACAGATCGTGAATAAACGCGTTTTGCGTCAAAATATCATGAAAAATATAATTTTGTGAAAAAATCACAGAAAAATGTGAATTTCATCTAAGAATCCAAAAATTTACCTAAAATTTTAATGTTTTTAACAACTTTTTTTTTGTAGATAAAAAGGAAATTTAACATTAGCTTCCCATGTTTGTTAAATGATCTGTTAAGTGAAAACATGATAAAATTTGAATTGGACAACTAGCTAAGATTGCTGTGCAAAAATTGCATTAGAAATACAAACTTAAAATAGAAACTTTCATTTCAGAATTACTTATAGTAGCATTTGCATAAATTGATTCATTCTGACCCTCCCTCCCCCAAACAAAAATAAAATAAAATAAAACAGGATTTAAGAAAAAATACTATTTTATTATTGCAAATAAAATAATTTCAATTACCTTTAACGCGTGCTATTTAAAAATAATTTCGCATTTTCCGGTTCTCTCGCTTTTCCTCTTTTTTTAACTTTTTGCAATCTCATACCTGTATCTAGACCTTTAACAAAAGTAATTAGCACTGGGAGGGAATTGATTTACTCTTTTTTTAACTAAAAAACACATTTTGCATAATTATTCCGAGTTGTTGATAAAAATTGCTTTAGTGGTATTTTGTTGTGTCTGTATTCATGTAATTTTTTAAATAGTACATAAAATAACAGTAGGTTTTAAAGATTTTTTTCTCCCTCCCAAACAGCTAAACTCCCTTCCATTTATAAATGGTGGTAGGGAGACTCCCCTCCTCTGGAAAATTGAATTTCAAGCCCTGCTACATATTAAAAATATTTAAATAAATCTTTAAATTCTATTTTGGAATTGCAATGAATTTTATAAATAGTTTGCAAGTTTTCTTTTCATATTTTATATTATGCATATTCTTGATGGGTAAGTATTACAGTGGCTTCCAACGACTGGTTTAATTGGCTATTGTAACTTACTTTCTAATTTACCATTACATAAAGAATTAATAACATAAATAATGCAAAGCATCAAGTATAGTCCTTTTGGGTTGATGATAATACTGAAAATGATGGAATAGCAACATACAAAACATTACAAGAATTTTGGAAAAAGAATATACAGAGTGCATTATGCAAGAACTTAATGCTATGAGAGAAGACACAAAGAAAAACGCACTCAAAATACAAAAAGAAAACAAGGTTCAATTTAATAAGAAAAGAAAACAATCAAGAAAATCATAAAAACTTCATAAATTTTGAAAAACCCAGAAAAGATATATATAGATATGAAGTATTTTTATTCTTGTGTTTAAGAATTTTAATTATATTATATAAAAGTGAAAATATCCAGTACATACAGAAGAAAAAAATCAGACTTAGTAATAACTCAAAGTAGCTAAAATGACTATAATGGCAGATTATATTATAATAAAAATTACCTGTTTCATCAGAACCTTTAATAATGCTCATAGAAACAGATTTTCTAGCCATACAAGGTGTGCTTTCTGCAGTCTTCCGAGGCCAAGCGAATTGAGATTTATATTCAGTAGTCTCAGAAGGCTGTTCACTGATGTTAGGAAATTCTTCAGTATTTGGTAACATCGATACACGACCTGATGTGACTGGCGGAAAACTTTGAATCATGAGCTAAAATATAAGTTATTGGGTAATTACATAACTATCATAATCTTAAATTCAAACTTTCATCCCCCCCTTTTCCCAAGTCAAATAAATATGTTTTGAAGTAACAATATAATAAAAGAAAGCAAATTAGTAAGGCACAGAAACAAGACACATTTCATTAAATAAATCATTTGGCTGAAAACATGTTTACTTAACAAGGATAAAGGGAAGGGGAATAGGAAGTTGGCAGTGTTGGGTCTTTACAACATTGATAATTCAGCAATTAAAATTATATTAACTCCACATACTATAACTGACCCTTATTCTGCTATTAATTGTAATTTTTCAATACATTATTTAGAAATTAATGATCTACTAGTCTTCAGATATTACATGTAGTCATTATTATTTATAATTAGTCATTCAATAAAATATCCTAACAATGAAAATGATTACCATATATTTCTCTGCATAAGCCGAGAATTTTTGGGCATATTTTTCTCCAATGTAGGGGAATCGGCTTATACATGAGTCTAAAAAATTTTTTTAAATTGATATTCTAAAATAAAAAACATGGTAAATATAATAAAAAATACTTTCGAATTTCTAAAAATACTTTAACACTCTATTATGTTACAATGAAAAAAAATAATCATTCATTGTCCTGTCCAAGCCGTCATCAGAATTTTCAAGCAACTCCTTACAATTGTTATCTCTCACCTTCTTAAAAAATGGCATTGTATCATCCTCATCGCTATACATTGCATTATTGATTTAATATTTTTTGAAAGATCGAATGATAATTTCTTGTGGTAATTCAAACCAGAAAAAGAGATATTTGGTTTTATCAAACAGAAATTCATAGCAGAATTAGCGGGAGCCAATTAAACATATTAATCAAACGCCAATACAGAATAAATGGCGGTGTTGTTTATGATGGCCAGTTATTTACACGAGAGATCAATAATTTTGGAGAACACATTTTCTCTATTATCAATGCATAAAAAGTTTTCATCACTGAGTCTTTTATCACTTTTATTGCTACCTATATACGGGTTTCTTATTTTGGACAATTTTTCACTAAAAAGTCATATACTCTGTTTATATTCAGAAATATACGGTAATTATATTTAATAACTTATTTAAACTGATTTTAGAAGATTACTTCAAATCAAGATTATAGCTATTTAAAAACTTAAGATTTCAAGCAGAATTGAAATTTAATTGAGGATAGATTAAATTAGAAAATTTAATAAGAATTAGAATTGGAGAGTTGTGTTCCTGCTCCAAATTAGAATAAAAGAAAAATTCATAAATGAATGTTCTGTAACCCAAGTGCCTGGTGATTTAATGCTGACTTCAGAACCATTAAAAATTCTTAATTTAACTAGATTATAGATAAATATTTTATTAAGCATAAATATTCTCAAAGTTCAATGTAAGTTGTTCACACTCTAACATCTTTAAAATACTAGTGAAATTCATCTTTACCTAATCAAAAGGAGAATCAAAAAGGTTCAATATCAGAAAGTGTCAAAAATAATTCAGCCAACAAGATTAAAAAAATGAAATCATAATATTTCTCAAAAAATCAATAATTTAATATCAACTTCAAAATTTTGAATTTTCAGGACAAAATTTCAAGTTGTCTCTGATATTAATCCACAGAAATTAAACAATATGAATATTTTCATGAGGGTCTGAAATCTAAATGTAAAATATTACATAAGTTACAAAACCACCATGTATTAAAATTAAATTTAAATGTACAAGGCTATCTTGAAAATTCTGGAATAAGGAAATACTGACTCATGTAATTATATATATTTCCTAAAAAATGTAATATCTTGCATGAATAACCAAAGAACTGCAGGAATAAAAAACTGACATTAGATAATTTACAATTTAACATATTTTGAAAAATCTATTAAGGTAATATTACAAAACATTATAATTTTCTTTTTCTATTGAAAATCAAAGTTGAGATAGTTTCTTCTTACTAGAACATATAATGGATTATAATCTAAAATAAACATGCTTCACATATTATAAACAATTAATTACCATTTTTATTTTCCTTAATAAAATACTCAAACTTTAATATTAATGAAGTTATGAATCTTATAATTGAAATTACACATTGCTATTATAATATTTGGTTAATTGATACAATTTTAATTATGTTAAAAGAAGCTACTGGTAATCTAAAAGAAACTGCTTTTCTTATTGAACAGTGCTAAGGGAAAAAAAAATCATCAACAATAAATACTAAAACACATCAAGTAACACATCATGTTAAGACATTGAAAAGAGAGATAACAAAAATATTATGTGAGGTCTTTTCTATATATACAGCTCTAAAATATCATCTCTAAATATCATATCTATCTCTAAAATATCATCCCCCTTCTATTCAAAGGAACTTAGATAAACCTTAATCTAAACTGAAAATAAAAGTGGATCTCCTTTACCTAATTGTTATAAATATGTTTCACTTTTATGGGTGAATATTCTGATACATTTTTATGAACAGTATTCTCATTATGTTCCCTATGTTTAGGATTAATTATAGGTGCAGATTCCCAAACTTTTAAGAAGCCAGTGACTCCTAAACCAAAATATTCCAGTCATTAACAGAGCTTAATTTCTGAGAAAAATTAAGAAACTACATGAAACAATGGAGAAATAACGCCAATTTCACAAAAAGATCACAGAACAAAAATTAATTCTATCCAAGGATCGCAAGAAGGCCACAACTTTTATCAAAGAATCACTGAAAAATATGATTTTCGTCAAATGATCGTGGAAAAAATGGAATTTTGGTTAGAGGATCATGCAAAAATGTGGGGTTCTCATCAGAGGATTGTAGAAAAATGCAATTTTTGTCAAATGATTGCAAGAAAAAATGCAAAATTCAGAAAAGATGACAATGCCGATAACCAGTCACTAAGTCAAAAAATTTAGTCACCATGTGGTGACTGGTAACTGTGAATCTGCACATATAGCATTAATGGGTATTTATTTATTTATTTTTATTTTGCAAATTACAATAATGAAAAATACAGGTACACTGCTAATAGTAAAACAGAAACTTGTCTTTTTCTCTCTGTTGTGAGAAGTTAATATAGTAATCAAAGAAGCAAATTTGAGTCATCATGCGTGTTGTGAGCACAATTTGTATCTAAATTGCAAAAACTATTAATATCCATGAAATATTAGATATTTTAAAAGGATATTTTTCAAATATATAGAGTAACTAACAAATTAAATAAGAAACAAACCATCTTTTGTTGCTGGTGACCCATACCAGGTTCAGCAGATCTACTTCTTGGTCCTGATTTCGAAGCTTGGCCTGCATCTCTTTCTTCACTCTTCAAAAGTAAGAAGGAAAAAAATTAAAATAGAAGGAAGTTGAATAGAAACTTATAAAAAGATAAATGAAATTTTATAGTTAATTTCAATATAAAGTAAAATGATATTTAAGGGTGAATGATAAACATGTGACCCATAAATTTAGACAATAGACTCTGAAATCCCAAGCTCTAAAATCCACAATTCATTGCAGATGTGAAGAGTGAAACTTACAGTTAAGATGTAGGTGAAAAATTCAATATTTTATTTTTTACAGCATTCAATGTGCATTTTTAATTTGTTATTCTTGTTAATATGTCAAAACACATACTTTTTATTGAAGGTAGTACAAATTTATTTCCAAAAAAATTTAGAACTTTATTGCCATTACTGATATTAATGGTGATTATAATCTATTTTGCCAAATATGTTTATGTATAAATCTTTTCTTTTTTCTTTTTTTTTTTTGGGGGGGGGGGGGGGGGGATTAAGTCTCGCTAAACATATAAAACTTCATTATTTTAAGATATTGATATAAATATTTGTGTACCCAGCAGTCAGAAGTAACATGCTACAAATAGCAAAACTACAGTAGTCACTATTTTTCAAGTAGCTTGTAGTATAGTGCACTATATTAGAATAGGGAATAACACAATACAAAAATTAAGAAGTTTGTAGCAAGCTTTTATACACTATTCCGGCCAAAGGTGACTAGCTACTTGTGATTTTAGACATTTTGTTGAATATCAAGAAAACTACTTGAGTAATTGTCTTGAAACTTTAAGTGTGTAAACATAATAGTATGGGTCATATTTCAGTGAAAAGTTTTCCCCAAAACTCCATAAGGGACTGTCAAAAAATTGAAAAAGAATGAATATCTTTTGGATAGCCCTGTCAAAACTAATGTAGCAAGAGTGTTCAAACTGTAGATTAAGATTAAATAGCTTGTTATAATGAAATGTGTTCATTTTTAGTCAGATAGCATGTATTCTCGTAGTTTTTATAAATACTGTCCCAAATTTTTCCAAGTTCTTTGCTTATAATTTCAATTTGTGGCGTTCTTAATATAAAATTATAATAATAAAATTATCTTCTTAATGTAAAATAATGTTCTTTTCCGAAAATATGACAAACAACATTGTACACAATATTTTGTAATCAAAGTTAAAAAATAATAAAAATTGCAAAAAATGAGCAAGTTTACTAAATAACTTTTCACTGCATATATGTGGAGTCTGTCAAAATTGTTATTCCCAAAACAAAGCAAAAAGATTAAGGGCTGTATCCATTTATCCATTGATTAGTGTCAATATAGAATACACAATATGATACATATTACTAAATTTGGATACAACGCCTTACTTTTTTTTTTTTTTTTTTTTTGCTTCATTTTGGGAATAACAGATTTTGGGCCTATTCTGTAGACAATCACTTTCAGAATTTTCAAGCTATGTTTTTGAGACTTTAACAAAATTTGCTCCATTCATTTAGCTAACACAATATGTAAATGAAATTTTGATAGACTTCATGCATATGCAATGAAAAATTATTTAATAAATCTACTCATTTTTCATACAATTTTTATTATTTTTTAATTTTGACTACAGTGTCTAGTGTATAATGTTGTTTGTCATATTTTTGGAAAAAAACATTATTTTATATTAAGAACTCTACAAATTATACGCAAAAAACTTGGAAAATTTTGCGACTGTTTTTATAAAAACCTTACTTTTTCAACAAGTATACATGTTATTGACATAAAAATGAACACAGTTCATTACAATAAGTCAGGTAATCATAATCGACAGTTTGAATACTTTTTCTACATGATTTTTGACAGGGTTATCTTAAAGATATTCGTTCCTTTTCAATTTGTTGACGGTCCCCTAAGGGGTGTAGAGAAAAAATCTTCATGGAAATGTATGACCTGTACTATTAAGTTTCCACACTGAGAGTTTCAGGATAATTCCTCATTTATTTTTCTAGATATTTAACAAAATGTCAAAAATCGCAAGTGGCCGGTCACCTTTGGCCATAAATGATTCACTTTTTAAGAGATTTACCTATTATCCCTTATGATCTAAGATAACTTCAGTAAAAAATATTAAACATAAAATGCTTTCAATTATTGATGATGAAATTCTACTGTAAAATTCTCTATTATCCAGAGAGCACAGTTTTAAACATTTTACATGCTGCATAAACTTTAATTTTTTTTCAATTAGATCTAAAATAATCATTACCTAGAGATGGTTTAAGAATGTCTCAAGATATTCCATTTAATTTAATATCTCAGGGTTCGCAGCAAAACGTGATTGGAAAATTCCCTGACTAAATTTCAAAAAATTTCCTCAACAAATCTCAAAAAATTCTCTGATTAAACAGGCATACAGCGAAATTTGCTACTTATTTTCACAATCTTTTGTAAAAATTAGCAATTTTTTTCTGCAATCATACTTCAAAATTTTTTGATTTTTTTTTTTTTTTTTTTTTTTTTTTTTTTTTGCAATTGTTTGATGAATTTTGTGACTTTTTTCCCCGAGACTATTTGATAAATTTCATGTCACTTTTCATTTCTTCTCCAAGACTTTCAAGAAAATATTTGCAAATTTCCTGATTTTTTGTGTATATTTTGAAATTTTCCTGATTTTTCATGACTACTTTGAAATTCCCTGACTTTCCAGATTTTCCCTGATGCTGGGAACCCTGTATCTTTTTTGTAGTTACATACATTTTATTTGTGCTCATATAGTAGGTCCAAATGCTGTTATTAATTTCTTGTTAATAAAAAGTTTTAAGAAATACAAAAGATATAATTTTAAATTGGGTTTATTTAAATTTGAAAAAAAAAAAAAAAAAGTGTGAATACTTTGATAAGCTGTTATTGTGTTAATAATATGGGTTTTTCTAAATAAATAATTAAATAAGAATGAAAATAAGATATTATTCTTTGAATTAATTAATTAAATAAAATAAAAAAATAAAGTGATAGCTAATTTGTAATTTAATTTTGAAGATTTGCATCGAAATGTGAAAAACTTATGTTTTAAAAAGTTTTTAGAGGCATTCTGTTCGTAAATATGTGTTATTTTATATTTTACAAAACACATGGTCCTGAGCACTGATTTTATAGTATTCATTCATGGCAGTCAGATCACATTTTATAAGTGATTTGTTGCTATGGAAACAAAAACTTATCTGATATTGAAATGTATTATTGAAGCATTCTTCATCTAGTCTTTATTTTTGAATTCGCTTAAATATATAAAAATATACTTTTCAATATGAAAATGTTTTACATATATATAATTATTTTTACAGTATTAAAATTAAATAACTATTGCAACAAGCAATATATACATGTAATGCAATATAATATATATATTAAACTCTCTCACTGTTAGAGATGTAAATTTTCCGGAAAAATATAAGTGGCGGAAAAAAACTGGTTTTTTACCGGGTTTTTTCGGAAAAAAACGGAAAAATTGGAAAAATTGATTTTTCATGACTGTTTCTCCCAAATAAATTATATTTTCTTAGAGAATACTAAATAAACATTTTTTCCCATTTATATGTATTAAATGAAAATTATTTTCACTTTATATTACAAAATAAAAAGAAAGTAGCAAAGCCTGCTTTTAAAAGTTTAGTTTTTTTTCCACAGCCTAAGAATTTTTATTAAATGCTATTGTTTGTTATATCATATCTCTGTTGAAATGATCTTTCAGTTACATGTTTAGCTACCAATTGACCTAATGTAAAAACCTGAGCCAATATGCCTGTAGTTTGGAATGAAATAAATTATGCATTCCATTTACAAAAGTATAGTTTTTAAGTAAATGATACTAGTTTAAAGAAATTATTGCAGTTTTGTCATTATTATGAGTATCAGTATTCAAAAACTCCATTGTTTGTTTAAAAAATGTATATTTTTACATTATTACTCTTTTTTCTTAGAATTATTTTATTTCCTTTATAAAATATGTTTAGTTTTGGTATAGCTTTCCAATCTCAACTCAAAAAAGTTTTGATTTTGTTTTATAATCTAAATTCAAACAAAACTAAGTTTTACTTTGGTTTACTTAGGTCTGCAACTAAAAAATAGCGTAGGATTTATTGACTGTTAGATTTTTACTCACTGAAACCAGAAATATATTATTTCTGGAATACTATTCTTAGCTCACTATTTGAGGAATTAACAAAAGCAGTTACATACAGAGATAAATTTCTACTGTGCTTTAGAAAACTACAAAAATTCAAAGTTTAATCAAGAGGGAAAGTATAATTTGGAACATAGTTACTTGTAATAAAATATTTTTTTTTTTTTTTTTTTTTTTTTTTTCCATTGCAGTTCTACTTTTTTAATGCAAACTGCCCATGTTTTTGCAACATTGCTGTACATTATGGAGGTAAAATGGAGGTCAATTTTAGATTCAACATCTTGAGAAAGCATTCAATTAATCAGCTATAACAAAATCTTGAAAAATGCAGCATACTAGTGCCACCTATAGAACAATTTACATCAAAAACTAAACAACATTAATATATATCAGAAACTGTCTGAAGCTGTAGTTTGATTTAAAAAGAAAAATCGCCCTTGAGGTAAAGCTATTGCGATAATCTATAATAATGCAGCATAGCAGCGTCATCTGTTGAGCAATTTACACCAAAAAGTAATGAGCACGAAGTTATGTCAAAGATTAACTTAATCTGAAATTTTATAATAATACATACATTAGTTTGAGATAGAACTATTGTGGAAATTACGAATAATGCAGCATAGCAGCGCCATCGGTTTGGCGATATACACTAATAACTAAACATCTTGAGTTTATATCAAGGTGTAACTGAATCTAAAGATTTGTGAAATTATGTGCATCAGTTCTTGAGATAGAGTGCCCATAAAATTTGTCACATACAGAGTGGCAGATATTTTCAGAAAACCATCAAACCGTGTTCAGGACCTTCTAAAACGTTTAAATACACCAAAAACTGGAAGTCAAAATTTTCACGAATTCAATACTTACTTCTTGAAAAGGTAGATTAAAGTAATAAATGCACACTACAAAATTTTATGTTGAATTTTTAATATTATCATTTCCATTAATCGGCATATTATTGCAATAATTTTACACATGAATTAATTTTTAAAAAGAGAAGTTGCATTTAATTACATATCTAGATTTTTTTCATGTAATCAAGTTTTTGTGAAATTGTGAACTTTTTGTATATACTTGTACAAAATATATTCAGAATTTTTGAATAAGAAGTTATTACTATATTTAGGTTCCTATTTAGATATTTTTAATAAGGTTATTTACATACACATATGCAACTTAATCAGATTCAGCTGCTGTATGACATGAGATTTTTTTTTTTCTTCAATCACTATGCACTTGCGAAAGATTCAATTTGTTGATTAAACCTTTTCTGAAATGTCTATTTTCAAGAGAAATTTTGCAAAGAGTCCTGTGTTTCAAACAACAAAAAAATGTGAAGGATCCTTTCAAGTCTTCTCAAACAGATTTCTGCTCAGAGGTCAGATTACCCACATTTAAATTTTCATGTGAGACACTCAACATAAAAATAAATAAAATAAAAAGTATGAGAATGTAGCTATTACAAAATTTTCACTATATTATTTCATAAATGAAATTTCAATTTTTCCAGTTCGGAAAAATTGAAAAATAAGCCTTCGGAAAAAAACCGAAAAAAAAAACAGTTTTTTTCCCCAATTTTTCCGTTTTTTTTCCGACCATTCCCATCTCTACTCACTGTTTAAGTTTAAATTCATCAAATACCATTTACACGCATTCTAAAAACCTATTAATAAACAATTTTCGTTTTCATTAAGATCATTTGCTTTTGGCGAGGAAAAATGCTGCTCGCCAAATCTTGTGACACGTCTTTTTATGCAAAATATCCAAAACATTTTATTTTCTTACAAAGTTTCTATTGGGTTTCGGCCGCTAAATTTGACTGATCTTTTATTACATACATAAGCAGTTTAATTAATATATCAGAGCTTGAAATTCAATTTTCCAGAAGAGGGGAGTCTCCCTCCCAACATTTATAAATGGAGGGGAGTGTAGCTGTTTGGAAGGGAGAAAAAAATCTTTAAAACCTACTGTTATTTTATGTGCTATTTAAAGAATTACACGAATACAGACAGGGGCAGAAGAGGTCAGAGTGAATCCATTTATGCAAATATTATAAGTAGTTCTGAAATTAAAGTTTTTATTTTAAGTTCATACTTCTTATCGAGAATGAGGTTAACTGTGAACCACATTCACTTTAAACAACTTAACACGTTAGCAGAGTCATTTAAATCAGCGCTTGTGGAAACAAATGCAAATTTGTGCCTATGAGAAGCCACTTATTGAAACTGCAGTATGAAGGATATAACAGTGCAAAAGTGTACTTAAACTAAGTTAAACAATGAAGAAACAGTTCTTAAAATATAACAATCCACAGTTTATTTATTCGTTGGAGACAGACATAAAAATAGATGGTAACTTTTAGACAGCCAGATAATTAATCTTTCACAGATCCAAAACATAACTTTTAAAAAGTGTCCAGCACTATGGGAAAATTACTTTATGAAATATGTCTTGAAAAACAAACTATTATAATTTAATTTAAGACAGAAATTCATATTTACCAACGCCGTATTTCATGAGATGAGATGACTGTAAAAGGGTCTTATTTTAAAAACAAGGAAAGCTGAAGAGCTTCCCATTTTCTAGAGAGGTTAAAAACCTTTTTAAAAACAAGCGAAGTTGAAAGAGATTTCACCGGTATTTATACTCTGAAGGAACAGGCACGTGCCGAAACAACGCCCTCTCACTAGAACAATCTAGGATCAGTCCACTACACGGATAGGGATGACGGGAGTGACGCGATCGGCGTAACGAGATCGCGACGCCATCTATGGACGTATCGGCATACTACGCCATAAGGAAAAGTTTACTTACGATGATAGGTCGTTTATCGGAAGTCTATTAAAAACCGGCAGTTGATAATTAGATTTAAACAGATGAAAACTTTAAATAGATTAGAGGAATGGGACCTGACTAATAAAAGGTGAGTTTTACTTTAAAATATTGATAAAAACCGAATGATTAATAAAAATAAAAATAAAATAAAAGATGTTATTTATATACTGAAAAGACTTTAATGAGGCAATGAGACCAAAAGGGTTAAAGCTTGTTTAACACTAGACAACACTTCTGACGCAATGTTTTACACAGCAATCTTAGCTAGTTGTCCAATTTAAATTTTAACATGTTTTCACTTAAAATATCGATTAACAAACATGGCAAACTAATGGTTAATTTGCCACTCAATTGCAAAAAAGTTGTTGAAAACAATATTACAGGAAATTTTCCAATTCTATCACGAAATTTGTATTTTTTCCGCAATCTTTTGCCGAAAACCGTGTTTTCTCGCGATCTTTTGCCGAAAGTCACGGTTTTCTCGCGATCTTTTGACAAAAATTACGGTTTATCGCGATCTTTTCATGAAAATCATGGTTTTCTTGTGATATTTTGACGCACTCCGCATTCTTCTCGCAATGTTTTAATGATTCACTTGCCGAAAATCACGGTTTTCTCGCGATCTTTTGACGAAAATCATGGTTTATCACGGTCTTTTCATGAAAAAAATACAGTTTTCTCGCGATTTTATGGCAAAATCTGCGTTTTTCTTGTGATATTTTGACAAAATTCGCGTTCTTCCTGCGATGATTTAACAAAAACCGATTTTTTCTCACGAAATTTTGACGAAAACTATGTTTTTCTCATGACATTTTGAAGTAAAATACGTTTTTCTCGCGATGTTTTGCCAAAAATAGCATTTTTTCGCGATCTTTCGACGAAAATGGCCTTTTTTCAGCGATCTTTCAAAGAAAATGCCCTTTTTTCACACAATCTTACATTGAAAATCGCATTTTTATTCCGCAATATTTTGACGAAAATCGTGTTTTTTTTCGCAATCTCGATGCAATCTGCGTTTCTCTCATGATGTCTTGTCGAAAACTGCATTTTTTTCGCGATTTTTGACGAAAACTGCGTTTCTCGTGAAAATGAAAAATATCGTGAATTCCAACGGTTTTTCGCAGTAAGAAACTTGAACGAAAATATCTCAAAAAGATTGTGAAAATTAATCGTAGTTTCAAAATGCAAAATTCCGAAAATTCGTGATTTTTTTGGGGGCAGGAGCCTCCCGCCTACGATATTCTTTTGGGCGGGATTTCAAAATTTCAGGCGCGAATCCCGCCATCCATTTCTCCAGAGACGATATTTAAAATCTTAAGTTGTTTTGTGTTTTGTTAAATTTAAAATTATTAAACTTACTAATGTCTACATTAAACTCCTTTTAATTAATTAAATCTGTTATTTAATTTTAAATTAATCTTCATCATATCTTACTTCTTTTATATGTTCCTTTTCCCTCTTATTTAGATTTTAGGTCAAAATTTATGAAATGCAATATGATCTTTATTTTAATTACTAAATTCATGATTTTAACCAAAATTCCCTTTCTTAGACAGTACATTAATTTTATCTACCATATGTCTGCCTAGAACAAGTTAAGTAAGATACAACACTTTTTTAGACTCTACTAACAAAGAAAATGAAATATGAAGGTTTACTACAAAAATATTTGCTGAATTGGCAAATGCAATAAAGCATGCTTATGTGGATTGAATATGATTGAATTTTCTCTTTCAGTGTATTTCCCAGCAGAGCTGTTTGCACTGTTTCGGTTAATTATGGTTAATCCTTAAATTAAGGATTTTGATATTGAATACACATGCTTGGAACAAAATCTTATAACAGCTTGGAAAAATGATTTATGTAACATGTAAATATGAGAATACAGTACACTCAATACTTATTATCAATACTCATTATATAAGATTATTTTTAATGTGATCTGGAAATAAAATGCATTTATTATACATATATACAGTCACATTAGATATGATATTATTGAAATAAAAAAAAAAATTACCCGAGCTCTTAAATCTACAACATCTTTTGAATGTTGTCCTACATCATGATGCATCACCTCACTGCTACGATTAGCCAATTCTGGATACTGCTTACGACGCTGAATTCCAATCTCTTTTGCAACTGCATAAGAAAAGAATATTTTTAAGTCTAAATAAATATTATAAAACTAAATATCATAAATAACTGCCCATAGATTATGCTAGGTCAATTCAAGCTTTCAGTAAAATGTTAGTATTAAAAAAGAATGCTAACATCAATGTCCATTTTAAATGCAACTTTTAAAATGCTCTTATTTATTGAAACTAAACAAAGCAAGAAAATAATAGTAACAGAAATAATTCAAATGCATGCTAAGAGAACTTTCAAATGTGACATTGTGCTTGATTTTTTTTTTCTTAAACAGGCTCAACAAAACCATTTTTTAAGTATAAGTCATTAAATATTTGAACAGTATTTTGGTTGGTAGGAGGCAACATCGATTGGTAACTTCTTTTCTTGGCCATGTATGTTTCTCAAAGTTTTGCATAAGAGTCTTCATCAGAAGCTCAGATGTACAGCTTCTAAAATACAAAAGTATGGCCAGGAGTTAGAATGAAATCATTGGCAAATAGCTCACAAAACAATGATTTGCACCTAGAGGATTTTTTCTGGAATTAATATAATATTAAATATGAGTTTATGTAAATAGTGTACGAAAATACGGGTTATTCATCATGTAGTCAAGAAGTCCTTTGTTGAAGGTGTTCTTTTTTAATTAGATTCCCAAATACCTTTTAAACTATGCAATTCATGGACATAATTTGCATTTTTGAGCAATTTATAGATGTAATTTGCATTTCTTATGCAAATCATGCACAAAATTCATGTTTTTTACGTGATTCATGGATAGAATTTACGTTTTATCACAGTCTTTGGACAAAAGATGAAATTCACGTTTTTTACACGGTCCTTTGTCGAAATGCACATTTTTTATGCAAGTGTTTGTTGAAACACGTTTTTTACGCAATTCTTTGTTGAAAATAAACATTTTCAAGCTCTTTTTATGAAATTTGAGTTAAAAGTAGTACATAAAATTGAGAGAATATACATTTTTCTTGTACTAAAAAAAAGTTACAAAAATAAAAATTGTTTCTTTCCTAAAATTTTCTGCAAAGCTCATAAAATTTTCTGCGCACAGCATGCATGTGAGCATCTATATTATGCAACTCTTAAAAAAAGAGTACTTTTTGTTTAATGATTGGGTGCTTTCAGGAAACACATTTACTCAAAAAGACTTGGAGCAGTCAAAAATAGATTGTAAAGCAAGAAAATTCATTTTTGGAGCTGCAAAAAACAATTTTGAAGCAAGAAAATTAGTTTTTGGAACAGGAAAATTCACTCCCGTCATTAGCTTTTTTTTTTTCTGTGATGAAATTTGTGTTTTTTCGTGATCTTTTGACGAAAGTTACAGTTTTTTCTTCGGTTTTTTGATGAAATCTGTTGTTTTTTTGGGATTTTTTTGACAAAATTTGCACTTTTTCGCAAATTTTTTAACAAAATTTGTCGGTTTTTCATGATTTTTTGACAAAATTTGTCATTTTATTGTGAATTTTTTGACGAAATTTGCTCTTATTTCTCGAATTTTTTGACAAATTTGACAATGCTGTTTTTTCGCTATCTTTTGATGAAATCTGTCATTTTATCTCAATTATTTGACAAAATTTGCTATTTTATCACGATTTTTCAATGAAATTTGGCCTTTTTTTCACGATTTTTTGAGGAAGTTTCCCACATTTTCAAGATTTTGTGACAAAATTAGCCATTTTTCGTGAATCTTTTGACGAAATTTGCCGAGAAATAGACATTATATCGCGATTTTTTGACGAAATTATGTGTTTTGTGGGCCGCATAAGAACTATTTTTTTCGTCCTGTCGCTGATTTTTTTGTGTATTGTACGCCCTATAGCATGTCCATGACATCCCTGGTATGTACCATTTACTTGTTATAATATGTTGTAATAAATGTACATTAAAACCAGTCTATAATGATAAATTGAGTATAATAATATTTTTTTCAATCCCTAGACTATTGTTATAGACAGGCTTCACTATAGATACACATATGTGTGTGTATTAAAAATAGTTCATATATTAAAAAGAAGAATGTACATTTATAAATGCAGACTCTTTACCGCTTTTCAATAAAAATGTGGCATTTTATAATTGACTTACATGATTGAGGTGCACAGCTGATAACATCTTGAGCCAGAGGTTTATATTGAGGATGCCAAACATAGTTTCTCTTGTACTCTGAATTCAGCTATGAAGAAAATGTATTTTTTAATATTTTAAGATATTTATGGTTTAGTAACAAATTATAAATCAGGCTTAGTTCTTTAAAAAAGCATCAGTAATAAATTAGTTCATAAAACTACTAAAAAGAAAAAATACTTTGACATTTGAAGATCTAACATAACGAATGACATTCTGATTTTGCAGATTAAAAGTATCAAATGAAGAGAATTTTACTGAATTTCTATACAAAGAAATTAGGAAATGAATCTAAGGCTTATAAATGGAGACAAATAGATTTAACATTAAAGTTTTGAAAATATGAAACATTGCTCCTGCTAAATATATATATATTAATTTTAAAGGGTTTTTACATAGTAAATTAATGTCTTCCACACACCATGGATTGACATGTTAACATTTAGTTTAATAATAAAAATACAGTAGCCCCTCGTTATATCGCGCTTTTCGGGAGACAAGAAAAATGCATGATATATCCGGGGGAGCGGGTGATTTAATACAAATTTTACGAGCATAAGTCTTAAAAATAAAATTAGTAATTTAAGTACAGTAAAAAAATAGTAAATAGAGTAATAGTAAGTAAAATAATATCAGGTAAAAAATATCTTATAATGAAGACAGAGAAATTCCATTTACCTTTTTTTATTTTATGTACGATTACACATGTGTATTCACATTTTTCATTTTCTGCTGAAGAAGGAATCTAAAGTCGTATGCTTAGATTTTTTTGAAACAACTTGTTTTCGAGAAAATATCAGTGAGCGAAAATTAATCAATTGCATTTCATTTATATGAGTGGAGTTGCATCTTTCAAATGCAATGTATGCTTTCTCAAGCATAACAACAGCTTCCTTCATGGAAACAGGTGTCGTTTCTTCTTCATGATCATCATCACTGTCTGCGTCTTTGGGATCTTCGCCGTCTTTAGGATCTCGTACATCAGCTATGATCTGCTCATCTGTAAGAGTTTCACAAATCGGTTCGTCATCTTCTACATTTATCAAAGTTTTCAAATCATCTTCATTTACATTCAAACCCAGTGACTTGGATTGTTGAACTAGAATATCTATAGAATCTTCTTCATTAGCATCGAGTTCGACATTGTTTAAAACTTTCGACCAGCATTTGGAAATGGTTTCGGATCTAACAGCGGACCACGCTTTTTCAGAGATGTACATGGCATCTTTTAAGCTCACATTTTTCAGAGCCTCAGGCAGTGGCCGTTCTTCTACGAACAACAGATTTCTCAATAACTCCTGTCGATAGTTTTTTTTTGAACGCAGCAATTATTCCTTGGTCCATTGGTTGAAGAAGACTTGTTGTGTTTTGCGGCAAAAACATAGCATTAATATTTTTATCCGATGACATAAGTTCTTCTTCACTGGGATGAGCTCGGCATTGATCTATTAAGAGCACAGCCTTTTCTTCTAAACCCTTGTCTCTGAGAAAACCACGAACTGATGGGATAAAATTATCGAAAAACCATCTCTTAAATAAGGATTGTGTCATCCAAGCATTTCTGGAGCTTTCGTATATCAGTGGAAGATTTTTCCTATTTACATTCTTCAAAACTCTAGGATTTTTGCTCTTACCCACAATTAACGGCTTTAACTTATGACTTCCCTCTTTATTTGCTGCAAAAAGGAGTGTCACCCTGTCCTTTTGTTTTTTGTATCCACAATTCATCGAACTGTTCTTATAATCTTGTGTTCTGTTTGGCAACAACTTCCAATAAAGTGCAGCTTCGTCGGCATTGTATATCTGTTCGTCTTTTAAACCTAAATCATCCAGTTTTTTCTTCAGTTCAGCAGGAAATTTCAAAGCAGCTTCTTCATCAGCTGATCGCTTTTCTCCGTGAATCACACTCTGTCCAATGCCATGCTGCTTTTGCCACCGCCAAAACCATCCATCGCTCGCTTCAAAATCGATATCTTCATACGGCTTTAGCTTTTTCGCCAAGATTTTCGCTTTCTCTTTTATGATGGGACCTGATAAAGGAACTCCCAGTGCACGTTGTTCTTTGAACCATTCAATCGCGTTCATTTTTACTTTTAGAGGCAGACTGACTCGTTTAGCAGACATGATAATTCGAGAACGGCTCCGAATTAACAAATGAACTCTGTGAAAACTCAACTGAAATAATAATAATAATAAAAATCCCCAGGCTTTTCCCCAAAATGCGGACAAAATCCCTAATTTCGCAACACTTGTCCAGATTCCTACCATTGAAGTGACAGCAAAAATAGAAATTACATTATGGCCCAGCCAATGGGATGCGATTTATCCACCTGCTTTCTTTCCACCCTCTACCTCTCCCCCCCACCCCTGTCTCTTATTATTTCATTTCAGGCTTTTTCCACTTTGCATGATTTATTATTAAGCACGTTAAATTATTTTTCGTAGCAGAATTATCGGAGAAAAAAAAAAACAGAAAAAAAGTTGGGAGACATAGAACATGCGCGATATAACGAGGGGGTACTGTATATATAACCTAAAATAATTATAATTCTGACTTCAAATGAGAATAAGTCAACATAAAATTTCCAAGGGAATACAAATCTTGCTTTGAAGTTAAATTATAAATAAAATAATTTTGTAATATTCTGTAATGGAAGCAGGACGTTTCGGTCCTGCCATTTCGGTCCCGAGCCATTTCGGTCCCTTCTCCTGCAAACTGAAATTTTGTGAAATAAGACATAATTTTATAGGGAACATTGCAGAGTTTTTAAATAGTTTGAGGGTCATAAAATTTTATTATAATGCGATTATAAGTGCCCGAAAACCGCAAACACGTATAACTCTTATAAAAAATATTATAATTCACACAAATTTTGTATGGTAACCCTAATTCTCAAAACAGTAATTTTAATATAAAAATCAAATTAATATTTTATTAAATAAATTTATTAATTAATAAATTATTAACTTACATAATGAATTTTACTTTAAAATAAACTCAATACATAATTAATTTTATATTCAATACATCATTATATTTCCTAGCAGTTCTAAACTGAAATTTATCTTTTACTTGTTTATTTATTGTATATTTAAAATTACAGAAATTTAAAATAATTAGTATAGTTAAAAATAAAACTAAAATAAGAATTATTATTAGCATTAGGAACGAAAAGATAATACAAATAAATAAATATATAAAAGCTTAGTTTTGACACTTAAAAATTGAAAATAAAATTATTTAAAATAACATTATATTACATTTTAATATACTTTATTAAATTATACATTATATTTTACATATAACATTTATATTATTATATTTTAAAATATTATTATATTAATTTTATGTAAGTAAAAAATAATAATCATCTTATTAGAATGAAATAGGCTCCATTTCAATAAAATTAACTCACAAAAATTGTCTTCATGGCGTGAGAAGACTGTTAAAAAGTGCAGTCAATTAAAAAATAAAGTGGCGGAGGCAAATTTTTAAAAACAATTTTTTTTCATAGGATGCCCAGTTACTAGATCACTATTGCTTTCGCAATGTTAATAATGGAAAGTAACTTATGAAAACAAATTTATAAGATGCAACTTTGTTTTATAAAAATAATAATAAAAAAAATAAATAAATTGTTCTTCAATAAATATATCTCATTTCTAAATTATCAAAGGAGAGGGTGTAGATGGGTGATTTGAGGAAATATGCATAGATTATAACTGTTATAACTTATAACTGTATAATTGAATTATTAAAGACATTTATTATTAAACTAATTGGAAGAAAAAAATAAGCACTTTTTTTTATTATTATTTAATTAATGATAATTTAAAGGTTCTAAAAAATGTACGTAAACAGCCAAAAAAATATTTGTGGCAGTTTATAGAAAATACTTTTTAGTTTATAGTAGTTTATAGAAGTTTATATAAAATACTGATACTAATAATTAATAATAAAATTTAAAATAATTATTCTGATTAATAATAATACGTCCAAAAGCAAAAGACAATATCCGCTAAACTTATATCACGTTATTTAATCAAACAAAATTTTCAGCTCGCTGTGATTTCATTATCACGAGTTGTAAAAGTTTAAATTTATCGGACTCTTATATTCAACTTTTTATAAAACTTGGGAGGAGGGAGGGAGAGAATTAAAAAAAGACCCGAATAATGTCAAACTTATACCATTTTTCAAGCCCACAACAATTAGAATCTGACTTATAAAGTAGGGAGCAAAAAAATAACAAGGGACCAAAGTTGCTGGGGACAGAAATGTCTTGGGACCGAAATGTCTTGGGACCAAAATGTCTCAAGACCGAAATGTCGTGTACCCTTCTGTAATACTTTCTTAATATTCATTAGCTAGATATGTAAAAATCACTTTTGTTTTTCAAAATTCCTTTAATTTTCTAAAGTTTTAAACAGCATGAAATGAAATAAAAATCATACTATAATTTGAATAAATAAATAAGTTTGGTTATAAAAGTTTCAAAAGCATAGGATGCTTTTTAAAAAAAATTTCAACAAATAAAAGTACATACCTGATAATACGAAGATAGGTAATTCAAACAATTTTGAATAAATAAAAACTTTGCACAGTATTAAAAAGAATGATTTGAATAGAGCTATAAATATTCCACAAAAAGCTAATAAATATTAATTTATTAATTTTAATATAGAAAAATCTTTCTAAAGTACTTTGGAAAGATTTCTTACTTTGCTTTGCTTTGTATTTTCACTAATATTTTTAGAAAATGTTAAATTTTTAGATTGGATGTTATTTTGCATGTAACATAGGTTGGATATCTTCAATATTATTATAAATATAAAATCTCTCCGTGTATAACGATTCCGGGGTCAAATCATCCACGAGAAAAAATACTTATTGTGACCAATGACAAATTCCGTTGTGAAAAGTTATCTCCGATTTTAAAGGCTATCAATTTTTTGTCCAATGCAAACGTTCCAGAGTCGTAATAGACTGTTCTCATTTGTCAGATTTACAGTTTGAGCTGTAAATGACGTCACTACATTTTACTGTGCTTTGAAATCTTTTTCCTATTTCAAACATAATATTCACACTGTTAAAAATTTGACTCATTTGCTGAAGCATCACTCCACCACTTTTATAGAAAACGATTACTTTGCTGTGTTATGGAGCATTCTCATTGGTCATAAAAGAGACATTCTATAAAAGCTGTGGAGTGACGCAGCAGTAAATGGATCAAATTTTTAGCAGTACACTATTAAAAATTTGACCCTTTTGCTACATCATCACTCCCCAGCTTTTATAGAATACACTGTAAGTAACACACACAAAGTAACCGTTTTCTATAAAAGCATTGGAGTGATGCTGCAGCATCACTCCACTGCTTTTATATAAAGCGGTTACTTTACTGTGATATGGAGCATTCTCATTGGTCATAAAAGAGATTTTCTATAAAAGCTGTGGAGTGACGCTGCAACAAATGGGTCAAATTTTTAACAGTGTAATACGGTAAAGTAATCATTTTCTATAAAAGCTGTAATGACGATGCAGTAAAACAGTCAAATTTTTAACAGTGTTTAATAAAAACTTTTTATTTAAGAAAAGCGAAGGTGCGTTTTAAATACAATTTTTATATTCGTGTGCCGACCCAGTGGCGTGGTTGGTAACGGCAGCTGCTTCCACACTGCTGGTCCCCGGTTCGAGTCCGGCTAGCGGTATGGGTGTCTGTGTTGTCCCTTTGATGTGTAATTAATGTATGTACTGGATTTTCTGTAATAATAAAGTGTTCTGTATTTGTTTCTGTGTATTCTGGATCAATTGAGGCAACAGCCATTGTAGCTATAGGCCTCAAAGCACTGTCCACTTATATTCGTGTTGCTTTATTTATTTTATTTTTTTTTTTACAGCCGTGAATGACTTTATTGTCACATAACGAATCACGATTGTTTACTCTTTATTGTTGACTAGTGGTGAACCGAGTAGTACTTTGGCCGAGTACCGAGTACCAAATGCCGAGTAGTTGTATAATAAGAAAATAAAACACTGATGTGTGCAAAATGTGAGCTTAGGTGTACATATATATAAATATACCTGTGTACACATATCTATACCTGTGTGTATATATATAATATAATATACATATATAGTATAAATAAATTAACTCATTAAATTTGAAATTTATTTGTGCATCTTTTAAAGACAATTTTTGACAGTTCAAAACTAATAAAAAAGGTGAAATGATACACGACAACTAGTTATTAACTAATATAAAATTTAAACATTCTTTAATCCTCCAATTTATTCCAACCATTGAAATCTGTCTATCAAAAATAAAAATGTTTATTGATTGATTACAGTAACAAATCATTGAATAATGCAAACATTTCATATTTATTTTGTAACTGTCTGTACCTTATTTTCTTTTGATTAAAAAAATGTATTGGCTTTGCAGCTTCTTTTCATTTTTCATGTGTACAGATTATATTATGTTATTTTAAATATCTCAGTAAAAATTTAGCCTTTTTCAATGAAAATTATAATTGCCTTAAAAAGCAAGCTCTAAAATTGATGAGTTTAGATGATCTAGAACTTGAAAATCCACCAAAGAAACAAAAAATAAATATGAGAATGCTAATGTCGACGAACCAAAAGAGAAAATGCCAGCAAAAAGTTCATCTATTTCTGGCAATGTTTTGAGGTAATTGTGAATGAACAAAAAGATTGTGGCACTAGTACTATTTAAAATCACTGCATGAAGAATTGGTACAAAAAGGGATACAGGCTTTCTTAACAGAAGACATGTAAAACTGACGTTCCATTTGCATGGTGAGGGGGGGGGGGGGGAGCTTTTCAGATTATGTGCAACCTTGCAAAAAAAAACTCTTATATGCACCTTCAACAGCTGTTTATTTTGAACGTAATAGAAACCGTCAAATTTATAGTAGTAAAAGAAATGCCCTGTCTACTGATAATGTAGAACGTTTGGTGTTTTTGCACCATAATTTGAAATATAATACATTTTTTATTGCATTTATTGTATTTTCAGTTTCTTTATCCAAAATAAGTCTTTTCTGTTTTCCTATATATAAAAAATCATTTTTTTTTGTATAAATGTGAAATTTTTTAAGGATTTTGTTCTTAACTTTTTTTATATTTTGCAGACATATTGTTAAATACAGAGTAAATAGTTTTATGAATTACTACATATGTTATACATTGATATTCGAATAACTTTTTACAGATCAGTTATAAATTCATATGCTTAAAAAATGAAATTCTTACAACTACTCGGTATTGGCCGAGTACTCGGCCAAAATTTGGCCGAATACCGAGTACTCGGCAAATTGGCCGAGTAGGCCGAATACCGAGTATTTACAGAGTACTCGGTACGGCTCTATTGTTGACATTTGTTTTCGATCTTATAAAGTATCTTTTTTTAAGTATTAGTTAATGGTATAAAATAGTTAATTCATAAATGTTTTAAAATAGCATTATTAGTGCATGTTTTGCATTATTAATGCATGTTAATTTGCATGTTTTTTGTGAAATAATTATTGTAATTTTGTGAGTGAAATTCATTCGCGGCATATTCTATGACATTATTTTACCCATTCAATATTAATTTGGCTACCTTCTCATATTCGTCTGGAAATGGCCAAAATGGGAAATTTTTTTATACATTTTGGATATTTGTATTATTTTCTCTCAGTATTTTAAAATATGTTTTGGCTGTAGCTTCACAATGTATTCTTTTATAATGATATTTTACCTTACTTTATTCTTTTAAAATTTATGCATTTACCATTTGTTTATTACAATCCCTCCCCATCCACCAGATAGTTTTGTTATAATTTTAAATGCAGATTTCTATTGATTAATTTTTCCCTCATGTTCAATCTTTGTATTTTTCAAAATTGTTTAAGTCTAAAGTGGCTATGATTGACTAAAGTTGTTGTAATGTTTTATCATCCTTTTAAACATGGAAACCCGTCATTTTGTCAGAATAATTAAAAAACTTTTTCTTTTATTGGTACATTTCTGTGTGTGTCTCTTTATATAAATGATTGTAGATCAATACAATTAGATAGTTAGAAATAGAGATTAGTAGATTATTACAATTTGATGAAACTTTTCAATGTTTTGAACATAATAATAGTAAAAAACGAAACACATATGTAAAATTGTTACAAATAATAATTTAAATGTCATAAAAAATAACAATAAAATGTAAAATAGTATCTACTGCATAGTTATATTTCTCATTTAACAATTGAATTAAATTAATTTTAATAAGTCATTAAATTCTGAATTGTTATATTTCTGCGTCTTAAAACACTGGATGAAAAAACATAAAATTTAATTCCTTAAAATTTCTGTGACAAGAAACATAAATCTATGCCATATAAGATTACATATACCAAAAATTTATGGATTTTAACACCTTTATTTTTCCTTATCCAATAGCAGATATTCAATAATTAAATAAAGTGAGAGTTACTATTTCGAAATAGCAATGTTAAAAAAATTAAAAGTAACATATGTAACCCATGATCATCAAGTTGATCAAATTTATGTAACCCCCCCCCCCCCATGCACACACACACACTTTTTTTGTCTATTTACTTGCACGTACTTCTATACCATTTCAAGAGCCCTATTTTTAATAAATTATAACAGGTTATTCAAAACAGAAAATTTTCTGTGATTAGACGTGGGGAGAAATTACAAATAAAAATCATTACAGAATAAAACTCAATACCAAAGAAATAGGAACAAAGTAAACATAAACAATGTGGCTTCAACAATTACTATTGTAGATACTGTGCAAAAACTATTGTTACGCTGTACTTCGATCTTAGATAAGAAAATAATTTACACCAAAATTATAAAATAACAAAATTTTAATCCTATTAATGCAGATTTAATGTACAAAAAAGGTTAATGGTACTACTTGGTTATCCTGTCAACCAATTTCGCCACATTATACAAATCGCCAAACTATTAGCCAAATTAAACAAATTTAAGCAATTTTTTTTTAAATAACAGAAGAACAAAAATTTTTTAGTAGAACATCAATAAAAATACAAATAAAAAGTCAAATAAAAAATCACTTGATGATGCAACAAACATGTGCATCATGTTTAACGTCAAGTGAATCTGACATTTACGATCAACCATTATTAGCATTTAATCTTAGAAGTTGGCGACAACAATTTAGTCAACGGGATAAAAAAGTAGTACCAAGTTAATTTTTAAAAAAGGGTCTGAAAAAAAAAAAAAAAAAAAATGTGATCACCACTGATATTAACATCTTGATTTTTTCAGAAATAAATTCTCTGCACTCTTCATGAAAAGCTTTAGTTTGGTGAAAGTAACCATAATTATGTATTAAAATGTGCAAGTAAAATAAAAAAGTTTCGAAATAAATGCTGAAACACTGAAAACAAATGCAAGCAGGGCTTGAAAATTCTAAAAATTTTAAGGTTCCCAGCTGGGAACTTACATGAAAAATATAGTCTCCCAGATGAAAAGCATAAGTTCCCAAAAAAATTTATGTATGAGTATTTCAACAAAATTTTCCATTTTATCGTGATTTTTTAAAAGATGTTTTAACGAATTTTATTGCGACGTTTTATAACGAATGAATTTTATAACGAAGTTTATTGCGATGTTTTAAACAAAATCTGCCGTTTTCAAAATTTTTTATGAGATTTGCCTTTTTTTGATTTTTTAATGTAACTGCATTGTTTCGCATGATTTCTTGACGAATTTTGGAGCATTTTCATGATCTTTTGACGAAATGTGTTGTCTTTTTGTTATTTTTGGACGAAATTTGCCAATTTTTGTGATTTCTTAATGAAATTGTCGTTTTTCATGATTTTTTGATGAAATTTACCATTTTTTCGCAATTTTTTTTACGGAATCTGCTGTTTTATAACAATGTTTTACGAAAACTTGCCATTTTATTGCGACATTTTAACGAAGCCTGACGCGTTTCAAAAGAAAATCTTTTTTAAATTAAAAAGAAATTTGCCTGTTTTGCGATTTTTTTAATGAAATTTGCATTGCTTCATGCGATCTTTCAACGAAATCTGTTGTTTTTTAGATATTTTTAGACGAAATTTGTCGTTTTTTTGCGATATTTTGACAAAATTTTATGTTTTCCATGATTTTTTAACGAAATGTGTCCTTTTTTTGCGATTTCTTAACGAAATTTGCCATTTTATTCGCGACCTTTTAAAGAAATTTGCAGTTTTTTGCAATCCTATAATGATATTTGCATTTTTTCTGCGATTCTTTTGTTGAAATTCGGGCTTTTCCCATAATATTTCAACAAAATTATGCATCCCCCGGGCCGCTTAAGAGCTTTTTTTTGCTTGCATTGGTGGCATTGCTAGTGGACATGGTCAGAAACGGATTAACTACCATCCGGGCCCCTAGGCTTGACTTTCTGAGGGCCCACTTTCACTCCTTCAAAGTGGTATATACTGGAAAAATTAAAACACATGCTTGCTTCATTAACTCATAAATCATTGATGATTAAAATATAAAAGATTACGACAAAGAATTTCGTACATCTTTTGTATTAATGTCCGACCAGTGTAAAAGAATATTTTCTTATTCTTTATATAAGGAAAATTTTAGCACCGGGCCCCCTTTTCTTCTGGGCCCCTAGGCTTCAGCCTACTCAGCCTAATGGGTAATCCGCCTCTGGACATGGTGAAAGTTTAGGTTCCCAGCCGGGAACCTTAGTGATAAAGTATGCGTTCCCGGAAAGAATTTCTGGGTTCCCCGCAGGGTTGTTTGGTTTAAACCACGCTGGTTTAAACCGTGGTTTAAACCATGGTTTAAACCAAGTGGTTTTTTAAAAAAAACCATGCTGGTTTTTTTTAATTTGGTTTTTTTTCCTTTTCCCTAATGTTTTCATTTATTTTACACATTATTAAAATGTGCAAAATCAAAGTTATGGAGCAGCTACAAGCAAAGCTAAAGACAAATTAAATTTTTGAAGTGACAGACATCTTTAATCAATCTAATTTTTCTTATTAGCTATAAATTGACATGGCAAAATATTTTTCTACAGTGAACTGTGGAGGATTAAAAAAGGTAGTTAGTTTTAATTCTTTTTTAAACCTTTTATTTTTTAAAAAATGCAAAAATGGCATATGCCAGCCAAAAATCAATTTTACTGCTTGATTACGATTTACTAAGGATTGCATCATGTATCAAAGCATCAATAATGACATAATCATAAGTCATTCTTTCCATTGGTTACTCTTGTTCTGTATGCTAATGAATGATTGGCTATGAATTTTCTCTGTTCCATAGCTATTGGTTTTAGTAAGCTTTGGTTTTTCTTAGATTGAATTTGCAGTTTTTACATTATTTTTTTCTGTTTCTAGTTACTTTGTATTGTATTTTATTTTAACAAAGCTACTTAACTGAAATAAAAGAATGTCTAAAACTAGAAGAAAGGAAAATATAATCTGGTTTTCATTTGAGGGAATAAGAAATACATCAAAAACATGTTTAAGAGCCAAATGTAAAAATTGCATGCAATGTAAATGCTGTCAAATTAGCTCTTCCTTATAATACTAGGTGTGATTCATTTTCAGATGCTATAGATGTTTACCTTAAAAATTGCCCCACTTTACTTAAAATTTGTGTAGAATATAGGAATGTTATTGATAAAAAAAAATTCAAAAGCTCGTATCTGTGTAATTTTTATTTTAAAAGAAATGTTGAAGATATGTTTAAACTGTTAAATTCTATTGCAGTTGCCCTGGATAATATCTAAAGTAACAAGTTCCATTACTAATGCAGTTTATAATTGGACAGGTCTTCAAAAAATATTAAGAGAAAAAAAATGTAAATAAAGAAGTCTCATAGTTTTTTAGTCCAGGTATAAAGTAGCCCTAACACCCATGCCCTTTAGGTATACATGCTTGAACCACAATACAGTCAAAGTGAACTATGTGAACAAGAAAAAAAGGATACATTAAATTTTACAAAACAAAAATATCCATGTAACTCGATGCCTGCACAGATAATAAAATTTAATGCTAAATCTTCACCTTTTGAAGAACAAAGAAACAGAAAAAATAAAGTTTTTATTTAAAAAAAATAATAAATAATAATAATAATTTTTCTAAGCCTATGTCTCAATTTGTGTAAGCATTACATTTGTTGATGTATCAAGTAAGTCAATACACATGCATTTTTTAGCATTAATAAAATGGATATTGATATTTTTTAAGTAAATATATGTAGTAAGAGATTAATAATCATTTGTTGATGTTAATACTGTAAATAATTTCTAAATTATGCACAAGAAAATGTTTTCTATTTCAGCTTATTTCTGTTAATTTAGTAAAATATGTTTGTTTGCCCTTTACTATGTTCTTCATTATCAACCTGCATATAATTATTTCTTAAATTATTATCTAAAAGGTTTATATAAGTATACTAATAAATTAATAGGTTTTTTTTTTTTCACACAATGAATATTTCCCTATAGAAACCTAAATTTATAAGATAATTTAATTATAAATTTTTATGCTTTAGTTATTTAATTATAAAAAAAAAAAAAAAAATACTAATGTGAATGTTTAACATTAATTAACTATTAATTACAAAAAATCCTCATGACTTTCTAAAACTCAAGTTATTTTTCTTGCAAATGCTATTTAAATAATGATTTTAAAAAAACACGGTTTAAACCAAAAAAACCTGGTTTAAACCAAAAAAACCCGGTTTTTTGGTTTTTTTCAAAAAAACCGGTTTTTATACCAACCCTGGTTCCCCGGGAACGCTATTTTTCAAGCCCTGTGCAAGTGAAACATTTTGGTTATAAGTTTACACTTGTAAATATTGTATATAACCTACAATGTGCCACATTTCTGCTAGATATACTGATTTACATCAAAATCAAAAGTAACAATCTGATTTAATAGTTAATCAGGTGTAACAATAAAATGAGCATGATTAATAAAAAAATTTAGTAAAAAAAGTTGTGATTGGTTATGAGTGTTATCTTGAATTTTGTTAAAGCAACTTAACTGAAAATTTCCCTGTTTACTACATCTGAAATGATGCATAGGTCTTAGGGCTGCAAATTTAAAGGAGTCTATTGTATGCACCTAAATGTTTCATTTTGCTATTTTTTAGTTTAATTATTATCATCATCATATCTTTCACAAACAAGAATTTTTTTAAAGAATTTTCTTATCTCTTTAAAAATATTTTAATCGTCAAAATCACTGTTCTAAATTTTTTAAAAAAATTTTACAGAGAACTTTACATTTTTTTTTACTCCTCAGAAAACAAATTTGTGTAAATTACAATGCACAAAATGAAGTGTAAAAGAATTTTTTAATCTCAAAATATACATCGATGCACAAAATAAAATAACTTTACACTATATAGTAATGGGGGGGGGGGGGGGGGAATGATTAAAAATTATAAACAAATAAAAACTTCAGAGAAATAAGTAAATATTAAAATTATAAAAAATGCATGCAAAACTTACCAAAATAAATAACAAAGAGAATTATGGAGCAGAACATCAGGTATTTATAAAAGTCAAATAGGAAGTTGGGGGTGAAAAGTAAAGTTACATGTACTCATGATAAGTGACTAATCAAAATCTCCAAATAAAAATGGCAGCAATAAATTAAAATTTGCTGAAATAATACAAAATAATATCAGTCATGCATAAGGAATTCATGCAAATAACAAAAATAAAAAGATCTAAAATAAACAATATAAAAGCAAAACATTTGCAATATAACAAAAATTATAAAAAAAAAAAAAAAAAAAAAAATGCTAAGTTTATATAATTGATACTAATAAAAGAAAATTTCATCCTGTCTGTTTGCAATGTCAGCAAAATCTACTGGACAAAGCTGAACATTTCTGTGAGGCTAGCCCGAAATTTCTCAATCCAGATGGATCTGCAACTCTAAATAAAAAATTTCTAATAAGTAGCTGAATTATTAATTAAACATTGCAACTCACTCTCATCAAAAATCATTTATTTAACTCCCATTCAAGGTAAGCTCTTGCACACATCAGAAGCTAGTGAAGAACTGTTTTTTTTTACTATTAACTTGTGTTATATTAATACTTTTGTTTTAATCCAAATCGACCAAACTGCTCAATACAAATCAAAGTTGAAAGCCGTATCCCAAAAGATCATACTCTTATGTCTCAAATGCAGAATAAATTTTTTAAAAAATGTCACTGTTAATAATTTGAAGACAAAAATTTCAAAAAAGGTCTTTTTCCAAAAAAAGTTTTTTCTTCTTATTTCAAAATCCCTTTAGAGAGTAATTTTAGAGGCACCGCTAATCTTTTAGAAGTGTCATAAGAGTAACACAATTTTGATTTGATATATCAGACAAGTAAAATGCTTTTAGTTACAATTTAGATATATGTTTAGAGAGTGAAACAATGGTTATTTAACTGGTAACATCCATTATTATCTTAAATATAGTTTTTAATAAAATAATTGGGATTATTTATGAAAATTTGCTTGAATTGTCACAAATTTTTTTAATGGACATTTCCATATAATTTTAATAATTGTACAGTTTTCAAATTATCAGGCAAGTATCTTTTTTTTTTTTTTTTTTTTTAATCTGTAACATGTGTACGAGGACAAAACATTTATGTATAAGAAATCTTGATTTTTCAGACCCCCTCCCCTATAACTAAGACTAATAGATATATATTTTTAACATATTCACATCCTTTGATGAGCTTAATTCATGTATGATGCACAAAAGAAAGTGAAATTGGATTACAAAACTGTGCAAATGGATTACAGCTACTATTTCATAAAAGCATATTCAGAAACTGTCTGAGATCTTCATAAAATTTAAATTTTGCCTTTTAGGTATTTTTCAAAATTTTAATCAAAAAGAAAATGCCCCTCCTCTCCAAAATAATCCAATCAAATGCATAGAGCAAGAATGTACATAAATGTTGAATTCAAGTGAAAGTTTGGAAATTATACAGTTGCGACTAGCTCTATCACAATTCAACCAATCATATTATTTTATAGAATGCAATCATTTTCATAGTAAATTTCAAAGTATCCTGCAAACACAAATAATTTACAGTAGAGACAAATAAATAAGTATAATACTTAAATGCGATGCACAGACAACCCATAAAAATTTTATGAAAAATACTTCATTATTATTATTAGATTATTATTTAAAAAATTAAAACAATAATGAAAGTTCAGTACATTAGGCGTTCTACTAAACTCCAAATCAATTTCGGCAATATTGCTACGACAAGGAAAAATTTAACTATATAGAATTAAACTTAACTAGACGCAGATTTTTACTTGCAGATTACAGCTTCAGCTTTGGGCTTTTCATACTTGTGTTGAACATAGTAACCAAAGGATGAGGCAGCCCTTATATATACATTAATTTATTCGTGAAGATCAAAACTTCAACTACATTTAATAAATTTAAATGTTATAAAAATTTTCTTGTTATGACGATAATAATATTAATATTAGCTAATTACACAGTTTTTTCTTCAATAGTTGTTAGGTTAAGTGAGATGACACTGGTTCATTTAATGCAAAATAAAAATTAGTAAAGGATTCAAGTAAAAATAAAAATGTTTGTAAAAGAAAACACTTGAAATAAAACAACCAAAAATAAAATTTTAATTAAAATCACTTCTATATATATTTAAGTAATTATATACTAACCTTCTCCTCTCTGGGCATCGGACAGGTGCTGCATATATTCCAGAAGGAATTAATCATAAGTGCTTTGCTTTAGATTTACAGCAACAGTAAGAAGGGAATAGATTTCAATCTATCAAATTTAGAAAATAAAACGTTAAAAGCTACAAAAGATATAATTATATATATATATTGCTTATTAAATATCTCTGTCTGGTCCAAATAGCAAAAGCAGAAGCGAAAACACAATTATATCACTTCTCTTCACTTCAAAGCGTTCTTCAGGTTAGAAGTTTTTTTTTAAAAAACTGCTGTATAATGAATTATTAAACAATTCAACAAATAAATCTGGAACAAATCAGATGGGTGTTGGCTTTTCATTCCTTTGTAGCTGGAAAGTATCAAAAGATAAATAATAATTAAAAAAAAAAAAAAGACCAAAAACAATTTTTAATATCTGATATTTGATTGGTCAGATATTTGAGTGGATTGATTTTGACTTGTGGATGTAGCCAATCAATAATAATCAACTCTGTGGCCTTTTCTTTCTACACAGCTATAAAGAAACTTCTTGTGTTACCATGACTACATAAGATGAAATGTAAACTGTAAACACCAAAGCTATTGAATACCTATATTCAATGGCTGTGGTAAACACTAATCCATTGCATGTAACCGATGCTGAGAATGTATTTTGCAAACTTTAATCCAGATTTATTTTTTTTAAAAAGAAATGTCTACAGGTTTGATTTTGCTGTATATTCTTTATTTAGTTGTTATAAAACTACTTGAGTAACATGTTATTCTTTCATTCTCTTTTAATTAGATAATGAAAGCAGCACAGATTTTTCAAAAGCAAGTACGATAGCTGTTGAAGATGCTTTTGAGCCTAAAAATTCGAATTCTCATGAAGAAACTGCTCACATTCCTAAATTTTGTGATGTAATATGCAGAAAGCAATTCTTAGGTGGTTATAGAAATAAATTGACAGGAGTAATCTATCATCATGCAGCAACACAAACAATAAAGTCACCCTGGAATTATATAAGAAAAGAACAGTTTTCTCGGTAAAAACTTATTGTAACTTATGAAAATTGTGGCATTAAAAAAATGCATGACAAATACCTAAAGACACATTATTATTTTATTTATTTATTTATAATATTTTTATAAGAAGTGATATTTTATGACCATTAACTATTTTTTAATACTTTTTTACCATGTTCAAATGATTACACCTGGCAATAATGGGTTAAAATAATTTTGATTTTTTTTTTTTTTTTTTTTTTTTTTTTTTTTTTTTTTTTTTTTTTTACTCATTTTACTCTACTAGTTTAGAATTTTTTAAATCTAAAATCAGAATCAACATTATTCTTTATGATACAATATGAGTAACAGCTCAGGGGACAAGCTGAGGAACTGACAGAGACTAAGGATGTAGTGGAGGGTATATGCCGTATACCTTCTGGATTTTTTAAAGGAGCACCATATACTCTCTGTTTCTCAAGAAAGCTGTAGTGTGTGTAAAGTATACCTCGTCCTTTAGTGTGTAGCCTCTGCTTAGAACCTATAAAGTCTTTAACGACTACATCACTAACAGAGATGGAGAAAAAGGCACCACTGGAAAAATACATAAATTTGACATGAAAATCAATATCCCCTTTAGGGATATAAGACTATTACCAATATAGCTATTCTTTCTTTGCATACAGTGATGCCACTTGACTTGAAAAATCCAGGGACCTTGGACTTCTAAATTTCTGGGTCCCTTTTTTACAAAAGCTGGTACCCACTAACAGTAAATCATACTTTTAGATGCAAAAATTTAACTTGTTCATTTGCAAAAGAAAAGTAAAATGCAATAATTATTGTTTTAATAATAAATAATTCAAACAAATATTAATTTTGTACAACTATTAGGAGAAATTTTCTTTACTTTATTAAAAATAAATGTTCAAGATATAAATTTAATTACAAAATAATGCTTATTTGAGTGTAGAAGATAACAAATATCACTGTTGTTTACATTTCATAAAAAAGGGGGTAAGATGGATTTATTGAAAAAGTCATATTTGCTGAAAAAAAAGCTTTTGTTTAGTAAAGGAGCAAAGGGCTACTTTCTGTTCAACGAATGGATGCTTTTAAGAGTCACATTCATTCAGAAAGATTTTGAGCAATCAAAAACGAACTGTGAAGCAGGAAAATCCATTTTTCGAGCCAGAAAAAAAAAAAAAAAAAAAAATTGAGCTGGAAAATTATTTTTTGGAATAGAAAAATTCACTCCTGGCATCTTTTTTTTTTTTCGTGTCCCTTTGATGAAATTTGTGTTTTTTCACGATCTTTTGATGAAATGTGCCTTTTTTTCGCAAATTTTTTGACAGAATTTGCTGTTCTATTGTGATTTTCTGACAAAATCTGTTGTTTTATCATGATGTTTTTGGCGAAATCTGCCGTTTTTCACCATCTTTTATCAAAAATTGCCATTTTTCATGAATCTTTTGACAAAATTTGCTGTTAAATCATGAAATATGTCATTTTTACACAATCTTTTGAGGTACTGGTTTTTCAAGATTTTGTGATGGAATTAGCCTTTTTTTTTTTTTGCAAATCTTTTGCCAGAAACTAGTCGTTATTTCTCAATTTTTTTTAATGGAATTTGACATTTTTTCATGATTTTTTGACAAAATTATGCATTTCTGGGATGCGTAAGAGCTATTTTTTGTGTCCTGATGCCAATTTCTTGCATAGTTAACATGCTATAGCTCGTCTGCGCCATCATTGGCATAAAATACAAGAAAAACTTGTTGAAGAATAGCCAAAAAAATTGAAGCAAAGAACATTAACAGTTACACGAGAAGGAAATTAATTTACTGGTTATTAGATTTTTGTTTAAGATATCATTTGGATGTTCTCTGTTATCCCATCGACCAATTTCACCAAATTATACAAATCGCCAAACTAATAGCCAAATTATACATATTGACACAATTTTTTATTTTAAATAGGGATGGGACGAATATTCGGCCACTATTCGGTATTCGGCCTTTTTGCTGATTATTCGGTTGGCCGAATATTGAACACTTGTTGACCGAATACTTTGGCCGAATACCTGTAGCCGAATATTGCTAAAATCTCACCAAATAGTGAAAGATATCTTGCCAGATAAATTTAGTTGATCACTACAGTCAGTTCCATACTTAATTTAAGCAGAATAATAAATAAATAAATAAGAGTTTTTTATCATTATAAAAGCGTCAGAGACTTTCTTGAATTTCATCTTCAATTAATATTTACTAAATCTGAATATTCTACATTATAAATGGAAAATGACAAAGAATAACATTAGATTTTTTTTTTTTTTAATTTTAGTGATTCTCAAACAATTGAAACAAAGGATGAAACACAACAGACTTCAAAAGATGCTTTTGCCCAGGTGCAAGTTCGCAACATATTGATACAGACAACTAATGATAAATTTACTCAGCCATCAGAAGCATATATATCTGCTGATGAAATACAGACTGAATACTTAGCCAAGGTTTGAAAATGAATTTATTTTAATCTAGTTATTAATTATTCATAATGTATGGTTTACTTTTAAAAATTGACTAAGTAAAATACTTTATTTTTGTTAAGTTAAAAAATGGTATAACTCATCAGTTTCTTGAAATCCTTCAATCCACATCACATCAACAAGTTTAAACAACACAAAATGTATTTTAAACTACCCAAAAAGTGTTTTTTATTTGCAACAAGATACATTTAAAATCTAGTACCGTATTTTCGGGCGTATGAGCCGCGGCGCATACGAGTTTAAAAGTATAAAATATTGTAGGTGCGGCTCTTACGCCGGGGCGGCGGGTACGATGATTTTTTTTTTTTTTTTTTTTTTTATTTTGTCAAATGATTTTGACACTTTTTTTTCGTTTAATCAACAATTATATGCTCTCAAATTGGTATCAAAACATTTGAAAACGTCTCTCAACCGCAGGTGTCCGTGATGCGTTAGTTGTTTATTTTTAAACAATCAACATTATTCAAAAATAATGTTGGTCTCACCGGTTCTCATGTTAAAAATTATTATATTTTCCCCTCATCTATTAATGATTTTACCTGTAGGATATTGGAATGTACAGCTGTCACATTTTTTTCTTCTAATGATCCTCCTTCCAGTTAGAAAATAAAACTGCCCAAAGAGAGCTCAAATCCCGGTATAGAACTCTTTTGAAATAGACTTCCTATACATAGTAAAAACTTTAGAGAGCAAGATTTTTCTTTATTTTTTTCAATAACTCACTCTTTTTTTATCCGGCAAAAATAATCCAAACTTTGAAACCGGTCGAATCAGCAAGTTTTTTTTCCCCCAAATGAGTTAATTCAGGTGATAAACAACAAAAACGGGCCTGGCGAATAATAAAAAAATAATAAAAGGCCGACTTCCGTGATAAACATTTAAAAGAAGCCAATAGAATATAAACAATTTTCAATGCATATGACTTTGCAAGAATAAGTTTAAATGTGCTACACGAGTCGATGTTAACTTGGCAACTTTAAGGGCTATTTCACCCACGTGCAAACATCGGCTAACTAATGTTAATCTCAAAGAAAAAAAAAGTGTCATTCTCATTCCATTAATTTTAAATGATATTTTTTGCTTTGGATAACGGAAGTCAATCTCCACAAAGAGTCTTTACTTTTTCGATTTTGTTTACAGGTTTTTTTATTAGTATACTTTCACTTTCGAAACTGGTTCTAAAAGTCAAAGTATACCACTAAAAACATCTGTAAACGAAATCGAAAAGGTGTCTTCTTAGGGATCAACATCTCAGATATAAAATACAAAGAAATCATTTAAGCATATTGAAATGCAAACGCATTTGAAAAAAAAAAAAAAAAAAAAAAAAATCCATAGGATTAACATTAGCGAGTAGATGTTTTTACTTGAGTGAAGCAGTCCGATCTATAGGGGGGGGGGGGGATCAGCTCGGTCCGGCCCATATAAAATAATAATAATAATTAATAAATAAAAATAACAATCCGGCACCCGGAAAATTTAAAATATCCGCATCATCCAAGTGAATTTTTTCAATAGATTAATTTTTACTATGATATGGTTAAAAATTGTTTCGTACGAAAAGTTCTGAACAAAACTACTTATTTTATCCTTTTTTTTTCCTTTTACTATGTTTATTTTTAAAGAAGTGCCTAATAAAAGCACTCAAGTAAGTATTTATAACTATAAAGCAAACGTGCAATTTTGTTATCTCTTGTTTCTGCTAATAAAAAAAAAAAGAGAGAGAGACACTGGTTATTTAAAGTCACCTTTTCTCCTCATCCTCTTCATGACTCAATGTGCGGACATGTTGCCCTTTGACCTTGATGCGTAAGTCGGCTAATATCGCATTGCTTCTGTTTTGTTTCTTTGAATACAGTAGAAAAAAAAAGAACGAAAATAGTTTTTTTTTACGCTAAGTGGATTTGTGGATTTTTTTTTCTTTTCTTAATTTATATCTTCATAATATAATCATCGAAATAACTTAAGATGAATATAAAGTCTAAATTTGAGCAAGAAATATTTAAACTTACAAAATTTTTGTAAATGAACAAGGATAGATGCGTATGTACCAAATAAAAAATAAACTAATCTACCACAAAAGGAATCATTAAATCAATTATCAATAGTTAAAATATTAAATAAAGATATGCAGGTATATATTTATATAAAGGAATTTGTAGTGCTGTAAGCTATTTAAGAATCGATTTTTTGCCGCAGGCATGATAAACAATTGTGGATTGTATTCGCTGTGGATAATGATTTGTAGTATTATACAATGGTTATATATATATTTATTAATCAATTGTGGTTTAACATGTGTAATTTAATTTTAGCATATGTGCTGTGTTTCAATGTAATTCGTATTTTATTATTTACTTCACCAATTTACTTGATCGTCATTTCTTTACACTGAGGAAAAAGTTGCTTTTTTTTGGGGGGGGGGGGGGCATGATATTGTTTTAAAATTATTTTTTAACAGATCTCGAAAATACGGTATCGCCGTGATCCCGCTGATTCTAAAATGTTGAGGTTCAACTGTATCATATTTTCGTTAAGAGGCTACTTCAGTCAAGCGACCCGCTCGTTAATGCTAATCCTATGGGAAACATTTATAAAGATATTTCGTTTGAATTTAAATATTTTTAAATGATTTTTGCATTGATTAACTCTGATAGATTTGTAGAAAGAACATTTTTCGCTTTTTGCTTACAGGTATTTTTCAATGAGGGCACTTTCATTTTGGGAGTCGGTTTCGAAAGTGAAAACAATCTTCAAAATCGAAAAAGTATAAAACGATCTGCATATAGATGGACTTGAACTATCCAATGCCCAAAAATCATTTAAAAATATTGAAATGCAAACACGATATCTTTATAAATTTCATCCATAGGATTAGCATTAAGGAGGTCTTTGTGTGTGACTGAAATAATATCTTAACTTAAAAAAAAAAAAAAAAAAAAATCCTACACTAAAATTAATTTGAAAAAGTCTTTGATCGAAAATCTGACGGATTTTTGCTGGAAAGAACTAGAACTTTGTGGTGTTAATAGTGTTATTTATGACGGCCGATTATCTGCAGGAGGGATATAGGCCCTAGGATAAGTGCCCTCCGTGGGGGGTCTTTCTAAGGGAACCTAAACCGCATTTACACAAGGATGACCAAGATTCGAAGAAAAGTTTAGAACTTTGTGGAAAGAACTAGAAGTCTGTGGAAAGAGCACTTAGAATTGAACGCTACTAGGAAAAGATGCTAGGGAGGAAGCTAGCATCCTGCTGCGCTCCTCTCATTGGCGCAAGTAATTGCGCCTATTTCCGATTGGATTTTAATTGCGTACTACAAACACGTTTTTTTTTTTCTTTTTAGCTGAGAATTATTTTACGGTACTGTTCTGCTCTTTTTGTCTGACGCTCTTATTTAAGCAATTTATTTTTTTTTTTCAAGTGAAAATGGCTCCCAAAAAGTTAAAAAGTTACACCGCCGCTTTCAAGCTTGCTGTGGTTGATAAGGCAGAGCTAATAGGTAATCGTGCTGCAGGACGAGAATATGGAGTTGATGAGCGTTGCGTAAGGAGATGGAGAGCTGAAAAATCTATTTTGAAGGAAATGCCAAAATCTAAGAGGGCACGAAGAAGTGGCGTTGTTGTTTGGCCAAATCTGGAGAGAAATTTAGCCAAGTGGGTAAAGGAGCAAAGGGAAAAAGGAATGCCCGTTTCAACTGTTCAGATACGGTTTCAAGCGAGGATTATGGCATCGAACATGGGATTTACAAATTTTAAAGGTAGTCCCAACTGGTGCTTTAGGTTCATGTCGAGAAATAATTTGTCTGTAAGAACCAGGACAACTGTGGGACAAGAACTGCCTGCAGATTGGGAAAAGACAAAAGCATCTTTTTTAAAGTATGTCGCTGAAAAAATCAAGGAAAACAACTTTTCAACAGCACAGATTATTAATATGGATGAAGTTCCATTAACTTTTGATTGCCCCCCCAGTAGAACTGTTAACACCATTGGGGAAAAAACAATCGGCATCGTAACAACTGGTAATGAGCGAACCTCATTTACCTGTGTTTTAGCTTGCGCTGCGAATGGAGACAAATTAAAACCACTAATTATTTTCAAGCGCAAAACTATGCCTAAGGCAAATTTTCCTTCCGACGTCGTAATACGGTGTAACGAAAAGGGATGGATGTCGGAGGAAATCATGTATGAGTGGCTGGCGGAAGTGTGGAGGAAAAGAAAAAATTCTTTTTTTCAGCCTAGTGGGCTTCTTATTATGGACTCAATGAGTGCCCACAAAGGTGTTCCGTAAAAACTGCTTTGAAAAAAGTCTCAGCCGAGCCAGCAATAATCCCTGGCGGATTAACTAAAGTTTTACAGCCTCTTGACTTGGCTGTGAATAAATCTTTCAAGTCCAAAGTAAGAAAACTGTGGGAAAAATGGATGATGGAAGGGCTACATTCATTTACAAATTCTGGAAAAATGCGCAAAGCCACTTACGAAGAAGTAGCGTCGTGGGTTTCATCGGCATGGAAAGACATTAGTGCTAAAACTATTATGTCGGGCTTCAAAGCAGCCAATATCATGGAAAATACAGTTAGTGATGATTCATCTGAATCTGATGATAGTGAAGATGAAAATTGTGACGTATTAACTGATAAACAATTTTTAGAACTATTTAATTCCGACAGTGAAAATTCCGATTTTGATGGATTTGAAGATTTTTAAACATGTTGATAAAATCTTGTATATATTTTTTTCTATATTTTCACTTCATTCCAATAATAATTTTTCATATTTTAAAGATATTTTGAAGTAGTGTTCTCTTATTATATGTAATCCAATATTTTTTTAGAAAATTTTATAAATATTACAAAAAATTGAAATCTTAATATTAAAATTACATACCTGCTATTTATAACGGATCAGTGATAGGAAACGTTATTAAATTGAAAAACAAATACATAATAATAATAAATCAACAGTCAAGGGAAAAATGATTCTGCAATATTTACAGGTAAGATTATAATATTATAAATAAGTTTCTGATATTTATTATATTTTTCTCTGTTTGTTATTGATCCAGTGACAAAATGTTGCTTTTTTGCAGTAATCTGAGGAGTTAACATAAACTAGTATGCATTTAAAAAATATTTTCTTATAGCAATACGCTTTATTACATCACATTTTTCAGTAATATTTTTACTACAGTTTTTAAGGCATTTGCATACATTAAATCTAAGTGTCTTTCGTCCAATGATTTTTTTCTTCAACAGCTTATTTTATTTATTTTATTTTTTTCGTCAGTGTCTCTATACGATATTTCTTTACATTTTAAATATATTTTTTAGGCACTTAAGTGAAAAAAAAAATTTTTTTTTAACTGTTCAAGTGAAAATATTTTATATACTGTAACAGTCTCTAAAATCTGGAAACCTCAAATACAGATAGCATAAATGATCATCAAATGTTTTATATTTATATAGTTCAGTTATCCTATCTTATCGACAGATGGCAGCACCAAAAATGTATTTAACTTTTTAGTATAATCTAGATTATATTCTGCATTTTGCCGACAGATGGCCGTACCAATCATTTCTTCTAATTCATTTCCAAGTTTATTTATCTTGATATAGTAAAATAAGAAAACAAAGAAATATCAACAGAAAAATTCATAAACAGTTTACATAAAATATTAGGCCTGGAACAAAGGAATTTTATTACAGAGATTGAGCTAATATCATTGTAATTGGGGAAAAAGTAATGACCAGTAGGCCTAAATTAAAGCAACTAAATACTAACATATAAATAAAATCGTAATCGTGAAAATGCTCTGTGTATATTTAATTTTAATAAGATTAAATGCTTGGCTTTGCTGTTAAATAACTTAATGTGCCATTTATGATTTTTTTTTATAAATATGTGATTTTTTTTCTTTTTTAATGATGATTTTCAATAATTTTTACTTACATTTTAAAGTTGTTTTTTGAAGATCACTAAAATTCGGAAATAACTAAAAGCCGCGTCTACGAACGATTTCGGAATTTAGAGATTTATACTGTATAAATATCAGCAGCTTGGGTGCGGCGCTTACGTCGATGTACTTTTTTTTTTTAACAGATTGTCATTGGTGCGGCGCTTACGGTGGGTGCGGCGGGTATTCCCGAAAATACGGTATTATCAAATATATCATGCTCATCACAAGGGTTAAAAATGATAAAATCCAGAGGTCAAGTCCTTTATATACCAGATGGGTGAGTCAAACTTCAAAGTGAAAAAGGTGGTGTAGCTATTCTGTCAGACTGTTTCAAAGTTATACAAAAGTGGAAGAGCCCAGAATATTCCTAGAACACTGTACCAAACTTTTGCAAAGACATACGATAATACAGTAGACTCCCTAAAATTCTCACAGCTTGGGACCAGAGGTTGTGCAGATTTTAGAATTTTGCAGATTTCTGATCATGCTTTGTTTACTAATAATTAATAATGCAATCAAAACTATAATGAATGCTTTGCAATATAATAAAATATTAAAAGAGGTAATAAACTAAAATAATAAAAATTTAGATAATTTTTAAAATGATTAAAATATAAGCAAAGCTAATTATCAATAATGTATGACATACTATGACATATATTCATAATAAAGATTAAATGCATTTTTCTCTAAATTATTCGATGAAACACCCTTCATAAAGATTCACTACTAATTCACATTAAAATTATAAAATAATGAACTTTTATTTCTGGTTTAGCCAGATTTAATAACCAAAAAAGCTTGATTAATGCATAAATGTATTTGGTAAGAAGATTGTGGTTGCCAACAATATCAGCAATATTTTGAATTTTTTCAGAAATAAATTTATTATTCCTTCATGAAAATACATGAATTCAGTAATATTAAGAAAAATTACCAATTAAAATATATATGGAATTGATATAAAATTAAAAAAGTCAAATTTTGTCCCTATATCTGAACTGAATATTTCATTGTTTACATCCATAAATTATGTGCGGATTTTAGGAGTGAGGAAGTCTACTGTATATCGTTACAAGTATAATTTTTACAGCATAGAATTTCTATTAGCTCCATAATTACTAATTTTTGGTAATTTGACTTATTTAAAATTAATCATAACTTCTTGCCCCTGATTTAGTTTTTTAGAAATAGTTGTTTGAATCCAATTAAGCTTTGCATCTGAGATATGTTCTGTTAAATGCTCATTGAATTTTTCATGTTGTCATACTGACATAATCTGCTTTCCTTTTATTAGCTGTTATAGTAGCTAAGATTATATATATACCTGCTAAATCTTTCATAAGTAGGATTGATGCTGTTATGAAGTCTCGCTTTAGTTTATTAAAGGAGAGGGTGGTTAAATTTGTATTGTATTTATTTAATTTAAACTGTAAGCACTCAAAAAAATCTGGAAAATATTGAAATTTGTGTAACTTTGTTATATTTAAATTTATTATTGCAATTAATTCCACATTGAATCTAGTAAATGTTTAATTAATAAACTTAAGTAAAAAAAAAAAAAAAAACTATTTGTTATATTTTAAATGTTGTCCAATTCCTGACAAATATATTTCTTATTATAATATTAAATGCATATTTTACATAAAATATGTATGCTGCAGCTTTATAATTACTTGGGGAAGAACTGTTAATTTAAATAATGTTATTTGATCGAAATTCTTTCCTGTAAACTTCAGTTGGTCAGATTATCATAGTTTTTTATTAGCTCACCATCAAGAAAATGTAGTTTTCCTAATATTACTTGATTATTTTGCCGATCAACTTCACCTAATTATACAAATCACCAAACTAAAGGCCAAAATATACATATTGATATATATTTTATATTAAGTGAAGAAAACAATTAATTAGTAGAATATTAATAAAAATACAAATAAAAAGTTGAAATAATAATCCCTTATTGATGTTTTAAACACGTGTATCATATTTAATGTCACTGAATGTGACATTCACGATCATCCATTATTGACATTTAATCTTATAATTTGGCAATAGTTTTATGGTTGATGGGATAACCAAGTAGTGCAATTTTCCATTAAATAGACTCCTTTAATTCCGCACAGCTTGGGACCAGAGCAGGGTTGGGTTTTTGACGTCAAAAACTGGTTTTTGACATGACAGTGGTAAAAACCGTGTTTTTACCGGTTTATTCCGTCAAAAACCTGTCATTTTTTATTTTTCTCCGATTTATAATGTAAGTGTAGCATACAATTCTTTTCTAAATTGATTTTTCCTTGTTGTTCTTGTCATTATTATTATTTTCAATTACATTTGTTAAATTTATTTAAAAGGAAGATTTCCTAAATGGGAAATTTTTTTAAATACAAGATTAAAATTAAAGAACAATGTTTGTCATAAACTCCATTAATATATATTCTGCTAACTGCAATGAACATTAATATTAAATGATGATAAAAGGTTATTATAATTATTAAATAACATACAATATACATTTTAAATAAAATATTTAAATCATTTTAGAGATGCAAAAATGCTGTTATATGGTATAACAGTAGATTTCAAGGACTGGTCATTGAATAAATTTGAATATTAGATATAATATTTCAAAATGCTTATCTGGTACATTTCATAAATGCAATTAAACGATGATTTTTTATTTTCAGTTCAATAAGTAGAATCTTAAAATTTTGATACAAACTTCTAAGACCCAATTTCAATTAAAACTTCTTAGAATTAAAATTTAAGGAATAGCAAAACTATTTAAGAAAAATCAGAATATAATAACAATTTATGTACTATTTATATACCATAGTTTTTATTTAACTTTAGTGTAAATATATATGAATTTAGACCATTTCAGCACCTATATTTTTAGATATAAATTTTTACCTGGAAAATCATGAAATTTTTTTTTTATTGAAATTTATTAAAGCTACCATAAAGTCGAACTATTTACGTCCTGTTCACATTTTATTTAAAATTATTTAGGTATTATGGATTGATCAAGAGGATTGAAAGAATAACGTATTGCATGACTGTATGAGTAAAAATCTTTAATCTTTAAAATTATTATTACATTTACGGAGATTCTTAAATGATTTATTTATTTTTTAATGAAGTTTCTTTGTTGTTTTTTTGGATGAATAAATATACTTTAGAGTCTTTTTGAATACTGAATATTATTTCACGTTAAATGACTTAATACTAAAGATAGAATGGAAAAAATAATTATTATAATGTAAAAGCTCACTGCTAAAAAAATAGGTTTTTGACAGTTTTCGACATTTTTGACAAAGAGGTTTTTGACATGACGGTAAAAACCATGGTAAAATCCGGTAAAAACCGTCATGCGTCAAAAACGTGCCAACCCTGGACCAGAGGTTATGCAGATTTTAGAATTTTACGAATTTCTAGCCATTGCTTTGTTTACGTTTTTTAAGCAGTAATTCAAATGTAATTAATAATGCATTCGAAACTATAATAAATGCTTACAATATAATAAAATAAATAATAAACTAAAATAATAAAAATTAGATAATTTTTAAATGATTATCATATTAAAAGCAAAAGTTAAATTAATAATCATTAATGTATGATTAAAAATTCATTATAAAGATGAAATGAATTTTTCCTAAATTATTCAATGAAATTTCTCTCATAAAGTTACATTAGTAATTCACATCAAAATCATAAAATAAGGAAGCTTTATTTCAGGTTTAACCAAACTCAATAAACAAATAAAGTTGATTAATACATAAATATATTTGATGACAAGATTGTGATTACCAATGATATCAGCAATATCTTAGATTTTTTCAAAAATAAATTTATTCTTCCTTCATAAAAAAACATGAATTCAGTAATGTTAACAAAAATTACAAATTAAAATATATATGAAATTGATATAAAGCTAAGAATGTAAAATTTTGTCCCTATTTCTGTACTAAATGTTTCATTGTTTACACCCATAAATTATGGCGGTTTTAGAAAATTGCAGATTTTAGGGAGTTTACTGTATGTTGTATTCCTATTTTTCTATCAATTGCATTGACTGCATCCAAGAAAACCTATAAATACTCAATACATAAATCCCAGATAATAAAAATGTTGTTCTCATACCTGTACCATTCTGTTCACTTTCTTTGTAACTCTGTCATAATTTATTTTTAGTTGATCAGTTTAATTTCTGCTAAGAAGCCAGAAGTGGCAGAGCCCATTGGTTATACCCTTCAATTATTTATAAAAATCACTATTAAAAGTAAAAAGTTTATTTTTCGTTATAAATAAAAAAAAAAATGGATAAAAATGTACAACTACAATAACATATGTTTCATATCTGTGTTTCATGAATTAGCTTTTCCTTTAGCATCTGCAATATAATTGTTCACTTTTGCCATGTCAATGAATAGATGTAAAGAAATTATGTTTGGACTAGCTAAAATGCTATTGTTTGTTGTATTACAATGCTTGGTTTTACTGATTTTCCCTTTGTAGATGAAGTAATTACATTAGAAGAGCAGGCAGAATGGTTTTCAAGTAAATTACTAAAACTTTTTGTAATGGATTAATGAGGCCATAATATTTTGTGACTACAGACCATATTGGATTCCTCTTTTTGTAATCTTTAATTCTTCCAACTATTCGGAATGTTACTGTCATTTTATGCATACATATTATATTTTCAATTTGTTTGGCCAGATAGCATTTTTTATAAGATCTTTGGTTTTTAGCTCACAGGCTATCATAGCCTGAGAGCTTATGTGCCCGCCCGTTCTGTATGTATGTGCGTAACGCGATAACTCATGATAAAAATATCCGATCCTCTTAAAATTTTGTATGTAGGTATATCCTGACAAGGCGCTTCCCTGATTAGTTTTTGAAGTTCATTCGATATGTATAAGAGGGGGAACGGGGGGCTCATGTCCCCCGTTAGTTGATATAAATGGGATTTTCATGCAGAATTAAGTTTTCAAAATTTAGATTAGGATCATTCTGATGAGGCGATTCCGTGACTGTTATTAGGTGTTCATTGAATAAGTATAAATAGGGGGAACAGGGGTTCTAATCCCCCCCACCCGTTAGTTGATATAAATGGGATTTTCATGCAGAATTAAGTTTTCGTTCAAAATTTAGATTAGGATCATTCTGATGAGGCGATTCCGTGACTGTTATTAGGTGTTCATTGAATAAGTATAAATAGGGGGAACAGGCGTTCTAATCCCCCCCCCCCCCCCCCCCCGTTAGTTGATATAAATGGGATTTTCATGCAGAATTAAGTTTTCGTTCAAAATTTAGATTAGGATCATTCTGATGAGGCGATTCCGTGACTGTTATTAGGTGTTCATTGAATAAGTATAAATAGGGGGAACAGGGGTTCTAATGCCCCCCCCCCCGTTAGTTGATATAAATGGGATTTTCATGCAGAATTAAGTTTTCGTTCAAAATTTAGATTAGGATCATTCTGATGAGGCGATTCCGTGACTGTTATTAGGTGTTCATTGAATAAGTATAAATAGGGGGAACAGGGGTTCTAATGCCCCCCCCGTTAGTTGATATAAATGGGATTTTCATGCAGAATTAAGTTTTCGTTCAAAATTTAGATTAGGATCATTCTGATGAGGCGATTCCGTGACTGCTATTAGGTGTTCATTGAATAAGTATAAATAGGGGCAACAGGGGTTCTAATGCCTCCCCCCCCCTCTTAATTTATATAAATAGGTTTTTCAAGCAGAATTTTCAGATTTCGTTCAAATCTCTGAATAGTTTTGGAAGTTTAATGGTTAAGTATAAAAGAAGGGGATAACTCCTTTTAAATTATATAAATGCTAAATGGGTTTTTATTAAGAATTATCTAATTTGCTCTGAATTTTGGATATAGATTTTTTATATGATAAAGCATGTCTTTGATAGTATAGGAGGTTCAATGATTAAGTATAAAAAAAGAGGAAAGGGGAGAGCTGTTTTCCCTTCTTAATTTTTTTTTCGAACGGAATTAACCCTTGAAAATATAAGGCTTTAATGTACAATTAGTATTTGTAGCCTGTGAGCTCAATGCCATCAGTTTAACTGGGCAGTATTCTTTATTCTATTATCATTTAGGTCTTTTTTCAAGTTTCCGAGATTCTAATGCATTCTTCCTTTTTACTTACCCATCATACGTAGTATAGGATAAGTCTTGCAATCGTTTTGAAAATTGAAAAATTTTTTTTGACGGATTTACACGTTTCGGACACTGGAGATTCCGAAAAACGTATTTTTAGAAAAAAAATTTTGCCGTCTGTGTGTCTGTCTGTCTGTCTGTCTGTAACTGCTCTATCTCCCGAACAAATTGAGATAGAGATTTGAAATTTTGTATGTGCTTAGTATATAAGAATGGGACGAAGCCTATTTAATATCAGCAACCTCGATTATCCGGAACTATTTTTTTCGGACTCTCGAAAAATTCGTTCTGATGAAAGGTATATAAAAATTTTCAAATTCTTTTATTTTAAGGAGTGGACGTAAAAGGCAATAAAATAACACAAATTTTGCATAAAAAACGAAATCAATCGAATAATTAGTTGTTGAGATATTTCTAATCCTATTTTCCACATTCTTTGATTTTTCATGACCCTGTATTTCATTCAAATTTCAATTCAAAGATATCTTTTAATTGGAAATTAAATACTTAATTCGATGCAAGAAACCGTTAGTGAATATGATTATTATTTTTGGAGTTATAAGGATGTTTCTATTACGCAATTCAGTGCTACTTGAATAGTTTGGTGTTTCATACAATTTATCGAAATTAGGTCATCAGAAATTCATTAATAGAGCATGATTATGTGTTAAAAATACTTAAATATACGTTTATATTTAGTTTTGGAATTGTAATGCATTTTATAAATTGTTTACATGTGTTATGTTTTGATATATTGTGCTATGCATATCCATGATGGGTAAGTATTACGGTGGCCTCCAACGACTAGTTTAATTTGTATTCATCTGTATCCATACTTGCTAATTTATTTGATATCACAAAGATGATTTGTATATCATATAAGCAGCACTTATTGTATTTGGAATTTTTTTTTCAATTATTTTTAATATTTTAACAGTATTTTTTACACTTAAAAAAAACTTTCTATATTTAAATTCATTTTCAATAGGTAATATTCATACAGAGATATGTAAGACGTTGGCTAGCCCAAAGGGAGCTGAAAAGAAGGCAGCAGGACTTATTAGATAAACAATTGTGGGAAGAACAACAAAGAAAACTCAGAGAAAAACAAGACAGCGACTTCATAAAGGATATTCAAAGACGGAAACTTCATCCTATAAAAGAGGATGACTTCCTTCTTCTTTTTAGTGATTTACAAAGTATGAATGAGCAGAATTTATTTTGTTTCGTGTACAATCAAAGAAGGAAAAATGAGATTATAGATGCGTTTTAATTACCAAATTGTCTCCGAAAAACAGAAATAGTCATTCAACTGGAAGTTATATCTTCTTTCAATTTATGTTTAACAAACAACCTTAGTGGACAGTCTTCATGTACACATTGTATCAAACTTTGAAAAATTCAATACAAACGCTTAATTTTGATGTCATATTTGGATTTTTCTGTAAATTTTAGCTTTGGATACCAAACAAGAAATCATTCGGTCCAGCAGTTTAGGAATTAAAAAGGTTTAAAGTTCGGCACTTTTAATGTTAAATTCATTTGTAATTGTTGCAATGCTGGCTAGATTTTTAAGCAATTCAAAAACTACTTAATTTAATGAGAGCTATAATTTTGTATTTGAGTATTTGAAGCTTTTAAAAGTAGATTTCTGTTTAAAAGTATAGGTTTACAATTCATAATTTTTTTTTAAAAGTATTTTTTTTCTTTTTAATCAGATTTCAAGAAAATATTAACTGTAACTTATAAATCCTTTGACAAACATAATTTTCTAGAAGCTTTAAATATACAAATCCAAAAATACAGCTCATTCCAGCAAACAGTATTTTAATTACATAGGCGTAACCAGCCTTTTGAACGGGGGGGGGGGGGGGGGGGGACAATATCTTATGTAGTAAAGCCTAATAAAACGGAAATCGATAAAACCTATCGAATTTCTGTTTTAGACAGGCTCTTATTTGCAGAAGGTATAATTGTGTGGTACTTCTTTTAAAAAGGACCCAAATGCAATTTTTCATTACGTGAAGAAGGACGAAAAGTTGCTCAAAACTAAATCTAATGAATAAGAAAAAGATATATAAATCTAGATGAAACATGATAGACATGAAACAAAGATATCCATAAACATAAATCTGTAATTATCATAAATTTTCATTTCAAACAGCAATGAAAAATACTAAAATAATTAAACACAACTTTGGGTCATTCCATGTCAAGTGACCTAAATTTTGGCATAGTTCCCGCTCGACCCCCTTCGATTTTTATGAAATTTATACAGAATATACATGTAGGTATATGATGAACATTTGGAAACTGTTTAGTGCAAAAAGTTGTATAGTTGGAGCACCAGGGGTCCATTTGTACCAATCACTATTTCATGGTTGTAGAAAAAACGGCCAAATCATGAAGTTTGGCATCATATTGCTCATGATAAATGAAACCTTACTTATTGAAAAGAGGTGATGTAGTACAACTTTTTGTGCTAAAAAATGTAATTGCAGTATTAAAAATCACAAATCAAAACTATCGTGATTACTAGGCCTCAAAGTAGGCCGTACGGCCAATCTGGTTGAATTTTACCCTTACTTTAACATACTGTAACTACTGCAAATATTATTTTAAAAATTTCTCGCTTTACAAACTAATTACCTATGGATATATCGTAAAGCCGCTGTAGTTGTTTTTTGATTGCTTAAATATTAATTAAATTATTGATGTTCAAAATCTAATAAAAAATTAAAATCGTCGATTTTGCCCCATATTCAAAAGCGTATATCTCAAAAGGGACACTTCTGATTTGGTTACAATTAGCACCACTGGAAAGAGCATATCTTAATTTATAAAAAAAACTTTATTTCATTTTGGGCCTCTTAGATACAGAAGGAAAATAATAAAATTCAAAAACCTGTTGTACGAGATAATCCAGATGCATACAAGAAAGGTATAAATTACGACAGGTTCTTTCAACATATTCTGCCCCATTCTTTTTTATTACAACGATTAATGCATATAATAATTATCACTTTTCCTGGTCACAGTTACTTCCCCTTTACCATTATGAGTGATTTGTAACCGCATTGCCAATGAGTTATATCCAATAACCAGGCAAGACTAGCTCTGGTTGGGTATTGCATGTTTAACAAGATTTATACAAAAATATTCCTTTTCTCTTTCAGTTTATGCTTTACATTACTGTTAAAACATTCTGTATTGAGATTTTAGCTCTATGGATTCTCATAATTATGATCAGAGTCAATGCAGCATTGGCTGTGCTGATAATTCTCAGTGCCATTTGACGACTTATTGTGCAGATAAAGGTTTTAAGCTTTTTAAAGAATTTTCCTCTGAAGAACAGGAGTTAATTAATCGCCGAAGTTTATTGCATCTTGAAGAAAATTCTCAGATATGCTTTCATCAAGAAACATTGCTTTTGCATATTTTGAAGAAATTTGAGTTTCTTCAGCGAACATACTGTAATCCTTTCACTAAAGACAATTATTGCGTACGAAAATCTTTGCGGTCCATCAATTTAGAAAGTTCTAATCAATTGACAGATTTAACTAAGAAAAATGTCAAACCAGGCCAAAAAATATGTAGATCATGCAGAAAAGAATTCGAAGAAACAAGAACAACATGGTCCTCTTCTTCAAGCGAATTGGAGCAAGATGAAATATGTAACAGAAACTTTGAACAAAAGTCTAACAGCTAATAATTTATCTCCTTTAAAATTTCAACGAACATCAACAAGAGATATTAAAAGCTATGAAAAGTGAAAGATAAATGAAACTGAAGATGTGATTTCAAAGAAAATAGTTATTGTTGCTGGTATAGATTCATGTAAATTAAGACAACCTACTACATGCAACCAATGCCTAGACTGTTTAGATTACAAACAGCTAATTAAAAAATTGAAGGAGAAGTTACAGTTGTCAAAACGTCCAGAACAAATACAAATGTTAATAACAATCAGTGGCGCAGCCAGAATTCGGTTCTAGGGTGGTTTTGAGTTTCTAATAAAGGTGATTGCCGGTTATTTGAATCGCCGATTAATAGAATCAGTACTAATTAGAATATTCACTGTATGATAGTTAAATTCAAAGAGCATCTGTGTGGCAGGAAATCATCATTCTTTTAGCATATTCTGCCTCAGAAAAGTAATTTAGTTCAAATAAACATTTTTTACTTAACTAATCCATGTAATATGACCTTTCACAGTTTTAAGTTGAATTTTCGCCATTTAATTGAACTACTTTATTAAAAGAAATGGGATTCAATAAAGCGACGGATTCCGAAATACGCCAAAACATGTAAATATTATGTTTGGTCTTGGTTCATATAAGCGGCAATTATAGTAATCTTTCTTAGCTCTGGGAGGGGTTTTATCCCCAAAACCACCCCCTTGGCTGCGCCACTGTTAACAATGGCACCTCAAAGTTGGACAATAAAAAAAGTTATGGAAGAGTTTGAAGTTTCAGAAAGAATGGTAAAAGCAGTGTGAAAATTAAAAAACAGACATCGGGATATTGGCTTTACCTAGAGCAAAGTTTGGTAAAAAGTTGCCAGGAAATATAAAAGAAAGAGTATTAAATTTTTTTAAAGATGAAGAATTTATTCTAATATGTCCAGGAATAAAAGATTTCATTTCTATTCGGATAGATGGAAGGAAAGTTCAGATGCAGAAGCATCTATTACTAAGCAATTTAAAGGAAATTTTTGCAGTCTATGAAGTAGTAATGGACCGGAAATCGGATTCTCCAAATTTTGCGAGTTAAGACCAAAATGGTGTGTGACTGTCGTTGCATCAAGTTCACATTCTCAATCTGTGTGTAAAATGCATCAAAATATGAAGTTGATGCTAGCAAGATGCCCAACTGATGTAGTCCTTATAAGTAATACAGCTTGTGACTTGAATTCTAAAGATTCTATGCTTCATCGCTCGAAGAATGTCCTGCAACAGATGATTTAAAAAATTTTTTGGAAAGTATTTTCAAATATAGTGATCCAGAAGACGCCGTTGAATTTAAACAATGGGTTCACACAGATCATGATACGTTAGAAACAAAGCAGATGACAATTGAAGATTTTATTGAAGAATTGGTATTGAAAATCTCAGCACTTTCTACACATCATTACATTTCAAAGCATCAAAGCAAACATCTGAGGATGACCAAAGATACTCTTAAGCCAGATGAACTGACCATATTGATGGACTTCGCAGAAACTTACAGCTTTGTAATCCAGGATGCTATTCACGGTTTCCATTGGGAAAAGAGCCAAGCAGCATTGCACCCATTTGTTATCTATTTTAAAGATAATTCGGAAACTAAAAGTGCGAGTTACTGCATAATTATTGATTGTCTCAAACATAAATCAGTTGCTGTACATACATTTTTAATAAAACTAATGGAGCATCTGAAAAAAAGCTTTGACGAAATTACGCATATACATTATTTTAGCGATGGATCTTCTGCGCAATACAAGAATTAAAAAAAAAATTCTGAATCTTTGTTATCACCAAACTGACTTTGGAATTTCTGCAGAGTGGAGCTTTTTTGTCTCAAGTCATGGGAAATCGCTTTGAGACGGAATGGAGGAAAATTGTAAAATGGTTAGCTGCAAGGGCAAGTCTTCACAGGCCAATTAAAGACCAAATTTTAACTTCGACGGATCTATAGTCAGCAATACAATTTACCGAAAGCTGTTGTAATCGCAATCAATAAGAAATTTGACAAACTGAACCAATGAGTAATGTTTTTGATAGATTGAGGGTCAGGAATCAACATAATGGGAGCTTGAAGTAATCAAAACATTTAGTCTATATAATAATCTATGGATCTCGTTAGGTACTCGCATTCAAAATTTAAAACATGCAATACCCAACCAGGAGCTAGTTATGCCTAGTTATAGGATATAACTCATTGGCAGTGCGGTTACAAATCATTCATAACGGAAATGCATTAATAGTTGTAATAAAAAAGAATGGTGCAGAATATGTTGAAAGAACCTGTCGTAATTTATACCTTTCTTGTATGTATCTGGATTATCTCGTACAACAGGTTTTTGAATTTTATTATTTTCCTTCTGTATCTAAGAGGCCCAAAATGAAATAAAGTTTTTTTTATAAATTAAGACATGCTCTTTCCAGTGGTACTAATTGTAACCAAATCAAAAGTGTCCCTTTTGAGATATACGCTTTTGAATATGGGGCAAAATCGACGATTTTAATTTTTTATTAGATTTTGAACATCAATAATTTAATGAATATTTAAGCAATCAAAAAACAAATACAGCGGCTTTACGATATATCCATAGGTAATTAGTTTGTAAAGCGACAAATTTTTAAAATAATATTTGCAGTAATTACAGCATGTTAAAGTAAGGGTAAAATTCAACCAGATTGGCCATACGGCCTACTTTGAGGCCTAGTAGTCACGATAGTTTTGATTTGTGATTTTTAATACTGCAAATACATTTTTTAGCACAAAAAGTTGTACTAGACCACCTGTTTTCAATAAGCAAGCTTTCATATATCATGAGCAATATGATGCCAAACTTCAAGATTTGGCCGTTTTTTCTACAACCATGAAATAGTGATTGGTACAAACGGACCCCTGGTGCTCCAACTATACAATTTTTTGCACTAAACAGTTTCCAAATGTTCATCATATACCCACATGTATATTCTGTATCAATTTCATAAAAATCGAAGGGGGTCGAGTGGGAGCCTCTAGGCCAGTTGACATGGAATGACCCCTTTAGTTCCCTCATTATTTTGATCAAAATAGCATTACAATAATTTGTAAAAGGAATAAGTATGTAATTTAAAGTGCAAAAGAGTTCTTTCAATTTTTTCTGCACATAAATAAACAAAATTTTCAGGTTAAAAAAAAATGAGCCCGTCTCATCTCTATAACATGCTCTTTTTATGAAAGTCAAAATATGGTCGCAAAAAACGAAATTTAACCAACCAACCTCCATATTAATTTGAATTTTGCATAGCAGTATTTCTCATTTTCAAAGGAAGCAGATTTGTACAACCGCTCTCCTCTCCTCCGTACCTCAGGTCAATCACATGGTGGAATTATCAATTCACATTAGAAATGAGTTCGGGCTCATTTTTTGAAGCCCGACGATTTTAAATCCGAGCCCGATGCCAAAAATACAAAAAATAAAATTATATGGTATTTAAAAATTGTTTCAAAAGTAATTTCGCATTTTTAAAAACTTCTTACATAGATATAATTTTTAAATGAAAATTTAAATTCAATCCTATAAAAATCCATATAAAATAAAAATATACTTGATACTTAAAAGAAGTCTCATATTTTTTTCTTCTTTTAACAAGCAAATTTGATGGACACGTTTGTGTTTAATGAATAAATGCATGAAATTTGCAGAAATTACTATTTGTAAGCTGGTGAATTAAACAACGTTCTTCAATTTTCTGTAAAAAATGCACATATTTCATTATAATGGATTTTTTTCTCATAACAATTTTCCATGATTGACAGGTACCTGAAAATCAACGTAAATTAAAACAAATTCTCATTGTTATTTTAAAGGTTCTATGCTTTATACAAAAAGAGGAAACATTTATCGATTGCTTTCTGTTGGAATAACATGGTAATCATATTTACTTATGGAGAAAAATGACTTTGAAAAGGAACAGCCGAGCGTCCTCAGCATGAACAGGATTCACGATGACAAATGCATATAATAATCACTAAAGTTATTTTCATATTTTCATAAGAAAAATGACTATGACTCATGCACAATCGAATATTAAATAATTTGCAAACCTCCAGCTAATTCTTGTCAACCAAAGATATTATCTTCGCATTATATAACTATAAATAAATAAACGATCCCATTAAAAAATATCTTCTGCTAACGAAAAGCCAAGTAAAAGCAAATTCATTTGTTGTGTTTATTTTGATTGGCGCCATATAAATAGATTGTCGCCGGAAATTCCGTAGACATAAATCTGTAATTATCACAAATTTTCATTTGAAACAGCAATGAAATATTAAAATAAATAAACAAGCATTCAGTTCTGCCGTCATTTTGATAAAAAAGATTTAAAATGACTTGAAAAGGAATAAGTATGCAATTTTAAGCAGAAACAACTTTTCTACACATGAATAAATAAAGTTTTCCTGCTTCAGAAAAAAAGAGCCTGGGTCCGCCCGAGCCCGAAGACTAAAATAAAAATAGAGCCTGAGTTCGTGTTGTGCACGGGTTCAGGCTTGGGTTGAGACCGTCTCATCTCTAATCTGTATTTCCTTTATATTTTTTTTTTTGTTCCTACCTAGACTTTAGATTACAAAAGCAAAGATATAAATAGTTTCTACCCATGTGGAGAATGTACACTAATTTCTTATAGAATTGCAATAACATGCATGAGAAAGGATGCCGTGAAAAAAACTTCCATAAACAAAAGACATCAAATTGGGATTATAAAACCAACTTTTTGACTTACTGAGACTAATACAGATTCTAAAAAATATTCTAATTTTAAAAATGATAAACAAAATAATTTTCTTAAAAATAAAAAAAAAAGAATGTGGGTCTCTTTTTTTACCACATTTCAAAAATAGACTAGTCAAAACTAACAGCTGTTAGTTTTGATTAACTAATTGAACTAACATAGCTTTCATTTTTCTTTTATAAATTTAGATTTTTTTTTAATGTCAAGCTTGGGTCCGCACAAGCAGGGGGGGGGGAGTGCGTAATAATTCATGTACTTAACCCCCCTGGTTACGCGCATGAATTATGTTTATAAATCTGTTCCACATTGCAGTATGTTTTGCAAGTAAAAAAGAATTTAAATTAAGAATTCCAAACTGCTAACTCTTTTGAATCCTAAACTGAATTGAAATGTACAAACTTGGATGAATGTTTTCATGTTTGAAATCTTAGGTTAAAATGAATATGGAAAGTCAAATATAATGCCACTATTAGGTGTCTGTATTGAAGATTTCTGGTACAATTTCAGCATGAAGATGACTGCCTAAGCATATTTTATAAAACAAACTGAAAAAAATAATTTCCAGATGATTGGCTATTTTAATTTTTTTTCTGTGGCAATTTGGGGACCAAAAAGTGTGTTCTGATCAACTGTACAGCTCTAGGAAAAATATATACAGGGTGTCCCAAAAGGTCATTTACAAACTTAACGTGCTGGTCTGTCATATCATGATGAACAATATTAAATAGGAAACTAAGGGTCCCAAACGTCTTCCGAAGGAGATAGGCGCCATTAAAGTTTAGGGTCCAAAAATTCAAATGATTATAAAAAACAGAAAAATTGGTCGATTCGTTTGCGGTTTTCACTAAAACTATTCTTTATGTCAATATTTTCTTGAAAATAAATTATAAAGATAAATTTCAAAAAATGTCGATAGAGGGCACTTTAGACTTTGGAGTAACGAACAACTATTTTTTACCGTTATTTTTTGCATCTCATTCAATTTTTTTAGAAGCTTAGACATAAACTTAAATTTTAAGCCCAAAATCTAAATCATTGGAAGTGGTTAAGTAGCGCAAACTGAATTGCGGGGGGAGGTTCAAATTTCAAATGATTATAAAAAACGGAAAAATTGGTCAATTGATTTGCGATTTTCACTAAAATTATTCTTTATGTCAGTATTATCTTGAAAATAATTTATAAAGATAAAATTTTAAAAATGTTGATAGAGGGCGCTTTAGACTTTGGAGTAACGTACAACTATTTTTTTCCGTTATTTTTTGCATCTCATAAATTTTTTTTAGAAGCTTAGTCATAAACTTAAATTTTGAGATAAAAATCTGAATCGTTGGGAGTGGTTAAGTAGCGCAAACTGAACTGTGTTCAATGGGGGTGGGGAGGTTCAAATTTCAAATGATTATAAAAAACAGGAAAATTGGTTGGTTTTCGCTAAAACTATTCTTTTTATCAATATTTTCTTGAAAATAAATTTTACAGATATCTTTCGAAAAATTCCGTCAGAGGGCGCCCTAAACTTTATAGTAACCAACAACTATTTTTAACCGTTATTCTTTGTATCTAATAAAATGCTTGTAAAAGTTCAAACTTAAATTTTGTGCTCAAAATCTGCATCGTTGTGAGTAATTAAGCGGCCAAAAATTGAACTGCGTTCGAGGGGTGGGGAAGGTAACATTTCAACTCCTGAACACAGTTCAGTTTGCGCTTCTTAACCCCTCCTATCGATTTAGATTTTGAGCACAAAATTTCAGTCTAAACTTTTGTAAGCATTTAATTAAATTAAAAAAAAAAAACGGTTAAAAATAATTGTTGGTTATTATAAAGTTTAAGGCACCCTCTAACGGATTTTTTTTAATTTATCTTTAAAATTTATTTTCAAGGAAATATTGACATAAAGATTAATTTTAGCGAAAACCGACCAATTTTTCCGTTTTTATAATCATTTGAAATTTGAACCTCCCCACCCCCATTGAACACAGTTCTGTTTGCGCTACTTTACCACAAACAACGATTCAGATTTTCATATCAAAATTTAAGTTTATGTCTAAGCTTCTAAAAAAAATTTATGAGATGCAAAAAATAACGGAAAAAAATAGTTGTACGTTACTCCAAAGTCTAAAGCGCCCTCTATCGGCATTTTTTAAATTTTATCTTTATAAATTATTTTCATGATAATACTGACATAAAGAATAATTTTAGTGAAAATCGCAAAATAATTGACCAATTTTTCCGTTTTTTATAATCATTTGAAATTTGAACCTCCCCCCGCAATTCAGTTTGCGCTACTTAACCACTTCCAGTGATTTAGATTTTGAGCTTAAAATTTAAGTTTATGTCTAAGCTTCTAAAAAAATTGAATGAGATGCAAAAAATAACGGTAAAAAATAGTTGTTCGTTACTCCAAAGTCTAAAGCGCCCTCTATCGACATTTTTTGAAATTTATCTTTATAATTTATTTTCAAGAAAATATTGACATAAAGAATAGTTTTAGTGAAAACCGCAAACGAATCGACCAATTTTTCTGTTTTTTATAATCATTTGAATTTTTGGACCCTAAACTTTAATGGCGCCTATCTCCTTCGGAAGACGTTTGGGACCCTTAGTTTCCTGTTTAATATTGTTCATCATGACATGACAGACCAGCGTGTTAAGTTTGTAAACGACCTTTTCGGACACCCTGTATATATATTTCCTCCTCCTAATTCCTCTAAAAGATGAGAAAAGTTAGGGATGTTCCCAAGCCAAAAATTAATACTGTAGACTCCCTCAAATTTGCACAGCTTGAAACCAGAGGTTGTGCGGATTTTAGAATTTTGCATATTTCTGGTCATTGCTTTGTTTACATTTTTAAAACAATAATTTGAGTGCAATTAGTAGTGCAATCGGAGCTATAATGAATGCTTACAATATAATAAAATATTAAAATAAGTAATAAACTAAAATAATAAAAATTTAGATAGTTTTCAAAATGATAAAAGTACTAATAGCAAAGGTCAAATTAATAATCAATAGTGTATGATTAAATATTCATTATAAAGATTAGATGTATTTTTCCAAAATTATTCAACAAAACTTGCCTCATAAAAGTATATTACTAATTCACATCAAAATCATAAAATAAGGATTTCCTTTTTCAAGTTTAGTCAGGCTTAATAACCAAAAAATCTTTATTAATGCATAAATATATTTGGTAAGAAGATTGTGTTACCAGTGACATCAGCAATATCTTGAATTTTTTCCAAAAAAATTTATTCTTTCCTTCATGAAAAAAACATGAAGAGAGTAATATTAAAAAAATCACAAAATAAAAAATATATGCAATTGATGCAAAACTAAAAAAATCAAATTTTGTCCCAATATTTTAATTGAAAGTTTCATTGTTTACACCCATAAAATATGTGCGGATTTTAGAGAGTTGTGGATTTCTGGTTTGCAGATTTGAGGGAGTCTACTATACTATTTCTGGCTGGTTTATCTGAAGTTATCTAAAACATGAAAAATGTTGCCTTTATCTTGGGATATGATAATATCCTGGACTGCCTTATTATAAACGGTGTCAAACACATGACAGATATATTTTTATCTATGGTGTTAAATATCAAGATAATTTGTGTTCTAAAATTATGCTTAAATAGCCCTATTACAGAAAATCAAAAGCTGCCAACATTCAGCAGTAGCTAGACTTTTGGTAGAACAATTTATAAAGTGTGTGTTCATGTCATTTTTCATCAATTTAATAGAAGAAAATTAAATCATTTGGTGAATGTTTTGCATAACTTTCTTAATACCATGCATGATGTAGAATATTGGTGAAATCTAACACAATCTTGCATTTCCATGTCAAAAAAAAAAAGTGTTGGTTGCTAGGCAACTGATGAAAGAAAAAATTTGAAAACTAAAGTGTTTTATATATTTTTTAGAAATGGGCAAAATTTCATCAAAACACATACAGATAATTTAAAATATCCGACATATCTATTGGCTAATTCAGAGTGACTTAATCCTCTACCTTATTGGGAAATGTTATATCCATAATTTAACATTTAAATCAATTATCCCACTGCATCTTTTGCTTTTCAGTGAATGGTTAAATTTGGAAATTGTCTGTATTGCTATAGAAAAACATTATGAGATTTCTTTTTTATGTGTTTTTGTAAATAAATGGATAAAAATGCAAAAATGTTTGTTTTAGTAAAGATAAAAATTCATCGTATTTCCAGCAAAATGATTAAAAAGGGAGTTAACAATACTTAATACAGTCGGTTATCATTAATTTGAAATTGGGTAAATTGAATCTTTACTTAATTCGAACGAAACACGCTGTTCCAAAATTTTAAATAGCAGAAAAATGTTACAATTTTTCATTTATTCCAAACTCATTTTCTCTTGACATCGTTTAATTGGAGCTAATGAAATTTTTCATTTTTCCTTCTTCCTCCTGGACTTCAGATCCCTGAAATAACTTTATTTCTTTCATTTTTATCAGAATTATTCAGAACATATAGTCCCATATAGACTATAAGTATACATATATAAGTATACTATAGGTATATAACACATACTATAAATATACACATTTGATATAAGCTTTTTTGGTGCCCCAATCATCAATATTATCAATGATACCTTCATCCCATCTTCATTTGTGCTTGTTCCTAATCCCTTAAGTAGTTTATGTATTATATCTTTTAATTTAATATTAAGCCATATTCTAATGATAAAAGCCAAAATATATTATTTCTTTGTAATAGTACATATTTAAACATGTTTTCTTCTCATACTTTCCATAATTTGAACATTTTTTGTGGTCCGAATGAGTTTGAATTAACAAGAGCCAACTGTATTCAGAATACTAAAGATTTTTGGTGTAGTGTGTTGGAATTTGTATTTCAGAAAAGTTGTGGTTCAGCTTTTTACAAGCATTCCACATCATGCACGATATTAAGAAGTGATACATAACTTTCTAAATGATATAATTTTTCTTCAATGAAATTGATGCAAAATGATTTGAATACACATTTTGTAAATTGTTCAGCCGAAATTCTAGCAACAAATGAATGTTAAGAACATCTGATTTTTTTAATATGACTATTTAAACTCAATTTAAAAATATAATTTATCCTTGTATTCAATAATATAGGGAAATCATAAGAGCTAAACTCAAATTGTATCCCTGCTGCCTTCGGCAGCTTTTAGAGAGTGTGCTGCTTATGCACTACCGAATATTCCCCTTTTTTTCCAACAAAACTCGAACCGTGTTCCCGGTACCTACGATAGCATACAGCAAGTGTTCAGTGCACGCACTGCGGAATTGCATTGGGGCTTCTAATGATATGAAATCTCGATGAGAAGAACCCTGAACTGTGTCCTCACTGCATGCAGCAGCATCTAGCAGGCAAGCTATGTACGCACTGCTGAGGATTCTTAGTTTTTACCGTGGCCACTAATTATATGAAATCTTGAAGCATACGAACCTTGAAATGTGTACATGCTGATGCACTACTGAATTCTTTAATTGGGGTTGTTAAATTCACATAAAATGTAGATCCCAATGAAACTCAAACCGCGTCCTAGCTGTTTACGATATCGTATAGTAGGCGTGCTGCACACGCACTGCCAAATGTAACCCTTCTTTTTGAACGAAACTTGAAGCTAACGGAACTTGAACCGTATCCCTGCTGGCCAGGCAGCCCAATAGCGGGCGAAGCTAGCTAGTTTTGACTAATTTGCATTATATTAGTTCAGATTCCAACACCAAGGAGTATACGCTATTCTTAACAAAAGTATATCTAAATAAAACTTTGTTAAACAATCTTATAGTAGATATGTTACTCTAGGTAGGGGTGGAGGCCCTTTAACCTTTAAAGCAAGAATTAAAATTCTTGCAAAAATTACTATTTGTGAATAGCGGCATATAACTTAGAATATATTTTTTTTTATAAATTTATATCATGTGTCATAAACTATTTTGAAGTTTCAAATAGATCAACCTAAAATTTCTGTTATAGTTCCTTATTTTCTTTGCATTTTCTTCCTCTTCCCCCCTGAAATGAGACTTTTATTAAAATTTATATCATATGTCATAAACTATCATAAAGTTTCAAATAGTTCCAGCAAGAATTTAACATTTTTACAAAAATTACTATTATAAAATAGTGGTAGTCGATGCAGCATCCTTTTTGTTGAATATTTATCATCATGTTTTATTATGTAACTCAAAGTTTCAAAGTAGATTGCGTAATAATGGTAAATTTAATTAGAAGCTAAAACAGTAAGAAACGCTGAGGTTTTTAAAAAAATTCTAGCACCCCCCCCCCCCTTTCTCTCTCCCTTCCCAATCCTAAATTTCAAGTGTCATGCTTTATTTAAGCTTTTTCTTATGTTTAAAAGGGATGGGATACTTAGTATTTTTAATATGAACAATTTCACGTGAACTGATATATGCAAAAACCAATATCTGTCACAAATTAAAATGGATATTTTCATAAAACCGAAAGTTTTTATCTATGAAAATTTAAAATTTACACTGAATTCCTAAAAAAATACGAATTCAAAAATCGATATTTAAAAAAATTGCTTCCAATGTAAAAATTCTGAGTTCATTTTTAATCTCACCAATGCACCTTGATGTGGCAAAAAAAATAAATTTTTAAGATTTTGATTAAAAATTCATAATTTTGGTTCTAATTGGGTTATGAACACGATTTTTAGAAAAGATGAAGGATTTTTTTTTCTACATCTAGGAGTGAAAATTTTGAATTTTTACAATATATAGAAAAAAGGTTACAGACACCTTCAAAATTCTCCAAGTAATAGATGTCACGTGATAGTGAGCTGCAGTAAAATGATTTCAAATTCTCTCAGACATGCATCTACAAACAGATTGAAAAAATTAATGCAATAAAATGAAATTTTAATCAGTTTTTATGGATATTTCAAGAAACAACAAGACTGTGAAATTAAATTTTAAAATTTTGAAATGCTCTTTAAATTTCACGTTCTTTCATGCAACTTACGTTTTTGTGCTTTTTTAGAATGAAAGATATTGCCTTTTAAAAATTTGTCTAGTACATAAATTCCTTCAAATTGACACTTGCTTTTGATCTAATTAAGCTGAAAATCATTAAAAAAGAGCTTTTTAATTAATTTTGTCGCTAATTACTCTTGTATGTGCTGTAGATTTTGCTAGCTATCACAAACAGAAGCACACACAAGCAAAACTTTCTTTTATTAAGGGTGTATTCGAAAAAATGATTTTCCAACCTTCAACAGCCCGAAATTTTCCGATACAATTTCAGACACATTTTCAAGAGGAGAAACACGAAACTTGCTAAGGTGATATTTGAAGTGATGTATCAGGTGCCGTGTGATGTCATTTTTCACTAAATTAATTAGAATTTGATTCATAAACATTTCTTTTCTCAGTGTGACCCTTTTTTTCGTTCGCAGGTCTCCCACTTCGGAAAATTTGTTCCAAAACGCCGTTTCAAACAGCCTTTTTTTTTTTTTTTTTGCAACATTTTCTTCCTTTATCAAAAAATTGACCAATACGGTACCTTGTGTAGTTTCTAAATAAGAAAATTTGTCAGTTTGGTACGTTTGAGAGCAAAAATGAATTGAAAAATAAATCGGAAAGTAAGCAGTTTGACCGGAATACACCCTTAACATAGATAATTTTTATTCAATATATTGGCATGAACATAAAATGTGTTGCGAATAAAACAAAGGCAGATTGTTTAATTACTTCTAAAAATACAGACAATTTAATTAAACAAAAAACACATAAAAATCACTTAAAAACAAAACATTAAACGTTCAGAAATTTCTTTATTTTCTTTACTATGAGGTAAAGATAATTGTAATGATTTTAACAAAAAGATATTCTATGCATGTGGAAGCACAATCTATACATATATAAAATAGTTTGTCCTGACTGACTGATAATCAATGCACAACCCAAACTATTGAACCTAGAAGCATGAAAATTGGGGGAAATATACTTCTTATGATGTAAGCGTGCACTAAGATGGTTTTTTTCAAAATTATCCCCCCCCCCTAAATAGGGGATCAAAAATTATCAAATATCTTTCTATATCTCAGCAGTCGTTATAGATAGGAACATGAAATTCCAGAATATAAATCTACTCAAAAAATGATTAAACACATATTTTATCGTTTTTATAAATTCCCCCCCCCCTAAAAGGTTAAAGGGAGGGGTCAAAAATTTTCAAACATTTCGCACATCTTAGAAGCCGTTTTAAGTAGGAACATAAAATTGCAGATAAGAAATCTATTAGAAAAATAATTAGACATGTGTTTCAGCAATGTTCTACCCCTGAAAGAGGCTAAAGTGGGGGCAAAAATTTTCAAACTTTTTTAGATCGTCATGTGAAATATCATCTTAAATCCCTTGGACCGCACTTACAGATTATGGACCTTTCTTCCCATCTCCCCAATTTAGTCCCCCAGCTGTGGATAATTTTTGATTTTTTTAAAAAAAAATCACGTTTTTATCATTTTAAATCAGTTTTTTTTTTTTTTTTTTTTTTTTTTTTTTTTGAGCCTTTTGATAAATATTATTTATACTATCTGAAAATTTTAAAGCGAGAGAGAGGGGGGTGTTTTCTAGGGAGCAAGATAATTCTGGGGTGAATTTTTTCTACTTTTGTTTACACCCCTCATGTGACATATCATTGGGAAGCTCTGTGGTTGTTATTTCATGTTATACACCTCCCGAGCTTTTCTCCCACACTTTGTCCCCACCAGGGGCTCACTTTTTAAAATTTGTTTGACAGCCTTCATGTGATATATGATGCCTTGTGACCACTTATTCATATTATGCATTTCCATTGCACCTCTCTTCAATTTTTGCCCTTCTGAGGGTATGTTTAACATATTCCAGTAAAAGGTCTTTAAATAATGGGAAAATTACAGAATTGATCTTAAATGAAGTAGAAAAAAATCTATGAAAAATGTTGATCCCATTCGCTATCCTTTTAATTCCTGCTTCTACCACAAGGGAGCTTTTAATTCTTATTTCTTTGGCTATTTTGCTGCTAATTGTCAAGAATTTCTAATTTTGATACTTAAACTCTCTTATCTTTTTACACATACTCTCATCTTTTCTACTTTTTACAACCAAGATATGCCGTCACATGACTTTTCTACTATTGTCGTTCCTTCATAGTCTCTCTTTTATTTGTTAATTTTTAATTCCCTCTGTTTTTAGTTTCCATGTGTTCACTAAAATAGACTTCAGAAACATGTAAAAACAACGATTTTTATAAACGATTGTAGAACATCTCGATTGTAGATTCCTTGAAGTAAATGATGAGTATATCGGTTGTGTTTTTTATGATGATGATTTTTTTAATAGGTAAATTTTCGAGAATCGTCCATCACTAGCCATATCCTAACACCAACTTTAAGTAAAAGCACGAAATTCAAGATAAACAAAGCTTTAAAAAAAATTATTAAACATTAGAAATTCTCCTCCTCTCTCTAAAAGAATTAACAGGAGGTATAAAACATTTAGGTCACTCCATCATATTTCAGCAGCAGTTTTAGATAGAGGCATGAATATGAGGATAATTAATCTACTAAAATAAACTTAAACATCTACTTTATCTATTTTAGAAATTCACACTCAAGAAATTTTAATGAAGTGGTCATACTTTTAGGACATTTCGCCTTATCTCTATAGCAGTTTTAGGTAGAAGCATGAAATTCAAGACAGCAAATATCGTTATCGACAAAAAATATCGTTAAACATAGTGATTTCAGAGCTGTTTTGTCTATTATGTCATCAACTAGATTATGTCCAACTAGATAATGTGAGATTATACGAATAAGACAACAATTATGGCTATTTGATTAGATATGAAGTTTTTTTTTTTTTTTTTTTAATTTTTACTAGATGCATATCGTTTGATTCAAGTTTCTTAAAAAAAAAAAAATGGCCAGCATAGTGGGTAAAGGCTGCTAGTTAGGAAATAAAGGAAAACATTATTATTATTTTCTTTTTTAGAAGAATTAAGTAACAAAATTTAAACATAATTTTAAAAAAAGAAAAAATGTGATTTTTTTTCAATTAACTTTTATTTAAAAAAAAATTAATTAAAGTTAGTTAACACAAATGGGATTTTAACATCATATCCTAGTCAAGTATGGGAAAATTATTCTTTCAAAAATTGATTTACGAAACGAATAATTAAAAGAAAAAAATAAGCTGAAAATAAACAAATGAATTCTTAAAATTGCTAACTTAAGAAAAATGTAAGTATAACTTTTTATTATTAATGATTTCTACCATTCATATCTTGAGAAATGGGGAAAGAAAAAGTGACAGTTTCTGTAAACACAAGGAAAAAATGTTTAAACGCAACAAGCAAGTGGTTAAATGTCACAGTTAAAATACATATTTTCTGAAATTATGAAGTTGTGTATGAGTATTATTAGATAACTTGATAATAATTTTTTTAACAGTTTCTTTGATGTGTAGTAAAGATAATTAATGATTTTAACAAAAATATACTCTATTCATGTGGAAAAATAATTAATTATATAAGGCGAGATTATTTTCTTTTGTGAGAGAATTAAGAATTAAAATATCATTAAAAAATAAAACAATTAATTAAAAATAAGATTTTTTTAATTACATTTTACAAGAAAACAGAAATTAGTTCACCTCTTCACTACTGAGTATTAATGCAATATTATTAGTAATTATTTCTAAATTATTTTTCCTCCCATTTGACTTCAGAGCAAGATTTTTATTTTATTCGCATTAGTTTGAATTGCAGACTTTGAAACACATCATTCTGATATTGGAATTATAATTATGTTTGAATATATTAATAAAATGGGACAAAACAGAAGTCCATATATGTGTGTACAAGTAGTGAAGAGGTTATGGCATATGTGATTCTAACATCATACTCTAGTCAAATATGACGAAAATTGCTCTTATTAAATTGATTTTATATCTGGGATCAATATATCTAGTGCAATAATTTTTTTTAATTATTTCAGATTGGTGGAAGAATGAAGCTGAAATCATCTTAAAAACTAAAACTGGATCAGAACAACAACAAGCTTTACACGAATTGGTTAAAGAGGAGGCAAAAAAAATTTCTGATATCGACAAAATCAAAATTAATGTAGAGAACAGAAAGATATTCCATCAACGTCAAAAAAACTTAGTTGAAGTATGTTGTTTTGTTTTAATGAGAAACAAATTTAATTATTATTTTTCTTTTTTAAATTGCATAATTCAGATTGATTTTGAATATATTAGTCTTTATTAAAAACCTTATTTAAAAATAATCACTGATTAAAAAAAGGTACTTGTGTAAATTTTAAATATTTATATTTATACTTAGTAGTGAATTCATGTAAACCATATAATATATAGATCCAAAGTGATTTGGATCTGCTAACTACAGCATGGAAATATACTGATTTAGGTCCTATATGCTTTGAAATACAGTAAACTCTCGCTACAATGATATCCAATACAACAATAACTCCCTCTACTACAATAATATATCGTGGTCCCAATGAATTTGCATATAAACTAATGTTAAATTCCACTCAATATTGCGATATTCTCTGGAGCAATAAACCCCTGTACAACGATTTTTATTTTTAAATTTAAATGTTATTTTCTCCCTTTACAATGATATTTTGTTATGTAAAATCCAATATTTAGTTATCGGTATTTCATAATCCAATGTGCTTTAAGAATATCAAAAGTCTTCCTGAGGAATATAAAACCAATACAAAGGCTTGGATGAATTTTAATTTTTTTTCTGAATTATTACGAAAAATAGAAAAAATGAAGCAGAGAAAAGAAAAAATCATCTTGTTGATGGATAATCAATGCTCAAGCCTCATTTTCAAAACTACAAAATATTGATTTTTTTTCCAACTGCATTTTAATTTTGCAGCCTATAGATATGGGTATAATTAAAAGCTTTAAAGAATATTACAAAAACAGTTAGTCGAGTAGATACGTCTAAAAAATGAAAATAAAATGGTAGACCCTTTTTAAAGCTGTAAGTGTAAAGGAAGTTTTTGTCGATGTTGCTGGAAGCTGGTAGGAACAGAAAAAACTATTCTAAGTCTGATTGTGATGAAAATTTCATAGACAGTGATTTTCAGATAGTCAAGAATGTGTTTTGCAACTCCAAAAATCTTTATCTGAACCTGAAGAAAAAAGTGGCAAAAAGTCTGATGTTTTTCACATGCTCCTTAAAAGCTGCAAACTTGACAGCAATAGAAAACTTTTAATTTGAAACTCATTACTTCATCTTTATTAAATTTTCCATAATTCCTCTTCTAGTAAATCAAGAAGCAAAACAGATTTAGAACAGTAAAAACTTGCTAAATTAAATTAAAAAAAAATATATATATATATATATATATATATTAGAAAATTTTAGCAAAATAACCGTTTTAATGTAGCAAATACTTTAAAGCTTTACTCTGGCCAAACAATTGTCCTGATTTTAACCCTATCGAAAAATTGTTGGTATATAATAGTGTAATGTGTATTTTTTCAAGCCACTATGAGATATAAGTCGGAAATTAAATGCCTGTAATGTTTGTTCATAAGAGGTAGAATTTTTTTTTTTTTTTTTTTTTTTTTTTTTTTTTTTTTTTTTTTTTAATTACTTGGCCAAATAGTGAATATTGTGTGTGACTTCCCAAATAAATATGTTGGTGCATTTTATGGATCTTGGTCTTCATTCAGCTTCTATGGGTGAGTGTCACTTTTATTTTTCCTTTGCAGCTTAGTATTGTCATTTCAGATGGTTTAACATGGTTCATACACTTGAGAATAAATAAAATTCAAGCACTTTTCAAGGACTGTTTTAATACATGCATTAAAATGGCTCTAGAATAATATATCATAAAGAAAATAGTCACCATGTTACCTGTGTATTTAAATGTGTGTTTAATTATTCCTTAATAAAGATACTTTCTAAATTTTCATCTAATGAAGTTTTATTTATGAAATATAAAAAGAGAAAAAGGATAAAAAATATTAATTAAAAAGTAAATTAAGATTAATTGTAAATTTGGATTAAAATGTAAAGTCTAAAGGATAAAAAATATTAATTAAAAAGTAAATTAAGATTAAATGTAAAGTCTAAAGGAAAAAAAATTGTCCTTGGCTAATAAAACTTAATAAAATATAAGTCCAAAGTCAATTTGAGTTAAATGCTTTGTAAATCTTTTAAAGTATTAATAACATCCTGCATCTTTTCTTCTTTTTCTTTAGCAGATCTCCTTAAATTATTGGATTTGCAAAGGGATTGAAGGTCATTGCTTTCTTCTGCTTTTTCTGCAAATTCATCTGCAGACTTAATTAGACATTTGATTTCATTTTCCAGACATCTTTTTTTAACCATCAATTCCCTTATTCTTCAGAGGTTTCTTTTCTTTTCTTTGTAGATGTCGATTTTTGGTTTTGCAAGTAGCTCATGTATTGTTGTCTGGCATTGGAAACATAAGTGCGCATTGAATTCGATATTTTTACATCATGAATATTGCCGCATTCATTTAGGTAATCACATAAGTATCTGGGAAATACAAGACTGTTCCTTCATGTTTTCAATCTCAATTTTTTTTATTAATACTGAACCCTCTTTCATGACCAAGACCCACCACTATGACCAAAAAAGGCAGAATTAAAGTAAGCAGTGCTAACTTTGTTCTTACGCCAAAATCGGACATGTATGTCCATTTGTTTTTCTTATTTAGGTATATTTAAAGTTTCATCAAATAAAAGTACGAATTTCTTTTGATTTAAATTTTCGATTAAATTAAGCTGAAGATAGGGAGAAATCCCAAATACGGCATAATATGCAGTTTTCTTTTCTCCGCATGTAAATTTTTGAGCAATGCTACTATCGCTAAACATACGTCAAAATATTTTTTCAATGTCTTCGCTTGATTTATACAAAAAATGATGTTTAATAGTATGTAATGTCCACAAAATTTCTGCGTCAAGGATATCGCGATTCGAAACGAGAGACTCGGTCGTCCGTGGTTGAGGATCAGAAGCTTGAGAATTAGAAGTCTGAGGATTAGAAGTCGATGGTTTAGGAATGTCTTCCAATTTATCTTTAAAATGTGCCTCAGTTCTCTTTGCCGCTGCAATTTTTAAATGCCACTAAATCCTTATGTTTTCTAGAATTTTTTGAGTGGCTTTTGAGAGCACTTTCACCCATTGAAGAAATGACAAGACTTTTATGACATAATGTGCATCGTGCAGAATGCACATCTTTCGTGGGCCTTTCGAGCCACAGTTTATATTCCGGTTTTTCAATCCATAAATCATTAAAAACGCACTTTCCTGCCATATTTCTTTATTGATTATATGACTGATGAAAGAAATTAAAAAATAAAACCGATCGTAAAAATCATATTGTAAAATCATGGAATAGATCACATTAAACAAAGACGCGTGCGAAACAAAAACTAACGGAGACTTGTAAAAAGCGCAAAATTGTTGACGTCAAAAAATCCGGAAAGCACGACTAACAAGAACCAATTACATTGACTCAGCAAAAAGTCTCCATTGCGCGCGGAAAAGCAAACATATCTTCCCATTGAATAAGTGAAGTTATTCCGAAGCTAATGCATTCTGATTCGTTGTCCTGAGTCGAACTTCCCAGCTGCTAATGTATAGTAAACAGTGATGTAAGCGTCTGCCTCTCTCCTCTCATCTGGAAGGAGAAGCACATTGGCGAAAAATCACACTCCTGGCTATTATAGAAAAAAATGCATTACCGACAGCTTAGACGGAACAGCGCGTGCATAGTAACAATTTCGTCGGGTCACAATCTGCATTCTATTTTTTTCCCCGACGGTTTCCGCATGCATCCGATTTTTACTGCCAAGGAAAGATGCCAACAGGGTTGTTAGGAGCAGAGAAGGAAATTTTTGGCTGCAAGTGACTCAATCATTGGGAAAGCAAATATACAATTGAAATAAATTGTTTTAAAATAAAGTGTATAAAGGTTTTTTATTTTTACTTTTTTAGAAATTTTAAAATTTAAGGACTAATATTTATTATTTCTAATTTTCCCAGCACTTTTCATTCCTTGAAAATGAGGACTTTTTTTTCCAGCACTTTTTCTATTTTTTCCAGAGTGTACGAACCATGTTTAACTTGAAATTAAATTTTTAATCTTTAATATTTAATAAATTCATTTTTAAATGTTTCTTTAGCATTTTTTTCATTACTATATGTTTTTGGACATACCATATTTTCAAAATATAGCAAATAGATGCTAAGATTGCTGGAAAGGAAAAAGCTACTAAGATTAAACAGTAAGAAAGCATTATTAGGGTTTAGTAAAATGATATCAGTCATGATTACATCTTGCAAGATCACTAAATATTTGTTATTAAATGTATTTTTGATTATTTTTGATTATCATGATTATAGAAGACAAGCTTTGTTGCAAAACATAAAATGTTTTAATGTAGAATAGAAAAATACTGCAATTCTTATATTGAAATAACTGTAAGAAAATTAATTATTACAGGCAGGGAAGCCTAAGATGTGGAAAGCATATAAAAAAGAAATACCTGTAATTACTGAGACAACTCAAAAAGCTAAAACTTTACACGATTTATATATGACTATATCTATGAAATATATATCAACTCAAGATCGTATAGATGCTCTTCAAAGCTTAATACAGTTGCTTCAGGTATGTATTGTTACACATTTCCAATTAAAAATGCTTATTCTGGTATTTGTTTAGTTTATTTTAATTATTGTAATAAAGTGTCATGAATTTTTGATAAAAAATTATAGAGTGCTTTTGTAATGTAATGGTAATGTGACATAAAAAAAAGTCCTGCTATTGATACATTTATGCATATCCATAATTATTTTTTTTTTTATTTTATTTAACCACAAAATATACAAAAATAGAAGGAGTGATTGCATTAAAAACATAGTTTTGAATTTTCCATTTCATTTTTCTGTTTTATGTTTAATTATTGTACTTTAACATATCTGAACCATATTAAGAACAGTATAAAGAAGTACCAGCTACATCTTTGATGTTTAACAAATGGGGTAAAAAAAAAAAAAAAATAGTTGGAAAAATAAATTAGAAACTAAAATCAAAACTAAACAAATGAAATTTGAAGCTTCTAGTAAAAAACTATTTAAAATTTAGATTTTCTCTTTTTTCTTATATTTAGCCATTGCAAAGTAAAATGGATTTTGAATTGGTTTCACTCTTTCTACTGTTTCAAAATATTATTTCTAAAATGTATAAAGTCTATTACTAAATTAGCTTCCAAATACAAATTTATCTACATTTAAAAATTCAATTGAAAATATTTTTATAAGTGTTTATTTCTTAGAGATAATTTCAGTGCTTCAGTTCAATAAAACAATGAAAAATAAACTTTTATATACAAACTATTTGTATGTTTTGGCTTCACTGAAACCATTTCCAAGACAAATGAGAAGATTTTACAGATGCAGGATCTACAATTCAATGATTTAATATGCCATCATTCATGTTTTTCACATTCTCCCTCTCAGGTAACTTGCATTATTAATTTATTTATTATTTGATTTTTTCCCCATACTCATAAATGTAGAATTACTAAGCTTGTCTTGAAAATGACTTTGATGAAGTCAAACCATGTAGACACTTTGTATGTAAAACTCATTTTACTGTTTTATCTAACATTTTTTAGTGATTAAGTATACTATTATGTCTGGGTGTACATATTTGTTATAAATTGAATGTCATCACCAGGATCTAGATGTAAAACCTAAAAATTCTTAAAAATATCTCAAGTAGAAAAAACTTTTTAAAAATGTTAAAATTTGAAAAAAAAACAAAAAAAAAAAAAAAAAACAAAAAAAAAAAAAAAACCAACCTTAAAATAGATGAAATTTTTATAATGCTTGTATGCTTTATGAACTTTTATCTTAAAACAATTATTATTATTTTTTTAAACAGCTCTGGAAGTTGTCACATAATCTGCAGGGTGCCTTTAGCGACTTATATGTGTTTAAAATTAAATCTTAAATCCTTTTTATTTTTACAATGATTTCATAGAGTATTTTCAAGATAAGAAATAAAAGCCACTATTTATGCCCATCTAAATGGTATGAAATACATACTATTGTATGAAAAAATGCAGGAGAATTCACATACATTAAGTTCTCATTCAAAACATATCCCGGCAAAAAGTAACACATAGGTTAATAGGATGCATAATATTTAGCTTCAAACTTATGTACAAATTGGATCTGCTAAGTTTGTTTGTTTAACTCAGGGCTTCTCAACCGTTTTTCTTTCATATATCTCTTTCTTAGACTTTTTATTTCAGAGTAAATAAATATTCTCATAAATATGCCCCCCCCCCCCCCCCACTCAGCCTGAAAATCCATACACACTTTTTTCATTAGAATTCTTCTTATCACAACCATATAACAAATCAATATAAATTACATTGACTTTTTTTTTTAATTTTGCATTACATAGGGTTTTTTTTTTTTTTTTTTTTTCAATTTTAGCCAAACACTAATAAAAATGGATGTATCATTTAAAGAAATTTAATTAAAAAGAACAAAACTTAACATCAAATAAACAAAACCACTCAATTATAAACAAACAAGCACTTCAAATTAAAAGCTCTTCAAAATGTGAAAGACTTTCCTATTAATACATTGCTGATGATATAACTCCTCTAATCAAAAATGAAAATAATGGCCAGCTTTTCAAAATGTTTTAACAAATATCATTAAGACCAGAAATTTTGAGGTAATTTCGTCGTTCTACAATTATTAAAAACGGGAGAATAAAAAAAAAGAGTGAAAAAAGAATGTTTCATGATTAATTGAATTTTTTGAGAAGATGGGGAGAAATATGTATGTACTTATGCTACCTGCTTAGTAGTGGGTGGAACTACTTGCATTGCATTATTACGAATGAATTACTAGGTATAGTAGGCTTTTTTCCTTATTTGTGTGTAGTGTAACATGTTGGATTTACATATTAGACTAATATTTATAACCTAAAACTATTTATGTTATGTTAATTTTCTTTATGTGTTTTTTGTTAAACCATATTTGTGATTTCTGCCATTACCAATATTATTTTCACGCACCCCCTGCAGATCTGCAATGTATTTTAAGTTGGGAACGAATAATATAGAATTTTCCAAACAGTAGAATTCTGAATAATGAGATTCCAGCAGAGTATTTAAAGTCTAAATGAATAGATGATTTGCAGAAACATGTAACCACTTTTTGTACTTTTTACTCAATATCTTATCTTATCAAAGGTCAGCTTAAAAAAATGCTTTAATGCTATAATTTCACTTGATATTGTTTATCAAGTTTTAAAGAGTTACTCTGGTAAGGGCTGATGTTTTGAATTTGCAACTGAAGTCTTTTCTTGCTCTTATTCATATGTTACTACACATAGATGAATACAAACAATAGCTATTCTTTCTTGAATGTATTAGATCATATGTAAAAAAAAATTGGATTTAGAACCTATTTCTCAAAAATGTAATGAGACTTTATAAACACCCTGAAATGTGAGAAACTGTACTGTATTAGAAAAAATTTTTTGTCCATAGAAATAGATTAGGAAATTAGAGGAATGGTAGACTGTGACATCTCTGAATAATGCAATGCATTAAATGGATACTGCCTACTAAAGAATATTTCAAACAAGATTACAAAAGTGACTTTTATTTAAAGTGTTTAATAAAGCTTAGTTTAATTTTATGAAACTGTTAGACTTTCAGATTGAGAATATAAAATTTTTAAATGTTTACTTATATAGAACTCAAAATTTAAAAAAAAAAAAAAAAAAAAAAAAAAAAAAAAAAAACTAAATGTTTTAACACCCAGGCTTTGGTCATCACATTCCTGATTGAAAATTATGTACTATAAAAATCATTATAAACATAAATAAATATTATTTGATTCAATTTGCACTTATTTGTTGCTGCAGCATATTTGCAATCCAATGGATAGACTTCCACCTGGGAAGCCACAAAATCTCTGTGACCCCAAACAGAAACTACAGCACAGCAGCAGTGCTGCAAATTATTTTAGACCTCACAGATTAATTTACAAGCTTAAAAATATTCATTGGGTTTAAACAATTCACTAAAAAGTTAGTTTGTTTTAAGAGTTATTGTATTTCTTATTAGATTTTCGTTGTAAAGTACAATTTTTGGATTTAGTATAAGTATTTATGCTAGTAACTTGGTTCAGCAATCGCAGATAAGTTTTAATTTGCTGCAAGATGGTGCTTTCAAAATTCTGCTATTGGGCTTTTATGTTGTGGAAAATGATTATTTTGTTTTGTTTTTCTTCCATAAAATTTATTATTATTATTATTATTGTAAAAAACTTCAAGCCAATAAAAATTATATTAACAAACATATTGATTGAACTTTATTGATTTTATCTTTGTATAGCCCCACAACAACAATCTAACGAATATGTTACATCAATTAGTTCAGAGAGAAATTGATTTATTACTCAGAGGAACTAAAGCAAAAAATCTGGTGGGTTTAAGATCCAGGATACAAGATCTCTTTTGGCAATGTGTCAAAGAACCTATGTTTAACCCTGAAATTCATTCTCTATCAAGTGTAAGTATGACCTTTTTTTTTTATCATAATTAATTTTTATAAATATATGATCTTATAAAAACTTTGAAAATATACCATCAGAAAGAAATTCATGGTGGTATATAGTATCCATTTCAGGCTGAAAAACTACAGTAATCGTTTATCCAGCTTAAAACTGTGTCAGTAGATACACCTTGCGAATGCATATTTATTTTTTAATAACACCTGATTTAATCCATACTTCAAGACATGTTTTTTGATTTCTTTCTTTCTGATGATGACTTTCTTATTCTTGTTAAATTTTTGATACAAGTTTCTTTAAATACATTTTTTTTTATTTACCTTTTGTAAATAATGAAATTTGATAAAAAGACTAATACTTCTAAAATAATTCTGAATACAACTATCTCAATTTCTTTTATACAAAAAGGAACTTATGCTCGCCGACTTACTATTACATGGCCATATCATTTTCATTGTATGTTGTAATTACTCTTTGAAACTTGAAGTAGAAAAATTAATCAAATTTATTCTTAAATTCAAACATTGTTTTGACCATAGATTTTTAAGAGGCATGCATTTCCTGAAATGCATGCCTTTGGATAAACATTGGATGTTTATCCCAGTAAATGCTAAATTCCTTTTCATGGAAGAAATAGATATTCTGAATTTACTTTCAAGTGATGAATGTCATTGATTACTATCTGATTTCTCCTGAAGATAGGCAGAACGAGGATGGGGAGTGTTTTTAGAAATGCTAGAAAAGGCTGCATTCGAGAAAGAAAAGTGCTCACTATCATGGTAAAGCAAAAAATGTGGTTTTGAACAAAATGACAGGGAATCAATAATGGGTTCAACAATGAAAAGGATGCAAGGAGATTAGATTGAATTTCTGCCTTTTGCAGGATGTCCAGCACTTTCCTTGTAAAGCCATAAAAAAACAAAGTATAATCACAAAAATGTCCACCTGATTAGAACAAAAAGACAGCAAGTAGATTGATACATCTGTCTAGAGCTTAAGGGGTAACAAATTTCAATGCGAATGAACTTTATTTTTATTTTAGAGGTGCAAAGTGACTGTACCTCCCAGTAGAATAGAAGTGAATTTTCAGTAAAGAATGAAGTTTGACCGCTTTGGAAATACAAAAATTCTGGATTATTTTGATGTTTTAGAAGCAATACAAATGTTAAATAAATCTTGGCAATCTGTCACATTGGCTGCAATTAAAAATTGTTTTTGTCAGGCTTGTCTCTCTGCTGGTACTCCAGATGATGATGAAACAAACATACCATTATCATCATAGTTGAAAATGCAGAAGATCTTTATGATTTTTATGGATGATGATCTGAAAACATCTAAAAACACCATCTGATAGAGAGATTCTTGCATCAGTCTTAGGATCACTTCTTCTATGATTCATCTTCTATGAAGATATTGAATCTGGTAATGAGAATGAGAGTAAAATGCATGTGCCAAAAGCGTCTGAAGCTTTGAGGGCTATAAAAACCTTATTGCAGTTTATTGAATTTCATACTGACTATTTGGAGTTCTGCAAAGGTTCATTACAAATATTGAAAGTGTAATTTTTACTGTGTCATCTAATCAAAGAGAACAAGTAAAATAACAGATTATTTTTCTTAATAAATATGCAAACAATAAAATGTTTTTCTTCTTTCATTATACATAATTCACAAAATTTTATTTAGAATCTCTGTTATTGCGCATTCTATTATGTGAATTTTTCTTTCACACAATGCACTGAATTTTATTCATTAATGCTTATAACATACTTCAGTTATAGCGTACCATATTTACCAGTCCCCTGAAAGTACATTATAACCAGTGTCAACTGAATAAGCATTCCATCAAAGCTGCATTAATAATTATAGTAAAATCCTCGATCCAATGTCATGAAACAGCCCACTGTATAGTGATTTACAAAGCGTTGTAAACTAAAAAATATTCTTATTATTAAGTGAAAATCACAAATTTAAAGTATTTAATTCAATTAATATAAAAAGTGTAAATAAAAAGTATTAGACTTGTATAATTATTTGAAACGATTGTCATTTATTTCAGAGATTGAATAAATAAACAAAAAAGTGACTCACCCATACTGTTGTGAAAGCAAATAAATGGTCCATTATTTTGCACAAATTCTTTATAATATGAAACTGAAATTCTTTATTATATGAGACAGATATAGCAAGATTTTTACAAGAAAGGATCCTTTTGTATATATTTAATATTTGTAGGTAGTAATTAAACATGTCCAACAATCTAATTCTATTTACCATATATACTCGAGTATAAGTCAAGGAATTTTAGACAAAATTTGGGAGTTGAAAATGGTTGTTGACTTATACAAAGGTAGTAAAAGAAAATATATTTTTTGCAGATAATCGGCAACTGGACAAGTCATAAGTTTAAGTAATCACATATGGATCTAGGTTGGAGAGAGAGGTAAAAGCAGACAATGGTCATTTTCCTGTAATTGGCAAAAAAAGTTCAACAATAATATTTCTGTAATTGTTCTGCACCCATTTTCTCTTGGTATAGAATTCCCTTCAATAATGATATTCCGTTTTAAAAGGAACATTTCTTCCAACATTTTAATCCCCTTTTTAAAAAGAGTTCTACTTGAGAATGCTCCTAAATATCTCTCCTAAAAGTCCTACAGTACAAAAAAGTACTATATTTTAGCAGTTTAATAAGAAGTTCTTTACCCTTGTAAATAAAGCTTTAATAGATTTTTAAAAGGTTTTTTTTTTTTTTTTTTTTTTTTTTTTTTTTTTTTGAGAAAAGTGTTATTGAATTATTCAGTATCATTCAATTGATGTAAATAGCTTTCAAAATATTTTAAACTTCTTTGGTTTTACATAATGATACAGTTTTAAACCATTCAACAAAAGCAGAAGCTTGATTAGAAACACAAAAAAAAAAAAAAAGAAAAGTTTACAAATTTAATGAAAATTTATTTTTTTTTCTTTTTCAATTACAAATAATTTTTCAACATACTATCAGAAATGTGGTTCAACTTATATATGATTTTTTATTTTTTTCCCAAACATGAGATATTTTATACAAAAGAATTTATTGGAAGAAAACTGTACTTTATTGTTCATAGATGGCACTGTGCACCCAAAAACTAATCGGTATTGTCATTTTTAACCGTAACTGGCTACATCAGTGTGTGTAAGAAGTGTTAAATGTAACATAATAAATTTTTTTTTCCTTTAATCTCACTTGATATGATTTTATAATAGGTTATGGGGCTCAGTCACATAGGCGGCCTAAAGCGAGATTTGTTTTCCAGAAAAATTAGCTAGTTTTAAATTAAAACTTGTACATACGTTTTGATTTGAGTTCTACAGCGATCGTCAACCCTAATGAAGCAAGTGCTTTTGTGAACTGTTTTCTGAACTTTGTTGTTGATTTTCTTAGTCAAAATGGAAGGTGATAACGTGAAAATAGAAAAGCTAGTAGACTCAAATAATTGGTCACAATGGAAATTTCAAGTACATGCCATTTTAGATGCTCATGATGTGTTAGAATTAATTGATTGAATGCATGTGCAACTGACAGCTTTCTCACTGGTTGTCACCACATCACAACCAGTTAAAAAGATAGCAATTCTTTTCATAGGTACTTTTACCTGCACTCTCTTATGTGTTTTTCGATGATAGCTTGCATTTGACAGTATAACTAGTGAAATTATGTTTCTGCATGCTTATTTTTCTAAAGTGAAATTTAGCTATGATGTTCAGGATATTATAAATTGATCATTTTTAAAGTTCATTGGGATTATAGAAGTCAACTTTTACTGGATAGAGTTAATTTGAAAAGTTGTGTTTCTTTTAGTACTCAGTAACAATATTTTAATGTCAAAATAATTAAGATTCATCATAGTTTTTGTAGCAAAATTACACACTACAAATAGCACAGTAAAATTTTCATTTTGGCCAGAGCCCAGGTCCAAATAACTTGCATGTTTTACTCCCTATGAAATTAATATTGAATTAGAGACAAAGTTTTGTTTCTTTAAGCATGTGTAAATAGTTATTCTTTCAATAAATTTTTGGATACATTAATGTAATCCCATTCCTTGAGAAAATGCACCACTTCACTCAATATACTTATATTGATTATTATAAGTACTTTCTCTTTTTATCCCATGTATATTTGTATTATCTTTTTCTACCATGTACCAAAAAGTATTAAGAAATATCACAGAACAAAAGCATGTCATATTTATGTCAATTAGAAACAGTTAATTTATTTCATGAAATTTTGCATCAATAAGAACTGATCAATTAGTTTCTTTACTCTGATAAAATTTTGAGAAAGGTTGAGGTATTTTTGAAGTTTGCATTACTCATCTTGCAGGAAATGCACCGTTACCTAAACAGCACAAAATTTAGCCTAAAATTCTACATTTTGTTGCCTTTAATTTTTGAATTTTTAGCAATTGTTAATATAATCTTTCTTTTTTTTTTTTTATTCATTCTACGACAATTTGTTTTAAAATTTGTGAATAAATTCTGATTAAAATTTCCAATATTTGTCCCCTGCAACTTTTGAATTTTTAGCAATTTTGCATGCATTTTCTAGCTATTTTTGTGAATTTTACAACAATTTTTCAACATTAGTGAAAAGAATTATATATTTTTTAGAACCAATTTGTTGTTGTGCAGTGATTTTTTGTCATTCATTAAAGGAATTTGATTTCAAACTTTTAGACTCATGTAGTAAATGTTGTCCTCTTCAATTTTAGAATTTAAAAAACTTTTATTTTTTATTTTTATTTTATTTTATTTTTATTTATTTATTTATTTTATCTATTTATTTATTTATTTATTTATTTTGCAGTTTTTTGGCATTATATATATTAAAACAGTTGGCTAATTCTTTAAGAACAAAAATTCAGGCTTTTGTGCATGTGTGAAGTTGAATTTATTAGCTCTTCCAGTTAAAGAAAGGTCGAAGCAAGTCCGGTTAGCTCAATGGTTTAAAGCACGAATTTAAAGCTCTCAGCTTTTGTAGAGGACTAGGGTTCGATCCCAATGCTCGGCAAAATAATTTATTTGAATAATGATACATTTTACTACGAGAGAAAATTATATGATTTTTATTATTTTTTTATGATTATTATTTTTATGCTAATTAAATAAAATTTAACACTCAACAATATTTTTTTAAGTAACAATTTTATTTTTAAATATTTCAAGTAAGTAATTATTAGATATAAACAGCCAATTTCCAGTTGAGGGCTTTAGAGATATATTTGTAAGAATAAAATTATTGAAAATCTTTACAAATCGCATTCTTAAAAATAAATAAATAAACAGCAATAAATACAACACACACAAATAAAAATTGTAAAAATGTCCTAAAATTTAATTTAACACCGAGAAATATTTTTAAAAAATGTATTCTAATTTACTAAAAAATGTAAATGTTTAAATATTATTTTATCGGTAAGGTAAATCCATTTCAAGTGGTCCAGAAAATATTTTTTTGGTCGCTTGACCATTTTTAAAGAATCTGAAATTTTTTGTACAACAACCCTAACATGACGGAAGTTCAAAATGACCGTTATATTAATTTTACTATTTTTTGTTTGTGCATGGCAGCCATCTTTGTTTCATCGTGTTCAGTGATTTTCTCATATACTAGGATACACAAAATTGTAAATATCTCGTCTTTTATTTTCCCTATTGAAATGGGGTTTGCAGCATTTTGTTCAGAATAAAATAGGCTAAATGTACAGTCGTAGAATAATTTTAAAAATTAATTTTTACAGGTGAAATTTTAGCACAAAATTTAAGATTTTTTCCAAAATCTATCTATTTGCAAGAGGAAATTTTTCATGTAAGGAAAACTGTCAACCTTACACAATTTTTTCTACAAATAGGTCAAAAGAGCGTGTACTCACACACCAAATCCCAGATCTAGCAGTTGATTTCTCTTTGAGAAAAAAATTCCGAAAATCGTCAAAAATTTCAAAAATCGCACTTTTTAGGCTTTGATATAGTGATGGGCGATTCTGGAAATTTTGAGAATCGATTCAAATCGATATCGTATAAAACAACATCGATCATAATAAGAATCGATTTTTCATTTCTAGAATCGATACTAGAATCGATATTTCGATATTCAGGTTCACACAGAGAAGATCCAAATTACTAATTCCAAAACTTAGACAATCAGCAGGACCGTAATTACCGCCTCCCACCCTCCATCCCCATTTAGGGAGGCATAGAATTAAGCTATTGCAGATTTTAGAGTCGGATAATAAGAATTTTAAATTTTTAAATGATTGTCACTTATGGTTGTCATTTACATAAAAAATTTGAAAATTTCGAGAGACATAACTCAACTAATAACAACACTGAGTTACTTGGCATTAAACCGAGTATAAAGAGTGCCAAGAGCGTGTAATTAGGATGGGGAACAAGGAGTATAGACAAAGGAAACTTTTTTTTTTTCTAATGTCAACCAAATGTTACACGAGATAGTTTGGAAGAACAAAAAATATGCCACATTCCCAAGGGGGCAGGTAAACCCCACTCTTGACGGAAAGGTGACCATAGCCCAAATGTATCTTTTGTCGAAGTTTCAAAATGAGGATTTACAATAAAATAGAATGAGAATTGGACATTTTAAAAATTGCATGCATACTTTGAACGGCCCATTTAGTAAAGATTGGCGAAGAAGGGGGGGGGGGGGGATTAGAACGGACGTACTTGAAAAAAAACCCATAATTAACTAATAACCCAAATAACTGAGGTTCTAAACAAAAATATAGTGTTTAACTTAATGTTGAATTCATGGTGTGGCCCGCGGGGAACATGAACTCTTTGAAACTATAAAAAGTGCCAAGAGTATGTAACTAGGTGGAGAGAGGGTAGTAACAGAAAAAAACGAGGAGATAAAAGCTTTATAACGATATGTTACATGAAATGGTGTGGAAGAAACAAAAAACCTTGCCCCCCTGGGTGGGGGGGTAAATCCCAAACGGACAGAAGGGCGACTCCGGCCCAAATGTTTCTTTTGTTGAGGTTTCAAAATATGGATTTATAACAAAATAGAACGAGGATTAGACTTTTTAAAATCGCAGTCATAATTTGAACGAACCTGTAAGTTAAGATTGGTGAGAAAGGGGGGAGGGGCGGTAGGACTGGCAAACATGAAAAACAAAATAGTGGCACTCTGAGAGTGCCGATAGAAGTGAAACCTTGAACAATTACGTGTGTATTTTTTGAATCATTAGGATATATAATTTTGAATCGCCATGAAATACTTTTAAATAAATAAAAAAAGGTTCTATAATATTAAAGAATATATTAATATCTATAAAAAAAAAAAAACCCCGCGCGAAACCATATGTCCAGCTATTGTAGGTAACTCACTATAACTACTTTCTTACATTTTAAAACGCGATAAATACACCAACCAAAATTAGACCATACTATCGATACCTTAATCCTTATCCAAATAAATCATTTTGTATTAATGCCTGTTACAATATCTGTAGATTACTTTTTGAATTTTTCAAATCGGACATTCCATTCAAAAAATGTTACAAATTTAAAGATGACAATATAAAGAAATAATAGCGCTGCTGAGTACTCGGTGGCCACTAAGCTTAGGGATTACGTGTGCAATCAAACGATTGTTAGTTCGAACCCCCCAGTTTCGCTAATATGTATCAATGTTTTTTTTTTTTTTTTTTTTTTTTTTGTTTGTTTTCGAAGAAGTTTGAAAAATTAAAATTTTAAAACATTATGGGTCCGTAACGTGACCTGAAATGATGGGAGAAAATTTCTTATGCTAGATTTGTAATGTATGAAGCATAAACTTTCAATCGACAAATTGTATCAAGAAATGAGAAAAAACCCCTCTGCCCTCCCCCCCCCAAAAAAAGGTCCTATAGGGAAAACCGGGAAACTGGAATAGCAAAAAGAATTGCGAGAAATGGTTAGCTATATTAGAATTTTTCTCATCACTGTAACTCCTATAGAAGCAAAGTTATAGCCTTTTAAAGATTGAAATGAAGTGAAGAAATAAGAAAAATTAGGTGAGTGATCGACAGGGGGGGGGGGGGGCACAGCTCTGGGGGTGCCATGTAGCTTAAACTTTTCAGTTAAAAATGGTAGAGAATTAAATGAGAGAAATTTTAAGGTGTATACTGGGGAAGGGTGCAACCCCCCCCCTTCAATTTTTTTTTGTTTCTTTTGAAGAAACAAAAAAATATGCCCCCCCCCCCCCCCCGGCGGGGCGCAGATAAACCCCAAACGGGCGGAAGGGCAACCCTTTATTCATCTTTTGTCAAGGATTTAAAATGTGGATCTAAAATAAAATAGACCGAGAATTGGACATTTTTAAAACTGTATGCATATTTCGAACGGCCCTGTAAGTTAAAACTGACGCGGAAGGGGGGGGGGGGGATTAGAAGAGACGAGCGTGAAAAATAAAACATAATAAACTAATACTTCAAATAACTGGACTTCTAAACAAAAATATAACAATTTAACCTAGTGGATTTATGTATTTTAGAAGGTCTTTAACATGATTTCATAGCTTTTAAGAAATATCTGTCTGTGTGTGTGTCTGTCACTCTGTATGTCTGTATACGACAAAAATTTCTGACCGCTCTATCTCAAGAACAAATGCACGGAATTCCACAAAACTTTAGATTTAGTTTGACCTTGATATAAACTGAATCTAATTCATTTTTGGTGCATATAGCTTAACAGGTGGCGCTGCTATGCTGCATTTTTTGCAATTTGTGCAACAGCTATATCTAAATAACGAATGAATGGATTTTCATCACATTTTAGACCTAGTTAGTCCTTGACATGAATTGATGTTTTTTGCATTTTGATGTATGTAGCTTCTCAGATGGCGCTGCTATACTGAATTTTTCACAATTTCCACTCAGCGCCATGTGAAGGGAAGGGGGGGGGGGGGGCAAAAGGAAGCGGTCGTTCCAAGCACGGAAATTTAGGGGGCGCCAAATTTTTACTACTAACATCACTTCTAGCCTATCACAAGAAAAAGTTAATAGGGGGGGGGGGGGGCTAAATTGTAACTTTGAACCGGGCGCAGTTCTCTTTTCGCACGCCCCTGTTTCCATTTTAGTTTTATCTCAAGAACTAATGCACGGACTTTCATAAAAATTTAGATTCAATTAGTCCTTGATAATATTTGATGCTAATTATATTTTGGTGGAAATCGCTTACGAGATGGCGCTGCTATACTGCATTATTCATGATTAACGCAATAGCGCTATCTCAAGAACGAATTTTCATCAAAATTCAGATTCAGTAAATCTTTGACATAGATTAGTGTTATTTAGTTCTTGGTGTAAATTGCCCTACAGGTGGCGCTGATATGCTGCATTTTTTATGATTTCGCAATAGCTGTATCTCGTGCTTTCATGGATTTTCATCAAAATTCAGATTCAGCTGGTACTTAATAAAAATTGATCTTGATCAATTTTTGGTGTACATCACTCAACAAAAAACGCTATTTTGCATATGGGGTGGGGGGGGGGGGGGAGTTCTGAGGTTTCTTTAATTCTTCTATCTTAGAAACTAATACACTGAAATTTTGGAATTGCACATCTGTCTATTTTATCTTCGACTTTTAAAGGAAAATGAAAATTATATTACATTCAGAGAAATCGATTAAAAATTTTAAAGTATCGATTAAATCGAGTTGGCCGTAGTATCGATTAAATCGATTTAAAAAATCGAAATTGCCCATCACTACTTTGATATATCTGGTGGGGCACGAGATAAAAATCTGAAATTCTGGCCTTTGATAATATTGTGTAGTGGTGTTATGTACAAAAAATTTCAAGAAGGAGATTTGACTACAAGCTAAGATATGGCATGGACAATATGTGTGTTGCATACTATCGCTGCTTCCATGGTTTAATTTAATCGTTTTTACTTTGCGCCTCGCGCAAACGATTTTTTGCTGTTGTTTACATTATGAATTTGCTAGAACTTTTTTAAATGGAATTTTCTTTGAACTGAAAAATGCAGTATGTATTGTATTAAGGTATTATTGATGAAAAGATATGATATGTGCACAATAATGTAATTGTTTGTTATGTGAAAGTTAATAGATGTTTTTTTTATACATCTGTGCTTGAATTTACTCCGAAGACATGAAAATTTATTTACTTAAGATATAGAATTAGCTTGATCTCCCGATACATGATAAGGTAAGATTAATACATTCATGCTGTAGTTAAGATATTTTAATTTTGAAAATGAATACTGACATTTTAAACATCAGTATTAAATAATATTGAAGAATTTTATAAACAGGGATAGATTCAATATTATTTTGGCATCCAACTGCTGGGATATTTTATTATTTAAGAAGTAATATAAGATAATGGAACAAATTAAACGATTACGCACGCCATTAAGAAGTGCTTTTACGCGAATCGCTAATTTACTTGAGAATAAATTAAGTGATGAAAATAAAAATATTGAAGAAATTGAGATTTTATATGCTCAATTAGAAGAAAAATGGGTAAATCTAGAACCAAAAGAAAAAGAAATGTTAGATCTTCTTTTAAACGATAAATCATGTACGCAAGAAAATTATGATACGGAATACGAAAGTTTTAGCGTGTATGAAGAAAAATTTATTAAGTTAAAAACAAAAGTTCAAAATTTTTTGAAAATTTCTGAAACTGAAAATATTACGAAACGGAAGTTTAAACTTCCTAAGATAGAATTTAAATTATTCGGGGGAGATATTAAAGAGTGGTTGGCCTTTTGGGCTCAATTTGAAAAGATACATAACGATTCTGATATCGCGAAGGAAGATAAATATCAGTACTTGTTGCAAGCGACGCTAAAGGGTTCTAGGGCAAGAGAAATTGTCGAGTCGTACCCCGCTACTGGTGATAGTTATGAAAATGTTATTGAATGTTTAAAAGCTCGTTTTGGTCGCACTGATATGTTAATTGAAGTATACATAAGAGAACTACTTGCTTTAATGATGAATAACACAACAGGAAAAGGTCCAAGAATACCTCTTTTTAAATTATACGACAAAATTGAAACGTATTTAAGGTCATTAAAAATGTTAGGTGTTTCAAGCGAACATTATTCTGCAATTCTTTATCCATTAATTGAGTCGTGTTTGCCTGTTGAAATATTGAGAATTTGGGAAAGAAATTTAAATTCCATAACCTTGAATTCAAAAGATGAAAGTAAAAATAAATTAGATTCTTTGATGAAATTTTTGCAGCACGAAATCGAAAGCGAAGAAAAAGTCCGTTTGGCTAGAAGTGGGTTTAATCTAGAAAATGTAAACCAAAATATTCATACTGCGCCAAGTAGGCGAGAAAGGGATCTTCCAACGGCCACGGAATTACATAATTCATCGAAAATGAAAAGGGAAATGTGTATTTTTTGTAACAAGTCACATTTAAGTACCGAATGTAGATATGCTAATAGTTTATCTCATGAAGATAGAAAACAAATATTGATGAAAAAGGGTGCTTGCTTTAAATGTTTAGAAACAAGAAAACACATATCACGTTTTTGTAGAACGAAAATACCACCCTGTGATTGCGGTAAATTACATTTTAAAATAATGTGTCCAACGAAAAATGATAAGGAAAACCCGATTACAGAAAAGTCAGATATCGAAATTAAAAACGACACTGCTTTATCCAATAAAACAAGTACTCGCCATGTACTTTTACAAACGCTTATTGTCCGACTTAGATGTAATAGTAAGATGAAATATATAAGAATATTAATTGACTCAGGTAGCAGTAAATCCTATTTGTCATCTTTTGCACTGGCCGAAATGGGATATGAATGTATAGGGGAAGAAAATTTGACACATAGTTTATTTGGAGGCACAGAAACTGTATCATCACATAAGAAATATTTGATTAGTCTGAGTGACTTCTTTGATAATTATCGCTGTTGTTTCGAAGTGCTAGATCAAGAAAAAATTTGTTCGGACATTCCAAAAATTCCTCGTGGCTCTTTTATGAGTGAAATAAAGAAGCATAAAATTTTTCTATCTGATTTGAATAACCAGGTTGAATTGCTGTATGAATTTTCACCTAACGAAATTCATGGGCTTATAGGAGCTGATATAGCAGGCAAATTGTACACCGGTAAAATAAAACAATTGAATTCTGGCTTAGTGGTAATGGAAACACGTCTTGGTTGGACTTTGATGGGAAAAACCGACATTTTTAACACATCAGATAGCACAAACAGCGTCATGTCACTTCATGTAAATGATGCAAAAATTACAGATTTGTGGAGGCAAGACACGCTTGGAATTCTCGATCCTGGTGAAAGCGGAAACAGAAAAGAAATCGAAAAAGTAATTGAAGAGCATTTCAATAGAAATATAAAATTAGATGCAGAAGGAAGGTATGAAGTATCCCTCCCATGGATTGAAAACCATCCTCCGTTACCAACTGGTCGGAAAATTGCTGAACGACGATTAAGAAGTTGTGTTGAATCACTAAAGAAAACAAGAACTTTAGCACTACTTGCCACATAGAGCTGTGATTAAAGAAAATTCGACCACAAGAGTTAGACCAGTCTTTGATGGTTCAGCAAGACAAAAAGATTCACCTTCAATCAATGACTGTTTAGAAAAAGGTCCCAATATAGTAGAACTCATTCCGACTATATTGAATAAATTTCGTGAGAAGAAAATAGGCGTAATTGCGGATATTCGAAGAGCATTTCTGCAAATAGGTTTAAATGAGCGAGATAGACCATTTCTGAAGTTTTTATGGTGGGAGGAAGGCGATCCCGAAAAGTTGAAAATTTTCCAGCATAAAAGAGTTGTTTTCGGTCTTACATGTTCACCTTATTTGCTTGGCGCAACTATCCGATATCATCTGAAGAACGCACCTTCTAGATTTAAAGAAACAGCAGAGAAATTGATGAATTCTTTTTACGTAGATAACTGCGTCACTAGTGTTGATAATCATGAGCAGCTTGAAAAATTTATTGAAGAATCCAAACTTATTCTCCAGAGTGCTAAGTTTAATCTTCGAGGATGGGAATATAATATCCATGAAACAGTAGTAGAAAACTTCCCAGAAGAAAAGATTATTCCAGTTTTGGGACTAATGTGGAATTTAAAAGCTGATACTTTGAAAATAGATTTGAGAAAATGTTTTGAAGATTCCACTGTTGTAACAAAAAGAAATATTCTCAGTGCTGTTCATAGAATTTTCGATCCCATTGGCTTCACATGTCCTGTCACCTTGGGTCCAAAGATTCTTCTTCAAGAATGTTGGAAATTGAAAGTTTCGTGGGATGCTGAATTACCTGAATCTATTGCCAAGAAATTTGAAAAATGGCGAAAGGATGTTTCTAAATTAAAGGAAATAGAAATCCCTCGATGTATTATTTCCAATTATGAAGCTACAAAGAATATTTCATTGCACATATTCTGCGATGCAAGCAAGAATGCATATTCTACATGTATATTTTTAAGATGTGCGACTGAAAACACAATATCTTGTCAGCTTATACAGGCTAGGAGCAGAGTTGCTCCAATGAAAACCATTTCTATTCCTCGATTGAAGCTGCTTTCCTGTAATATCGGAGCTAGACTAGCACAGAGTGTTATAAATGATCTTCAGTTGAAACATATCCCGAAATTTTTCTGGTCTGATTCAGCAAATGCTCTATATTGGATCAAAGGAACTGAAAATTGGGCTCCTTTTGTTTTCAATAGAATTAAAGAAATCCGATCTTTGACAGAACCTGAAAATTGGTATCACATCCCAGGATCATTAAATGCTGCAGACCTCCCTTCTCGTGGTTGTAATGCAGAAACTTTAGCGAAATCTAAATGGTGGGAGGGCCCAGAATGGTTACGAAGACCAGAACATGAATGGCCAAAATCCAATGTTGTTCCTGATTTCAACGTAGTATATTCAGAAAAGAGAAAAACTGTTATTAGCACTACAAATCATGAAGAATCAACTGAAAAAATTTATAATAGATTTTCATCGTACAACAAATTGATCCGAATTATTGCTTGGATTTATAGATTTTTTACTAACTGTAAAGTGAAACTTGCCAACCGGTTTTCTGGACTCTTAACGCTAGAAGAAATAAACAGAGCTGAAATATCTTTGTTAAAAATAGTACAAAATGAATCATTTTCAGGAACTGAAGATAAACGCTTAAAATCACTTCAATGTTATAAAGAATCAAATGGACTACTTAAAGTTAAGACTCGTATTCTGATGAGAGAAGATAAAAGAAATTTCTGATTTCCAATACTGTTACCCTGCAGTCATCCAGTTGTCGAAATACTTATTCGGACAAGACATCTTAGTTTAAATCATGCTGGCACCCAGATATTAATGAGTAACTTAAGAGAAGATTTTTGGATTTTGAAATGCAGGAAGACTGTTAGAAAGGTAATCAGAAGCTGTGTACGCTGTAAAAGATTCAATTCAAAACCTAAACCAATTATAGAAGCCCCCCTTCCGGAAGATCGTATAAAAGAAGCTGCAGTATTCGAAGTTGTAGGAACTGACTACGCCGGTCCTTTACTTCTTCGAGGCGGTCTACTTCTTCGAGGCGGTCAAAAAGCTTGGATTGTTATTTTCACATGCGCTGTCTATAGAGCAATACATTTAGAGATAGCCACATCCTTATCTACTGACAACTTTTTGCAAGCTTTTAGAAGATTCATAGCACGAAGAGGTAGACCTGCGATAGTATATTCGGACAACGGAAAAATTTTTACGGGTGCTGAAAATTTGTTGAAACAAATCGATTAGGATGTCATTTCTCAGTACAGCGCAGCTCAGAAAATAATTTGGAAATTTAACCCTCCATCTGCGCCGTGGTGGGGTGGATGGTGGGAGCGTTTGATAGGCATAATAAAAGGGATCCTTCGAAAAGTCTTAGGACGAAGCTCTTTAAATTTAGAAGAAATGCAAACTGTTATTTGCGATACTGAAAGTATTGTTAATCAGCGACCTTTGACCTATGTTTCAGAGGAAATTGATGATTTAACACCACTTACTCCTTCTATGTTTTTACAAGACATCAGAGAATCAGGTATTCCTGATCTTGACTTTTTGGATTCATCGTCTATAAATAAAAGACATGCTTATAGACAACGACTAAAACAAGATTTGCGAAAAAGATTCCGTACTGAATATTTGGAATTTTTGAGACAATCCTCGAAATTTGATAAAAATCCGAGACCTACCCAAATTGGTGATGTTGTTCTAGTGTCCAGCGAGAATGTTAGAAAACTTGAATGGCCGCTTGCCAAAGTTATTGAACTGTATCCTTCCAAAGATGGAAATGTGCGATTAGTGAAGGTTAAAATGAAAGGTGGTGAGTTTCTACGTCCTGTTCTGAGATTGATTCCTCTAGAAATAACTCAAGAAAAAGGTACAGAACTGCATTCTATAGCTCAAAACTCAACATCTTCCGAACAGACTGTTCAACCATATAATAAAAAACTCCCTTTAGATCCTGTTCCTTCTAAACCGACGGTAAAGCTGAATGGGAAAAACTGTTATTTAGATCCTTCTGCGAGTAAGCCGATGAACCAGCATTTTGTTAAAGACTGTGTTAGTGACTCTCCTGTAGTGACTGTTCCTGAAAAACGATCTAAATATGGTCGTTTATATAAACCCAAAGTAAAATTTGAGTTTCATTGAATTCGAAACTCAAAGGTGGGAGTGTGTTGCGTACTATCGCTGCTTCCATGGTTTAATTTAATCGTTTTTACTTTGCGCCTCGCGCAAACGATTTTTTGCTGTTGTTTACATTATGAATTTGCTAGAACTTTTTTAAATGGAATTTTCTTTGAACTGAAAAATGCAGTATGTATTGTATTAAGGTATTATATTGATGAAAAGATATGATATGTGCACAATAATGTAATTGTTTGTTATGTGAAAGTTAATAGATGTTTTTTTTATACATCTGTGCTTGAATTTACTCCGAAGACATGAAAATTTATTTACTTAAGATATAGAATTAGCTTGATCTCCCGATACATGATAAGGTAAGATTAATACATTCATGCTGTAGTTAAGATATTTTAATTTTGAAAATGAATACTGACATTTTAAACATCAGTATTAAATAATATTGAAGAATTTTATAAACAGGGATAGATTCAATAATGTGAAAACAATACTGCCAAACTATTGTAACCTACTATGTAATTGTTCAACAATACTGTCAACCTTACACAATTTTTTCTACAAATAGGTCAAAACTGCGTGTACTCATACACCAAGACCCAGATCTGGGAGCTGATTTCTCTTTGCGAAAAAATTTCCGAAATTCGTCGAAAATTTCAAAAATCGCACATTTTAGGCTTTGGTATGTCTGGTGGAGCACGAGATAAAAATCTGAAATTCTGGCCTTTCATAGTATTGTGTAGTAGTGTTATATACAAAAAATTTCAAGAAAAGATCTGACTACAAGCTGAGATATGGCATAATCAATGTGTAAAAACAATACTTCTAAACTACTGTAACCTGCTATGTGTTTCTTGATACCTACAAAATATTAAACTAATGGTTGATGATGCAAAGTTACAAAGATCATCTTCAAATTTTGTTTAAATTGTGATTTAAATAATTCAGATTGTATGCTATTCCAATGCACTATTTGTCCAGATGAATAAAACATACTGGAAATGACATTCGCCCATTTCAATGACCCCAAAAATATTTTGGTTGATTGACCGTTTTTAAAAAATCTGATTTTTTTTTTTTTTTTTTTTTTTTTTTTGTACAACAACTCTAATATGAGGGAAGTTCAAACGACTACTATTTTAATTTTAATATTTTTCTACTAAGAATGTATTTATTAAAAATACAACACATTGGTCAATGGTGCACAAAACAAGAATTTCAATATCAACTTGTACAATTAAAATAAAATATCAACGTTTCGCACCGTCTTCAGGAAAATGTGATAATGGAAGGACTAAGTTTGCTTCTTGATCGAGAGATAATATTTCTAATAAATTAAAATCGAAATGAAATTCATTTCGATTCCTTTCGAACAATTGCATAGTAGGTTACAATAGTCTGGCAGTATTGTTTTCACATATTGTCCATATCATATCTCAGCTTGTAGTCAAATCTCCTTCTTGAAATTTTTTGTACATAACACTATTACACAATACTATCAAAGGCCAGAATTTCAGATTTTTATCTCGTGCTCCACCAGAGATATCAAAGCCTAAAAAATGCGATTTTTGAAATTTTCGACAAATTTCGGAAATTTTTTCGCAAAGAAAAATCAGCTCCCATATCTGGGACTTGGTGTATGAGTACATGCACTTTTGACCTATTTGTAGAAAAAATTGTGTAAGGTTGACAGTCTTGTTGAACAATTACATAGTAGGTTAGAATAGTTTGGCAGTATTGTTTTCACATATTGTCCATGTCATATCTCAGCTTGTAGTCGAATCTCCTTCTTGAAATTTTTTGTACATAACACTACTACACAATACTATCAAAAGCCAGAATTTCAGATTTTTATCTCGTGCCCCACCAGAGATATCAAAGCCTAAAAAGTGCGATTTTTGAAATTTTTGACGAATTTCGGAATTTTTTTTGCGAAAAGAAATCAACTCCCAGATTTGGGACTTGGTGTATGAGTACATGCACTTTGATCTATTTGTAGAAAAAATTGTGTAAGATTGACAGTTTCCCTTGCATGAAAAATTTCCTCTTGCAAACAGATAGATTTTGGAAAAAATCTTAAACTTTGTATTAAAATTTCACCTATAAATATTTATTTTTCAAAAATTTTCTAGCACTGTACATTTAGCCTGTTTTATTCTGAACAAAATGCTGCAAACCCCATTTCAATTGGGAAAATAAAAGACGAGATATTTACAATTTTGTGGATCCTAGTATCTGAGAAAATCGCTGCACATGATGAAACAAAGATGGCCACCATGCACAAACAAAAAATAGAAAAATTAAAATAACGGTCATTTTGAACTTCCATCATGTTAGTATTGTTGTACAAAAAATTTCAGATTTTTTATAAATAGTCGAGCAACCAGTGCTGGACTACTTGAAATGGATTGACCCAGTAAGTAGTAGCAGAAATTTTCCACTTTCCTGTCATGGGCTTAGAAAAGGTAAAGTAATCCATTTGTAAACTGTAATAGACGTGAATTTTATAAATAAATAAATGTTATACAACATTTAGACCATATATTAAATGATTTTAACTAAGTCCCTGAGTGCCGTTTTGAAGTAATGTCTGAATCTTTAAAAATGTAAAGTCTGCTAAAATATTTTAGAAATAGTTTAACAATTTTAACTTAACATATTTAAGCTAAAATATTTTTCATTTAATTTAAACTAATCTATAATTTTTGTTATGTTTTGTATGAGCATTACAAGAAAGATTTATGTTTGTGTGCATATAAGGAAAAGTATTAATTATTTTCCGGGGAAAAAATTAAAATAAAGAAGAGAGAACAGGGGAAAAGAAAAATAGTCATGTAAGAATTATAATTGAACTACTTTGTAATACTCATGGTTTAATTATTAAATAATGAATGAAAACGTTATGAAAATTTCAAATAATTCAAATATATTATAAATATTCAAATAATTCAAATATATTATAAATATTCAAATAATTCAAATATATTATAAATTGTTACTTGATAGTATGAAATTTTAAGTTTAGGGATTTAAAACGAGACTGATAAAAATAAAATTAATGAAAACTTTTCAATATAATTTTTAAAAAAATTAGAAAATTGTTATTTTTTCAAAACACTGAGAAAATTCACCAAAATAAATATCAGTTCAATTAATTTTAGTTATCCTTCTGCTAAAAAGCAAGCGTTGTTAAAATTCTGCTTAAAATTCTTTCGGATGATTACTTGAGTAGGTTAGACTGTCAGAAGCATGAAACGCTTAGAATCTGTTCGAATCACATAGATAACATAGAAATAAATCAAGTTTTTAAAACTTTATTTACAGGTAACTAATTAAGAAAATCAAATATTATTCTAACTAATCTATTTAATTAATATAAAAACTAAATTAAAAACATGTTATCGTCAAATCTTGACGGGTACCATCTAGTTTTGACAAAATCTGCATGTTTTTTGCAATGTTTTGGTGAAATTTGCATTTTTTTTTTTTTTTTTTCAATCTTTTCATGAAATCTGCATGTTTTTCACAATCTTTTCACTGTTTTTTTTTTTTTTGACAAAATTAGCGATCTGGAAAAACTTAAAAATGGAATTTTTCTTTATTTCCCAGATTGATGAAATAGTGCTAAATTTCGTTTTGGTACCAAGTAGAGAACTGCACGGACCAGGCCTCAGCCTGAAATCCGAGCCCGTCCTGCAGGCTGATTTCCAATAACAGCATTCGGGCCGGGCTTAGTTATTAATATTTTTGGGCCTTAATTTTTTTCCTGGAGTATCGTGCTGGGCCTAACATATTTTTTCTGTACAAAGCTGAGACTGATTTCATTCTTCCTAGTTTTCAGGGATCAAAATAATCAGATCCTGTTGAATCATCCCATATGAAAATTCTTTTCTCGACGTGGCGAAATCTGTTCATAAATCAGTAAAATTTGGCTTGGTCCAAAAATTTTTGCAAAAAAGGCATATACTTTTAAGTCGTCATTATTCTACATTTAAATACAGTAAACTCTCGCTACAACGATATCCGATACAACAATAACTCCCTATACTACAATAATATTTCCTGGTCCCGGTGAACTTGCATATAAACTAATGTTAATCTCCCCTCAATATTACGATATTCTCTAGAACAATAAACCCCTGTAAAACGATTTTTCTTTTAAATTTTCAATGTTATTTTCTCCCTTTATAACGATATTTTGGTTTTCGAATACTGAGAAAAGATCTTTGTCATTCATCTTCTTTGTTATTTTTTCGAATCTATTTTATTAACAGAAAACTCACTGTTGATTTTCAACATATCGCCATAATATAAGATTGGCTGTTCAGATTTAAATGTTGTGGACCATGTTAAGCCCTTCTTTTAAATGAAAGGAAAAAAAACATAACCCTTGTCAAGGAAAGTGTGCCAAATCACTTGGTTTGTCATCTTCTCATTGCTAGAATACACGGTAAAGTGAGGTATTTATAAGTGACATTCTAAAAAGGAAGAATACGAAACTTTTAAAAGGTGTGCAGAGTTGGACAATTTTAAAGTCATAATAATTCTGAGTTCTAAACGAAAAATTTTATTTTTGATTTTTTTCTTTCATGAGTGTATTATTTTTTTAAGATGGCAGAGCGAAAACAACTATCCTTTCGAGATAAAATGAATATTATCAACGATATTGATGAAGGAATGAAACAGGTTGATGCAATTAAAAAATGCGGATTATCGAAATCTATTACGAAAACGACTGAAAGTTGCCAAAAACTAAAACATTGATACTGCTATTTTAAAATAGTACTAGAGGTGAAGACAACAAATGTTCTAATAAATGGACCATGTGCACAAGAACGTTAATTTACAGCATTGATAAGGAACAAAAATTTTAAAAGTAGTAGCGGTTGGCGAATGCGTTTCAGGATCGTCACGGAATAATTTTCCAAAAAGTTAACGGAGAGAAAAAGTCTGCCCCAATTAATGACGCATTCGAATAGTGGCAAAAACCAAGAATGCATTTTGAACATCCAAAAATCTTTATCCTAATTTGATAAAAGAAGTGCCAAAAATATGGAATTAGCATGGCAGACTATAAAACAGCAGATAATGACCTTGCGGCTATCACAGAAGATGATGATAAAGACATTCTCTCTTTAAAACTACTGATGAGATAGAAAACAACAAGATGGTGATAGAAGAGGATAATGATGATAATGATACAAGTCCATCAAAAGCTATATTGTCATCCCAGGAAGTTCTTTAATCTGTGAAGTCTTTACAGACATTTATTTCAAGCCTTTAGTCGACAAATGAAGATCATTTTCGTGTACTAGACTCAATGCATACCTTTTTCGTTGACTTAATTATTAAAAGATGAAAACATACCAAAATATTGGATTCTTTTCAATAAAAATATTTTTTAGGTATATGAATATTTCTTTGTTCACTTTCTGAATTTATTTAAATTTATTTTGCATTATTTAACTATTACTGTTAACACTCTGCTATCTATTTTCTTCTAAATATAAATATTTAAGTTAGTGTTCACTCTAGAAATATAAAGGGCATGGTGCTGTTTGCTAAAAAGGGCACTACGGCAGCAGAAAAGGGCACTTTTGCAAGAAATTTTTTGTTATTGCCTTTAGAAGGGTAAAAAAGAAAGCAGGAAAACACATAATTTTAAGTAAGATAAATCAAATAATATTAATTTTGAATGATTTTATGATATAAAAATTAAAAATACCATTAAATTAAACCATGATTGAATTGTTTGATGTTCTTCATATTCAAGAAATGAAAAAAAATTATCATTTTTGGACACACAAATTTAGAAATACTATGGAAGAGAATAAATGTTTATTAAAAATCTCCTGGGTAAAACCAGTGGTGCATTTTGCTACTTTTAAAAAGGGCAGGGTGCATTTTGAAAATTTGAAAAAGGACAGGGTGCTGCGCCCTTCAAAAATGGCCTAGAATGAACACTATTTAAGTAGTATATACTTTAAAGTAAAAAGAAATCCTTATTAAATGCCCAAAATATGTAGGCCCTCGATATAGCAATAACCCCTCTAAAACAATATATTTATTTGGTCCCTAAAATATTGTTGTAACGAGGTTTTACTGTATTAGAATTTATTCTTTTTAAAGAATCATAGATTACTAAGCTTATTAAAATATAGTTAAACACATGAAAAAAAAAAAACATGATTATGATGGAATTTTTTTTTTAACTGAAAACTGCAAATTTCTTTTAAACTGTTCATGTTCATCCATGCAAAATGAATACAACAATATACGAGAAAAAAAATATGTTAAACATTTGCATCTGCTAAGAAGGAAACATATTTTTTTTTTTTCCAATGCGATTCTGTCTTAGAAGATTTTACTTTTATCATATACCATTTTTTAGATTTTTATATCTCCATTACATGGAATATGGATTAATAATACTAATTATAACTGAAACATTTACATACAACAAACAAAGGTTTATTAAAAGCATAAATATCGCAACCTACCACACTTCTGCATAAATAGAGATTATAAATATGAAAAAAAAAAAAAAAAAAAGACTAAGTTTTTTTTTGGTTTGAACTCTTCTGTAAGAATAAAGATCAATGTTCTGTAGAAATTCACTCATGTTGGGCCAAATTTTTAACTTTTTTTCTGGGCCAGGCCTCGGGTTGAAATTTTAACTTTTGGACGATTATGGCTCAGTATTTTTTTTCGTTCGGGCCGGGCAGAATTTTCTTCTTTTATGGATCGGGCCAGGCTCGGGTCTGTAAATTTTGGGCCTTGCAGACCTATAGTATCAAGTATGTTTTGGCCCAGGCTTGGCACAAATTTAAGGAAAAAAGCTATTTTGGCACAGGCATGCACAGTAAATGTATTTCTGCATTGATATGTGTAAAATGTGCAGCACTTGAAATACTGCATATGTATATGTTTTGGTAGAAAAGAATGCAAAAGACTATCAAGATGGGAGGAAATGAAAAAATAATTTGCGTTTCACATTTTTGAGAGTGCTGTTCTGCTAAGCTATAGAGAATTCTGACCAATGTTTAACTATTCACTAAAAAGAAAAAAAAATTCTGGAGCTGAACTCTGGTGCAAATTAAGCATTACCTAAAGGGATTAACACTAGAATGCCTGGAAATTATACTCAAGTTCCATAATAATATTTAACACCAGAATTTTTATTGAAAATTATTTAATTGATTTATTTAACATAAATCAACATGGTTTAAATTTAAATTATTTTAAGAAAAAATATCTGGCTCAAATTGAAATTTAATCACATGGTTGGAGTCAAATTGACTCCTTCCGGGTGTTCTAGTGTTAAGTAAAATAAACAAGACGTTATACAGTATTTTTTGTCGATGAAGGTTAATTCACAAAGGAATCATCCTATACTTTTGTTTAAAAGTTTTAGATAACTATAGTTGTTTATAATTAACAGTAGTTAATCATAATTATTAAAATAATAATGTATTGACTGAATCATTTAATTTATTCCAGTTGAAAAAAGAGGGGAGAAAAGATTCATTTATTTTACGCTGTGCTAGCTGTAAGCAGTTTTTTGCATTACCTTCAGACACAGTAAAAGAAGAAACAGGTAAAGGTGTGATGGGGAACTGCTTTATGAAATGTAAAAAATGTTTATATCTTGAAAATGAAGGATGGATAAGGAAAGATGTTGAACTTTATAAGAAAATACTGAAATTGTTAATAGCAGAAGAAGAAAAGAAACCATTAATATCCAGTATCATATATATTTTACAGGTAATTCTTCTAATTATAAAGTTGAAATAACATTTTTAATTGTAAAAATTCAAATTTCTTAATGGCAGTTTAAAAAAGAAAAGAAAATGTGTATAAATTAGTTTGTTAATTTTTACAGTCTAAATGCTAGTTTTTTATTACAGTAGACTCTCTTAAATCCGCACAGCTTGGGACCAGAGGTTTTGCAGATTTTAGAATTTTGTGGATTTCTGGTCATTGCTTTGTTTACATTTATTTAAAAATAATTTGAATGTAATTAATAATGAAATCAAAAGTATTATGAATGCTTACAATATACTAAGTTATTAAAATAAGTAATAAACTAAAATAATAAAAATTTAGATATTTTTTAAAATGATTAAAATACTAAAAGGAAAGGTCAAGTTAATAATCAATAATGTACAATTAAATATTCATTAAAAAAGAGGAAATGTGTTTTTCCTAAATTAGTCAAGGAAACTTGCCTCATAAATGTACATTACTAATTCACATCAGGATCATAAAATAATTAAACTTTACTTCAGGTTTAGCCAGACTTAACTAAAAAAGCTTGATTAATACATAAATATATTTGGTAAGATTGTGATTACCAATGATATTTGCAATATCTTTATTTTTTCAGAAATAAATTATTCTTTCTCCATGAAAAAAACATGAATTCAATAACCTTAACAAAAATTATAAATTAAAAAATGTATGAAATTGATATAAAATTTTAAAAAAATCAATTTTTGCACCTACATCTCAACTAAATGTTTCATTGTTTGCATCCGTAAAATATGTGCGGATTTTAGAGAGTTGCAGATTTTAGGAGTGCGGATTTGAGGGAGTCTACTGTATTTAAATATTGTCCCATTTAAATAAGTAAATTTTAACTGCATTAACAATAGTATATTATAAATGATTCATTTACATGCATATTACACATAAGTAGTGTCTATAGTTGAACTAAAAATCACATAAATTTGTATGAATAGGTCAACTTAGGGAAACATAATTAGCTAGAAGCAGTGAGTTACCAAACATTCTGAATACCATAAGTGACACTGTTTCGAAAGGAATATAAATATGAGATTAAACAAATGTATAATAAGTTCATTGGTGGGCAATATCTATTTGCTAGCAAACTATGAAAATGTTCTGTGAAAGTCTTGTTACGTTTTGATTTCTATTCAAGGATTATAAAAGAATAAAGTGAATTCAGTGGTAAACATTATTTGATTATTAGCAAATTGTAACTGTCCTTGGAGTCTTGCAATGCTTTGATTTCTATCAGAGCGAGAGGGAATATAAAAGAGTAGAGTGAATTCAGTGATGAAAAATATTCATTTGCTAACAAACTGTGAGAATATTGTTTATGACCTTACGATTCTTTTATTTCTATTGATTGTGCACATGATGTTTTTACTGGTATGGGATATGACTAATGCATTACATAATTTAAAAAGAGAAAAGTATTTGTAAATTTAAATTTTTAATTTGAAATAGAAAGAAAGTTCTTCACTAAAAGCCATTGTACTTCAAAATATTTTCTAATAATGCATACAAATTCACATTCCTTTTGATTTTTTATTTATTTTTTTTTTTTTTAATTAGAAGTTTTATTTCATCTTACACTTATTGTATAAAATAAAGACTAATGATTAAATGACACAATATCAGTAATAAAACTTATATTTTAGGCTTGAAAATTAATGTATCAAAATAATATTTCTAATCTAAAAAATATAATAACAACCTTAATAAATAAAAATATACTATTACTTAGACCCCAGTAGCAGAATTTTTTTCTACAGTCTGCAACGCAAGCAGAAACTTTAAAAACAGTCTTCAGAACTTAAATACAAATGCTTTCTTTCCAATCCCTCGCTTTACGTTACATGCACTCAAACCTCCCAAGTATTTGTGATTAACATAAAAGGAAATTACTTTAAAAAATAATTTACTTTTATCATCAGAATTTTTAACACCATCATATATGGTGGGAAAGGGTAAAAAATCCACTGCCAACACAATGTTTTCCTTTTACTTTTTTGCACCCCATTAATAAAATTTGCCTTTTTTCTACAAAATTTGCCATTTTTGCAATTTTTTTTGCTAAATTTGTTATTTTCTTGCAATCTTTTTGCTAAATTTGCCGTTTTTTCACGATCTATTGACGAAGTTTGCCATTTTTTGCGATTATTTGACAAAATTCGCATTTTTTTGTAATAACTGGACAACATTTGTGTTTTTTTGCAATCTTTTAGTGAATTTTGTAGTTTTCTTCACGATGTTTTGAAGAAATTTTTCATTTTCTTGCAATCTTTTGATGAAATTTGTTATTTTTTCACAATCTTTTGATGAAATTTGCCATTTTTTTCATGATGTTTGCAAAATTTGCCTTGTTTTGGGCTATTTTGTCGAAATTTGCCATTTTATCAAGATCTTGACAAAATTCAATGTTTTTTCATGATCTTTTGACGAAATTTGCTGTTTTTTCGAGTTCTTTTGACGAAATTTGTCATTTTTTCACTGTTCTTTGACAAAATTCATGATTTTTTTTTTCATGATACCTGGACAAAATTTGAGTTTTTTCGCGATTTTTTGACAAATTATTATTATTTTTTTTTCACGATCTTTTGATGAAATTTGCCGTTTTTTTATGATCTGTTTGCAAAATTTGCTTTTTTGGTGGGGGATATTTTGTCGAAATTTGGCATTTTATCGCAATCTTTTTGACAAAATTCATTGTTTTTTCACGATCTTTTGACAAATTTGCTGTTTTTTCTAGTTCTTTTGGCGAAATTTGGCATTTTTTTTGCTATCCTTTGACAAAATTCACATTTTTTTTTTTTTCCAACGATACCTAGACAAAATTTGAGTTTTTTTGCAATCTTTTGGTGAATTTTTTTTTTTTTTTTTTTTCGCAATACTTTGACCAAATTTGTTGTTCTCATGATCTTTTGACCAATTTTTTGCCGTTTTTATGAGATCTTTTAATAAAATTTGCCATTTTTTTTTGTAATCATTGTCAAAATTTGCAGTTTTTTTTTTTTTTTTTTTTTTTTTTTTTTTTTTTTTTTTTAAGAGAAAATTGGCTTTTTTGTGAAACTTGGACAAAATTTGAGGTTTTCTCTTAATCTTTTGATGTAATCTGTCAATTGTTTGCAATATGTTTACAAAATTTACCGTTTTTTCAAATTCTCATGTCAAATTTTTTTTTTTTTTTTTTTTTTGGGGGGGGGGGGGGGGTCATTTTACAATTTTTTTTTTTGTTTTTCGCGATTTTTTGACAAATTACTTTTTTTTAGAGATTGTCTGACGAAATTCGATTTTTCCCTGAGATTTATCACGAAATTGGCAATTTTTCTTCGAACGATTTTAGAAATTGATTTTTTGGAGACCATTTCCTCAACTTCACGATACATTTTATGTCCAAATTTTCCAATTTATAACTGATTTTTGATTACCTTAATTTTTCAAAAAATTTGGAACAAAATCGTACCTGATTTATAGTTTAACATGAATTGAGCATGTGGATCAATTTACAATGGCACATAGCAAATAATATCTAGCAAACTGTTTATTATTATTATTATTATTTTATTTTATTTTAACAGTTGAAAGGTAGTCTGCAGACGCCCTTAAAAGTCTGCGACATGCGTCGCAGAGTTCTGCTAATTCTGCTCTCAGGACTCAGACCGAAAAAATTTAAATGTTTTTCAAATGATTAATAACTATTAGAAAGAAATTGAAAAAAGCCTACAAAAGTTTAGATTGAATATTTTTTATATTTAGATATGTTTCATTTTTAAATAGAACTAATGAATATCTTTGGTACTCTGCAAAATGCTAGAAAATTATGACCACAATTTAAATTAAATATGTCCAGTTTGTGAAAATTTAAGTTGATTTTTTTGTAGCTGAGAGAAGAACTCAAAGAAAAATTAATAAATAGTAAAGCTTACAAGAATTCTGCCACCTATGGTGCAAATCTATCTAAATAAATAAAAGAAAGTTTCGTTCTGTCAGTGTATGTGTGAGTACAATGGCTGGCAAATGCAGTTACGTAAAATATATAATATATATATATCAGAGCTCTTGAAAAGAATCTTCAAAAAGATTTGTTTTCACCCAAATTGCAATGCCCCTTTAGGGTGCAATTTTAGAGATATCAACAAACTAATAATATATTCTTACAGATGAAACCTAATTCTAATTGATGGTGCAATCAATTTTTTAAAAATATGTATTTTAATTTTTTCAAATACATCGGCAAATGCAGGTCAATTTGCCCCTCACAGAACTATATTTTTTCTATGTTAAAACTAAATTTTGTATTTTAATACCATTTTTTTTTAGAACATTTAATAGTCTAAATTTATAAGTTCAAATGGATGGAAATATGTTTTACAATTTACAAAATAAAATATGCGAAATTTTAACAAAATCAGTAAAAACCTGAATGTTTCATTGTGATTTTGTTTGCCTTCAGTTAAAAATAGACTCCAAAAATTAAATTACACAGAAGATAAAATACTAAATAGCTTTCAATTCAATATTTTTTATTTTAAAATGTAAATTCAGATTAAATGGAGTTAAAGTTATAAAATCATACAAACATGAGATTAATTTAAGGGTCATTCATCACAGACCTGAGCAATGTCGGGGCAATTCAACTAGTTTTTCATAAAACAATACTGCATTAAAAACAACTTATATTAATTTTAAAGCAGTTTTCAATAATAAATTGATCTTATTCAAAATGAAACATTTAAATTTTTGGGTTTTTTTCACCCCCCCCCCCTCCCGCAACCAATAATGTTTTTTTTTTTTCTAGTTTATTCGAATTAATTTAGTTAATTGTTTAAATATCCATAGTTCTAAAAAAAATATGTATATATTCTTTCTTATTATTACATGAACAAGATCAAAAGTTAATAGTTCTTTTTTAAAACTTTAAGCAATGCCTCTTTATAAATTATTCTACTTAAAAACAATTTGTTTAAAGAAAGAGAATGAATGAACTAAAAGAATATATGGAATTATACAGAGTGTAAAAAAATAAATAATACAAAGTTAATTTTTTTTCAACCAATTTTAGTATATATGATTTTGGTATATGTGGTAGATTAGATGGTGCAAATAATGAAATACCAGTCAGCTGGTCCACTAGCAAGAAGAGGTGATGTCATAGCAACAGCACACATTTTATTGCAATATGAAATAAATGGTAACTTGAACACTGATAATGCCCCTGAGTTAGGGTAACAAATAATAAGGGTTGTAATTTACTTCACATTGCAATAGGGTGTGTGATGTTACTATGCCATGAAATCACATTGGTTCTATGCGAACATACTCACTGATGTATTAGTTGACTGGAAATTTTGATAGCTGCCTCCATCTAATCTTGTGTATACACTATATTGCCATTGATTATGGGACACTTGCGATTTTAGACATTTTACTAAATATCTAGAAAAATACATGAGGAATCATCTCGAAACTCTTAGTGTATAAATATAATAGTATACGTCATCCATCTCCGTGAAGATTTTTTAGCAAAACTCCATAGGGGACCGTCAATAAATTAAAAAAGAATGAATATCTTTTGAATAACCCTGTCAAAACTAATGTAGCAAAAGCGCTCAAACTCTAGATTATGATTGAATGCCTTATTGTAATACACTGTGTTCATTTTTATGCAAATAGCATGCATACTCGCAGAGTAATTAAGATTTTTAAAAAAATGGCCCCAAATTTTTCTAAGTTTTTCCCTTATAATTTTCAGAGTTCTTAATATAAAATAATATTTTTTTCAGAAAATATGACAAACAACATTGCACACAGTACCCTGTAATCAGAATTAAAAAATAATAAAAATTGTATGAAAAATGAGTAGGTTTACTAAATAATTTTTTACTGCGCATGCGTCAAAGATATCAAAATTTCATTTGCATATTATGTTAGCTAAATGTATAGAGCAACTTTTGTAAAAGTCTCAAAATTATAGCTTGAAAATTCTGAAAGTAATCGTCTATAGAAAAAGTACAAAATCCGTTGTTTCCAAAATGAAGCAAAAAAATGAGGGATTTTATCCAAAAGTAGTTGTAACATCCCGTATTGTGTATTCTGTATTGACACTAATCAATGAATATATGGATACAACCCCTCTTGTTTTTGCTTCATTTTGAGAATAACGGATTTTCAACTTATTCAATTATTATTTTCAGAATTTTCAAGTTATGATTTTGTGACTTTCACAAAAGTTGCTCTATACATTTAGCTAACATAATATGCAAATGAAATTTTGATATCGTTGACGCATGCACAGTAAAAAATTATTTAGTAAACCAACTCATTTTGTATACAATTTTCATTATTTTTTAATTCTGGTTACAGGGTACTGTGTGCAATGTTGTTTGTCATATTTTCTGAAAAAAATATTATTTTATATTAAGAACTCTGAAAATTATAAGGGAAAAACTTAGAAAAATTTGGGGCCATTTTTATAAAAACCTTAATTACTCTGTGAGTATGCATGCTATTTGCATAAAAATGAACACAGTGTATTAGAATAAGGCATTCAATCATAATCTAGAGTTTGAGCGCTTTTGCTACATTAGTTTTGACAGGGTTATTCAAGAGATATTCATTCTTTTTTAATTTATTGACGGTCCCCTATGAAGTTTCGGTAAAAAATCTTCACGGAGATGGATGACGTATACTATTATATTTATACACTAAGAGTTTCGAGGTGATTACTCATGTATTTTTCTAGATATTTAGTAAAATGTCTAAAATCGCAAGTGTCCCATAATCAATGGCAATATAGTGTATATAAAGATAATGGACACTACTATTGATTGCAAAAATGTGACACTGCTTCATAGATTATAAGAAATAATTTAATATGAACTAGCAAAAGCCATGCTTTGTTTGGATTCACGAAGCATTATTTTATAAAACAGATATTTGAAAGTAAAAATATTTTTTTATATTATTTTTGCATCTTCATTAAACAAAAACGTTATTTTATGTTTTGGCGCAGCGTATTTTAATTTTTTATTTATGATGTAAGACTGTCATAATAAAATATTTTTGAAGCAAACTTTTACAAAATATTTTTAAATTTTCAACTAAAAGCTCTTTTAAAGATGTTTTTACAATTTCCAGTAACCACTTGTGTTTTTTAAAGTTGTTTGAAATATGCATGTTTCCAATCTTTGTAATTAATATAAAAAAATCTTTTATAGCTATTTTAGAATAATATATTTGAAGAGAGCTAGAAGAAAGTTACTTCATCAAAATCCTATTTTCTGGAAAAACATTTGAAATCTTCTCTCGTTGATACTATGAATTTTAAACTGTAAAACTTTTTTTTCTAATTTCTCCGTTTTTATACATGTTAGCGTATCAAAATTTTTGATATTGTAGAATTTTTCGTAAGGAAAATTATTTCTTATTGAATGCTTAATTTTGAAGGATTTTCACTCTCGACAACGTTACGTACGTTTTTAAGCCAACTGATGTCTATATATACTCAATATCTAAACTGCTTCATCTAATGTTAAATCTTGGAATTTATGAATTGTAACAGCAAAAGCTAACTGCAGAAGAAATTCTTTCCTTGAGCAATTTATGCTTCCATTTTTCTAGAATTTAATTATTGGGGGAATTGGTATGCACCAATCCTTATAAGTTAAATTATTGTAGCATTCAAATTTATCCATGATTATTCGCGATATCTGGTCTGGGGGCTTGCGATTTTCTTTATAACGTGTAACAAAGTCTAAAGTCCCGTTCACTAAATCTTTTTCGGTCCACAAATAAGAACGTAACATTATTTTAAATCCAATGATAAAGTAAGAAATTGGTTAAAGTCCATTTGTCGTTTCTGAATCGGTCAATTTTGCTTTAGTACATTTATAAAGAGCTTGAATAGCGGCAATAACTTTACGCTTCAATTCTTTTAATTTTTCATTTATATAACAAATTTAACAATTAATTTTATTTGTTTACAATTCTTTTGTTGCCACTTTACAAAAAAAAAAAAAAAAAAAAAATCCACAATACATTTTTTTAAAAATGTTTAAGTGTCATCTGTGCAAACGATTTTGCTGAATAATGAAAACATATTTTATTTATTAAATTAATCATGATTCTATCTATTATTACTTACTCCATGATTTATATTTTTTTCTGAAAATATACGCGTTTCATTTTTTATTTATTTGTTAAAATGCGTCCGTATTGGAAATGCATGTAAAATAAATTAATTAAAATAATAAATTTTTTAACGTTTTACTGTAAAAAAAATTACATTCTGCAAATCTACAGATCATAATTTATTTTTGTGTTTAATTTGAAGTTAAAATATTGAATAGTTATTTTGTAAAGTGTACGACAAAGTGTAATTTGAGTGGCCTAGTAGAGGATTCGCTTCGCTCATCCTAATAAACCATGAGTCAGGGCTGAAACTAAGGGGAGGGGATGGGTAGGGGTGCATGTGCCCCAGATATTAGAATAGAAGGCAAATAGGCTGCCAAATGAAGATTTTATTTCTCGATTTTTCTGATACTAACAATACCATGCCTATGTTACCATGGTATTTTTAAATTAACCCTATTTGAGGTATGCCAAAGCATAAAAAATGTAAGGGCAATATGGTATAAAAATCCTCTAAAAAGTAGATTTTTTTTTTTTACCCCTTTTTAATTACTTTTTGAAGGTTTTAATGAATCAAAACTTGACAAAGCTGATTACATAATTCATTAATATATATTTTGAATTCTAAGATAAGTTGGCTATTAGAAACTTAATAAAATTATCTTTGGAAATGGAAATTAACTTTGTGGTGTAGGGTAAGGGAGGGGAATCCATGTCTATACCAAATGGAAAAAAAAAAAGTTCATCTAAGCCGAGCGAAAACTTTTCTGAGCATCAGGGATAACAAAATGGAATTAAGGTAAAATATTTGTAGGTCTTGTATTACAGTTAAAATTTTATATTTTACAATAAAAGAAATTTATTAAAAGTTCTTGATAGTAAAAAGGCTATAATTTAAGTATAAAAAGTGTAATTTACTATTAGTCAAAAATCTCACCAAGATTAGAATAAAAGTCTTGCACTCATGGAATAAACTGCTGTTAACTAGTATTAGGTATTTTTCTACACAGATAATTTAAAAATTTCATCAAAACTTTAAATAAAAAAAATTTTTAATCTCTTATTTATATACTATATATGCAATAAATTTTATTCATGTATTTGGGAATTAAACACATTAAATACAATTTTTAAAAATCTCATTTAGTAGCCATGTGACATAAAACATTTAGTTGAAGCAATTTGGAAGCGACAAAGTTGCTTGAGTGGTGCAACAGATGAGAAAGAGTTAGAACTGGTCCGTTATAATGCTGAAGATTGCTGGACCCCATGGAATTGTATGCTTGTCACAAGAGAAGAAGCTGCAATTCTCTCGGGAATCCCAAATCCAAAAGAAGTAATATTTTATTCATTTTTAACTAACTTTCTTACATTTCATTTAAATTTAATCAACAATATTAAATGCAAATCTTTTATTTTTTTTTAGAAAGTACTGTAAGATTGCTTTAAAAGATATGAATAGCATGGAATTAAAAAAATATATCACATTAATATATATATATATATATATATATATATATAAAGACTTTACTAGTCATAGCCAGTGTAAAGGCTAAGTAACTGCACATATGAGATACAAATGCACTGTTTTATAATGAACCAATTTGAGCTACTTTTAGCTTATCTTTCCCCTTACCTTTCTTTAACTGAAAGGTGTTTGAGATTTAAAGCTGAAATTTTGCCTTTTGCAGAAAAATTACACTAATTAAATCACATTTTGTACATGCATATATCTTCAATAAATTCTAAAATAAACTTTATTACCGCAAGTTCCTTAGTCTATTGTAAATTTCTTGTAACATTCCAAAAATTTTAAAAGCGACCAGTTAATGTTTTGCCTTGTACATGAAAAATTGCGAGAATGAGATGGATTTGTAAAAAGGTAGCAGAGAAAAAAAATGTTGTTGACATTGGCAGACCACCGTTTTAAAGCAGTTTTGATTTCTCCATCTTTCCAAGTAACTTACAGTTAACATTTTTATTGAATTTTGCTTTGTTTCAATCTCATTGTGATTTTGTATAATTTTACAGAGTAATGCATAGATTTTTAGTTCAGCAGCAGCATTTTTTTGACTCATCTTGGGTAAATTATCAAAGAGCTTTAAGATGTCATTTTGTCATTAATAACATCCTTGATATATATATATATATATATGTAGATATCCTTATAGATATCCTCACATTTATTTATTTTGTTATTATTATTTTATAACTAAAATATCTGCAATGGAGTTTTAAGTGAAACTGAACTGAAAGAAAAAATCCTACAGTTTACAACAGTCCAGGCATTTGCTTATTAAAGAAAAAAAAAAAAAAATCAATGTTTTTCTTGTTGCCTACACCCCTCTCCCATCTCTCTTAAATTGGTGGGGAATCAATACATATAGTGGAATGCATATATCAATAAAAGAAGCCTTCTTTTGCAGATTGTTCCTTTGCTTTTTTTCATTGACTGAATGAGAAAAAGAAATTAAATTTGAAAATGATACATGAAAATGATAACAACAAACAAAGGCACTTATTAGAAAAATTGATTTTTTTTTTAACATGTGTTAATATACAGGACTTATCATTCATTTAATGTTATCAGAATTGCTAACATTATTCCCAATTACATTAAGCGGTGTCTACTGTATTTTCTTATTATTTGCTAATACAGTAGACTCCCTTAAATCCACGAATGCCAGAAATCTGCGCATTTTTTCAGATGTAAACAATGAAATTAAAGATAGTGCTGAAGTCAACAGCTAACGCAATACAAATAATTCTTTATATATATATATTTTTAAATCCTTTTCAACGTCTTCCTTTTTTTAAATGTCTTTCAATTTAATGACTGCAGTGTTAAATAATATGTTTCTTAGACGTACGATGACCAATATTTAATCGAATTAATCATTATCGTATCATAGTTGCAGCATAAAATGGCCGTTTGGTAGTGTTTGCAAATCGCGTGGCAGAATAATTTTTTGCTATATAAAATTATTATTTTAATTGTTCTATTACTATTTTTTTATACCTGCTAGTTACGAAACGAATTTGGCCTAGGGGCGCCAAATTGAGAGAAATTGTTATATATCTATATTGGGATGGGGGCGCAAAATTTCTTGCTGGCCCCGGGCGCCAAAAAACATAGCTATGCCACTGTCAATATTTAATCTAAATAATCCTTATTGTACCGCAATTGCAGCGTGTTTATAATTAGAAGGGCAGGATAATTTTTGCTGTATAAAATGAATATGTTTTAATTAATCAAGCTTTTTTTGTTTATTAACAAAGGCAAATGTTCTTCTTTATAAAAAAGATTGATTTTTGCTCATCATTATTTATATTTAGTATTGCATCTTAATTATTTACTTTATTTTAATATTTTTCTAAAATTTTATTTTACTTAATTTATTTTTGTAATAATAATTTGCTTTTTAACTATTTATTTATTTAACTATTTTACTTAATTATTTTAGTGTTTCAAATTATTATATGCCTTGATTACAATGCTTAACTACTAATCAAATTAATGTTTGAAAGATATAAACAAATCAATGACCAGAAATCTGCAAAACCCCTGGTCCCAAGCTTTGCGGATTTGAAGGAGTCTACTGTATTTTAAAAACTATTTAACATTTATTTCTATATTTTATAAAGTATTTGCTAATTTTTCCTATTTTGTTATTTAATACTTTTCTTATCTTTTTTATAGAGCTATGATGATCAGTTTAAGAAATTTGTATATCAAAGACATATTGCTGCTCGGAATTATTTTGCAAGAATTCCAAGATTTCTGCCTTATATTATAAAATCAACCATAAACAAAGATTACGATTCATCATCAGAAGAGGATATTTAAATGATTTTATTTACAACTGTAATTTATAAAAATAATAGTTTTCTATCATACATTTACAATACTTATCTCCTGAAGTTATTTTTTCTGATCATATTTTTCATCTGTACAGTCTGAACTTTAGTTGTATGTGATCGGTGGCCCGATCTTCTTTTCCTTCTAAATAGTTCCTAAAATAATAATAATAATAACAGTTTTATTGAAATATAAAACAAAATTAAAATGTAATTAAACACTGAATCTTATTCTTTAAGAAATAAATTAACACTACTCAGCATATAAAAAAAACTTAACAATATTAAACATAAAATAAAAATCATTACTTAATATAAGTCAAAGTCATATCAAAATATGATAAGAGGTGATGTTTAGTCATGAAGTAATATTTTTGTCAAATATTTTAGATCAGTGCATGTATAATCATTTTTCCTCCTTCAAACATGAGATCTATCCCTTGTTTTTCTTTCTTAAAATGGAAAATAATTTATAAACAAAATTTTTCAAACTTTTTTTTTTTAAATAACGACACAATAATTAAAAACACACATACATTATAAAAATATCAACTTATAATAAAAAAAAGTCTTACGGCTATCACTTCTGATTTGATCTAGACTAGATTTTTAAAAAGATACATATTAAGTATAAAACTATTTAATTTGGATATGCGGCATGAAGAAAATTCTCTTCTTTGTAATCCCCCCTTTTTTTCTTACAAGTCAAAGTTTTGCTAATATTTTGATACATAAAATGTATACAAAGATATTTAATTAATTTGATAAAGTGATGTTTATAGTTATTTTAATAATTTATTTCTGAAATATAATTTTTTGAGTGAGAATGTAAAGTATGTAAACTATACTTTACAACTATATGTAAGGTATAAAGTATGATACATGATTTGTATTATTAAAATCAATACATAAAATTTTGTTAATTTAACACAGAGCATTCTTTTTTAAATAACTTTTCCAATTAATTATTTGCAGCCATAGATTGTTTTCAAGAACACATTAAAACCAGACTGATGTAAAATTTAATCAAGTTAACAATTAGGTTTTTAGCCATGATTAGAGATTGACAATTAAAATTAATTTCATCCTATTCATAGACTAATGATTAATTTCAATAGCTCTTTTTGATTAATGATTAAATAAATTCTCAATCTAATTAGCTAATCTAATTAATGATTACTGATTGAAAAAGTTATGTGTTATTTATCCAGAACCAATTGGCAAATTAAATATTTTTGACTTTATATCTGCTTGTCATTCTTACTTATGTTCAGAGTTGGGCAGTATCGAAAATACATGTATTTGAAATACATTTTCAAAATATATTTGTATTTTGTATTTTGACCCGACGAAACAAAAGTATTTGAGTAATGTATTTTGTAATGCTCTTTCAAAGTATTTTGTATTTTCAAAATGCATTTTTTTTAACAAAATACATTTATATATTTCAAGTTTTGTAAACCGCAAATCAGAGATTCGCAACAAGGAAATATCGTCTGTTTTGTTAAGTCTTCGAATTCTTTTCTGGACATTTATAAACAGATTTTTCAACTAGTGCTATGATAAATATTGTTAATGAACAGGATGTATAGCAATCTCAGAAACATTTATGCTGAATGGTTACAAAAATAGTGTTATAATCTTACTGTTGCTGTGAGAATTACAAGGGAGGGGGGGGGGAGAAGTTCAATGATAAACAGGAAGTATTGTTGTGAGTATTACTTCTTATTGCTTTTTTTTTTTTTATCAGGTAAGTTAGAAATGTAATGCTAGTATTTATTATTAAGGCTCGGGAAAAGTTGAATAACATTTTTGACACTCCCAAAGAAAATAACCAATATACCAGGAGAATAACTTAATTGTGATAATACATGGCATGCAATATTATACAGGAAATATTTCAAAATAAAGACTGTTCATGACAACGCAAAAGTTAAAAGAAAATACTATTGTATAAAACAAGAAGTTCAGTTAAATGTAAAACTTTTCAAATTGAATAAATTTTAAATTCTTTAAAGTTAAGATTTCAGTTTTGAATTGTGAAATATCGATTTTAGTAATATTTTTTCTAGTCTCTCGGTATTTATTGAATCGAGATTTTTTGTATGGTTTTCCAAACATTTGATATTAGTTTACTAGACGTGAAATACATTATAAAACTAATTCTATTTATTGATACAAAACTAATGTTTATTAATTGTGTTTATTTTTTAATATATTAAATATAAAGATTTTGGTTAAAGATTCGTCCTTACTAGAATTATACATTTACGCCATATTATGTTCTATAAAAAAGTTTTGAAAGTTTTTATTTGATTTTTTTTAGTAAATAATTAATGTTGTGCGGATATATAATAATGCCTGATCAAAACAGGATTTTCAAGTGTAAAGCGATTTTCGATTCTTTTTCAAGTTCTGACAGGATAATAATAATAATAAAAAAAATAAATAAATAAATAAAAAAGTTTTCAAATAGAATTTTTAGCAGAATCTATCCATATATACAAATTATTATTAATTTAGTTTAACTAGCTTAATAAATCCATCTATCTTATAAATATACCTATGATTATGTTAAGCCAAGAACGTGTATGTGTAATAAAACAAAAGTAACGTGTAACAAAATGAAAGAAAATTATTATTATTATTTGGTTTTGTCTTGTTTTTTGTTTTATGACTAATTATCGAATACATTTATTCATTATTAATTCATGTATTTATTCATATGATGAAAATTCAAAAATTGACATCATTGTTTATTGTACAGAGAGAAAATTGTGTTTACAATTTTACTTTTAAATTAATCCAAAAAAATATGTCAAGAAAATTATCATCGAATAAAATAGTGTATTCATTATTATGAAAAGAGTATTTCAAATATAACCTAATTGACAGAATTCACAAGAGACCTTATATTTTAATTTTATTAAACACTAGTTAATCCGTCCATGTTGCTTGAGCCTGCTATAATAACATCAAATAAACAATAAATTTATATGATTTCATACCTTTAACATGATTTTGTTGGAATTTATATTTGTGAATGAAAACATTCTACAAAAGTATTTGTTTTTACTTGTAGATAAACTCGAAAGAAGACAGTTTCTAGATTTTCATGTAGGGTCGTTTCATTGTTTTAAAAAGTTCTTATAATCCGAACTCAACCGAGTTCGTTGGCCAGTTTTATCCACCATCTTGTTTCGAAGTGGCAGCCATTTAATTTTCTTTAAATTAAAAATTTGGTACACAAAAATTAGAAGTTAAAGAAGTTTTTTCTTTGATGTGTTTTAGCTTGACACAAAGATTGTAAAGCATTTTTTGTTTTGTATATATGTTAGAAAATGGCTGAGTTATAGAACTTTGAATTTCTATTGTTGTTACATTTTGAAACTGTCTGTTTTTTGTCACGCAGTAACACACATATTTATGAAAAGATTTGGATGTAATTTTGTGTGCATAGTATATATCATTGTCTGAACTGAGTTCGTTGGCCAGTTTCATCTGCCATCTTGTTTGAAAATGGTGGCCTTTTAAATTCTTTTAAAAATTTTTAAATTAGTTGCACAAAAATTAGAAGTTAAAAAAGATTTTTCTTATATGTGTTTTATCTTCATACAAAGATTCCAGAGCATTTTTTGTTTCGACCGTATCGTAAAAAATGGCTCTAGCCATCTTAAAAAATGGCTCTCTTGAATTTTTAGTATGGTTGATTATTTGAAAGATTCTGAATTTTTGTCACGTGATAACACTCGTATTAATGAACCGATTTGGAAGTAATTTAGTGTGTATATAGTACATACAAATGTCTCAATTGACTTCGTTGCCAGTATTGTCCCCCATCTTGTTTAAAAAAGATAAACCATTTAAAAAAATTTTAAATATTTAAAATTTAAAATTAAGTACAAAAAATTAGAAATTGATAAGTATTTTTCTTCAATGTGTTTCACCTTGATACAAAGATTCCAGAGCATTTTTTGATTTGTCTATATTTTTAAAAATATCTGAGCTATAGCACTTTGAATTTCTAAAGTGGGAGACTTTTGAAAAATCTATTTACCTGCGACAACACTTGGATACATCAATCGATTTCGATGTGAGTGAGTTAGAGATGAGTTCGGGCTCGGTTTTCGGGGCCCGGGCCCGCCCGAGCCCTACGATTTTAAGTCCGAGCCCGCCCGAGCCCGAAAGATTTTTTTTGCCACCAGAGCCCGAACCTGCCCGATCCCGATACCAAAAATGAACAAAATAAAATTGTATTGCATTTAAAAATTGTTTCAAAAGTAATATCTCTTTTCTAAAAACTTCTTACATAGATATGATTTTTAAATGAAAATTTAAATTCATTCTTATCAAAATTCGTATAAAATAAAAATATACTTCATATGTAAAAGTATTCTCATATTCTTTCCTCCTTTAACAAGCAAATTTGATGGAAATGTTTTTGTTTAATGAATCAATGCATGAAATTTGCAGAAATTACTATTTGTAAGCTAGCGAATCGAACAACGTTTTTCAATTTTCTGTAAAAAGTGTACATATTTCATTATAAAGGATTCTTTTCTCATAACAATCTTCCATAATTGACAGATACCTCAAAATCAACGTAAATTAAAAAAGTGACATTGTTACAGTCTTGCAAAAGGGCAAAATTGTAATGCTGTTTTCTCAGCATTTTGTTTTAATTGCTAAAAAAGTATGATTCTTTGAAAATTATAGAAAAATCTTATTTACGAATATGAATGTTATCCTTGAGTGTGTTAATCATTGCCCAATGTATTAAAAATCCATTAAATCAACTGAGTTATATCATTTTAATTATTGCTTGCATTACAGTGAAACCTGGAGTTTAGGGAACGTCTATAGACGGGCTTGTCAGTGAGAGGGTTAAAGGTCCTATGTTTTTATAGAAAAAGAGGAAACACTGATCAATTGCTTTCTATTGGAATAACATGGTAATAAAATTTACTTACGGAGAAAAGTGACTTCGAGAAGGAACAACGTCCTCAGCATTAGCAGAATTCATATTCATGATGACAAATGCATATAATAATAATCACTAAAGTTATTTTCATAAGAGAAACGACTATGTTTCATGCACAATCGAATATTAAATAAATTTTAAAACCCCCACTAATGAGCTAATTCTCGTCTACCAAAAACAGAAGAAAATATTACCTTCGTGTTATGTAACTAAATAATAAATAAATAAACGATCCCATTAAAAATTATATTCTGCAAACGAAAAGCCAACAAAGATTAAATTTATTGTTGTGTTTGAATGATGTGTTTGAATCGGAGGAAGTTCTGCAGACATAAATCTGTAATTATCACAAATTTCATTTGAAATAGCAATGAAATACTAAAATAAATAAACAAGCATTCAGTTCTCCCGTCATTTTGATAAAAAAGAATTAAAATGATTTGAAAAGGAATAAGTAAGCAATTTTAAGTGGAAAAAGTTATTTCAATCTTTTCTACACATGAGTAAATAAAATTTTCCGTCTTTAGAAAAAATGAGCCCGGGGCCCGCCCGAGCCCGAAGTCTAAAATAAAAATAGAGCCCGAGCCCGTGTCGGGCCCGGGCTCGGGCTCGGGCTTTCGGGCTCGGGCTGAGCCCGTCTCATCTCTAGAGTGAGTATGTGCTAAGGATTTACTAAGATCTCGATCAAGCTCATTGGTGTTAATTTCACCCATTATGGCGTTTTAAGATAGGAGGCACTTCATTAAATCGCCGAATTTGTCCATCAAATATAAATCATTTTGAATAAAACCCAACTGTATAAAGTTGATTAATTTCTCGAAATTCCCATTCATATTCAGTATTGATAGAAACAAGCACTGAATCGTCTATTATCGTGCTCGACTAATTTGAGCTTTGTATTGTGCAATAACATAACTTGATTTTTTTTTTAAAGAAAAGTAAATAATATGAAAGCTACCTCTTCTTCCCGGTATTGGCCGGAAGGATTTTTTTTAAAACTTGTATTCGTGAGAACGTCACAGAATTTTTCTAGGGGATGCAAATCTAGTCTGATAAGATGCTTCAAAAGCACTATGTTCTACAAAACTATACATTCAAAAGTACTATGCTACTACATATGTTTAGTAACTTTTAGCATAGAAAAACTGTCATCTCTGGAAGACGCAAATTTTTTTAAATATGTTAAAATCTGCAATTTTAGAAAAACAATTGCACCACCAGAAAAAAAAAGTTTGTAGCAAAAAATACACAGATTTTGTTAATCCATACCCCCTTCCCCCACCCAAAAAAAAAAAAAAATAAATAAAAAAAATAAAAAATTATCTGAAAGAGTGCGTTGCCGAAAGAGAATAATATCCAAAAATGATTACGATCCTTTATTGAAAATTTTCTGTGTTCTATATGAAATGAGTTCTCGTATAGACTGATGTATTTCTTTTTTATTCATTTATTTCAATTTTTAACACTTTCCAACAAAATTTAGCTTTACGTTAAGTTTGTTTATGAATTCGATTTGTTTGTCCTCCTGTGTTCTAACTCGCATAAATATAGTCCGATTTTCATGAAATTCATAGATGTTACTTGGCATCACTATACGGCATGTTCATATATATTGAAAATTAAGTTTGTAGCATTAACAATTCATTTACAGGAACACACAAAATTATGGTTACATTATGATCTACGAAAAAAAAATCGTTTGTGGTATATTTTAATAATAAACTGTTTTAAATATATAAAAATGTAAATTTATGTACATAAATTTATATATTTCACTGAAATGTTCTTACTACACGGTGATTATTGTTGAATAGGATGTGCACAGAATTTAGCATTCGTTTACAGGGACGCATAAAAGAATTTTAGTACAGAAGAAACTGCACAATAGTCGAACTTTTGAAAACTATGAGCATTAATTGCAGGAAGTGCGTTTTCAGTTATGGCATGCGTTTTAAAATTGAACTATTTTTTAATAGGACTTGGGTCTCTAAATTCTATAGATCCTATACAAGGTGGTACAAGAATTCTCTAGTACAATTCGATTATTCATGGAAATTGCTGAATGGAAAATTTCAACTGCCATATTCGTTTCACTGAAATAATTTGCAGCGTAAAGTCTATAGATCGTATACAACCAGCACACAAAAAATTGGATATTTTTTCAACTATTCATACTATTGGCAGAAATTGCGTTTTTAAATACATTACACCTTTACTTCTTTATTTCAGCATCATTGTACTCTTTAATAAGTTGTACACTTTTGTTACAGTATTCTGAATGTTTTAGGAAGTGTTTCATGATCTATGCTTGACACATGAATTTTTGTTCTTGTTTTCCTTATTTTGAATTTTAAAAGTTTAATCAGTTTTGAAAAATCACTTTGTATTTATACAGTGAAACACCCAGCAAATCTGAAAATGTATTTTGTATTTTGATTTTTTTTCTTTTGAAAAGTATTTTGTATTTTAAGCTCTAAAACCAATGTATTTTGTATTTTGAATCGAAAATGATTTTTCATTGTATTTTGCCCAACTCTGCTTATGTTTTTTTGTTGTTTTTTTCATATAGTAACCATATAGATAATAAAAACAGAAAGGACAGAATAAACTCAACCCTTTTAGAATTTCACTGTTACTGTGAAATGCAGTACCTAAATTTAATAGACTTGGCAGTGGTGACAAATAAACTGCTATTGAAACTCGATATACATAATATTTTTTTATATACAGTGTAATCAAGTTTAGAAATAAATAACAAATTATTAAGAGTATAGTTAAACAATGACTTATCTGCATGAAAATATCTTGGTACAATATGTGCAGAAGATGATGCCAGTTTGTCATTATGGTGATATTATCACATCATTGATTTTCACACGAAATTTTAACACAGTGTAGATTTTGACTAGTACAATATCGATATTTCTGTCTGCTTGATATGATATGCGCAACAAAAATTACTGATTCATCATTTTTTCAAATTATTATATGGGTTGACAAGTTAGTACAGTGAAATCTTCTACAACGGTAACTTTTGAATAGCGGTCATGTTTTAGTATTACCAAATCTCTTGCATAGAAATAACATTACACTAAATCTCCAAATGAAGAATTCTGAACAACAGCCAACCCACAGCATTTTTTTTATTTATTTATTTATTTTTTTTCCCCTGTCCTTTTTTTTTTACATTTTGTTTTAATTATACCTGCGATTGTGAAGAATGTGCAGATGGATTTTCTTATTTGGCAACTTTACAATTTTTTTACTAATTTCTAGAGGTTGCACAGCAAAACCCCACTCGTATATAGGTGTGGCAAGAGAGGGGGGGGGGTGGAAAAAAATTTAAGTATAAGAAATCAGTAGTCATTTGTATGTGTTTTTCACTAACTGAATGGATTCAAAGTGAAAAAATTTAATTTTAAGTGATAAGTTGAAAGTTATCTGGACAGCAAAAAAGATGTAAATGCACAAAATTTTGCTTAGATGTACAATGGCGGAAGGACCCAAATAGATAACATTATGAAAAAAAAAAAAAAAGGTGAAATTTATTTAGAAAAGACGTTTTAAGATGTAATTTGGAATTTAAAACTAAGCGTTGGAGAATTGCTTACGATGAGATTCATAAGTTTCTTTTGCAATGACTTTCAAAACTCAAGATATAAATCTCCCATTTGTGGACCTATGTTGCAGGAAAGTGTCTCAAAAACTGAGAATTTGTGAAGTAAAGAAATTTTCATTCACTCAAAATGTTAGCAAATTCTACAACAAATCTACGGATTATTCATTTAGAGAAAGAGAGTATATGCTTTAAAAAAAATAGATAATTGCGAATTAGCAATTTATTTAGTGTTGTATGTATTTTTTTAACTGTAAAAGTAAAATAATTTTGACAAGTTATTTTGATTTTAATGTAATATAATTTTGAGCTTTTAAATTATGGAACCTCTGAATAACGATAACCTCTGAAGTACAGTCACTCTTTATCGTGCTCTCAGTGGTGACCACTATTCAGAGTTTTTACTGTATTATCAAACGGAAGAAAGAACTGATATCCTTTTCTGAACATATCATATTGAGATTATCAACTAGATGACAAGAAAGTACTTTGAAAATATCTAACATCCCATTATTACAAACATTACTTTTGATCCCTATTCTATTCCACCTCTCTCTGTAAACTGAACATGTGTTTTCAATCAGATTTTGAGGAATTTCCCTATCATGGAAATTCATAGAAATTGTTGCAGAAGAATAAAAAAATTCAATGAACTAAATTTAAAAATAAATAGATAAAATCACTGATAGATTAAAAACCTCTACCTGATGCTGCGAAATACTTGAACAATTTAGATAAACAAAACATTTATCTCAACAACAACAAAAAAGAAACTCAAAGAATATTTTTCAAACAGTACATAACAATAACAGTGTTTACACTATGTATTCTATATTTCAATTAACTAGAACATTCTTTTTTTTTTATAAATAAAAAGTCCAGATATGAAATTGTTGCCCAATCCACAAAAAGGAAGTCATAATTAAAAAAAAAAAGGAAATGAACAAAACAATAATTTTTTATGGATAGAGATACAAGAAAAAATAATGTAAAAATCATGTCATGTGATTCCCTCTCTCCCAAGCTGAAAGATTATGCAACAGAAATCCCCCCTCCCCTCACACACACCTCCTTCTATTTAGTTTGACATTGCGCTAGCTGCCAGATCTAAATTCAACACCCCCATCTTAATAACTGGCATGGCTAACCAGGCAAAGTATTCTATATAGTCTATAAACTCAAAACATAGTAGAAATAATGCATTTCTTAGTCTCCCTCAATAATGAACACCCCCAGAATCCGAACATTTTTAGTTGATCTCATGAGTGTTCAGAATCGAGAGAGAGTCCATTGTATATACAACTTTCACTTCAAGTATATACAATTAAAAAACATATTACATATGCTTAAAATCTATTACTTTAACTTATTTCATTTTAAATACAAAATTAATAAATAAAAAATAATATCATAGATAAAAACATTTTATTTCAGTATTAAAGTATTGTTCCTAATTTACATAAACAAAAATTAACTCCTATTGGCAATTCTTATAAAAAAATTTCTATTTCAAAAACGAGATTTGTTTAATTTAAATTGGGATGTTCTATGGTTCAATAGAATTGGAGATGAAAACTTAAGAAGTCAAGAAAGAAAAAAATACAGTAAAATCCTGATAATTCGGTTAAATTGGCACCAGACCCATTTTGGATTTTCGAAAATCTGGATTATCCGGAGAATGAGACTGAAGGAAATAAAACATACTTACAGAAAACCACCTTTATACTAAACATACTCAATATTTACTATAGGCAGCAAAAATGTTTACTTTTTATTTATAAAATTTTTAATTTTCTGCTAGATCAGTTTTGTATACCTTTTGTGGGCCGCTCGGTCATGCACAAGTAGTTGTTTGGATATTGGATCCACCTGATGTTCAAAATATACAATTAGATTTTCTAAATGAGACATTTCTCCATTACGGCTAATAACTTTTGGCTGGTCATCGTTGATAATGGTGTTTTTGCCTGTATTATCTTCATTTTCATTTTCTTCATTTGTGCACAAAGCGATTAAGTATGTTATCATATATATTACAAAGCAGAAGTTCTGAAACTTCCAAACGGGTGTTTTCAAAAACTACCCGATGGATTTTTTTACCGATTGTATCATTCGATAGGAAATATTTTTCCGAAGGTTTATGATTCAAATTTACAGGGATAACTCTGATTTTTCGTAGTAAATTTCGTATTTTTCGGTTATTTTTGACAAAAGGGTTGCCAGTAGCTGTTTTTGGCGAAAATTATAATTGCTAAAAGAATTAAAATGGCTATATCTATTAGAAATATTATATATATCTTGCAAATAATAGCAGAAAATAACTACTGATAATATTAATAATAATAAAGAAAGACCGCTTAAATGAGGCGTAATATCATAAAAGTATATTTATCTTGAAAATGAAAAAGATATTTGTAATGCTTAAAAAATAAACTAACGCGAAATATAACAATTGATTCAACTTTTGGCGACTTATCCCTAGTGTTAGAATAAAAACATGAATTTCAGAAATTGATTAAATGAATTTTGAATGATAGTTATTTCCCTTTTTATTATTTTCTTTCTCTTTTTTATCGAATTTCCGTATAATATAACTTACAGCAGAAAAAAGCAGATCTGATTGTAAAAGACACTGTAAGTTGTGAGTTACTATTCGTTTCTATACCATTTTCATCTTGCTTTTGTCGCCAAACAATGTGTTTTTAAGCCGAAAATGCACTACTGACTTAATACCTGACTTAGGTTCTTAATGGTCGCAATAATGTTTTTTTTTCCAAGTGAAGATAATTTTTAGAGTATATTTTAATCGTAAATTATATAGATATGAGTATAACTCTTTTATTTCTTTTTGCAAATGTTTTTATTGTTAATTTAATTTTTCTTGCTCAATTTCATCAATTTCACTTACAGGAAAAATTACAGTTTTAAAATTTAGAAACTGAAGAAGGAAAGATTATCCGGTCGATTAAAAATCTACCACCGAATTCCAAGATTAAATGTCAATAATGGATGATCGTAAATGTCACATTCACTTGACATTAAGCATAATGTAAATATTAATTATGTCATCAAGTGATTTTTAATTCGACATTTTATTTCTACTTTTATATATGCTCTACTAATTTGCTTTTCGTTATTTAAATGAAAATTTATGCTAATCTATATAATCTGGCTTATAGTTTGGCGATTTGTATAATTTGGCGAAATTGGTCGACTGTATAACCAAGTAGTACTGAAGGAAAAATTTTGCAATTTAAAGATAATTTATGCAATTATGCGTTATTACTATAGATAAATTTAACATTTTGAAATAAAAAATTCTCTCTGAATAGAATTTACAAGTCTTTTTTAGCTGGCCATTTCCTCTTCAATATTTCTTCAATCAATATTTCGCTATTCTCTTTGCGCAGGCTAAAAAAACGTATTTTAAATATTTTATTAGATAAAACGTAAATAACATTTTTCTATTTTTTTTTTTTTTTTTTTTTTTTTTTAAATCTTTTAAAAATCTAATTCTACCATTATGTGTCTTACAGGACAAAATAGCAGAATTACTTTTAAAAATGGTTTTATCTGTTAATTGTATGTTATTTGTTTATTTGGGTGTTTGAATTTACTTTTGTCATCAAACAATGCTATTTTATACCAAGAAGGCATAAGCCGGAGCGATGTCGCAATTACTAAATTCTCTCACTCTCTTTTAAATGTGTGAGAGCATTTTTAGGATATTTTTTTATGTTTAATTGTAAATATATAAATAGCAGTTATAGCAAAAAGAAAAAAAAATGCGTATAATGTTTAAATTTTAGTATAAACGTCTTCCTCATCCAAACTGTAAAATAATTTTATTGCAACTTTTTAAAGTTTTGGCGCAGATGTCATATACGCATTACATTCGCACGATTGGAACAAAATGGCGATTTTATGCCTCACATGGTAAACCGACTATGGTTGTTTATTTATTAATAAACTATTTATTAACTTTCATTTTGTTTTTCAAAATACTATAAATCATTTTGTTCTATAGCTATTAATTAAACTTTTTTATTTATTAATTTTTTTCAAATAATAGAAAATTATTAAAAAATATTTATGAAATTGGTAATTAAAAACCAAGTTTTCTCCAAATTGGCGCCAGAAAAAAATTGCGCCAATGTGGTGCATACATGATATCTGTGTCAAAGTTTTTTCACTATACAGAAGTAGGAAAAATGCAGTATAAATACGATATTTTTTCCAAATATGGAAATTTTGTCTCAGATTCGGTCATATACTCTTCGAGGTATCTCAATGGTGCCAAAGTGGTGTTATTTGCCTTATATGGTAACCCAGCTATAGTTGTTTATCTGATGATAAGTTGTTTATTTACTTTCATTTTCTTTTTTGAAATGATATTTGTTGTTTTGTTCTACAGTTACTTTTTATTTATTGTTAATTGCTGTTTAAAATGATAGAAAATAATAAAATATATACAATTTTTTTTGATATTCTAAAACGAATATTTTGGCACATTGTAGTTGAAAGAAAATCGTGCTAAACCTATTGCGTAATAATGTCTATGTAGGAATCTTTTGTGAAATATGAAAAGTGTAAATTGGCTATTACTTGATTATCACGTCAACCAATTTCGCCAAATCGTTCGCCAAATTATACAAATTTACATAACTTTATCTTAAATAACTAAAGAGAAAGTGCTTAAATACGAAAGAGCAAATAATTTTGTTTTCATTTTTCAGGAGGAAATTTTGAAATAATAAAGTAATTGTTGTAGTGAGAATTTTAATGTGTGTTTTTTTATTGTTGGCAACTTGCTGTAACAAAAAATGTTCATTTTTTTCCTGCCATTGTTTTGTAAGGGCTGGTTTTGTCAAAGCCATGTTAAGGTGGTATTCAAATTTTTGAACCCTTCCCAATTACCACCCCTTGGTTCGATTTTGCTCATTTGCAATTCCCACTGAGATATTAACCATCTCAATGTACTTGAGGAGTTTGAAGATGATTCTTGCATAATTGTGCCTTTTATCGCGCGAACAAAATTTAATATATATATAAAGTTTTTAGGTGGGAGTAGCTTTGGGTTCCTGGCTTCACATAATAAAAAGTTGTGAAGAACTTTTTCAGAAGTTGTACCATGGTAACGACTGTAATAATTAATATTTCTTCAGATAAGGGAAAATCCCGTTGCCATAATGGTCTCATTTCGCTTCCAAATGTGCACTGTTAGTAATAAACTATGATAGTTACTTCTAAATAGCTGATTTTTGTCCAACGTTTAAGATCGTTTAATATCACAATGTTGTCTAAATCGTTTTCAGCAATGAGCAAGGTGCTGCTAGAGGTCCAAATTATTTAAAATAGAAATTTAAATTCACCAGTTCGTTTCATCCACGATTGATTTTGAAATATTGACCTGCGCAGCGGGCATAGCCTGCTAGTTTCTAAATAAAGCGTAACCTTCATTATTTTCTTCTTCCAACATCTCACCAACCATCTTTTTTTTATGTATATTTTTAACACGCTCATAAAATTTCCAGGTGTTTTTTTTTCCATTCTCACTCATTCTTCCTTCTATTTCAAGTTTATTATTTGAGAAATCACATTTTGCAGACCATAAATTCTTCCACGACTTTCGGAGATTCTTTTCGGTATTTTTCCAAAAAGTCTCGAGAAAAGACTTTTTATTCAGAATATGAGTATGAAATAAATTGATGTTATGGAAACCTCCTGATCACTTCTCAAACTTGGGGGAAATAATTGACCAGATCGATCCGGATTATCCAGATTAACGGGATCCGAATTAGCAGGGTTCTACTATATGCATAGATGAAAGAGAAATATCTTATGCATTTTAAAACCATTCATCCTTGAAGAGTTAATTAATTAACACTAATATAAAACATTTTAGAATTGGAAAAAAAATGGAAATAATAGAGTTTAATAAAATAATGCTTTATAAATATCTACACACAAACTCCACTAAAATTTTATTTTATATTACCAAGATTCTTTCTCTTCTATTTTGCCATTCAACTCTAAGTTCTTCTAAAGGTTTTGGTCTTTTGAAGAATTCAATTCCCTCTGTCAAAAGAAAATTATTAAATATTTTTACATGAATGTACATATTAAAAATTTCAAAGAAATAAAAAAATTGTGATAATTTTACTAAGGAATTTAATGTAAACCTTTATGTTAATTGAAGAAAGGAGCATAAACACAAACACTTAACAGTATAATGCTACACAGTTCATAAAAATATCATTATTTAATTTAATATAGTTAGAATAGTTAATATAAAAATGGAATTAAATATCAAATTTGATATAAACTTAGTTAGGAACATTTTTAAAGAACACCAAATACAAGATAGAAATATTTAAAAACAAATAATTTTCTTTTTGATTTCATTTACAAAACAAAGATTTTTTAAGTATCAAAACAACTTAATTTAAATAACAAGATTTTGAAATATAAATCAATATCAATATTTCCTTCTCTTTTCTATACCATGCATTTGTATTTTTAAATTATTTAATAATTTTAGTTATATTTTTACCTATACAACAGACTGAACTGCAAGGTTTAAAGGATCAAGTTTGGACTGGCCCATTGGCCTGAGGGTCAGTGCACCCTTGAACAGGGAAAATTTTGCATCCCAAAATGCCTAAGCCACTCTAATATTTTTTTGCCTCATTGTACACATGCATTGTAACCAGTGTTCTCACTGACATTTCACCAACGTTAGTAATTTGGCTAATTAAAATTAAAAAACATTCGCCAAATGAAAAAAGTATTAGCAAAATAGATTCCTCGTGTAGCACAAAAAAATATCTTTAATCCTTTAATGTACCCCCTTTTTTTTCAATATGTTCTAAAATAACCTAATTTTTTATAACTGCGGCGACGATTGTTATTAATCCAATTTCAACTATTTGTTACAAATATATTAAAATTATATATTAAAAATGTGTATATATGCATACGTATGAAAAAAAAGAAAAGAAAAGACAGAAAAAGCAAAAATTTAGCACTAGCAATTTGGCGAATCTATTCACTTGTTTACTCGCCAAATGAAGAATTTAGTCGCAATTTGGCGCAATGGCGAGCGACAGCGAGAACCCTGATTGTAACTAGTGTACTAATCGAGAATTAGTTTAGGATGTAATTAACAATCTCTAGACAGACAGCACAAGATATTTTTTATTATAACAAAAAAAATTAAAGATACATCGAAACAATTTCAGTATCAGAAATATCAAAGTTGGCATCTTTGCATATGATTGGGAGAGAAAATATGCACCATAGAAAAACTTTAGTAATCACAGTGCCCTGGGCTAGATTTTTTTTTTTTCATCATTTCTTTTAATATATTTTAGATTTTAACCAAATATTTTACACATTTTCAGTCTTTAGCTTTTAGTGACCCCCCCCCCCCCCCATTTAAAGCTGGCACTGAATGCACCTATATTAACACTATGATTTTTGAAAAGAGCTTGAGAAAAGAAAGAGATAAGTACCAGAAGGCAAAATACTTTTTGTGGGTATTTTGTTGATGATGATCTTACTTTTCAAGGAACACAAACTTGATTACACTTCTGCATTACACAAGCTGTGGGATCAAGCAGCTAGAGTTTTTCATTTTAAAAATCTACATTGTAATTTTAGGTTAGTAATCTCCATTTTATTTAATGACAGATTTTCCGTAATTATATAGCTATTAGGAAATTCTAGTACATATTTTGAATAAAAATATTACTTAATTTAATCTTGCAAAAAATGTTTGTTAAGTAAAGTGATGATTATTACTTAGAAATTATACTTTCTTTTTAATAAAAAAAATGCTGGTCACGGGATCCAGTAACTTGGATGAATATCATTCCTGGGGTTTTTCTCTGAATTATAAAAACTTAAATATTTCCATTGGTCTCTAGTTATGATAAGAATTTCGAAAATCATGAGAAGAGTAAGTTTTACTCAATAATTTTTTGAACTGAGATTAATAAAGTTGCTTCTTTCATGTTCTTTTTTTTTTTTTTTTTTTTTGTAAAAATTTTAAAAAATGAAATAATAATTCAGCATTTAATGCAGGCATAAATTTATTTTTAATGATACAAAATGCCTCTTCCTACAAAATATCTTACTTGCAAAAGTAATATTGTAACAAAAATTGAATTTATCTCATTTTTAACTGACTGATAATTAATTCATATTATGTTAAAGAAATATACTTAAAAAAGGTGAATCCATTAACAGTACAACAGAAACTCTATTTAGCACTTAGTGCAAAAATCTTTGTTAGTTTTTCTACAAATTTTCAGTGCACCTTGCATCTACGGTTATAAGTGGAATAAAGGTGGTTGGTTACTAATTCTGACAAAAGGAATAAAAAAAAAAAAAAATCTGTAGGAACCACTGATTGAAAATAATCGACTAAGTATTGTTATGTATAGATAATGTTTCCGAAGTCTTTTGCATTTAAAAATTGTACTAACTTTGAAATTTTCAAACAATAATATCTATTTTTAGAACTTTATTTAGGTTTTTTGGAAAAAAATAATTTATACACATTATTTTAAATCATGATAGAGTAATAAAAGTTTAAATATGAGAATGTTAAAGTTAAACACATTTGAGAAACATTTATGTTTTTGATAAAAAAGTCACCCAATTTATTTTGTATTGATTTATTAAAGAGATTCACTGAATAAACCAAAACATATTACAAGCTTTTTTCTCAAATCAAAATCCTTTTTTTTTTTTTTTTTTTAATTACGAAAACTATTAATAAATTCATATTAAAAATTAATAATTATGAGCTACATTAATTTTTACATACAACAAACAACAATCGTAAAAAAAAAAAAAAAAAAAAAAAAAAAAAAAAAAAGTTCACAACTTATTTGAATAACAATAATTAGTTCTCAAGATGGGGAATTTTTTTCTTTGCATAATTTAAGAGATTTGTTTTCTTTATTCAAAGGAGACTCAAGAGAAGAGAAAAATCACAACAATATTCTTGTATAATGTTACTGGTAATTGAGTACTAATACTGATTAATTGAATGTTTTCTCTACTTTTCTTTGAAAGATTTTATTTTCTGAAATTTATGGATAATTTCCTAAGAATTTTTTTGTTTTATAACTCTACTAAGATTTAAGAAAATTATGGAAATTATATCTTTTCTGGCTGCCAAGGAATTCAAACAGGATGTCAAAAGTGGCTGTTACCATTTGAAAAATACACTTTTTATATGTAGACAATACCCAAAGAAAATTTATAATTGGCATTTAATAGTAGATATTATTCCAAATCAGTTGATACACACGTCTTTTTTATATGATCATTTGCAGGAGAATATGTAGGAGCTGATCAATTTTTATTTACATGATTCTTACAAGGTATCTAATGATACAAGAATGAAATAAGTAAGCCCTAGCTTTTATACCAGTCATCTACTACAAGCAAAAGTTCAACTTACTGAAACTTTTAGATGTTACATGATTCATTTTAGAAAACTTTAAACAGGCAAAAGGAATATAGTGAATTTTCTCCCAACCAAATTCAGAGATATAATATTAAGCCATTTTCATACTTGATGATGTATGAATGAGTTAAACCTTTTTGAGCCAGATATAAAGAATGTAAAATTGATGTAAGTTCATTAAAATTTTTGCACCCTCTGAAAATTCAAGGTCTATGCCCTTTTCCCTGACCCAATCCGACCCTGTAAAGGATGACTAATATAGCTATAATAAATAACACTGAGCAGCAAAAAATAAATATTTTGATCTCATACAAAACAAATATGCAAACAGTACAGGTAATTAATACTTCTAAATATAAATACGACATCCAAATTGCTCGAATACACCATTTTTCAGAGAAATAATTTGATAGTAATAACAAAGGATAGTGAAGGATAATTTATTATATTAAATTGCAATGCTAGATAAAATAGAAAACATAAAAAAGTATTTTCAACGTCTTAAATAACAAATTGCTAAAATACATTATGAAAATCTGGTTTCTTTATACTTGCACACTGCACTGTTATTTTGGTGTCTTATCTCCCTGCCTTTTTGTGTCCTGCAGTATTGAGTAGCATAGTTTTGTTCCTTTTGTCACTGCATAAGATTATTATCCAAAAACTGCGGTAGCTAATAACTTTCAGGCAAAAAGATTGAGAAACACTAGCATAAAATGAAAAAAAATTATGTCATATGAATTAACTAAAAAAACAACAATTACCTTTTAATCGTGGATCATCTTCACTGATGAAGAAATTATCATACTTTGATTTTGGTGCAGAATTTTCAAACCTATAAATAATGATAAATGATAGTTTAAAAAAATAGTTGATAATTTATTTTGATATCTATTTGGATATTTCATATATTAAGAAAAGTAAAAACTTTTTAATAAAAATAAATAAATAAAAACAAATATTAACATGATGAATTATTTAACTGGGAAATACATGAATAAGATTTATGAAACATTATAGCACTATAACATCAATACTAATATTATAAAGAAGAAAAAGTTTTTTGTTTGTAAGGGGCTGTACACAGATAATATTATATAGATTTCGGGAATTTTAGACTCCTTTCATTCTTATGTATCATATGTTACAAATCCTTGATTTCTTTCCTTCCTCCTCCCATCATGACAACATTATCCAAGTCTAAATAGTCTCCTTATTTTTGCAATGTCTTTCTTTCTTTTTTTTTATACATCTACAATGATGTACAGATATACATTTATTATTTGCATAGTTTCCTTATTTGGAATGAAGAAGACAATAAAATATCACTTTTATGTCTGAAATAATTTTTATATCAAACAGTTTATAACTTATACTTAAAACTTGATATCAAATAGCTCTCTACACATTGAGGGTGTAAGCAAAACTTCTTTTTAACAAAACAGGCAAATAATTTCCATAACAAATATATTTTTCTCTGTTTTTATTATTATTATTATTAGTAGTAGTAGTAGTAAACATAACAATCTTTTCTAACTTGTTTCTCTAAGAATGTATTATATGCATGTATGATAGAATAATAGAAATGCCAAACATTGGGATGTTCCATACTTTGGAATTAAATGATTTTATGATCATTTAATTCAATTTATTTATAACTTTGTGTTTTCATAAAAGTAGATTCAAGAACAGCAACAACCACAAACAAAAAAATGCAGATTATTTTGAGGTAAAAAAAAAGTTAACAAACAAATAAAATGCTTGGATCAAAAGTAGAGATGGAAAATATGGTCATTTTTAGTTAACAGGTTATATCATTCCACAGTAATACTGGTAACAGGTTCCAAGATCTTGTTATTTTTGTAACATATAAGCAATTGCTGGATATATTCCTAAACAATGTTTTAGTATAATAGTTAAATATAACATTTTGAAATAATTTCCCTATTGATTTCTGTTAAAAATACTGTCATTTAATTTAAAATATATTTACACAGCATTGTTAATATATATTGAATAAGAATTGTGTAATGATCAAATGTGGGGAATTTTCAGAAAAAATTTACCAGTCAAAGATTTATTTTATCAGCCAACCAATTGTAAAATTTTATGACAATATGCACACGACAGCAAAAGTAGTTAATCGCTATCACTATAATGCATTTTCATAATTTCTATAAAATTAGGAAACATATACAACAAAGAAAAGTTGGTACTACTCTGTTATCCCATCGACCAATTTCGCCAAATTATACATATTAACATAATTTTTATTTTAAATAATGAAAAAACAAATAATTAGTAGAATATTAATAAAAATATTAATAAAAAGTCAAAATAAAAATCACTTAATGACATTTTAAACATATGTATCATATTTAATGTCATTGAATGTGACATTCACGATTATCCATTATTGACATTTAATCTTATAGTTTGGCGATAATTTTTTGGTCTCGGGTTAACCTAGTAGTATCGAAAAGTTTAATATAGGACAAAACTTAGGGTCATGTTTACATCACGGCAATTTGAAATTTTTCCAAATATAGATAGCGAAAAGAAAAATGAAATTTTGGTATGCTTTCTATACAGTGCTGTTTTTTAAAGATTGCATAAAAATTCACTAGCCCATGTCTGAAAATCTACTCGTCAACAATGAGTAAAATGATACATTTCTACCTCTGGTAATGATCCGTTATACGAAATTAGTAAAATGACAAAGCAATTTCATAACAATTCAATAATCATAAAATATTACTATACTATATACAAGACAAACAAACTAAAAGAAAAAATCACTGACAAACAACATTTAAAAAAATATGTTAGGAATATAAAATAAATAAATTTATTTTATTTTAGAATATAAAATAAAATATTGTAAAATACAACATAAGAAAAACTTCAAAGAACACAAAAACATATTTAAGAAAACTTTAACATACAGAGCAAAACGAATTCTTTAAAGACTATAATAAAAAATTTTTTAATAAAAATGTATTTACATTTAAAAAATAACATTTTTTGGACATTTTTTATTTTTAAGCGAGAGCGATGTTGCTTTACTAAATTCCACGCCTTTGAAAACAATCTTTCACAAGGCACTGATGTGCCTATAGTGTTACTATTGCTCCTAATTAAAGTCGACATCAAATTCAATTTTGTTTTCAGCATCTTTTATAGTAGAATGTTTCATCGATTCATAAGGCTTTGCTTTTCTATATGGATACATATTTAAGTAAAAAATGAGATTTATTTCCACAAAATTTTCTAAAAATATATATATATATATAGCTCATTGCAAAAAAAAAAAACTTCACTATGTGAATAGATTCAACTACAAAACATTCAATTGATTTATAAAATACCTTTTCTTTAGAAATGAAATCCACTAATTCAAACTTTCTGATTATTCAAAAGAGACAAAATCATTTCTTATTTCGACTCTCCTCATAAACAACCGTGAATGAAAACCACTTTCTAATTCAACATTTCTGATATTTTAAAAGAGACAAAATCATTTCCTATTTCTCCTATCCTGATAAATAACCATGAATAAAAACTGCTCTTTCATTCCTTCCTAAAATCATGAACAGAAAGCTTTTAATCAAATGTCTTTCCCTCAAACAAACAAACAAAAAAATCTTTAGATTATATTTATTGCTATGCGTTTTTCTTGCACTTAAAACGCTGTTGTAACAAAATGTTTCAAAATACACAATAGTTAAAATAACCACAGAAAAATCAAACAGATAAATAATTGCAAAGATACGCATTTATCTATATTTCTTCAAAGCTTAACAGATCATAAAATGTTCTTTTTTAATTTAAAATCCGCATTTAACTATAGCATAAATGAATGTGCATTGAATGAATTAGGGAATTTGTTGTTTGTTTCCAATCGCTGCTTTGAATTCAAATAGATCTGACGTTCTAATGTACACGTTTTAAACACACTAATCAATTCAAATTATATAAATTCAAGTATTTTTTGAATGCGGCAAAATATTGTTTTGTTAGTTTTAAAAAAGATTTTCTATCTGGAATCGAGAATTGAAGTGTTTAAGATGCACTTTTTTTTAAATGTTGCAAAAAGGTATTTTTTAAAATTTAATGATTCTGAATTTGAATTTTGTTGTATTTTCAGGAGAAAAGGAGATAGAAATAAGTTGTACATGCTTATTTACAACATATTAATATTTTGTGCATGCTTATTTGCAAATAAACAGTTTTCATTAGAAAGAAATAAAAATAAAATAAAATGGATGATTATTGTAACACGGTATACAAGCTTGTGTACTTGCAAAACTTTAAATATGATTTTTCAAAATAATGTTTTCAAATCTGACACAAACTATTTCAGCAATTAATTAATTGATATGTTTGGATTTTTTTTTTTTTTTTTTTTTTTTTTTTTTTTTTTTTTTTTTAAGTGAAAGTTTACATATTTTTCCAGTATTGCACCAATGCTTTTTTTTTTTTTTACTTTGGAATTTTTTTTAATCAAAATAATATGTATATATATATATATATATTTGTAAACCAATACATTAAGTAGTCTAGCACTTAGATGGAAAATGTATAGTTTAAAGAAACACTAGTTAAGAAATGCGCAAATTATGTATGTTCTTTTTATATTATTGGTTTCTGATAACACCACTTGGAAAATTATAGGGTGATATTAACAACTATATACCTCACAACACTGAGGAAAAGCAACAACAAAAGGATTTTTTAATAAAAAATTAATTAAAATATGGTCTTAATAGTTCAAAATAAGTGTTTTCTTATGCAAAAACCAACAAATTTTTACCTTATTTCTAAATTTTAAAACAATTTTATAAAATGTGTTTAAGCTAAAAAACCTTCCATATCTTTTTAAATCAAAAATATTTTTTTTCTTCTGTAATGAAAACATTTTGTTGGTTTGCCCATTAACTGCCAAAACTATAAAATAGGAGTCTCCTATATTTTTGCTGAAAAACATTAGCCACCACAAATTTTGAAAGATGGTCTCTGTTATATTTAATGATTTAAATTATTGCCATTAAAAAAGCCAATTTTTTAATTCAAAATTAATGATAGCTTGATAGAAAATTGAAACACACACGTTTATTTTTATTGTTACATGAATGCAACACCAATGGGTAAAAGGTTAATCGAATTGCACTAAAATACATAAAATACCTTTTCACTTGTTTTACAGGAAAAAGTTTAGTTTCTTTTGATTCTTCAACATTTTGAACTTCCATTTCATCAATAAATTCAGAAGTGTCTAGAAGTAAATTTTCATTATCACAAAAATTAACAAATAAAATTTGCATAATCATGAAATAATTAAAAAATACATAAAAAAAAGACTATAAAATATTATTTAAATTAATAAATATGACATTTTATGCATAATATTAAACTAATGAGATTGCACTGGCTTTAAAACCGTTAAAAGAAATTATTTCTGTGGTGAAAAGTTATAAAAAAGATAAACAGTCACATTAACTTCCTACATTGGGTGCCTCCTCTTTTCACTGGCATGGGTTAATTCTTAAACTTTTAAAGATTATAGTTTTAATTACAGAAATATTTCAAATGTCATTCAAATTCCTGAAAGCATCCATTCAAACAAAAAGTATGTCTTTCCTGAGCAAAAGTATTCTTTTTTTTTCAGCAAAAATGCCTTTTTCAATAAATCCACCTTACTCCTTTTTAAAAGAAATGTAAACAATAGTGATATTTGTCATCTTCTGCACTCAAATAAGCATTATTAACTATTTGGAAAAAAAATAGTTGTTGTTCTTGGTAGAGAATTGGCAAATCTAAAGTACATCTAAATCTTTTTATTGGTTGAATTCTGCAACTTATTTAATTTCATTCGTTTCCTGATTGGTCCAAGTTTTATGTCCAAAATTGGAATGCTTTTGTTTTTTATTTTATTTGTTTTCTGATTGATCCAAGTTTAATGTCCAAAAATTGAATACTTCTGTTGCCACAATAACGAAAAGAGTAATAAAAACTTTTTAAAAAATTATAATTTATTGACTATTTGGAAAAAATAGTTGTTGTTCTCGGTAAAAAATTGGGAAATCTAAAGTATATCTGAATCTTTTTATTTTATGGTTAACCCTCTAAATGTTTGGGATGTAATATTTCATTCACTAAGCTCCAGGTTTCATTGCAATATAAGCAATATTTAAGATAATTCTACAGATTTAATGAATTTTCAATACATTTTAGAATGATTAATACTCTCAAGGATGACATTCATATTTGTAATTAAGACTGTTTTATAATGTTGAAAGAATCATATTTTCTGAGCATTTAAAACAAAATTACAATTTTACTCATTTGCAAAATGCTCAGAGGGTTGAGTATCAATCATCAGAGTATGACGTTTTATTGTTTGCTGTCTTCGTTAAGGAGTCATTTTGTCCCAATGTTGCTCTTGAAAAATAATTATTAAACCGATATGTCATGAGAAATTCAGATTTGCATTGTATCTGCAAAAAATTGATAAAAGACGACAAATGCCCGGCCCTAACCAAATAATAAAAAATCGGCTGACGGATCATATGGGCAGCGGCGTGCAAAGAGAAAACTGTGTCCAGGGCAAAATTTCAATTTGGCACCCACCTTCTCTTTTATGACAGATGTTACAAAATTAAAAAGTGTGGAAACACAAATAAATTCTATTGAATGCATATTTCGCATTTACTTTACAACTTTAAAAGGCTTAATTTTAACAACTAAATAATATAAGATAAAATTTCACTTATATTTTGGCAAAGGGTATCTAGAAAACACATATAGAATAAATGTATTTACAGTACAGTATGACAGCTTGTGTGTAATTCTTGGATTCCAAGAAAGAAGTCATGCAATTTTGAGAATTTCTGTTTTTGTCACAAAAAAAAAAGGAAAAAAAATCATAATTTGTATATATTTTTTCTTTTTTCAAAAGAAAAGAAGAAACAAATCAGATTGGTGGTAGTATAAATTTTGGCACCCCTCACATTCCACTTTAGGGTGACCAAACCCTACATACGGGCCTGAATTTGGTCAGACAAAATTAAGGTAAACTTTCAAATGGATCAGACTGACAAAGTTAGAATAATTTTTTTAACAGGACTGGTCGCCCAAAAATAAAATGGGTCAGCCAGAAGATGAGAAAACTATTCGGGCCAGGTGACCAGATATAAAATTTTAATTAAACAGAGTATAAAATATGAACCATTTTAAATGGATTTGACGCTAACGAAAATAAGCACAAATTTCTGTACAAGCTGATGCTAGTTTGACAACATCAGTATAGAAACAGAAATAAAACTAGAGATTGGACAGCATATTGTGTCCAATTCTGGATTTAATTTATTCAACAGACTCGGGCCGAGTTGGAATCAGGCTGTCAGTTATTCACACGATGTGTGGAGCTGGCAATACGCAATATATTTTGTAAAAATAATAATTGCAATAATAAATATCTGTCAGTAGAATCATATTTGCAATCATTTGAAATCAAAGTTTTTTCCTTTTTTTTTTTTTTTTTTTTTTTTTTTCTTTTTTTTTAAATAAATAACCTTAAATTTGCTTCAAAACATAATTTGTCTGAATGATCTTTTGTCTTTATCAAAAAAGAGAAAGTGCCATTTAATTTTTGTAGTTTTCAAATGAAAACATGATAAATTTTGCATTTCCGAACAAAAACTAATTTAGAAATTCGTCAAAAAAGAGCTCTTTTGCACCTTTCCTTTTTCTTTATTCCAAACTGTTTACTTATTTTTTATGAATTTGTATCTCAATGTTGAAAAATCTGAGTTTAATTAATCATTAATGTAATTAAATTGTGTATATTTTGTCGAAATAAGATATAATCTAAAATGTACTGTGAAATTTTAACATATATATGCATGCAGTATTCTTTTAAAGATGTCAATTGCATATGTTAAGAAAAATCAGATATTTTACAATAGAAATTGAGTTGGGCCTGACAGAACCTATTTACTTGACTTTGCAAGAGCCAAGTAGGGCTTGTTTTCATTAATTTTGTGAGAGCTGGCTAGGTCCGGACTGGTACGGGCCAAGATAACTTTCGTTGAAGATAACTTGCTACTGAACTTTTTGTTCAAGATAATTTCCTGCATTTTATGTACAGCCACTTTGGGGCAAGGTCAACCTGAAAATAGAAAATATAAGTGGGTCAGGATGGTCAGAAGTTTCTTTTCTTTTACATAGTGTCGAACCTACAAAAATTTGGTGCAGATATCTTACTTCCAAAGCTTAGTTAACTTTGTTTTCTTTCCTCTCATTCTGTTTGTAAATTGCAAGTCAAACTATTATTTTTTTCTTACTCTGCAGATTTTGATTACATGAGATGTACCACGTTGAAAAGAAGTGTTTGTTTATTGATGCATATTATGAGTAATCATTGAATACTTGAGAATGAGAATACAGTTTACATATTATTTTATTCTGTGATGATTTAATTTAAAAGCATTTAAAAGGAGTTTAACAGTTGAACTGCACTATATTTTAGGAGGATTTTTTTTTTTTTTTTTTTGTACGCTCAGCTCTAAATATAATAATGTTTTAAATAAGCTATGTAATATAAGTGGTTAGGACGATAGGGTGGTAAAAATTTAAATAAATCCATGGAACACTTGTCTTATCTAAAAATCTCTAATCCCATATTCTAATAAATATACAGAAGATCAATTTTATGTAAGTTGCTTTTGTTTTCGTGTACTAACGGCAAATGCTAAAATTAAGCTTACGGATATGTATATTTTTAAAATTAAATATCAGTTTACATTTCAATGCATTTTATTTCACATATTTTACTATTTTTTTGCAGGGGAAGGGGGATTTTTTGCAGGGGATTAAATAGCTAAGGTTGATCTCTACAAAGGCCACTTTTTACTTCTTTAATTCTGTTTGGATATATACCTATATTAAATATCTTTTATCAAATGAACATTGCATTAACGAGCTGTCATTTCTGCATGAGTTCAGTAACCAAGAAGATACAAAACTTAAAATAAATAAAAATAAAATAAATTTTTGCTTGTTTTTACAAATTTTCTAAAATAATGAAATGGATTTAAAACTCCGTGAGATAAGAAAAAATTCCTTTTCCCTCCTTCATAAGAGATGGAAAGAGGAAGAAAACAGGTTGTGAACACGCATTTTCCAAACATTCGGTATTTGCGTTGTCTTGATGTCTTTTCGGGTGGGACAGGGATTATACAAAAAAGGAAAAATAGCTAAGAATTTTTTGAAGTGCAATACAAACAAAGCAGGATTGAATCCTGAAATGAAAAGAAGGGCAGGCTTCTACCAAGAAAAAGGGCAAGGAGGGCAGCATTTTTTTGGAAAAGGCCACAAGGGCAGGCCATCCTTCCAAACCTCTCGAGTGATACCTGTTCTATATGTGAAAACTTAATTTAGAAGCATGTTGCATAAATATGTTTGTAATAGTTAATACTAATACCACAGAAAAAAAATCAGTTTAAAAAATAATTATTACCAAAAATATGAACAAAAATATTTAAAATAAATTAAACATTAGTAGGCTAAAACTTTACATCTTTATATTTTTTTAACTTCTTGGCCAAATGGCTTCCTGTAAGAAATGTGAAATTAAAATTTACTCTAGAACTGGAATATGAAGTAAAAGCTGGGCATTATTTTATTGTTTGTTACTATTTCAATATAAAAAGAATCCTCTTGTTTTTAAACTTGTTTTCTTAATAAACATTTCAAGAAAGCATAGTTCCCAATAAAAAGGCTTTTCTCATTTTTAACCATGATAATTTAATGATAAAAAAAGTATTAGAATGTTCCTTTTTTTTTTACCATTATATAGTTTAGTTTTATTTTATGACATTAGCATCTGAAAAATTTATAAATAAAATATTTTCCATTATTCATACACAGGGGTGGTGAATTTTTCAAAAATCTTAACAGCCAAGGATTTATTTCACCAGCCTGCAAGATGCAACACACACACAGTTGAAAATAGTTATGACAAAGTGTCTCTGATAATGTGTCTATCGTCTACATTTTTTTAAAAACTAAAAATACACTATGGTGAATTTATATAACCCCAACCCTGTTCATACATCACAAAAAGAATTTTATAAATGAATTAAATACATTTAAATGTGAAAAATTAATTTGTCATAAGCCAATAAAAACCAATTATACAAATTATATTTCTAAATATGTATTACCATTTATAGAGTCCAAAGTTGTTTCACTGTGTTCAAAATTGAATTTTTGTGAAAAGCTGAATGGGGTAGATGAACTCAATATATCTTTTAAATTTGGATCAACTTCTATGTAACGTTCAGTAGATATGGGAATAACTTCTTCAGGTTTTTCTTCTGTATTGGTTTTCTTTTTCCTAAAATAAAAGAAAATAAATAAAAATCCTTACAAAATGATTATGAATAATATTTTCATATAAAGGTGATTTTATATAAAATGAGCAAATCAGCTGTGGCTGACAAGTCACAGATTTAAACAAAAATCAGCATATAAATAAATCATATTTATTTATGAGCAAATGCAAAATAATAGATTTCAGGATTGTTTATTTAAGTACCAAAACTTAAGTTGGCAAAAAATCGAATTTTTGTCTACATGCTAGAAATTTTAATTTTGATCATCAGCCTTAGGAATGGAAAGACTACAAAGATAATTTATAATTAAGAATGAATAATAACTAACAGTTTGGCATAACTTAGTAATGATGTTACTTAGTAGTTCTTTAATGAGAAAAAAAAGTATCTAACGAAAAATTTTGAGATGAAAATCCAATTTTTTGATTACTTGTTTGTACATGAAGAAAAACTCTTAAAATTATTTGACAATCTAGATAAAAGTATATATTTTAAATACAGAAACTCTCATTCTTCCCTTTTTATTCTTTATTAAATAAACAAACAAATAAAATAATAATAATGAAAAATTTTGAGGGAAATATGAAATATTTCTACTACTTGTGTGAACATAAAAGGAAACTCTTAAAATTTTACAGTTATCTGACACAACAGTATATTTTAAATATACAAATTTTCATTCTTTCCTTCTTTACATTATTCTTGAACAAGGAAATTTTAAAATAGAGTAGAATTAAAGATATAATTATACACATGTCAGCATTATTATTTTTTTCATTATTTATTTTTATTTTATTTATTTTTTTCCGAAGTGAAAGATTTTGAAAATCATGAATAATTTTGAAGTGCAATGGCAAATAACCTGAAACAAACATTATGTTTATGAACCAACCCAGTTCTGTTTTGTTAGAAATTAAAAGTCAAACTTGATTTTTTTCTTTTTTTAAATCATATCATGAGTTTATATATATATATATTTTTTTTACTATGTTATATTGTACATGTCTGATTTTTCTTTCAGTTGATTTTTGTACCAACGCAAGAGGAAAAATATAATTCTTAATTTAAGTTTCTAAATTATTTTAGAGATAAAGGAAATAAAAAGCAAATTCCAAACTTTAGCAGTGTGATTTTCATCACATCAGACATCAACTTCAAAGACGTTTTTAAATTCCTTTCCTTTTTTTACATTTTTAATTATTTCAAAATTGACAATTTTTCAATTTTTACAGCCAATAAGATTAACCAAAATATTATTGAATTCTTATTACTTTACTAAATAAATTTGAAGATAATTTTCCAAAGATTACCATATTATAATTTTTTTTAAATTGATGTTAAATAGTTTTTGCGATAAGAAATATCAAACATGTAACTTTGAACAATTGTATACATACAATTCTATATGACAAGTTTTTTAAATGTCCAGAACTGCCAAAATATTTTTTGTCACAGTATTTTGCATAGTTTTATTTAAATATAAATTGTCAGAGTTGTTCAGGTTTAATTTATTGTTAAAAGATGTAAGGCTACGATAAGTAAAACTAAATATATCTTTACAAGCATAATTTTAATTTTCTTTTGTTTCAATCTTAATCTTTCTTCATATTTAAACACTTGCAATGCAGCACCTAGGGCAGCTGTTCCGTTTCTGCTGCCCTAGTTTTGTTCACTAGGCGTAAGCACAGGGCAAGATTTTAAAATTTCCCTTTGAATTCCATATTTTATGAATGAAATTCTTATCTTGAAAAGTTTTTTCCCTATTAATCTAGTAGAATATGAGGCATAGATTTGCTCCCTGAGAGGGAAGAATTAATTTTTTAAAAACACTCTGTATCCTTCACTAGAGTCCTAATTATAGATTCACCATTATATAAAATAACATCATGATAAGTTATGAGATATAAGTTGGATTTTTATAGTAAAGGCATAGACTTAATTTTGAAAATAATAGATAAATTAAAAAAAAAATTTAATTATACACCAGATTTTAAATATATATTCTTGTTCTCTTTTTAAATATATATTCTAATCTTGTGTCAAATTTCTAGGTTCAGTGTCTAAAAATCTCTAAGCAGTTGAGCATTTCAACATAATCTTGGACGATGAGCTATTTTAAAAGATTATCTTAGTTTGAATTCTGCTATGGTTTTTGAATGTTGTAACAACTTTTGTTTGTTGACTTTATACTTCTTTCCAAATGAGAGGACAAGTCAACAAGTTGTTATTGGTATTCAAGGGCATCAATTAGTTTGAGCAGAGGGGACACTCTCCCTCCTCTTAGACATTCTAGAATCAAATGTTTTGACATTTAAGCAAAATAAACCACTTTTAAAAAAAATTTTAAAGGTAATAAGATACTAATGATCAACTGTTAATTATCAACTTTTTTTATTATTTAAAAATTTATTTGTGCGAATCTGTTATGGATTTTAGGCAATAATTTTATCATATCTTATTACTTTTGTAATCATTATAGAAGCTTTTGTTACCTTTCTACTGACAAATGATAAATTCAAAAATCTCTCTTTCAAAAAGCCTTTAAACTAACTGAAATATATAATCTATAGTGTTCATTCTATTGTATGTTTCAAACTCATACCTAGATATTCTATCAATCTAAAGTCAATTTTAAACTAATTACACTTTTAAGTAATTTTTACAAAATTTGATATGGATGGATTGATGATTAGTATTAATAGAAATTTCAGTCTAACTGAGAAATCGTAAGACGTAAGGTACTGACAATAGTGCTTATAGTTAAATTAAATGATTTGAAATATAACTAAGAAAATCTAATTAAAAATATTTCAATAATTTTGGAAAAAAAATTGATTTTATTATTATACATTATCCAGAAATTTTTATGTGCAATTAACGTTTTGAGATGTGCAAGATGTATTAACATCTAACAAGATGTATTAACACAAATAGCTTATTAGATTTTTTATCAAATTATTAATGTGTCAATGAAACTAATTATAACAAAACTTCTAAACAATGAATAATTTTCATGTTTCTTTTAGCTTCATCATAAATGATTTTTATTAGATGTATAATTAAATTAACTTGCTTGTTTAAATGTTAGACTTCATCATTATGCATAAAATCTTAATAATTAATGAAATTGGTGAGATACATATTTCATTATTTAAATCATGTATGTGTTATACAAAGAAGTTTCTTCATAGCTGTCTGCACAAGTGGAAATTTTCAGGCTCAGATCTTGATGGCTTATTTTTTTTTATATATATATGGTGGGCCATAATCAATAAAATAAGGTCCAATCTAACACAAATTCTAAAAAAATGAGATGATATTTCTCACTAAACTTTAACTATCAAATGTGTGTATATATATATACACACATTTTTTTTTTTTTTTTTTTTTTTTTTTTTTTTTTTTTTTTTTTTATGTGCTTCATAGATATTTTAAGAAAAACATACATTTTTCAGTGATGATTTTAAATCATAGAATGTGTAATTCATAACAACACTGTCAATTACTTAGAAAAATACAATCAAATGAAGTCTTGTTAGGAATATTAATGCAATGTTTGTACAAGCATTCCCCTTCTGAATTTTACTATTTCAGACTAGTATTAATAACTTTAATAATAGTATTTTGTGGTTAAATAAAATGAAGAATACTTTTTTTGTTCAGTTTCAAACTTTTTATTCTGGAAAAATTAATTTTATAAAATAAAAAATAATAATATAAAAATACAGGAAAAATGAAAAAAAAAAATCTACGTAATAACAAAATGTATGAAACATACTTAGACTTTTTTGGTTTTTCCTTGACATTTTCTGGTGTCTTAACAAATTTAGAAGCATTTTCATCTTCTGGATCAAATCTGATTAACTGCTTTCTATAAGATAGAAATTTATTACACTGGGGGAAAAATTACATTGTTTACAAAAACACTTAAAAATAAATATATAATAGAGTTTCACTAGTATTTAAGGAATTTCATAATTCTTCCCTAAAAATTTATAATACAGAAATTATAATAAATTATTATAATGCACTTTTCTTTTATATATACCATCAAACCCCACCACAGTGAACTCAGATTATAATGAATAATAGGATATAATAAAAATCTTTGTCCCTTTCAACTTTCAACACATACTCGATAAACTGGATAAAGGAAACCAAAATTTTAATTCATTGATAATTTGTCATTTTAAAGCTATTCTTAAAATATATATATAGATAGACAGATATATCCAGGCCTAGGACCGCTGAATCACTCTTAAAAAAGAGAGAAAAGAGACTAAAAGAGACCAAATTTTTAAAAAAGAGACTAAAAGGAGACTAAATAAAAACATTTTTTTCTCTTCACTTAAATGTTTTTGGTATACAGACAAGCACTATAAGATTTAACACAATATGCGGAATACATTTTCAATGCATTTCAGTCGGTTTTGAAATAATTGCAAAGATTGTTGATTGGTTGCAGAAAAATATCTCAAATCGCAACAATTCATCATGAAAGAAAATCAGAAATTCACCAAATGACCACAAGGACAAAATCATGAAATTCCAGGAAATATAGTGAAATTCATCAAACTGTCTCAAAAAAAAAAAAAAAAATCATAAAATTTGCCGCATGATCTCGGGAAAAAAATTCTCGAAATTAGTCAAATGTTCTTAGGATAAAAAAAATCATGAAAATTATCAGATGGCCTTGAAAAAAAAAAAAACGATATTAGTCAAATGGATCTTGTGTTAAACATTGCAAAATTCATCAAATGGGTCTCGAAGAGAGGGATGAATCACAAAATTCATTAAATGATTGCGAAATTCCAAGAGCGATCATACAAATAATTGCTAATTTTGTCGAAGGTCACAGAAAAAAATAGTGAAATTTATCAATTAGTCGCCAGAAAAATAATGAATTTCGTAGAATAAAACCATAAAAAAAAAATCAAGGATGCCTGTCAATGGGTTACATTAAAATGTGCGAAAATCAGTTACAGTATAAAACAGTGAAGTTTGTCAAATTATCTCACGAAAAGAATAGCGAAATTTATCAAATGGTGTTGGTGAAAAAAGTAAAATCAGGGGTTGTACTGGTTCCAAGTAATATTTCACACAAACTTTTTTGGATATTTTAGGACACATTTAACTGGCATACTACATTTCCTTCCAAGACCATTTGACGAAATTAACGATTCCCCCCCCCCCCTCACTATCAATTGCCACAAATTAATATGAAAATTGTGATTTTCCCACACTATTGCTTACGGAAGTACACGTACTTTTATCTAGAAGTACATTTGCAATATCGCACGGAAAAAAATCACGATTGCAAAGAAAAAAAATCAAGAATTTTGAAAAATGATCGACTGTCAAAATTCGCGATGTTTTCTGCGATCATGGAAAAGATGAATTTTGGCAAATGATCGCGGAAAATATGACGAATTTTGTCATATAAACGCAGAAAAAAAGCAAATTTCTAAAACAATGGCCCAAAAAATTATCATTTACTGTATTTTGATAAACGATCGCAGAAAAAAAAATCGCAAATTTTGACTACCGATCGCATAAAGAAATTGCAAATTTTTTCGGCGATCCTTTCACGAAATTTGCATTTCTCTGCGATTATTTTTTCCGCACGCAAAATCGTACAATCGTATTGTTCATTAGTATAACCGTACACTTCGAACAAAATCCGTACATTGTAATACTGGCCATACCGTACAAGTTGGCACCTATGAATATCCTTTTTGATTTTACGATCATTTGACGAAAGCTCGGTCTTCTTTCGGGAACGTATGACGTAAATCTCAGGAGTTTTTTTTTTTCCCCGCAATCGTATGGCAGAAATCACAAGTTTATTTCGGGATTGTTTGGAAATAACGATTTTATTTCGGGATCATCTGGTGAAAATCACGGCTTGATTTCGTGATTGTTTAATGAAAATTGTCTTTTTCCAGTGATCAATTAATTCGAATCGCACTTTTGCCAATGCTCATTTTATGAAAATCGCAGATTCTTAAAACTTAAAAAACGTGAAATTCTGCCGTTTGTCGAAAAAGTGATCCCTGTATATGTAACGGCCGAAATAAGAATTTTGAGATTCCTTCCTGCAATCCTCTGACGAATTTCTCAATTGTTTTTCACAAGATCGACTGACAAATTTTGCAATGATTTTGCCACTTATTGACGGATTATACGCTTTTTTATTCGTGAAAATGACAAAATCGTGATATTCTTCCGGCGACCGAATGACGAAGTTTATGATTTTTACCCCTCGAATGATTATTGAATTTCGCATTTTTATCTTGCCACAGATTGACCAAATTCACTTTCTTTTCAGTGTCCCACAGAAAAGTTTTGCGATTCTTGCCTGCGAACGATATACTAATGTCGTAACCATTTTTCCACGATAGAGTGACGAAATTTAGAATTTTTTCCCCTGCAAAAGAGAGACAAATTTGGCCATGCAGCAGAATTTTTTTCTGCAGTCTGCAACACATATAAAAATTTAAACAGTCTGCAGACCAATCCCTCACATTACATTATTTGCACTCAAACTTTCAAGTATTTGTGATAGACATAAAAGAAAAATATACTTTAAAAAAGAAGTTTCTTTGTTCCTTTCTTTGTGTTTTCTTTGTTCCTTTGTTCTCAGAATTTTTAACGCCCCGTACATTGTCCTAAAGAGAGGGGGGGGGGGGGGCTCCTCTTTGACAAAATTTGCTTTTTTTCACAATCTTTTGACGAAATTTGCATTTTTTTCGCGATTTATTGACGAAAACTGCCGTTTTCTTGCGATCTCTTGAAGAAATTTGCCGTTTTTTCGCGATCTCTTGGAGAAATTTGCCGTTTTTACGCGATCTCTTGAAGAAATTTGCCGTTTTTTCGCGATCTCTTGAAGAAATTTGCAGTTTTTTCGTGATTTTTTAAAGAAAACTGCTGTTTTTTCGCGATTTTTTTGAAGACGTTTGCTTTTTTTGCTAACTTTAGGAAGAAATGTTGCGTTTTTCCGTGATTTTTTGATGAAATTTGCCGTTTTTTCGCGATTTTTCGGAGAAATTCGCTGTTTTGTGATCATTTTACGAAATTGCCGTTTTTTCGCGTTCTTTTGATTTTGAGATTTGCCTTTTTTCACGATCTTTTGAAGAAATTTGCTATTTTTCCGTGATTCTTTGAAGAAAAATGACCCTTTTTTCGTAATCTTTTGAAGAAATTTGCCATTTTTTTCGGGGTTTTTTTTTAACGAAATTTGCTGTTTTTCGCAATTTATTGAGAAAATTTGCCATTTTTTTCGTGATTTTTTGACGAAAACTGCCGTTTTTTCGTGATCTTTTGAAGAAATTTGCCGGTTTTTTGCGATGTTTCGAAGAAACTTGCCGGTTTTTTCTCGATGTTTTGACGAAACTTGCCGGTTTTTTCACGATGTTTTGAATGATTTTTTTTTTTTTTTTTTTTTTTTTTTTGAGGAAATTTGTCGTTTTTTCGCTTTTTTTGTCGATTCTTTGAATAATTCGCGTGTTTTTCGCAATCTATGACGAAAAAGATTTATTTTCGAAGACTGTTTGTCGAATTTCACGATACACTTTTATGTCCGAATTTTTGGATTTAGGACCGAAATTTTTTAATTTTTGCTAAATTTTTAACAGTTGAAAAATAGCCTGTGGACCTTTTCAAAAGTCTGCGACGTGCGTCGCAGCGTTGCGCCGATTCTGCTCCCGGGAAATTTGGTATACTTTTTTCCGCGACTAAGTTTCACTATAGTTCCACAGAATTTCATGGTTTCATCCTAAGACAGATTAACATAATCCATGATTTTCCGCCGGTTTCCGCCTGAAAAATTTTGCAATTTTTTCCCGCGAACAGTTAACAAATTTCGAAATTTTCCTGCGACAAACTGACACGTTTTCCGATATTTCCTCACGACAAATTGTTGAATTTCGCGATGTTTTACCCGCTATCAAATGAGGAAAGTTATGATCTTTTTCCTGCGATCGATCAATGGGTAAGGAACATTAAGAAAAAAAAAAAAAAAAAAAAAAAAAAAAAGAAAAGAAAAAAGAAAAAAAGTGAAAAAAGAGACTAAATCTGAAAAATATAGACTAAAAGAGACAAATGCAAAAAAAAAAAAGCGAGAAAAGCGAGTTTAGCGACTCGCTCCGAGGCCTGTATATCCTGAAATTTTTCTGACACATTCACAGAGTTGATTTTCTACATGTTAAAGCATGAAACTTGCAAGCATGAGTAATGAAAAAATTTAGGATCATTTAATAGAATTTTTCATTATTTTGAAATATGTAAATCAATCTTGAGTTATAAATAATTGTTGTCACTTGATGACCTTTTCTTCCTATTGTTTTGATAATCAACCTATAACATCAACTTTGACAGCATTTTCAGATCTTTTGCTTAAATCACGAAACGCAAAACCCTATTTGATTTCATAGCTTTTAAAAAGAACATCTGCAAACATCATGTGAGTGAAAATGAAAATGACTTTGCGAAGGTGATGGTTTGAATCTGAATTCTCTCATTAAATGATAATGTAAAAACATAATTTTCAAAAATATCTCTCAAATATAAATTGTATATGAAAAATATACGAAATCATTTTCAATAATCAATAAGTTAAAATTTTTACTTTGAAAAGGTTTTATCAACAGGTTTCATAGGCTTTGTAATTTCATGGCCAAGTATTGATTCTAATATTTGCATGTTTTTCTTTTTTTCTTTATCAATTTCTGAAGAAATATTTTCTTCCTCAACCCCTGATTAAAAAAAAGACAAAAAAGTTAATAAATAAGAATTAGTAAACTCATAAATATAAATAATAAACATAAAAAAAATCATAAATAATTTTGTTAAAGCATAATTAACATCTGCATTTGTAATGAAAAACTAGAAAATATTGATTTGGAATATTGTAAATTTTATAATACATCTTATGAATGCTTGTGCAAACTCTTCCTCAGTAGAAAGATTATTTTCCAAGTTTAATCTTGTCTAGAATAAAGATCATCTCAGCTTGATACAACATTGTTGCAATCACTTTTTAAGTTTTTAATCAAATTTTTAAATATTTACTTTGTTTTATGTGATTTAGTTTCCTTTGCTTTTGATATAAAATAAGTTGTGTATTCATATTATTAAAAATATTTTGCAACAATGCTCTCAGCTTCCATAAAGTTCTCAACCTTCAAACAATGATGCTTAAATGTAGGATATTAAAAAAAAATAATAATAAAAATCAGATTTTTTTAAAATTTAGATCAGATTATTTTTTTTATTTAAATCATACTTTTATGATTTTTTTTTTCCCCCAGCATTAAAATACCAAACAGATACCAAGAGTTTTTAGCTCACAGGCTATCATAGCCTGAGAGCTTATGTGCCCGCCCGTTCTGTATGTATGTTCGTACGTAACGCGATAACTCATGATAAAAATATCCAATCCACTTGAAATTTTGTATATAGGTATATCCTGACAAGGCGCTTCCCTGATTAGTTTTTGGAGTTCATTCGATATGTATAAGAGGGGGAACGGGGGGCTCATGCCCCGCCTTAATATAAATAAGTGGGTTTTTCATCCAGAATTAAGTTTTCGTTCAAAATTTAGATATAGGATCATTCTGATGAGGCGATTCCGCGACTGTTATTAGATGTTCCCTGAATAAGTATAAACAGGGGGAACGGGGGTTCTAATGCTCCTCCCCTTAATTTATATAAATGGGTTTTTCAAGCAGAATTGTCAGATTTTGTTCAAATCTCTGAATAGTTTTGGAAGTTTAATGGTTAAGTATAAAAGAGGGGGATAACTCCTCTTAAATTATACAAATGCTAAATGGGTTTTTTTTTAAGAATTATCCGATTTGCTCTGAATTTTGGATATAGATTTTTTATATGATAAAGCATGTCCTTGATAGTTTAGGAGGTTCAATGATTAAGTGTAAAAAAGGGGAAAGGGGAGAGCTGTTTCCCCTTCTTAATTTCTTTTTCGAACGCAATTAGCCCTTGAAAATATAAGGCTGTAATGTACAATTAGTATGCGTAGCCTGTGAGCTCAATGCCATCAGTTTAACTGGGCAGTATTCTTTTTATTTGTTTTAGAACAATTAAACTTTTAATTATTAACACAATCTATGCTTTTACATTTTAATTAATACAATTTAATTTTTTAATAAGTAATTAAATAATTTTTAAAACTGCAAATTAACAGTTTCACTATTTAGTAGAATAAAATAAAGTTATATAGATTAATAATTTGTAATATTTATGTAAGACTACATAAAATAATAGTGATATTTACTTTTATTAAAATGATCAATAACTGCATTTAATATTAAAATTGTTACACTCCTTAAAATTAATAATTATTAAACAATTAATCTCTAATTAGGTATATATATCTATTTTTGTGCTTTCATAATTAAAGTGATAATTTATAATTTAGTATCCGTTCTAGAAGGAAAAGGCATAGGCGTAGGAAACGGGGGAGCTGGGGGAGCTCTGGCTCCCCCTGGGATTTTTCAGATGGGCTCAGCTCCCTTCAGAGAAATTGAAAAATAAAGTTTACTTTTCTAGAAAATTCACGGGGAAAGGACGAGTGTCTCCAAACAAAAGATAGTTTTAATAAGATAAGAAGAGACAAGCTATTCTTCCGCTCCAGCACAATAAGAAAAATTGAGTTTTTAGCGAAGTACTTGACCTTACTAATGCATAAAAAAATTATTGAATCAAAAAACTTTTGATTCTCACATACAGATCGAATCCATATTAACGAATACATCTTCAACCACGCCAGAAGATCTCAAACAAAAGATTAGAATACATGCTGGGGATTTTGATATGACAAATCTTCCTGCAAAGTTGACACTTTTACCAACACTAGTCCCGAACAGAATTGACAGAAATACGTTGTTGATCACAATTAAAATGATGTCATCACAAGAGTAAACAAATTATTTTCTAAAGTTTACTATTTGGCAGAATTTATTTTGTTATTCCGATATCATTAATGACAGCTGAGAGCTTTCAATGCTTTTCTTCAAACAGACACACCGTCGAACAACAATGTATCACTATAGACTCAATCACTTGATGCTATTGCATCAAGTGAAGAGATGAGAAAGAAGAAGCCTTTAAGAATAAGAAGAAGATAAAGAAGATAAGATAAGAAGAAGCCTTTAAGAATAAGAAGAAGATAAAGAAGAAGCCTTTAAAATTGATTTGGAAGAGATCGTAAAGAATTTGTAAGCCAAACAACAGAAATAAAACTTTAACTTTTGGTAAATGGGAGTGGGAGAAGCCTGAAATTTGAATATTTTATTCGGTATCATCCATAAATTAAGTGTCATCAAGTATATTGAATATAAATTATTTAAACTGGATTAAAAAGTTGGTGATCTTTTGATATGCTTCTATTTTAATACTCTTGTTTGTGAAAAGTGCAACACAAGAAACCCTCCGAAATAAATGAAATGATCCTTGCCACTTTTAACAATATGCTCCGCAAGGGCGTGGGAAAAGAAAACTGCATTTAGGGCAAAGTTTCAATTTGGAGCTGCTTTCACCCAACTTTTTCTTCTGGCAGGCCAAAAAATGGCATTGGTAGTATAAATTTGGGACCTTTTTTAAATTCCATGCCCGGGGCGACCGCCCCATTCACCCTCCTACTTTCACACGGCGCTGATGCTCCAGCTCCCCCTGTTTTTTCAAAGTTCCTACGCCACTGGGAAAAGGAGCAGGATATTAGTTCCAAATAAGGGAACTTACTATTTCATAAGGAAATATATTAGTAATTTGCTTAGTAACAATAAGTAAAAATAGTGCATAATTTTTTAATATGATGAATAAAAAATCATTAATTTTTAACAAATTTATACACTGCAAATTGAAAAATAAAATTAAATAACATGTTTTAATAAAAGTGTGCTTTTTCTCAAGGAATAAAGTTCTGTCATTTTTGTAAGATCTTGGACTCATGAAAATATAGGTCCTTTTAGTCGCTGATTGTTGGATAAGTGTCCGAATATAACTGCCAGGGTTGGTAAAAAACCGGGTTTTTTTTTTTAAACCAAAAACCATGGTTTTTTGGTTTAAACCAGGTTTTTTTGGTTTAAACCGGGTTTTATTTTAAATATGTTTTCCTGCTACATATACATGCAAATTTATGAGCAAAAGTAAACATTTTTGAATATATAAGTAATAATTTGATTTAAAGGTAATTCTAATCAATATAATTATTTAATATACAATCAATTATGTAGAAAATTGAAGTTCTTTAAAATCTAAACATTTTTAGAAAAAGCTGTATCTTATATTTCATAAATAAAATGTGCTACATAATGAAACATTGATACCCTGAAAATCTTAATGAACAATCTTTTGATTACTAGCACTATAAATAAATATATGATATAGATTCATATATAAAACTTCATATATATTATTTTCAAATGGTTATTCAAAATAATTAATTTGAAATACTTGTTATATGTGATGTCTGATTTTTTTGTTAGAAGACTGCATGAGTTAATTATCTTTTATTGAAAAATAAAGCTTTTTATAAAGAATTTTTGGAAGGATTTGAATTTAGCAGTAGAGTCTTTACACACTTCAAGCATTGTGTTTTCTAAAACTACCAGTTAAAAGATGACTGTTAAATAAACAAAAATATATATTTAACAGCTTTTTAGACTATTGAAAAACATTGATGTTAAAATATACAGTAGCTTTATAAATGCTGTCATCTACCAAAGAATTTAAACAGCCATCAGACTGCATGCTCTATTATAACACTTAGTATTTTTAAACGTCTAAACTAAAAATTGCATTTTTTTAGGCATTTTTATGAGACTTTTTTTCTATTACATCTCAAGTAAACCTTGTCTTGCCCCCCCCCCCCCTCCCCTCTTTCTGCCAATTTTCTTAACTGATCTAAGTAATGGGTTTGGTTATGCAATAGAAGATTTAAATATATTTTTTGCATATTTTAGTTAAATGTAAACAGGTGCTTTACTAGTGCCTAATTTTTCAATGCCTTCTTATTCGACTTCATATCTTGAGTTTTTTTTTATTCTTAAAAAATAAATTCTCCAATCAAGAAAAATTTCTTTTAGAGCTTGACTGAAATTTTAAAGATCATTTATGTCATTATCTGTACATCTGCGTTTCTCAAAAGGAAAATACTTTTTAAATCTAAATATTGCATATTTTTCATCTATTTTATTTTTGCTAAATTTACATGATTTAATTGTTTTCTGTAGAGTTTCAGATATGTTCATCAGTGCATGAAATATGCATTCTACATGTATACTAACATGACCTTGACTAGACTCACTATGTCTTATGGTGACTATTGAGATAAGACTTAAAAATAGAAATTACTTTCATCCAATGATTTCAAACACTTAAATTACAAAAATGAGAAAATATTATATTAAATTTGTTCTAAAAAACCAATTGGTTTGAACTGTGCCAACCTAGCTGGCAAAAGAATAAAATTATAATGCAAAAAAACCTAATGTCAA